>CM062293.1:399572883-400772883 GCA_031216915.1 Pictodentalium vernedei
CTTTTTAGTAGAATGATATAAGAACAACTTATTCTGTATTTTCTTGTTGTGAATTCTCCTTTGATACTATCAGCAAATCTCAGTCAAGTCAGATACTGAATACCAGACCGAGACTGTGGTATACCCTCTCCCCTTAAAAATACCGAAACTCAAAATTCCAATACCGCACATCTCTAAAGCATGCCTACACAAGTAAATTCAATTTACTTCTGTACATGTCTGTCACTTGTCAAACCTGTAACGTCGGTCACAGAAACAATTCTTATGATCCATTGATAAATAAAGAACAAGTTGGCAAACATAATTGTTGTTTCAATAACTTGGTTTAATTAAAAAAAAAATGAAAATACGATTCTGTTCAGCCTACTGCAGTTGTGGTTTTCAGTAGTTTTTACACAGCCAACCCGTGTTTGCAGTTAACCTCTATTCGAAAATGTTTGTATCCACCACCGACAGGGGATTGTCTTAGGGATTTATGAAATAGTTTTCCAGACCTGTCATTTTCAGGAGAGCGATTTATTCACTTGCCTACTGCTCGCCTTAAAAAAATTGAGGGAGAAAACTAGCCCTCCTGGCCTTCAAAAAAAATAATTACCGTAACAGCCTATTCCTAGAACCCACATCTTTTCAGATCTCTGCTTTGTTAGTAGTCTCAAAAAGATGTCAACACTGCCCCCCCCCCCCCCCCCTCCCCCCCCCCCATACCTCTGGGCCTTGCTGAGGCCCAGAGGTGTGGGAGGGGAAGGGTAGAAATTTTACAGAGACTACTTTGTTAGCAGCACCAAATAAAATGTACAAAACCCACTAGGCAGAATTCATTAATAGTAAAACTTCATTTTGCCACTTTTATCTTTGTAAGCTTGAGGGGAGCTAATCGCTTCCCTAGGCCAATGTGAGGGAAGTAATTTTTAGGGCCTGGTGTTCAAAAGTAATACGGTTCCATCAAATCTTCCCTGCCTCCAATTCTCATACACCCAAGCTCACCTGGTGAGCGACTGATTCCAGTGCTTTAGCATTGTTCGACCCCTGTGATCCATTTACCTGTATTGGTCTGGCACTCGGCAGTTTGGTTTAGAAGTATCACTTCCGCACAAACAGTTTGTTACCCCCCCCCCACCCCCCCCCCCCCCCCCCCTCTCCAAAGCAAATATTTTTTTTTTACAGAAAATTTTTTATTGAAGCTATTTCTTCAGAAAAGTCTCAGCTGGTTAAGAATTTGTTTTCTCTTCATACTTAGTTATTCATGTGGTTTTGGATGATACATGTACCCCTGCTGATGATCTTCATAGGGCTGTCACGATTAATCAATTGTCAATCGGTCACGCTGAAATTGACAAGTAGTTTTCGTTGTCAAAGAATCAGTAAATTTGACCCTGTTCTGGGCGTTTAATAATTTTTAAAGAAAAATTGAAAAAACTATTGTTTCTTAAGGTAAAAATTCAAGAACGTTGATGTTAAACCCCAAGAAGCTGTTAGAAGCATTTGTCTTTTAGGTACTTGTACATTCTAAGCTTTGATGTTCTGAACTTTTGAACCGTCAGTGATAATCAAGACCGGTCGGCAGTTGCGAAGTTCGCAACTGACGATCGGTCTTGATTATTACACTGACAATTCAAAGTTCAGAACTTCAAAGCTTTGAATGTACCTAAAAGAGGATCGTCTTCGTTGTTTACTTGAGGTAGGTCAACTGACTTGAACTTTCATTTTTAACGACCTCAAAGAGAGGAAGATGGGGGGAGGGGGGGGGGGGCATCTAGGTACGATAATCGATTCTTAAATTAAAAAAAATCATGACAGCTCTAGATCTTCATACTGACCCCCTGAATAATCATAGCCATCTGCCCATCTCGTATCCACACAAAGTAGTTTTCCATCAATTCTCTGAACAAAAAGTCTCCCTCTCCTGCATCGGGGAGACTTCATTTTAGGCCAGCAACTTTCACATAAACAATAAAAAAAATTTTGTCCTCTAAAGCACAGCTTATGACCCCTCATTGGAATTAGGGCTACTGGAAATATTAATTTTTATAGATGACTAATCACTACCTTTAACAATTTTTTCTTCTTCTCTTGTTAGGGTTTAATGACATTTTTAACAGCCAGGGTTGCCATGCCTCAAAATGATTAACTATTGGCTACTTGGTAATGACAGTTGTGTTTTTTCCTGTAACGATTAGATTATAGTTCAAATTATGTAAAACTGGTGATGTGCATGTATGAACATTTTTATGCCCCTGTGATGAATAGTCAGGGGCATATTGTTTTACCCCTGTCTGTCCAACCGATGTCTGTCGATTTGCTGTCCATCCGTCCTTCCATTCATCCACATCTAGGGTACATTGTTTGTCCAGCTAACTCCTCTCACACTTTTCAAGCTAAGACCTTTCTTTTTCACAGGATGTTTGTACATATACCAGAGGTGCGCATATTGTCAGAAGTTTGATTTACTTCAGTATTTCACAAAATTACAGGTTATGTGACTTAGTAAATTTTTTGTGGAATTTCACCTGTGCGATACATGTACATGGTTTGTCTGACTAATTCCTTTCACTGTTTTGAAGCTAGGACCTCTTTGTTTCACAGAATGTTTGTACATGTACTACTAGGGCTGCACGATATTCAAAACTGAATACCGGTATCGGTATTCAAAAAAATACCGCGGTATATCGAAAACTGTTTAGATATATGAAAACAAGTACCACAATCGAGACTCGATGCATCACAGTCGGAACGAATTAGCCTGCCTTGATGATGCGGTTCGAAAAACCTTTATCCAACGTAGACGATATCAAAATTTATTATTTTCAAAATTGGTTTATCAGATTTCCCCCAAAAGTTTCAACAAAACTATATCATGTGACCCCTCATTGGAACGAGCTCAACGAGCTCGTTCCAATGAGGAGTCACTCGATATAGTTTTGTTGAAATTTTTGAAATTTATTTTTTCAACTGCTGATTTTGTATATTACGAGGGCGCAAGCAGACGATTCCTTGGATAAAGAGATAATATTATTCATTCGGGGCTACAGTTAAAAAATTCAAAGACATCTTGAAAATTAAATTGTGGGTAAATAAATAATGACGATAAACCGATATTTTTGTAATTACACCGGTATTCAATCGATATTGGTTTGAATACCTGTATATATCGGTTTATCGATATACCGTGCAGCCCTATGTACTACAGGTGTGCATATTGTCAGAATTTTGATTTGCTTCAGTATTTTGGAAAATTTCAGGTTGTGGAACTTCAACACGTTTTTGGGGAATTTCACCTGTATGGTATGTGGTTTGTCCAGCTAACTCCTCTTGCAGTTTTCAAGCAGAATGTATATGGTAGAACAGGCGGGGGCATAATTTGTGTCTTATAGACACACAATATTTACATGTACAAATAATAAATCACTGCAGTGATTTGTGACAAACCTCCTGTGTCCCTGCTCTGTGCTGGGGCATGCTTTATTTTCTGTTATGACATAACAAATAATGTACCAGTTTTCTGACTGCCACCGTGGCGGGGGCTACCATGGTGGTTGCAAGCTGTAGTTTAAGTTGAGGTAAAATAGTAGAGACAGTCCTGGAAATGAGATGGGTGCAAGTGCAATTGCTCCCATGAGCACCCATGGTTTCTATTTTACAGGAGCTAAAAAATGCACTCGTTGAAACATATTGTGGAGCACTAATATACTGTGAGGGCATATAAATGTGTGTTGTTTTGAGAAAGCAGCACACTGTGGCCGGTGGCAAGTTACTGTCATAATTCAGCAATCCCTAATACATTTAACCCTTTGAACACTAGTGGTATCTGCCATGCCAGTTCAATGGCAGCAGTTACAAAAGTCTATATTCATTATTTGGGGTAGCCCGATCAATATTTTCAGTGTGCAGCCTCGGGGCTGCACATTGAAAATACTGATTGGTCAACCCCACACATTTACTGCACAGCCATCCTTTTTAATGGCGTTATGACGTATCATGTTCCTGGCTGGAAAAGCTGCCGCTTGGGTTCAAAGGGTTAAGGTTCCTGGTGTTTGGTCACAGTATTCCCTCGAAAATTCATGTACTAACATTGTACGGGTGCAATTTACTCTCGTCTCTGATTTTCCGGGAGCTTAAAACTGCACCTGTCAATTTTGTTCATTTCCAGCACTGTAGAGATAGGCAGTATAACGTAAATACAGTTAGTTTACCATTCCTAGGAAATCTCAAAATGCCGAAATTTTGGTACTGAAAATAATTCCCGATATTAGTTCAAAAATAAAAGGGCAAACAACAGAACATTACACAAAATTCACAAAACGGAGAGCCCATATATACTATATAACTGTATGCCATCAATGTGTCATATCCTCTTTCTTTTCTATATGAACTGCAATGCACAAATCACAGTCATGTGATTACAAACACAAACAGTAAATTCCGACTGGTCGACATTTCTGTCTTCTTATTTGATCACAGCAAAGTATTATTTCATCAGTGTGAACAAAACATGCTGTTATAATACCAGTACTTCTTACTCTCATTTCTAACTTCATTTCATTTCCAGAGTTTGTGATGATTCAGTGGTTTCAACCAATTTTCAAACTGAAAGGGGCAACTGCATTATATCGCTGGGCAAGGCACTTAATCTCAGTTGCCCTCATGGAGACAGTGGCACTGTGTTCTAACTTCTAAGGGGTAATGCACATTGCTGGAGCACTTGTCTTAAATGCTATCCAATGTTAACCAATGCTAACCTTGTGTGGAGTTGGCACATTGAGGAGTCTGACAGTTTTTCACCACTGCTCAGTGGTTCTCTCTGCATGCACCACCCATAAAACTGTCTGAAGAAAGGAGACCCCAGCTGTCGAAAGTGGCGTTGAATCCCAATAAAAAAAAAACAGACAACTTTCATGTTTATCTGAACTGGACTATGTTTAAAAACTAGTGTGTGTTGGTGGCAAAAATGATGTATGCAAAATCAGTTCCAGAGGCCAGGTTTACTGCACACATATGTTCTTGAAATTCAAAGACCTGTATAAAATGATAAAATATTGTGAAATCAAAACCATGAATAAAAATAAACAAAATGAGCATCTGGAATTTAATTTCTTTCATTTCTTGTTTCAATATGTGAGGTTCTACATAGTTGTGGGGAGGCATGTCATGATTAATCCGTAAATCGAGAAGTCGACTAATCATCAGAAATATCCATAATCGACTACAATTTCAAAGTCGACGATTATGGGTTTTCAAGAAGAATTATTAGTTATTGCCAGGGGTCGATTTAATTTTTAAAAATTGAATAGCAGTTTACTAACTTTGATAAATTTTCATTACTAGTAGCATTTCCTACTATTTATATGTTTTTGTCATGTGAAATTGATTAGCTGTAGTTGTAAATTGATTCGAAAATCGATATGCGAATCCAGTTAATTCGAGCCCTGGTTATTACTCTCCTCCCCGTCATGCCCGCAAGAAGTGTCAGAGGCTGTAGAATATCAAACTACATTTTATCTTATACCTGTTGAAGATATAGCCCATGTGTTATAGATTATCTATAACACATACCCCTATGTCATATAGATTGGAGAACGGACTATAGTCTTTTTCTATATTATAATATAATGATGACATTCGCAAAATTGTTTATAAATCGTGTCAAATCTGGTGAAATTGATTATCAAACATATTTTTGTCATAAATCATAAGAATTGAGGTGTAAGTATATTTTCTGTAATTGTTTTCCCAGTTACAGGGCCACTTTCTAAGGGGAACTATACTCTATCATTCACTTGAATTTGTAGCCTTGTTACGCACCAACAGCTTTTCCAGGCACATCACATGTATTCATGCCCAACAAGAGAAAGCAGTCAACTCCACTCCAGATGAGTCGACATTTTGACACGAAATCATCCCCAAAACCCTTTTAAAAATGCAGAAAAGAACAAAAATGGTCGGTATAAGATCAATACAACAATACCATAGTGTGTTTTGATATGTTTGATATCTCAACTCGTTGAAAGTGAGTTTTTTTCGCTCGGCAAGCCTCGCGAAAAAAACTCACTTTCAACTCGTTGAGATATCAAACATATCAAAACACACTATGGTATTATCGTATATGTATTTGATATGGGAAAGAAGTATAAAGGTACAACACATGACACCAGGTCTGACATTCTAGAAAGTAATGGAGTACAAATAATTGCCTTTCTTAGTTTGCCGAGGAGTTCAGTTGCCTTCTTAAATCTCAATGCGGCTATTATTAGACTCTTGACCACCTCAAATCCAAACCTGAGCCTGGGCTCAGGTTTGGGCCTGAGATGATCAAGAATCTGATTTTTCCTCAGGGAGCAGTCGGTGTGCAGCACACATGCAAGCCTAAAGAATATGCAGCCTGAGGAACTGAAGACCAAAAAATTGTTTTCCATATAGTTGTTTTTATTTATTTATTTATTGGGTATTAACAACACTTTCGACAGCCAGGGTCATCCCATGTCAGAACAGATGGAGGAAGCCTGAGTACCTGGAAAGAACAACTGAGCAATGGCAAGCAACTATCAGACTACCCAGAATACTAACTCCACACAAGAAGGGTTAACATTGGTTGAAGACAAGTGCATCATCGACGTGCAGTATGCCTCTACAGTACACTTTGCCACTGTGCCCCCACATGGGCAATCAGGATTAAGTGCCTTGCCCAAGGCCACAACGCAGTTACTCCTGGCGGGGATCGAGCCATGGACCTTTCAGTTTGAAGTGTAGTGCCACAATTAGGCCCATAACCACTGAGCCACTGCCCTCTCAGTTGTTATTTTTTGGAGGTCACAAAGTACGATTATTGCAATTGCACTTGTTCCGTCTCATTTCCAGGTCTGATTAAAGTTGACTTTAATGATTAAAGTCAACTTTAATCAGACCTGGAAATGAGACGGAACAAGTGCAATTGCTCCCATCAACACCCATGTTTTCTATTGCATAGGAGCTAAAAAATGCACTCATTGAAAAATATTGTGGAGCACTACTATACTGTGAGGGCATATAAATGTGTGTTGTTTTGGGAAAGCAGCACTTTGCAGCCAGTGGCAAGTTACTGTCATAATTCAGCAATTCCTTATATAATAGCCCCTTGAACCCGTTCGGCCGCTTTTCTGGCCAGGAACATAATACGTCATAATGTCATTAAATAGGATGGCTGTTCAGTAAATGTGTAGGGTAGAGCAATCAATATTTTCAGTGTGCATCCCAAGGCTGCACGTTGAAAATATTGATTGGTCTACCCTAAATAATGAATATGGACTCTTCTGATTACTGCCATTGAACTGGAAGATAAAGATACCACTGGAGTTCAAAGGGTTAAGGTTTCTGGTGTTGGGTGACAGCATTCCCTCGAAAATTCATACACTAACATTTTACGAATGCAATTTACTCCTGTGTCTGAATTCACAGGAGCTTAAAACTGCACCCGTCAATTTTGTTCATTTCCAGCTCTGCTTTAAGCAATTATTCTTCTTCAACAGTTGATCATAAAATTTCACAATCTTGGCAGCCCTAGTTGTGGGAGGAAAAGGCTTTTGCTGACAAAGAATTTCAATCTGATCTCAACCCAGTTGTGATCCGGTCAAAATTTTCTGTCCTCTTTTGCAATCACAGTACTGTATTTACAAATCTCAGCATTTTGTGTCAGGAACAGTAGTCAGCTGTGTTCTATGGAAGTGAAGAGTTTTAATTACTAAACTCATTGACTTAAAAGGGTGAGTTGTTGTGTTAGGCATTGATTTCTGTGGAGTGGTGTGTAATAGGTGTCTGAAGCCTTGTTAGATTTGTCTACTCAATAATGTCACAATTGATTTAACTTTCCTGTGTTATATCCAACAGTCAAAGTCAAAGAAGTGGTTACTGGTAAGCTAACCCATACAAGGAATATTAAAAAGTAGAGCATAGGGCTGCACGGTATATCAATAAACCAATATATACCGGTATTCAAACCAATATCAATGGAATTCCGGTGTAATTACAAAAATATCGGTTTATCGTCATTATTTATTTATCCACAATTTAATTTTCAAGATGTCATGAGTTTTAACTGTAGCCCCGAATGAATATTATTCCTTTACCCAAGGAATCCTCCGCATGTGCCCTCGTAATATATAAATTCAGCAGTTGGAAAAATATTTTCAAAAATTTCAACAAACTATATCACGTGACCCTTCATTGGAACGAGCTTGCTGAGCTGATTCCAATGAGGGGGTCACATGATATTGTTTTTGTAGAGTTTTTTGGAAAAATCTGATAAATTATTATTTAAAATAATAAATTTTGATATCGTCTCTTTTGGGTAAAGGTGTTTCAACCGCATCATCAAGGCATGATGATTTATTCCGACTGTGATGTCTCAAGTCCTGATTGTGGTACTTATGTTAGATATCTGAACAGTTTTCGATATACCGTACGGTACCGGTATATCGCGTTATGTTTTTGAATACCAATACCAGTATTCAGTTTTAAATATCATGCAGCCCTAGTAGAGCAGTGTGTTTTTGTTTGTTTTCTGGTTTGGTCCTGGTTGTTTGTGGCAAACCAGAAAACCGAAGTGCACGCAAAAGCAAAAAACAGCCAAATTGTTTTACTGTTTGTGCAAATCTGATCAAACTATCTCACTGGGAGGGAAATGTGCTACTAGTAGTGACCTCTATGGACTCTCCATCAGTTGTCACTTATTATACCATCCACTTGAAAAGTGGGAGGCATATAGGGATCACTTGGTCCGACCGTATGTCCATCCTTCTGTCCGTCCGTCCATCCGTTATGCTTTAAGGGGGTGCACATCTGCTATCCGCAACTCCTCCTAAACCAGTGAACGGATTTCATTGAAACTCTCAGACATTCTTTTACATACATTGAAGATGTGCACCTCCTATTTTCTTTCAGATATTTTCATATTCCAACATATGTCTGTCCATTATGCTATAGGGATATTACGCTTGGGGTGGGGGGTACACATCTGCTATCCGCAACTCCTCTTAAACCAGTGAACGGATTTCATTGAAACTCTCAGACCTTCTTTTACATACATTGAAGATGTGCACCTCCTATTTTGTTTACAGATATTTTCTTTTTTACAGTTTCCCATATTGAAAAATGAACTTTGTCAAATTCAGTTGACATTCTGTACAGATATGCTATCCACAACTCCTCTTAAACCATTGAACAGATTTCATCGAAACTTTCAGACATTCTTTTACTTATATTGAAGATGTGCACCTCCTGTTTTGTTTTCAGATATTTTCATTTTTAGGGTTTCCCATATTTAAAAATGGGCGTTTTCAATTCAAGCTTGCATGGGGGGGGGGGGGGGGGGGAGGGGGTGACATTTGCTATTCATGACCTCTTTTAAACTAGTGAATGGATTTCAAGGAAACCTTCAAACAATGGTGTCAATGTTTGTGCTCTCTACATTAAACACACTTTCACTGTTGTAACTTGCAAAATGTTTCTTGGTGGGAATGGGTGGTATCATTTAGTGAGCAGTGCTCACAGTTTTTCTAGTTTATCTGGCAAAGGGGTGAATACATCATGTTTTCAAAATGTGATGAGAACATACATAGATTAGATGAACTTTATTGGTTTGTAACCCTAATTTATGTTTTTTTTTGTCTGACTGAGTAGTAGTAACTGATCCCCTAGAACCAAGCTTGAAAATAAGCAGACTGTCATCTGCAAATTAAGGACCCCAGAGGGTGAATTTGGTGATGCTACCCTGCACAGCAGGGTAGCATCACAAAATTTACCCTCTGTGAACATCAGTCTGAATCTAGGCCTCAAGCCAAAACAGAATGATGTACCTAGAGGATAAATTAGCCCACTGTATGGAATAGCATCAGCAAATTCACCCTCTGTGGACCCCATTTTGCAAATGACCGGTTGCTTATATTCAGGCTTGCCAAGAACTGCCAAGAGTGATTAGAGGGAAGTTAGGTTGAACCCAATGGTAATACTTATACAGTCATGGCTTTTTGTGGTGGGTAGTGTCATTTAAACTATTGCAGATTTTTTTCAAGTAAAGGAATCTGAAGTGTTATTTATTATAAGTTAATGAAGCCCTGGGTTGTACCCGGTGCTTCATTAATTAAGTTTTTGATGATTAGTTGTATGGGGGGGCGCGGTGGCTCAGTAGGTAGAGGTGCAGACTGCAAGCCAAGATGTCCTTGGTTCGAATCCCATCTGCGGCAACCGCGTTGTGTCCTTGGGCAAGACACTTCACCCCCATTGCCCATGTGGGGGCACACTGACGCTGTGTACTAAAAGTGTACTGCACGTCGATAGCGCACCTGTCTTCAACCAATGCTAACCCTGCTTGTGTGGAGTTAGTATGTTGGGGAGCTGACAGTTGTTCGCCGTTGCTCGGTGGTTCTCTCCGGGTACTTCGGCATCCTCCACCCGTCAAACTGTCATGGTCATAATTAGCCATTGTGCAGAAATATATGACCTTAAACACCAATAAATAAATAAATAAATAAATAAATAAATAAATAAATAAATAAATAAATTAGTCGTATAATTAGTGTTTGGAATAAACAATTATTACGTTCATGGAAATACTGTCCACCTGTGGAAAGTGACCCATCCACGGCAGCTGTACTGTACTAATACTCATTATTGTGTGTATAAGAAGGTGCTTCTGATGTAAAATGACTATCAGTACTTTAACTTGTTAGGACAATGCAGCACATTCTTGTGCCAAGTGGTCAGAAAAGGTACACTTATAATTATCAATTTTGATAATCAAAAACATTGGTCTCCACTCTCCGGCTTCTTCTTCAAATGATAAGTTTTTAACTCTTGAAGTGCTTGTCGAAAAAATAAAAATTCACCATATCTGTTTATATTACAGGGTGTGTGCATCCTTGAAAAGTCCTTGAATTTCAATCTTACTCCTTGAATTTTGAAAATTCAGAAAATGTACTTGAAAAGTACTTGAAAATCCATCAGACTCCTTGAAAGTCCTTGAATTTTGCCCTATTTTTCTTTACCTGTGTAATAGAGGACAATTGAAACATCTCTTTTGCACTTGTTTTAGTTGAAAAACAAAAAAAACGAACATAAATAATGGATAATTGATAAGTGAGGAATTAAAGTTCAGGCGTTATTTAACTGGGTGTCATTCTGTAAGTACCATAATTTTGTTGCAGAGCATTTTAGAAGCATTGTTTTCCTGGAATTTAGAAGGATGAGATAGAAGACATTGTTAACCCTTTACCCAGTGTAAAAAATGGCCAATTAATTTCAATTATTAGCTCAACTTTGACGAAGTCAAATTTGAGCTATTGTCATGGCCCGTCGTCCGTCTGTCTGTCCGTCTGGCCGTCTGTCCGTACATCAACAATTGGCTATGGCTCGGGCTAGAGGTCGTATTTATGAACCGGTCTTTACGAAACTTCTTGTGTACCTTTGTTATGACCCTGGGACGGGAACGAGTGTTTTTAGGTGTGGTCCGAAATTCAAGATGGCTGCCAGTGGCCATTTTGTACCGATGATGCAAAAATCAGTTTTTTGTACAGAACTTCTGTATGAAAGTTATGATTTGAATAAAGTTTTGTATAAATGTTTAGTACCATGGGATACATCACATATAATACAGGTTTTTTTCTCGTGCGTAAATTATGCAAATTAGACTGACTTTGATTTATTTAGTGTTACTTTCAGAGCTGTAAGTGCCAAGCTGCTATGGCTCGGGCTAGAGGCCGTATTTATGAACCGATCTTTACGAAACTTCTTGGGTACCTTTGTTATGACCGTGGGACGAGAACGAGTGTTTTTGGGTGCGGTCCGAAATTCAAGATGGCTGCCAGCTGCCATTTTGTACCGACGATGCAGAAATCTGTTTTTTGTACAGAACTTCCATATGAAAGCTCTGATTTGAATAATTTTTTGTATGAATGTTTAGTACCATGGGATACATCACATATAATACGGGTTTTTTTCTCGTACGTAAATTGTGTAAATTAGACTAATTTTGATGTTTTTTGGGGTTACTTTCAGCACTGTGAGTGCAAATGTCAATACAGCTCGGGCTAGAGGCCGTATTTATGAACCGATCTTTACGAAACTTCTTGGGTACCTTTGGTATCACCGTGGGACGAGAACGAGTGTTTTGGGGTCCGGTCCGAAATTCAAGATGGCCGATGGCAGCCATTTTGTACAAAATTAGGTGCAATCAGATTTTTGCACAGAACTTCCATATGAAAGCCCTGATTTGAATAATTTTTTTGTGTGAATGTTTAGTACCATGGGATGCATCACATATAATACGGGTTTTTTTCTCGTGCAGAAATTATGCAAATTAGATGAACTTTGATTTTTTCAGTGCGACTTACACACAGTAAGTACACATGTCAATACGGCTCAGACTAGAGTCTGTATTTATGAACTGATCTTCACGAAATGTCTTGGGTACCTTTGTTATCACCTTGGGACGAGAACGAGTGTTTCTGGGTGCGGTCTAAAATTCAAGATGGCTGCTAGTGGCCATTTTGTACCGAAATTAGGTCTAATCAGTTTTTTGTACACAACTTCTATACAGCTCAGACTAGAGGCCATATTTATGAACCAATCTTTACGAAACTTCTTGGGTACCTTTGTTATCACCGTGGGATGAGAGCGAGTGTTTTTGGGTGTGGTCCGAAATTCAAGATGGCCACCAGCAGCCATTTTGTACCAAAATTAGTGCAATCAGTCTTTTGTATAGAACTTCTGTATGAAAGCTCTGATTTTAATAAATTTTTGTATGAATGTTTAGTAACATGGAATACATCACATATTGTAAGGGGGTTTTTTTCGTGCAGAAATTATGCAAATTAGATGAACTTTGATTTATTCAGTGCTACTTACACAATGTAAGCACACATGTCAATACGGCTCAGGGTAGAGGCTGTATTTATGAACCGATCTTCGCAAAACTTCTTGGGTACCTTTGTTATCTCCTTGGGATGAGAATGAGTCTTTCCGGTGTACGGTCCAAAATTCAAGATGGCTGCCAGTGGCCATTTTGTACCGAAATTAGGTCCAATCAGTTTTTTGTCACAAGTTCTATACAGCTCGTATTTATGAACTGATCTTCACTTCTTGAGTACTTTTGTTTTCACCTTGGGACAGGAACGAGTGTGTTTTGGGGTGCCTTTGTTATCACTGTGCTATGAGAACAAATATTTTGGGGTTCAGTCAGACCCACTCTGGGACTAAGATTTCTTTTCTAGTTTAGCATCTGACTGTCACCCACCTTTACAATACTTTACCTATACATTTGTTACAGGCAACGGTCAGTATTTATGTACAGACCGTTACAATAGTTTATATGTACCTTTGTTATCAGGTCATTACCTAGATGTTTGTCATTGCTGTGTCACATACTATACATGTACATGTCTTTGTCTTGACAAGTTGAGCTACAGTGTCATTGACACTTTCATTTTTTTCATTTTTGTCTCAAAAACATAGGTTATGACCCCTCATTAGAACGTGCTCATCGAGCTCGTTCCAATGAGAGGTCATAACCTATGTTTTTGAGACAAAAAATTAGTTTTTCAAGAATTTTTTTGCAAGTGTCATCTGCTTTTCATGTAAGGTAAAGGGTTAAAGTTGGTAAGACTTCTAAAAATGCTTATATTCCAAATGTACATTTTAAAAAAACATCCTTGGAAAATGCTGATATGTCCTTGAAAAGTCCTTGAATTTTTTGGTACTTGACTGTAAGAACCCAATATTATAGGAAGCAGAATACTGAATGCACACATGAATGATCAGTAACAATATTTTAGGTGTATGTTACATGTAGTTGTATCACTCATCTCACCAGTATGAGATTGGAATACACCATTAAAACATGGGCCACATTTTTAAAAAAAATATTTTTTTGGCAATTCTTATAAACACAGTCACACCCTTCTCATGCAAATGTATGATTGTGGTGATACGTGTAGTCAGTGACATTCTGAATACCATCGTCGTTTCTGCCAAGTGGTTATAAACTAATCACCACTTTCGATTTATGCCACCAGTAGTCAATCACAGTTTCAGGAATAGAACTGTTATGTTCAAAAGCATTTCATGGCCCATAATTACGGTAACTAAAATGGGTTATTATGTGATGTCTACAGCAGATGCATGTAATTGACATAAAACAACATATTAATTAATTTTTTAAGTCCTCATACAGCAAAAAAACTGCTTTTATTATCCTCCGCAAGGGAGAGATATAGTGAAGACCCCCATCTGTCTGTCCATCCATCCATCTGTCCGAACTTTGTTTATGGCATTTCAATTTTTTTTGGTGTATGTCTCTATAGCAACAGTGTCTATGTCAAGTTTATTGACCACTGATATATCTCTTGAAAATTATGGGAGTTATGGCCCTTTGTTATAAAAGTATCCTGTAAAACTTGTTTATGGCATTAGAGGTAGTACCTTTGTGAGAGGACCCAACCTCCACACTGGTCCTCACCCGAGGGTCCAACCAAAATATGTCAACTAAGCCATAACACCACAACCGGAGACACCTGCCGAGTACCCGAACCTTTTTCTCCTTTGACACGCCTAGACATGCGAAAATCAATCATTTACAGTGCAAGTCACTGAGGGTCGAAAGGGGCTTGTTCCCCATACTGTCCCTGCGCGCCTTCAGCATGCAAAACCATTCCTTCGTTCCTTTGTTGTTGTTGTTTATGGCATAACTTGAACAATAGTTAACAGATTTCAATTCTTTTCGGTATAAATTTTTATGGGGCCTGAGTGTGATTGGTTTTGAATATATTTGTTAGCGTGCAGATTGGAATCGCTTTGCGATGCCTTTCTTGTTTTGCTCTGAAAAAGTTGTCCCAAATGTATTCTTCTTTGAGAACTCTACAGATCGGTTGCATGTATCTTGACAGTGTTTTTTACATCATTGTTGGCTGCCCGTGAAGGCAGCCAGCAGTGAGTAAAAACACTGTAATGCCATCTGCAGCTGTTTCTACAGTAGTTATTAACGTAAAATCAAGCAGTTGATTCAGACTCCCTCATTGAGTCCTTGGGCAAGGCACTTAACCCCGATTGTCCACATGGGGGCACAATGATGCCGTGTACTAAAGCATTCTGCACATCAATGGCACGCATGTCTTCAACCAATCTAACCCTGCCTGTGCTGCAGTGCGGAGTTACGATGTTGGGGAGCTGGCAGCTGCTTGTCGTTGCTCGGTGGTTCTCTCCGGGTACTCCGGCTTCTCCACCAGTAAAACTGTCACCGACATGATATGACCTTGCCAGTTAAAGTGTCATTAAACCTTAATAAAAGAATAAATAAATATAACGTAAAATCAATTTGAGGACTTGAGAGTTAACAGAGGCCTTATTTGTTATTGAATTTTCTCGGAAATCACTAGAATTAGTGCATGGTAACTGGTTTTACATGTATTTTTTTATTGTATTAGAAATTTTTCATCACAAGTGGATAGAATGGAGAATTACATAAACAGTTTTCTGTTTACACTTGTGATATTAATCACAGAATTATTGCTCCATTTTCCATGCTCCTTAGAGATTGGTATGTACATATGTGCATAAGTTAATCAGTACTTCATTTCTCTCAAATACAAAAGTATGGTTATAATCAAACTGCTTGGAAGGGGCCAATCATGCACCAAAACAAAAAATTCTAATTGCTTCTAGACTTTGATGCATAGGATAATATCCACCACATGCACAAATTCATTTTGATTGTTATAACCTTCTCATGTCTGTCTATACAGATCTCTGCAAGGAAGCTCATTCTTGGCACATCTAAATACAGTATAGCAAGTACAAAAGTGGAACGAGAAATCTGACTGAATCATTCTTTTCTAAATCCTCTCTCCATTGCTTGAAGCCTATGTACAAACAGGCCTTTAAATTCATTTATTTTGGGCACACCGTTTTGCTCTAATTTGCGCACATTAAAACCAGAAATAACGATCTTATCCTGTTATGTTCTGTTGCCATGCCTTTCGTTTTGTTTCTATGGTCATATTATGGTGGAAGGTCTTTCTCAAATATAGAAGAGGCACAGGGAATTTATATATTTCTCTTGATGTCTTGATACCTTCTCTAATTTGAAATTGCAGTAATCTAAACGGCTGGTACAAATTACATGTATTTACAGTACAGTTGCCACGGAGTGGTCGTAATCCATGTGTGGGCAGTGATGTGACTGATGTCCACACATACGTTTACCGCATAATAAAAATCATCAGCAAAATTTTAACTAATGAGGTACCAGGTTGTACCCGGTGCTTCATTAATTAAATGTTTGGTGATTATTCCTATAATTAGTGTTGGAATTTAATATTATTGCATCCATGGAAATATTGCCCAACCGTGGAAAATGACCAATCCATGGCATTCATACTGTACAGTATAGTGATTACAAAAGTGGAAAGAAAAATCTGACTGCATCATGCTTTTTTAAATCATCTCCATTGCTTGAACCCTATGTACTAATATACTTTAAATACCCATCCTCAGCCCAATGGCAGGGGTATGTGGGATGAACTCCATAGTGGCAACTTCATGGACTCACTCTTCTCAATAGATCCCTATAATATGAAGGGATCTTTAGCCTGCGCAGAGCATTCTCTCTCTGTATCGAGGACAACCATTTTATGCAATCACCTGATAGGATTGTACACTGTCACAGCATCAACTCGACAGTTAATGCTGCCAGAAGGGGTTTGGACACCTCAAGAACTTTTAAGGCCAAGGATCAAGCCAGGACCTCTGGCACGTGAGACCAGCACACTTGTCCACTTGCCCCTTGGCCACTGCTTTTCTCCCCATAACACTTTAGAATCTCAGCTAAATAAATATTTAAATACCACAATATGAGTAAATATCGAGTACTTGAGAACTTGACAATTCTTGTTTGATATGACCATATAGAATTCCAAACACGCACAATACTGCTTGTACTCTGCAGGGACCAGCCTAGGGGTGAATTTTAGGGAGACTTCAAGTCTCCCTCCAGAAAAAATAGGGAGACTGCAGAGTCATGTAGGGAGACTTCATAGGCAAGTGGGGAAAATTAAGAATATTATGTACCGCCCCTTCATATTTTCAATTTATGGTCCTCCATTAATGTACAAATAATCCAGGTCCAGTTGTCTATGATGCATCTGTGCCAGGTTAAAAAAATACAATGTAATTATTGACTGAAAATCACCCACTGCTACCTTCTCCTTCATGACCCCTCACCTCATCTTCGTGTCAATCCCCCAACACCCTCCTGTGGTTGCCTTTCAACAAAGTCTACTAAGCTAATAATTTCCTAAGTCTGAAAGTGTGAACAGGACCAGATGTAAGAAGGTTGCTTGGGAGGTACTTTGTTAGTTAATAAACAAAATACATTCTGGGGTCGAGTATTTTGTAAAAGAAATGTCATTCCGCATCATTTTTATGGCATTTCGGTGTCATTCCGCGTCATTTCATGTTATTCCACGTTTAGGAGGACCCTTTTTCAAGATCGTCCACATGCACACTTGTGTCCTGTACAAAGCTTTTCTTGACATCACTAAAGCTTTTTTTCATGTGTTTCAATTCCATTCGTGTTTTTCTGGGAATAGACAGTCCAACAGTCGTCAGCAAATCGAAATGAAAATAATGTGTTATAAAATACGTCCGTTGTGTATACATTTTCGGCATCCTAAGCGACGTAACCTACTTTCAAACTGGGTTGTTTTGTTGAGTCGCGTAAGTCACCTATTTTCGTTTCGACACTTGAAGCTCCGACTGGAACGCAACAAAATAGAAATAAAAAAATCTGTCAAAAGCGACAATGGACAATTGCTTGTCGTGTGATTTCAAATAAATGGACGTTTATTTGACGAATTAAAATGCCCATTTATCACACTCGAGCACATTCGATTTTTGAAAATACTCGTTTTCATGTAAACCTCGCATCACTCAGTTAAGCCTTTTCTCATTTTGGCCAATTTTTAGAGGGCGACTTGTAATCGCCCCGACTATTTTTCTAGGCGACTTTGGGCTTAGAAGGGCGACTTAATCGTCCTAGTCGCCCTCACGGCTGGTCCCTGGTACTCTGCGATAGTTCTTGCTTGGAACGAATAGAACCACGTGTATTTGATTTTGCAAAGGGACCATACAGGCCTGAAAATAAGCAGTCTGACATTTGCAGAATAAGGTCCACAGAGGGTGAATTTGATGATGCTATCCCATACAGTGGGCCAATTTATCCTCTGGGTACCTCTTTCTTTTTAGTTTTGAGACCCTGATTCAGATTGAGGTTCACAGAGGGAAAATTTAGTGATGCTACCCTGCTCTGCAGGGTAGCATCACTAATTTCACCTCTGAGGACTTCATTTTGCAGATGACAGTCTGCTTATTTTCTGGCTTGGAACCATATCAAAATTAATTAAAAGTATGGTAGTTTATAGTATGCGTGTGATGAATTTAGATGAAGTTCAAGTCCAAAACGTTAAGTTTATCATTAGTTTCAGTTTGAGAATATCGACATGGCTAATCGACAATATCGTGAAGGTTGGTATATCAAGTGGGTTGAAATCGGCTTGATACGGTATCGATATTGAAAAACATACCGAGTTCCGGTAAAATATCGAAATACCGTGAAGCCCTACTTGATTTTGGCTTTTTTGTTTATGAAATCTCAACCCACTGCCACTGGCGTAATGTGACCAGATCACCGTCTGATTTGGAAACAGCAGAACATTTTGTAACTAAATACTGTGCTGGAACTGAACAAAAAATGTAAATGTAGCATACTGTAAATACCAGTACAGTGGAGCCCACTTAATTGTATATCTCTTAATTGATTAATCCTGTTAATTGAATATAATTTGTAAACACCAAACCATTTACCATACTTTCAGAACAAATTTGATCTCTTAAAGGAATATGGGTTAGAGAGCAAACTCCTGTTAATTGAATAAAAAAATCCTGTAATGGTTCGAGAAATTATCCTGACAATCACCAAATACTCAATGTTTAGAGATCTATTTTACATAAGTGCCTCTAATATAGACATTTATTCTATTATATCTTGTTTGACAGAGCTCTATGAACTCTGTCAAACAAGATATAATAGAAGAAATGCTCAATTTATCTCTAAAATACAGGAAACTGACCATATCCCTGTTAATTGAATACTCCTGTTAATTGAATAATTGGGGGCACGGTGGCTCAGTAGGTAGAGGTGCAAGCTGCAAGCCGAGAGGTCCTCGGTTCGAATCCCACCTGCGGCAACTGTGTTGTGTCCTTGGGCAAGACACTTCACCTCCATTGCCCACATGGGGGCATGGTGACGCTGTGTACTAAAGCGTACTGCACGTCGATGGTGCACTTGTCTTCAACCAATGCTAACCCTGCTTGTGTGGAGTTAGTATGTTGGGAAGCTGACACTTGCTTGCCTTTGCTCGGTGGTTCTCTCTGGGTACTCCGGCTTCCTCCACCCGTAAAACTGTCATGGTCATGATTAGCCATTGTGCAGAAATATGTGACCTTAAACACCAATAAATAAATAAATTGAATAATTCTCACTGGCAAAGTGGCTATTCAGTTAACAAGGTTCCACTGTACTGTGGTCGCAGAACTGCGGCAGAAGTAATCTTTTGCATTCTGGTCAAGACACACAGGACTTAAATTTCGACAAGAATCTGATAATCAGTTCACGCAAATATTCGTGCAAGAAGACCAGCAGGAATCATTCTTGCAACACCCCTGCTAAGATGCATGTGAAAAGAATTGGGTCAATTTAACCCTTTATCTAACATAGTGGCAGCAAATTAACCAATACAAGGCAAACATGACCTGAAATATCCTAACACTTTGTCCATAAAATTATACAAATATGGCTGTCATTGAGCCGGTTCCAATGACATCCATATTTATAAGGTTTTATTATGCCCCTGACCTTTGAAGGAGGATTCTAGGGTATCTAGTGAAGCTGTCCGTCTGTCCATACAAACATTTTGCATTGTGATTTCAAAACCATTGGTCGGATTTGGATCTCCTTAGGTATGCTGATAGACCTACATGGGGGAATGCATATGCACAAGGAACGGGTTCCGTCCAATAATTTTTTCACTTTTTCAACTTAGAAAATGTTCACATCCCACAATACCTTTAAGGCTACCTCAAACATGCCTGCAGGTCAGGGGCATTGGCCCATGCTTTGCATTGTCCTTGTTGGTAAATATTGTTTGCTTTCTAAAAAGGTATCGTATTGAATTGATTGTTTAAAAATTAAAAATCTGTGTTCGGTAAAGGGTTAACATGTTTATCAGTGTTACAACAGGGAGGGGTACAACCATGGTGGCCTCGTGGGATCCTGGGACATTCACAGCAGGTATGGATTCTTGCAACCATTTTCCCAAGAATCCAAATGTCTTCTCCCAAATTTAGATGAAATATAAGGCCCTGAGACACTTTCACCAAGGGTCTAGATTTCAGAAATAATATACATTGAAAAGCCACTTTGTTGGTGAAAATTATTCATTTAACAGCATTATTCAATTAAAAGCGATTTCGTCAATTTCATATATTGTAGTAGGGCTGGCACAGTTATGGAATTTCATGATCGACTTAACTTTTGAAGAAGAAGAATCAATTAAAGTCGATGTTAATCATACATACTCTTTAGCTCTTGAAACTATTGTATAGAAAACCATATTTTTGGTCATTACTTCTTCAGGCTGGACATTCTTCAGGCAAGCTGCATGCCACCTACTGCTCTCTTAGGAAAATTGAGACTCGTGATCTCCTTGGGTCCAAACCTGAGTCCAGGTTCAGATTTGGACCTGAAGTTGTCAAGAGTCTTATAATAGATGCATTGAGATTTAAGAAAGCAATTGCACTCCTTGGCAATTATTTGTTCTCCTGAGAATGGCAATTATTTGTTCTTCTGAGAATGGCAATTATTTGTTCTCCTAACAAGCTATTAATTGAAAATAGAATATGTTTTCATTTTTGGAATTCACTTTAAATAAAAAAATGTCCACAATCCTGTGTAAGTGTTTCTATTAGTTTCTTGAATCCTGCACCCTATATAACAACATGTAACCAACTAGCCCTGTGTATTTTTACAGCTCTAGTAATGTATATTCTCATGCAGCGTGTGATGGCAGTTACCAATTTTTTTTATAACCAGAAAGTAACTAACCCTATGCTCTGTACAGCCTTAGTGTAAATCTCATCTATATCAACTCTTTACACAACATAATATAATGGCCAAAACCAGCCAGTACTTTTCAAACTCTGCTTAAGTCCCCTCATAGGTTTTTTTAGTGGATTCCAACATTGAAAACATATTCTATTTTCAATTAATAACTTGTTTCCTATACTTTCTAGAATGCTAGACGTGGTCCTGTGTTGTATCTTTATACTTCTTTCCCATATTGGTTACAATGTATTTTGATATTCTACAGTCTCTGACAATTCTTACAAGCACAGTGGGGAGGAGAGTATATAATAACTAATAATTCACCGGTAAAGAAGTGACGAAAATGCATTGTAATTGTAGTCGATTATACCGGAAGGTGTTTTCCCTACGATTATTCTAATTCTCAATTAATCATGCTTGGACTAAATTCTAAAAACTGAGCATCTATTCCATTTGATCTTGTTTGACAGAGCTCGTAAGCCTCTATGAAACAAGGTATAATAGATTCAGCACCTTTATAGTTTTTCTTGATATTGGTCTTTGTGCAATCAGAGTACTTCTGTACATTCTCACAAAAAAGTCTTCAAAAGCACTAAAGAAGGCTGTCAAAATGCTCTAGTGTACAAGCAATTAGATTTCAAATTAGTTGGCTCTGTTTGTGAGTTTTTTCTGTTCCTCTTGGGGATTGCAGTTTGTGCACTATGTGTGGTGGTTGTGCTCTTATACAGGAATGTCTGAAAAGATATTAGACAAGAATAAGACTATTCATGCAACTAAGCAATAACAGCCTGTTGAATAGATGTTAGATGAGATCTATATTTAACCTGTCTATCAGAATAGTGAATGTAGGGCAAACCTACCAGAAGATTTACAATCAAGAAAGGAAGATGATCTCCCTTCCATCATTCTTACAGATGATATCAAGATGAGTGATGCTAATAAACTTCCTATCCACTGCATTCTCTTTTGCACATGGCTGACACTCAAAATTATACTTGTGGGAACTTATGGAGCAGTGCTTGTCTGATAAAGTAGACTTAACCTTTTGTCAACGGTTGAAAATACAAAATTACTCTATGTACAACACATGTAGTCCAGTGATTTGGTACTTGACCACCCACCATTTGCATGTAGGGCTGAAACGGTTGGCTCATTTTCGTAACCGACTAGCCGAGAGCTATAACCAGATAATATCCGGTTATCTGTGGCCATTATTTCACCGAATGTGGGATCAAAACTATAGGAATTGGAAAGCAATATTCTCAAACTATTCCGTATTGTGTATACAAACGAACGTTGTTGAGTACTTGACAACGTTCATTTGTATACACACTACGGAATAGTTTCTGTGATTACTCATTACTCACGGAAACTGCTGATCATTAACAAAGTCTTGAATGCCAAAGTTGGTTATTTGTCAATATATACAACGCGGCATCGATGTGTAATCTTTCACCAAGGAGAAGCGGCAGATTTACTACATGTACATTTTAAACGTGGAATAACGATCACTATCGATATTTTGGATAACCAGTTGACAGTTTTTCTAATTGGTTAGATAGCTAACTGGTTTCAAACCGATTATCCGGTTAACCATTTCAGTACTATTTGCATGTACATATTCCTGACCAGCATCATTCTCTTGAAATGCCCTTCAGATTTCTTTTTGTCCCCTCAAATACAGCTCCTCATGTTACAGCCAGCTTGTGATTTGATTGAGAAAAGACTAATTTTGTGATCACTGCTTTAACCCTTTACCCAACGAATCAGCCACATCCGCCCGCGTAATATGCAAATTCAGCAGCTGAAAAAATACTATTTTTAAAAAAAATTCAACAAAACCATATCATGTGACCCCTCTTTGGTACGAGCTCGTTGAGCTCATTCCACTGAGGGGTCACATGATATGGTTTTGTTGAAATTGTTTGAAAATTTAAAAAAAATGATATTGAAAATAATACATTTTGATATCGTCTACATTGGGTAAAGGGCTAATTTGTGGTTGTTTAGGATTTTGAGCAGATTCTTTATTCACAAAGCTGAAAATATACTGGTACATGAATGTGACGGTATTCTCAAAATCACTGCAGGGTTGTCACAGAAGCTCTGCAGATTCATTTGCAAGCTTGCTTTTTGCCTCTTTGCTCTCCAAAAGTGACGAGAAATAGGGAATACAGTGAAACCCTGTTAATTGAACAGGCACTTTGCCAATGAAAATTATTCAGTTAACAGGGTTTTCAATTTACAGGGATTGTGTGACTTTCCTGTATTCTAGAGATAAACTTAGCCTTTATTCTATTATATCTTGTTTGACAGTGCTCCATGAACTCTGTCAAACAAGATATAATAGATTAAATGCCTGTATTGGATGTACTGAGGCCAAATAGATCTATAAACAAAGGAAAACTGGGGAGAGTCCGGGTAATTTCACTACAGCTTACAAGATTTGTTATTCAATTAACGGGAGTTTACTCTATAACCTATATTCAATTAACAGGTCAAATTTGTACTGGAAGTATGATAAATGGTTTTGTGTTGGGAAATTATATTCAATTAACAGGGATATACAATTAAGAGATATCCAATTAAGTGGTCTCCACCGTATAAGGCTTGAATGACAGAAACAGGTTAGCAGTTGCAAGGTTCCTGCAGGCACAATACTGCTGCCATGGACTGGTCACTTTCCAAGGGTGTGTAGTATTTCCATGGACGCAATAATATTGGATTCCAAATCCACACACTAATTATAGGAATAATCATCGAAAATTTAATTAAAGAAGCATCGGAACAACCCGATGCTTCATTAATTAAAATTTTGCTGCTGATAATTTTTATTACTTGGAAAATGCATACGTGGACATTAATGCCCCCACGTGAATTACAACCATCACCATACTGTAAGGACTGATAAAGTTCAAGGCTGTTTCTCGACATTTTACAAGGCCGTACAATAACTAAATTCATAGATTTTCAAGGCTGGCTCCACCTACACTGGTCTAAAAAGGACCCTCTGGTAATTACCACTCTACTCCCACTTCCCTTAGAGAGGAGAAGGAGGAGGGGGTAATGACCAGACGGTGCTAATAAATCAACTCCCTGATTTTTCAACAGCGTGGTAAGAATAACGGGGCTGCCCGGGAGGCCAGGCAGATTATTTGGCAGGACTGTTTACATTGCTGATCAGCTGCAGGTCTGCGAGAACACTATCATCGGTACATGAATGTGACACACTGTTAGACAAATTACTGCAAGGTCGATGCCTTTTCCACGCTGTATAACATTGGAGCAATCTATCAGAAAACCATAGTATAAATAAAGTACAAATGTATATGTTAAAGCAGTGAAATACCGTAGGAGGCGAGCTGATTTTTCATCATTAACCTGTTACCTGACACAAATAGAATTAGTAGACCACACTTTCAATAAATAACTGAATATTTTCATTTTATGCCTAAAAAACGTACTTATAACCCTTCAGAAACCTACAGTACTGTGATCCCCAAAACGGTAATTTTCACGGTCATGATCCAATCGTCATATTTACACCAGTAAATAAAATGCATCAAAATCAGGGCCGCATAACCCCCCCCCTCCCCCCCCTCCCCCCCCCCCCCCCCCAAAAGGCACCTCAAATTCAATTTTCTTTTCTTTATTTTTCCACATGTGAAATCTTGTTGCCTTTCAGAGAGGTTTTTTCACGTGTGAGATCCTATAGCCATTCAGAGAGAGATAAGCACACCTAATTTTGACTGGATCGTGATGCAGACATGTTGCAGCAGTTGAAATTGTCTGTCCACTTTTGTGAACTTGTGTCACCTCATTAGAAAGGACTTGATGGGCTTGTTTCAATGGATGGGGGTGGGGGGGGGGGGGATATGTATGGTTTTGGCCATTATGTTGGATACAGAGCTTACCCTTGCTAATCGAAAGTACATTTGAGAAAGTTGTTGTGGATGTTGGATGAGTTGCATTACTACTATGTACAAAGCTGGGAGGTTTTGATTTTTCAGATTTGATTTTGGTTCAGTTTCGGGAAAAAAACATGGTTTTGATTAAGCTTTTCTGTGTGTAAATAACACACTATATAGTAAGTAACACTACAGGCTCCTTAACCCTCTGCACTCGATGTCAAAATGGCAAAGTTTTCAGCTTCAAATATTTCCCATAATGCGGTTGTTTAGTCTAAGGAGTTAGAAAAAAACCCATAAATTACGATAACAAATTGAATTTATTTATTTATTTATTGGTGTTTAAGGATTTATTGTTCTGCACAATGGCTAATCATGACCCCGACAGTTTTATGGGTGGAGGAAGCCGGAGTACCCGGTGAGAACCACCGAGCAACAGCGAGCAGCTGTCAGCTCCCCAACATACTAACTCCACACAAGCAGGGTCAGCATTGGTTGAAGACAGGGGCACCATCGACGTGCAGTATGCCTTGTAGGATTCGAACCGAGGACCTCTCGGCTTGCAGCCTGCACCTCTGCCTACTGAGCCACCGCCCCCCCCTAACAAATGAATAATGTTCATTTATGTAGTGTTCTCATTGTCACCCTTTCTCCCTAATGGACTCATCTGGTGGACAAGTCAGTAAGAGAGAAAATTTAACGAGAACACATTAACATATTTGCCCCTTTCCCAGATAGACTGAGTGACAAGAAGAGTCCATAGGGATCACTTCTCCACTTCCCTCCAAGTAGTATATAGTTTGATGAATTTATGCACTACTCAGTAAAATTGTTTAGCTGGTTTTTGCTGGTTCTTGTCATTTAGTTTTCCAGTTGCAAAAACTGGAACCGAACCGAAAAACCACAACCCACCTGGCTCTATGTACAGTATGTGGAGGGTGTATTATCATTAAATCACCCACAGAGTGGAGATTCCACCCAAGCAATAACTGTAAATTTGTTGCAAAGCATAGCAAGCACAAGCAAAGTTTCAGCCAGTGGACCTCTGGGTTAAACCTGGAGGTTCATTGGCTGAAACATTGCTTGCATTTTTAGTCGATATATACAAAATTTGAAAGTTATAGTTTGGGTGATCACTCCACTCTGCAGGTGATTTAGTTACAATCCACTCTCCACGTACTGTAGGGCTGCACGGTATATCGATAAACTGATATTTCCTGGCATTCAAAGCAGTATCGATTGAATACCAGTGTAATTACAAAAATTTTAGTTTATGGCAGGCCTGAAAATAAGCAGTGACATTTACAGAATGAGGTTCCCAGAGGGTGAATTTGATGATGCTATCCCATACAGTGGGCCAATTTATCCTCTGGGTACCTCGTTCTGTTCAGTTTTGAGATCCTGATTTAGATTGAGGTTCACAGCAGGTAAATTTAGCGATTCTAAATCACAGGTAAATCTAGTGACCTTACTTTGCAGATGACAGTCTGCTTATTTTCTGGCTTGGTTTATGGCCATTATCTATTTACCGATAATTTAATTTTTAAGATGTCTTGAGTTTTAACTGTAGCCCCGAGTGAATAATATTATTCCTTTACCCAAGGAATCGTCCACATATGCCCACGTAATATACAAATTCAGCAGTTGAAAAAATAATTTTCAAAAAATATCAGCAAAACTATATCATGTGATCCCTAATTGACACAAAGTCGTTGAGCTCATTCCATTGAGGGGTCACATGATGATATTGTTTTGCAGAAATTTTTGGAAAAATCTGATAAACTAATATTTAAAATAATAAATCTTGATATTGTCTGCGCTGGGTAAAGAGTTTGAAACCTCATCTTCAATGCATGCTGATTCGTTCCAACTGTGATGCCTCAAGTCTCAATTGTGGTACTTATGTTCAGATATCTGAACATCTTTCGATACACCAGTATACCACAGTATTTTTTTGAATACCAATACCGGTATTCAGTTTTGAATATTATGCAGCCCTAGCTCTATGTACATGTGGTTGCATTTTCTCCACCAAAGATGGATAGTCTTTGATTATGTGTACTGCAGGTTATTTTATCAGTGTATGCAGTGATACAGACAGTTCCTATCTTCATTGTTTAAAGATCATTGCACTGAAACAGCTGTTTATTCTTGTTTATTAATCCCAGCAATCATCTGGCTGCTTCAATAAAGTTTAAACTGATTAAATATGTAACTGAAAACTTTGTTTGACATTTTCATCTTCAGTTTAGAATTTACTGACTGATTGTGTAATTATTGAGGCCCACCTTGATAATAGAATTTTTAATTTTTTGTTGAATAATTTTCTTGGAATCTTCAGCGAATTTCTTGTGTTATTTGAAAATTGCATTTTTTTCATTACTATTGGGTAATCTGCCTGGGCAGATTAAATATTGCTCACAGGTATCTTAAGATAGTGAATCCAAATATGGACTACTAGGTCTCGGACGTCATCCCTTTCACATTTGGGTCTGAGTGATTTTGTCGAACTCGTTTCGTCACTTAAGTCGTAGCCTCCCCCCCACATCACCCCCCCCCCACCCCACACACACACACACAAAATTTCAGCGAAACCATATCACTGTGATTTCTTAGTGAGATGAGCTCAGAAAACTTGTTCCAATGGGTAGTCACATGATATTGTTTTGTTGAAATGTCTTGAAAAATAGTGAAAGAAAACAGAGAGGAAGTTTGTTCACAGTGAAGCACAGAGCTGTACCCCTGTGGTTCATTAATTAAATTTTTGATGATGTTTCCTATAATTAGTGTTTGGAATCTAATATTATTGTGTCTGTGGAAATATTGCCCACCCATGGAACATGGCCAGTCCACGGCAGCCGTACTGTACTTGTACAAGTGGGGGACTTGAGTTGAAATCACAGTAGACAAGTGGATTGCATGCTGACAATGATGCTGTGCCATCATGTTCCAATTGCAGCAATGCTCAGCCTTGACTCCATTTTGCCCATGCAGCATGAAAAATATGACCAATTATATCTGGTTTTACAGAGCTCAGTGGGCACTGTCAAACAAGATATAATGTTTAGCTTAACTTGACAAAGTCTAGATAAGCTATTGCCATCACGCGTGCGGAAGTCTGTTAGTCTGTGAGTCTGTGAATCTGTGAGTCTGTTCACATTTTCCTTTAGCATGGGCTACACCCTGCAGTTCTTGTCTGATCATCACGAAATTTCATATGCAGGTTTGGGCTCATGTCTAGATGAGAATGTCCCCTTTTGGTTGCGCTCACTCAACCGGTATGGCTGCCCAAGCCCAAAACCAGAAAACCATTAGCACAGTCTACAGACGTATTTATGAAGGGATTTCATTGTAACTTGGTAGGGTGCCTCTGAATAATGACTAGATGAGAACGTCCCCTTTTGGGCATGATCTGTCAACCATAATAGCTGCCCAAGCCCGAAACCCAAAAACTTTTAGTTCAGTCTGCAGGTCATGTTTAATATGGAGGGATTTCATTGTAACTTGGTAGCATGACTCCTTATGTTGTCTAGATGGGAATGTCCCCATTTGGGCGTGATCTGCCAACCGTGACGACTGCCCGAGCCCAAAATCCGAAAACCTTTTGCACAGTCTACAGGTCATATTTATTGAGGAATTTCATTGTAACCTGGTGGGTTGACTTCATATAATGTCTAGATGAGAAAGTCCCCTTTTGGACATGATTGGGCAACTGTGACGGCTACAGTGGCCCGAAGCCCGAAAACCTTTAGCACAGTTTACAGGTCATATTTATGAAGGGATTTCATTGTAACTTGGTAGGATGACTCCAAATAATGTCTAGATGAGAACGTCCCATTTTGATCGCGATCATTCAGCCTTGATGGGTGCCCGAGCCCAAAAACCTTTAGTATAGGCAAAAGGTCATATTTATGGAAGGATTTCATTGTAACTTGTTAGGTTGACTCCATATTATGCCTAGATGATGACATCCCCTTTTGGTCGTGATTGGTCAACTGGGGTTACAGGTGCCCGAAGCCGGAAAACCTTGAGCACAGTCTGCAGGTCATATTTATGAAGGGATTTCATTGTAACTTCGTAGGATCACTCCAGATGATGCCCAGATGAGATTGTCCCCTTTGGTTGCGATCATTCAACCATGATGGCTGCCCAAGCCCGAAGCCTGAAAACCTTTAGCACAGTTTACAGATCATATGATATTTATGAAGGGATTTCATTGTAACTTGGTAGGTTGACTTCATATAATGTCTAGATGAGAACGCCCCCTTTTGGACACGATTGGGCAACTGTGACAGCTACAGGAGCCTGAAGCCCGAAAACTTTTCGAACAGTATACAGGTCATAATTATGAAGGGATTTCATTGTAGCTTGGTAGGATGACTCCAAATAATGTCTAGATGAGAGTATCTTATTTTGGTCGTGTGATCATTCAGCCTTTATGGCTGCCCGAGCCCAAAGACATTTAGCATAGTCTATAGGTCGTATTTATGGAAGGATTTCATTGTAACTTGTTAGTTTGACTCCATATAATGCCTAGATGATGACATCCCCTTTTGGTCGTGATTGGTCAACTGTGATGGCTACAGGTGCCCGAAGCCCGAAACTCTTGAGCACAGTCTACAGGTCATATTTATGAAGGGATTTCATTGTAACTTTGTAGTATCACTTCAGATGATACTCAGATGAGAATGTCCCCTTTTGGTTGCGATCATTCAACCATGATGGCTGCCCGAGCCCGAAGCTTGAATACCTTTAGCATAGTCTACAGGTCATATTTATGAAGGGATTTCATTGTAACCTGGTAGGTTTGACTTCATATAATGTCTAGATGAGAACGTCCCCTTTTGGACATGATTGGGCAACTGTGACAGCTACAGGAGCCTGAAGCCCGAAAACCTTTAGAACAGTCTACAGGTGATATTTATGAAGGGATTTCATTGTACCTTGGTAGGATGACTCCAAATAATGTCTAGATGAGAACGTCTCCTTTTGGTCACGATCATTCAGCCTTGATGGATGCCCGAGCCCAAAACCCCAAAACCTTTAGCATAGTCTGTAGGTCATATTTATGGAAGGATTTCATTGTAACCTGTTAGTTTGACTCCATATAATGCCTAGATGATGGTATCCCCTTTTGGGCGTGATTCGTCAGCTGTGATGGCTACAGGTGCCCGAAGCCTGAAAATTTTGAGGACAGTCTACAGGTCATATTTATGAAGAGATTTCATTGTAACCCCGTAGGATCGCTCCAGATGATGCCCAGATGAGAATGTCCTCTTTTGGTTGTGATCATTCAACCATGATGGCTGCCTGAGCCCAAAGCCTGAAAACTAGTAGCACAGTCTTCAGGTCATATTTATGAAGGGATTTCATTGTAACTTGGTAGGTTGACTTTATATAATGTCTAGATGAGAACAGCCCCTTTTGGACACCATTAGGCAACTGTGATGACTTCAGGGGCCTGAAGCCCGAAAACCTTTAGCACAGTCTACAGGTGATATTTATGAAGGGATTTCATTGTACCTTGGTAGGATGACTCCAAATAATGTCCAGATGAGAACGTCCCCTTTTGGTCGCGATCATTCAGCCTTGATGGCTGCCCGAGCCCAAAACCCCAAAACCTTTAGCATAGTCTATAGGTCATATTTATGGAAGGATTTCATTGTAACCTGTTAGTTTGACTCCATTTAATGCCTAGACGATGGTCGTGATTGGTCAACTGTGACGGCTTCAGGGGCTCGAAGCCCAAAAACCTTGAGCACAGTCTACAGGTCATATTTATGAAGGGATTTTATTGTAACTTGGTAGGTTAACTTCATATAATGTCTAGATGAGAACAGCCCCTTTTGGACACCATTAGGCAACTGCGACGGCTACAGGGGCCTGAAGCCCGAAAACCTTTAGCACAGTCTACAGGTGATATTTATGAAGGGATTTCATTGTACCTGGGTAGGATGACTCCAAATAATGTCTGGATGAGAACATCCCCTTTTGGTCGCGATCATTCAACCTTGATGGCTGGCCGAGCCCCAAACTCCCAAACCTTTAGCATAGTCTATAGGTCATATTTATGGAAGGATTTCATTGTAGCCTGTTAGTTTGACTCCATATAATGTCTAGATGATGACATCCCCTTTTGGTCATGATTGGTCAACTTTGACGGCTTAAGGGGCCCGAAGCCCAAAAACCTTGAGCACAGTCTACAGGTCATATTTATGAAGGGATTTCATTGTAACTTCGTAGGATCACTCCAGATGATGCCCAGATAAGAATGTCCCCTTTTGGTTGTGATTATTCAACCATGAGCCCAAAGCCCAAAAACCATTAGCACAGTCTACAGGTCATATTTATGAAGGGATTTCATTGTAACTTGGTAGGTTGACTTCATATAATGTCTAGATGAGAACGTCCCCTTTGGACACAATTGGGAAACTGATGGCTACAGGGGCCCGAAGCCCAAAAACCTTTAGCACAGTCTACAGGCCATATTTATGAAGGGATTTCAATGTAACTTGATAGGATGACTCGTTTTGGAATAATTTCACTGTAACTTGGTAACTTTCGTTAACTGTGAGGGCCACATACATTAACTGTGAGGTCATATTAACCCACCCCTCAGCTCTTTAGTACAGTGCACACCTCATATTATTTTTATCAAAAACATAGCATACATGCAGGGAACAGAAATGAACATATTCCCAATTATCACAATTCTTGTCTTATTTCATAATCCTTTCATAAACATTGAACATTATCCTTTTCATCAAACACAACACACAAGTTAAGCTACAGTGTCATTGACATTTTCATTTAAATTCTCAGTTGCATTGTGGGAACTATTTACTGCTGAAAACTGGTATTTTGACATCAGAGTGAAGAGCGTAAGGACACTCAGTACACTTAAGTGATGCTGGAGAAATCTAACTTCATAACCTCTTCTTCACTACATACATGTAACCCATTAACAGGTTACATTATGTTAGTGATAAACCGATTATTAGTGATGAGCCGATTATCGGTACGGGTTATCGGTATCGGCCGATAAATGGCTGATCGGCCGGGTATCGGTATCGGCAAAAAATACCAATTCTGCCGATATTGGCAGCCGATATGTCTTTTTTTTCCAAATAAAGTTCTCAGGCAAATCACTGATAATCTCAACTAAATAGTACTTGTTACTCAGATTAGGGCTTTTTAGAAAACGTATTTTTGGGGTATAGCCCAAAATAAGCCCACCCCATATTTCTCTGAATAAAAGTTTTGACTACCGGTACCGGTGAAGCATTCTTCAACACACAGGTCATCACGAAAATGTGCACGAAAATTTCAATTGTTCAATCAAAATAAAATTATGTGAATGTGTTTTGGAGTTGTTTTTTTGTCAATTTAATCTTTTCACATTTTCAGCTAAAAAATAAAATTCCCAAACTACATACATTTGTGTTATTTATTATTGTCAGCCCTCATGTTTACCAACTTTATGTAAAGACAAATGGAGAATTCCCAATTCCCAGTTCTTTAATTATTAATGACAGCGTGTTCAGTGACCCAAATTGTTCATGTTATTACTTTAGAAAATGAGTTGATAAATTACCTGATGTGTTCTCTGCAAAAATAGCTACCCCAAATAAATATGAATTGATACCCTGAGTTGTAATATCCAGTTTGATCCATGCTACTTTAAAGGCTGTTTTGAAAACAAAACAAGGGGAAGCCAAAGCCATATTGTTTACAACAATGGGGACACATTATGTACATCAGGGCGGTCAGTTTAAATATAGATTCTTTATTTACGAAACATGCCCACATGTTTTTATCAATGCATTGCAGAATTCAGTAACCCCCTCCCCCCACTTCTACAGGCAGCAGATCACGGACAAGTGACAATGATTCCAGATTTTTTTTTTTTTGTTAAATGCAGTACCACTACGGGTGCTGGTCAAAACGTTCCCAAACCAAAACGTCCCCATGAATTGGTCAAAACGTCCCCAACAATTGGTCAAAACATCCCAAAGAGTTGGTCAAAATGTGCCCTACGATTGGTCAATTCACTACCAGTGAAAATACAAATACGTTGCATGATACCAGAAGGAAATTTGCTCCGGATTTTCCATCATTGAACCCCCCCCCCCCTCCCCCGGCAAAAACAGCCAGGTTCAGTGTCGATACGTCAATAACTTGGAAATGGATAGTGCAGATAGTTATCCGGTGCCAACAACGTTGGCTGCGAACTGCCCCCTGTTAATCTTGTACTTGGAGAAAGTGAACGCAACAGAATTTACTGAGAATCGGTCCACCAATGCATGTACATGTAAATGCTCACACGTGAATTGATTATTTTGTTTGTTTTTTTCGCAACGGATGGGAGTTTTGAAAACTGAGGGCATCTTCTCTTGCATGAGTAATACAAAACACAGTTCAAATACTTTTTAGTAAACACAATTCAAAATGGAAATGTAATGACTGAACGAACATGTTTCAGGTTAAAACAAATTGACCACGTGCATTTTTTACCTCATTTGTTAACATTGATGTTTTGTTGATATTTCGTGCTGATTTTGTTGATGTTTTTCTACTGAAATGTATTTTCGGATGATTGATGATACCGATGGAAAAAATGAATAAACCAAACACATAAAACTTTATATCAAGTTTTCATTTTATATTCAGTATCATTTGTGGATAAGCCCACCCCCATTTTTTTCACATGCCTGGGCTCACTGACGGGTCGGTTCGGAAATGATATTGAATTTGATACATCACAGATGTACGTTACGTTGAGATCCACCCAGGACGCGTGTCGAGTCACGCTGACTGCTGAACAACCCCATGTCTCGTCCTGTCTGAATGTCATTATATTTATACACAAGCTTGTGTCGCCACAAAAACTAATATCGATATCGGTATCGGTATCTGTCCGATATTGAATTGAAATATCGGATATCGGCAATACTGGTAACACCCATATCAACTCATCACTACCGATTATCAAAACTTGCTATGAACCGATTAACGATTATTTCTCTGCTGATTATGCCAATTTCGATGCCGATTCCGATGGTTGAAATAGGACCCATAAGAAAATCTGTTAGTGCCTGTTATACTGCAGAATTTCGTTGATAACCAATTACGAAAGCTTAATACCACCTAAATTCTCAGAGTATGCAAGTTTGGTGCTGGGCAATCAATGTTAGCTAAAATAATATTTGCATTTTTGGGAGTTGGGGTGGGGGAAGATCGTTATAAACGATACAGTCACACAATATTGTGATGATTGTGTTATTCTGGTAAATAGTGTTAATACGGTTTTGTGTAATAATACAATACACGTGGCTGTATTAACCAGGAATATACTGAGCACACATACTTCGTGTCTTAATTGAATAATAACATTGAAGTTAATGTGTGTGTTGTGAAGTTGTATGGCGCATTATGTCAGAATATATTATTTATTGTTCAGTTGGCGAGAAACATCAAAGGAGGTAACCGACTTAAAAAATTAGCTTGACAAACTGAAAACGTGTTTGTGACAGTCATGCAACTTACATGCTGTGTAACAATAATCTACCATCGAAAAAAGAGTGTTTTTTAGTTTTTCTCCAATTTTAATATTTCTTATTGTATTGTGGTACTTGCATCATGAAGTACTACAGACTAGTGGCTGAGCGCATTTTATTCATACATGTATCCAATGCAATGCTGCACAGCACCATGATTGAAGACTGATGACTTCATTCAGCTGGGAATAGAGGCGATATCCCCAACTGTGCTGATATGCACTACACACGTTTTTAATGGGGAAACTTTATTGAAATAGCCAGACATCAACAAGATATTAATAGTCATTGTTAAATATAGAATAACCGAAAGCTGCCAGTTTTTAACTGCCAATTGTCATAATTGGCGGATGCCCCATAACCTGCCGATTCCGAATATCGGTTCATCACTACATTATATAATGTGCTGGTAACCTGCAGGAAAAGAATTCTGATACATTCCCGTCTTCTCTGTTTTTACAATGCCAGCCATGCTGTTTACATTTTAACAGAATTCTGTCAAAATGAATTTAACATCTAACATTTGATCTTGCTTTGACGAGATTGCACGTTAATTGTTGCTATTTATTTGGACAGAAATTCTGTTAACATGTAAACGGGATGTCACTCTATTCAAATGTGGAGAAAATTAGTAACTTTTATGTCGAGTTAGTTCGAAATGGTTCTCAAATCTAACAGGCAAACATGCGGGATTAAGAATCTGTGTTGTGTTATTTCGTTGTAACCTGCATGGAGGTGTGTGGTACATGTTACTGTGATTGCAAAAGCGGCCTCTCACTGGCAAAAACCAAAAACATCTCTAGGGGGGGGGCAGATTCAAGTTTGTTCAAATCGGGTCAGTAGTTAATATTTGGTCTCAGTATGGTAGTAGGGCTGCACGGTATATCGATAAACCGATATATACTGGTATTCAAACCAATATCGATTGAATACCGGTATAATTACAAAAATTACAAAAATATCAGTTTATCGTTATTATTTATTTACCCAGAATTTAATTTTCAAGATGTCTTGAGTTTTTTAGCTCATCTTGACAAAGTCAAGCTGAGCTAATCTAATCGCTTCCCGACCGTCGTCCGTCATCCGTCAACACCATGTTTTGGTCTTCTCCTCCAAAGCCACTGGGCCAATTCAAGTGAAAGTCTGTGTGAGTGATGGTCCCAAAGGGGCATTTCATTTTTGTTCAACTCAGTATGCCCGGCCCCATAGGGAGGGAGTGGGGGAAAATGCTCCAAAATATTTTTAAAATTTTCTTCTCAAGAACCAGTGTGTGCAATGACTTAATATTTGCTATGGAGCTTCCATATGAGGTGTAGAATCAAGTTTGTACAAACGAAGTTCGTAAAGTAATATTTGGCTTTGTAATAGGAGGGGTAAGATTTTTGGCCCCGCCCAAAATTTCTATTTTCTGAACCGATGGTCCGGTATGAACCAAATTTGGTTTGTGGTAGTATTGGGTCATAAGTACTTGACCCATGCAAAAAAAAAAAATTCCCGCATCCCCATGGGAACCTTGGGAGCTAAAAATAGAAATATTTTCAAACGCCCATATTTCCCAAATCCCACGGAACAGAGAGCTTTTATTTGGTATGAAGTATCCTTATGACCAGTAGAATTGAATGGTAAAAAAAAATTGCCATCGGTTATGTTAGGGTGTTCTGTAATGGGCATCGAAAAAATACTGAGTCAGCATATTTGCAAAAATGTAAAAAAATCTTTTCTCCAGAACCAATCATCAGAATCTTTTGATATTTGGTATACAGCATTCATAGGGGGATCAGATAAATGTTTGTTCAAATAAAGCTCATTGGTTCATATTTGGGCTCTGTACAGGAGCCCGAAGTTTTAACATAGGGTAATATGGGGAATATTCTTTAAAAATCTTCTTCTTCAGAACCACCAGTCAGAATCTTTTAATATTTGGTATACATCATTGTTATGAGGGTCAGATTCTAGATTGTTCAAACCAAGTCCCTAGGTTAATATTTGGGTTTCCTACGGAAGCCCAAATTTTATCTTTGTTCAATATGGAGGGTAATTTAAAAAAATCTTCTTCTTCAGATCCATCAGTCAGAATGCTTTGATATTTGGTATGCAACATCTCTATGGGGGTCAGATTCAAGTTTGTTCAAATCAAATCCCTAGGTATATATTTGGGCTCACTATGGTAGCCCAAATTTTTACTTAGTGCAATATGAGAAAATTTCTTTAAAAATCTTCTTCTTCAGATCCACCAGTCGGAATGCTTTTATATTTGGTATACAACATCTCTAGGGGGGTCAGATTCCAGGTTGTTCAATTCGAGTGCCTAGGTTAATATTTGGGCTCCATATGGGAACATGAAATTTAACTTAGTACAATATGAGGGAATTTCTTCTTCAGATTCACTTGTCAGAATGCTTTCACATTTGGTATACAACATCTCTAGGGGGTCATATTCAAGTTTGTTCAAATCGAATCCATAGGTCAATATTTGGGCTCTCTATGGTAGCCCAAATTTGAACTTAGTGCAATTCAAAGAAATTTCTTTACAATTTCTCTTCTTCAGATCCAACAGTCAGAATGCTTTCATATTCGGTACACAACATCTCTAGGGAAGTCAGATTTAACTGTGTTCAAATCAAGAGCCTGGGTTAATATTTGGGCTCTGTATGGGAGCCGGAATTGGCCATTTTACTGAAGAATTAAAAATTTTGTATTTAGTACCCTCTAGAGGTACTAAGATTAATCCACATAGGTTGTATCAAGGGGCTTCATAGGGGAGGTCTGCATTTTACTTATGATCAACTGAAGAAAAGGCATGATGCCCAGATTATTTTTGTCACTCCTGAGGGACTCAAGGATTGACAGTGTAGCCTATGGAGATGGCTTGCTTAATGTAGACTCATTCTTGGACTCTGTTTAAATTGTTCTGTACAAGATGAGCGCTTCAGGCCCCGTGGGGCCTCTTGTTTAACTGTAGCCCTGAATGAATAATATCCAAGGAATTTATCCAAGGAATTGTCTGCTTGCGCCCTCGTAATATACAGCAGTTGAAAAAATATATTAAAAAAATTTTAACAAAACTGTATCATGTGACCCCTCATTGGAACGAGCTCGTTGAGCCCATTCCAATGAGGGGTCACATGATATAGTTTTGTTGAAATCTTTGGGGGAAATCTGATAAACTAATTTTGAAAATAATAAATTTTGATATCGTCTGCATTGGGTAAAGGTTTTTCGGACTGCATCATAAAGGCAGGCTAATTAGTTCCGACTGTGATGCCTCGAGTCTCGATTGTGGTACTTGTGTTCATATATCTGAACAGTTTTCGATATACCGGTATTCCGCGGTATTTTTTTGAATACCGATACCGGTATTCAGTTTTGAATATCATGCAGCCCTATATGGTAGCACAAATTTTAACTTGTGCAATATGAACAAAATTCTTTAAAACTTTTCTTCTTCAGATCCAACAGTCAGAATGCTTTCATATTTGGTATACAACATCTCTTGGGAGGTCAGTTTCAACTTTGTTTAAATCGAGAGCCTGGGTTAATATTTGGGTTCCCTATGGGAGCCAGAATTGGCCATGTAGCTGAAGAATTAGAAATTTTGTATTCACTACCCTCTGGAGGTGTGAAACTTAAGATTAATCCACATAGGTTGTATCAAAGGGCTTCATAGGGTAGCTCTACATTTTACATTCTGATCAACTGAAGAAAAGACATGATGCTCGTACTATTTTGTCACTCCTGAGGGGCTCAAGGATTGACAATGCATCCTATGGAGATGGATTGCTTAATGCAGACTCATTCAATGGATTCTGTTTATATCGTGTTTTATTCAAGGTGAGTGCTTCAGGCCCCGTGGGGGCCTCTTGTTTTAACTTAATGATAAAATATTATTTCATAGGCCCAAGTGATAGTTCCCCTAAAATAATTATGAGGATGATCATGAGGCCTATCAGCCTCAGCCCCAATTAAAGTGTTGAAGAGTGCTGTTAATTATGCATCACAAAATGTACATGTGGGGTGGATTACCACTGAAATACATACAGAGTGGCAGTTTCACTCGGACAATAACTTTTCTGAGAGAAGGTGCATGTTCAGTGCTCTGATTGCAAAAGCGGACAGTCTCAACCAGATCATGACTGTCACGATCTGGTCTTATTCTCTGTCTGCTTTTTCTGTCCTTAACACTAGCATCTCACCTGTCATTAAAAAAAAAAATTGAAAATATTGCATCTTTGATGCTATGTATTATGATATGTTTTTTACAATTCTATGATGAATTTCTGGATTTTGTAATATTTTATGTACAAAATCTCTCTTCATCGGTGTACAGTTTTCACAGCCAGATCTCAGTGCTATGGTGGAGCCCACTTACATGTAATTGTATATATCTCTTAATTGAAAAATCCTGTCAATTAATACAATTTCCAAACACCAAATCATTTACCATACTTTCTGCACAAATAGCCCTATTTATTTATTTGTTTGGGTGTAACGATACTTGACAGCCAGGGTCACCTCGTGCCCGACAGTTTTATGGGTGGTAAGAAGCCGGAGTACCCAGAGAGAATCACCAAGCAACAGCAGGCAACTGTCAGACTGCATCATACTAATGCCAGACATGTAGGGTTAGCATTGTTGAATACAATTGCACCAGCAATGTGCATTATGAATTAATATGCAGCGCCACGATGTTCCCAGTAGTAGTTGGGATTTAAGAGCTTTGCTCAAGGACACAACACAGTTACTACTGGCAGGGATCAAACTGGGGAACCTTTCAGTTCTAAGTCCAATGCCGTAACCACTAAGCCTACACACTCCAGGTAACCATTACTAATCTACACCTGAAGTTAGAGTCCTCTTAAGAAGACAACATGAGAATTGTCCAAAATTAACACCATGTGCTGCAGTCATTATACAGTGGAGGCCTCTGAATTGGATAATCCTTTCCCCAATGCACATGATATCAAAATTTGTGAGTTTAATTATTGTTTTTTTTAAATTTTTCAAAACATTTCAACAAAACCATATCATGTGACCCCTCACTTGAACAAGCTCAATGAGCTTGTTCAATTCAGGATTCACATGATACTATGTTGTTATAGCCACACCTTTTTTTAAAAAAATGATTTCGATGAAATTTCTTACAGATGTTCACTATCATGAGATCTTTCAGGAGCATCAGCCATTTTGCTGTTGCAATATTTTTTCTGCAAGATATGGCCCTTTGAATATACAAAATAGCAAATTTTTTCACCCTCCAAAGTCTGTTCGAGTTATAACTTGAACATTACTGCTCAGATTTTGATGACATTTCAAACTGTTGGAATATTTTTTCTGTGAGTTATGATCTTTTAAATATACAAAATAGTTGATTTTTTGTCTGTTTGACTTGTATTTCAGGTTTGGGTTATCGGGTCTCCATGAAATTTGGAATGAAGATTGTTTTTTGGGAAAGGCAATCAAATGAGTCTCTAATAAAATTTCTTAACTTTCTTGACTTGTCCCCCTTTTTAACTTTTCGCTGTTTGCCTCATAAAATAGCCAATTTTCTGTCTGTTCGTCTCACATCTCAGGTTTGGTTTATCAGATTTCAATGAAATTTGGAATGAGGATTGTTTGGGAAAGGCTTTCAAATGAGTCATGTCCCTGCAGTAAAACAAAGAAAATACATGCAAATCACCTTTCAACATGTGACATTATATTTCTGTATCTTTTATGTGGATGCTCTGATTGTCACTAGACTTCAATAACAGGTGTTTCTGACCTTCAAAATTAACTCTGGGAGGGGGGGGGGTGTAAATTAATTTTTTGCTGTAAAACAAAGGCAATAATTTCACTGTTTGCCTTGTAAAATAGCCAATTTTTTGTCTGCTTGCCTCGTATCTCAGGTTTGAGTTATCAGATCTCTGAAATTTGGAATGAAGATTGTTGATGGGAAAGGCTTTCACAGTATCATGGTTTCTTTCTTCTCTTGCCATTGTTTGGCAGTATGCACCATGGGGGCGTGGCCCACCTCTTGTTGGAATTTAAAAAAAAAAATGTTCTTGACTGCTTAATTTTTTAATTACACAGGTGGATGTGGCTGATTCGATGGGTAGAGAATTAAATAATTAACCCTGTTAATTGCATACCCAGTATCATTTTCTAATTTCAAATCATTTACTATACCTTCAGTACAAATTTAACCTGCTAGTTATGTGTAGATTACAGAGTAAACTCCTGTTAATTGAATAAAAATCTTGTGTTCTATTGAAGCATTTCTCTTGACAACCACTTGAGGGGTTATCCAGACTAACTGCGGTCAAATTTTAGGAATTATTCTCCAAAGTCCATGACTATAAAGAAATGACCCCCAATAAAAATAGATCCAGTTTAAGAGTAATTGACAAACATGTTGATGGGTACCTTCAAAAGTCACTCAGTTCACATAAGTGATCACACAAGCCAAAGTCTGCTTATTCTAATTAAAAAATAAGTTTAGAAAATATTAATTGTTTATAATTATTAACCAAAGACATCAATTCTGATATCATGATATTAGTATTTTGGGCACTGGTGAATATTTCAGAAATTTTTGATCAATTTCTTGTTGATTGGACATTCTGTTGAATTGAATATTTTTCATGGTAAACTGGCTGTTTAATTAACAGGATTTCACTCTATAACCATAGATGCAGAAAGTCACCTTAACCCTTAAGTCCTCAGATTAATTTTAAAGTATTTATGGCCTTTTTCTGCTTACATAGTTATTGATGACTTGGCAGTGGTTCTACATCACTGCTGGCTGCCTATACAGGCAGCCAGCAGTGATGTAGAACCAATGCCAGGGAAAATTCAGTCTACACACAAGAGTAATAAAAAAGATTACACAAGGGAGCACCTGCTTCAGTGCAATATAAAAGTGGCGGTTTGGGGCTATATGGGTTAACCATCAATAGACATATCAATAGACATATATAAGAACATGGGGAAGACTTCGAAATAGATCAACAGGAATATTATGAGCTTATTGAATTAGCCTTGCCATTGCAACTGTTAATTTACTTGCACCTGTGTCTCACCATTTTCAAAGGTTTTTCAATGAATTAGAAGAAACTCATTGACAAATATGAAAAAGTTGTGACCCAGTTGTTGTTAATAACACTGCAGGGGTTCGTTATTTGTCCTTTTGTGTGGCAAATCAGTGGGATATGACTGTCTGTGTTGTCAGTATACATGTATAATATTATGTATGCAGGAATTTAAAACTTAAAAAATGGGTCTATATACCTGCATTTTGAAGAATTTTGATTTCCTAGCTTTGTTCTTCAATAACTGAAGCATATTTGGCCACAAGTTGTTCTCGAGAAATATCATTTGACTTTCAGGAACCATTGATGCCTGATGATAATAATAATAATAATAATAAACTTTATTGCACTACCGTAATACATAGAAAAGGTATGGCATCATATAAAATAAAAGAAAACTATATAAAAAGGCATGCATGTAAAAAAGATGACTAGAATAAAATATGGTTAACACTATCATTTCTGTACATACTCATGGCAACGTGTACTAGCGTTCCACACCAACGTTTAATCGTTTGCATAAAGTAACATTCTTCTAAATCTGTGACATACAGCGAGTCGAACTACAACTCCGATTGAGAGCCTCTGCAGAACAAAACAAGCTATACTTCAACGAGCTGTATCATATGCATATAAATAATCCTTCGTTATCGTTTAAACCTCATTTTCAATCCCTCCCCAATGAATCTACTGAGAACCTTACCTACAAATATAATATCTGATGAGAGCTTTTGATCGGAAGGTATGTAGCAAAAGCCGGGCCAAACGGTGTCAATTTCTCTCCAGAGGTCATTACGTAACTGTGAATAGAGTGGGCAAATGAGGAGAAAGTGCCTTTCATCTTCAATCTCATTTCTGTCACAGAATCTACATAACCTATTTTCTAACGGGATTGGCTTTGGTTTGTGGTGTCTGCCTTTCTCTACTTCAAGGTTATGACAACTAAGCAGCAGATTAGTGATCAGCTTCCGTTTTTCGAAGGGTAGCCCATCAAGATACGCGGGCCTTGCATAATTGCATTTTATATCGAAATAGAATCTCATTTTCCCTGACCTTTCAGACTTTCCTACTGTGTCCAGATGTTTCCAGGTTTGAATGTAATTATCATGAATCCTATCAAGGAAGATATTAGGAAATGTATCCACGTTTACTACTGAAGGGTTGTCCCAGACGTAACCGAATCCGTATTTACAAAGACTATCGCGAATAAGATTAAGCCACGTGGAACCGCCGCGCTGTTTGAGTTCATAATAACATTTATAGACTAATCTGTTTGATGGTAAAGATCCTAGTCGAAGCCAATATTTTATTACTCTTTTCAGGATATCAAATTTCAAAGGAAATCTGCCGATTTCTGTGAGCGAAGCCACATTGGACGCATTGCGATGGATACCTAAAGCTCGCTTGCAAAATCTAAGATGAAAATTTTCTATGTCATCGTTTTGTCTCGTTAAGCATCCTCGCCGCAAATCTCACAGCCATAAGTTAACACAGGCTTAACGCATGAGTCAAACAACTTTGCGATTACTGGGATAGGTATATCATTGCCACCGAGTGAATTGTACACTTTAAAAAGAGCCTTGGAGGCTCTACCTTTGAGATCTGAAATTGCATGGCTGAGATTCCCAGAAGCAGAGAAATTAATACCCAGATATTTGTAGTCCAAAACAGAACTTAGTACGGAATTACCTAGTCTGAATGTGTGATTTATTTTTCTTCCCTGTTTATTAAAAATCAAAGTTTTAGTTTTTTCTGTATTAATTTTAATCTGCCAGTTCGAACAAAACATGAATAATCTGTCAATCATGTTTTGTAGACCTGATGCAGATTTCGAGAGGAGCACGATGTCATCTGCGTACATGAGACACGGGATGGGTGTGCCCATGACTTCATGTACATCATTATTCTCGTGTTTTAACTCATTTACTACTCCGTCCACAAACAAATTGAAAAATAAGGGGCTCAAGCAGTTGCCTTGCACTACACCCTCTGTTGTGTGAAATGCCTTTGATAGATTATCCATCACTTTAACACACGATTCGGTCCTACTAAAAAGGCTTTTAATTGTTTTATACATTTTCCCTCCAATACCACAAGACGCCAAACGAAATAAAAGTCCCTCTCGCCAGACCTTATCAAATGCTTTGTTGAAGTCGACAAAGCAAGTGTATAAACGATTGTTCTTCTCAGTACTCCACTTTATTATATCGTTGAGAATAAAGATATTATCAGCCATCCTGTGATCTTTTTTGAAGCCGCCTTGGTACTGTGATGGGATATCTAGTTCTGCTGTGTGAGAATTCAGTCTTTCCAACACGACACTGAGGAAAACTTTACCTAGTGTGCTGGTAATTGTTATACCTCTAAACTGATCGGCAGTCGATGGGTTACTACACTTTGGAATAGGTACGATATAACCTGAAGACCACTCGCTTGGAAATTCGCCCAACTCCAAGATATTATTAAGTAATTTTGTTAGAACGGGTGCTAAGGTTTTGCGAGTAGCCTCAATCATTTCTGCCTTAATGCCATCCAGACCCTCAGCTTTTCCACTCTTTAATTTAGATATCGCATATAATATTTCAGTTTCTTCAATCCTATAATCGAGAGTGTCATTATGTGCCATCTGCTGTTCAAGATCACACAGTTGTTTGGAAATTTGCTTTTTGAATTGCACATTGAAATTTGCTTGGCCAGTCTGTTGACTCAGCGAATTAAAATGGTGAAGAAATTCATCTGGAGATATATCACTAACTGGATCTAAAGACTTACTAAAGTGTGACTTAATGTTTGCTAAGGTGCTCCAGTAATCTTTAGGAGTTTCACTGCTCAATTTGATTAGATTGTCGAAGAGCGTCCGTTTGTGCTCCCGACGTTTCTGTTTAAGGGCCGCGTGATACCGTTTTCTTGCTGTAAAATAACGACCACGGACTATTGGGTCATTACTATTTTAAACTAACAATTTTTGGCAGGACAAGAGGTGCTTTTTAAGTTCATAACAACTCTTGTCAAACCAGAGTTTAGGTTTTATAGCTGACCGCTTGTGAGCTTTTGCTTTCCTACATTTCAAGCTGCATGCTGAGGCGAGCCTAAAAAGACAATTTATTTTGGAGACAGATACGTTTACATCAACATTTTTCTCCTTCGTTATATCAGAGAGGTTCTTCTGTATGTCATGCGATTCGAATGCCGCAACAAATCCATCTCTTGCTGATTTCGACCACCGAAAGCGATCAGGAAAGGGGATTATCTCGGACTTTGATCGATTAACATTGGTTACATTAAGCGCTGGCATTTTAAGTATAAACCATGTCTGGCAATGATCTGAGTTGAGTGAAAGGTCCTCAACATGGAAGAAAGCTATTTTCGGAATAAGCCTTTCACTACAAATAACGTAATCAACAACAGAACACCCGAGCGGCTGATAAGAAGTATATTTTCCTAAATAATCACCAGGTGTCCTGCCGTTTAGAATTCTCATCCCAGCTTGTACACATAGTTCAATTAATGACCTTCCACGGCTGTTAGACTTTAGATCACAGCTGTTTCGTTTACTTATGACATTGTCGTGATGGTAATTTGGGATATAAGTGAATTTATCTGAATCGTGCTCATTACTCAAGAAATCAATCGTATTTGAGGTCCGAGCATTTAAATCTCCCTGTAATATTATATCCCCTCGTGCAGAATAACGAGCGATTTCTCTCAGAAGTGTGTCAAAGGTTTCCTCTCTACCATTTTGCTGGCACGTGGATTGCCCTGGGACACAATATGCATTGCACAGAAGGATATCGTTCTCAGTAGCAAAGCCCTCCCTTCGCAACAAGATCCATAAAATATCATCACTTTCAGACTTCAGATATTGTATAAACTTGGAGAGATGGGATTTATAATAAATTAGAATTCCACCTCTCTTGTTTGTTGACCTGTTACGATAGAAGTACTTGTAGCCTTCTATATTGATAACAGGTGTGGAAGTACTAGCCCACGTCTCCAGAAATGTAACGATGTCGAACCGTTTAACATATCTGTCAACAAAACTATTGCATAAGAGTTTATATTGACCTAAGTTGTCTTTCAAACCATGAATATTCCAACAACTTATTTTCAGTTGTGTATCATTACCCATTACTAACAGAAGTTTTGATATATTGTTGTTTGTAAAGTCGTAACCATCTTAGCTTAGCGTAAGAGTTCGCTGACGTGTTTCATGAAAGTGTTACATAATTCCCTCACTGTTTCTTTATTGTCGTATCGCCTAGACACGTGTTCCGTTTGTGTGTCTGGGATATGCAACTTGATAATGCCGTGGTACAACAGTCAACTGATTTACACTGTTCTCTGCAGTGACACTCAGAATAGGATTCCAGGTATCGACGTTTTTATTAGCATTAAAAGTCCTTCCTGTTGTGTCTGAATATTGAATATAATGATCTGAGGCCGGATCGTGCCTTTTATTCACATGCAGCTGTGTGTTCTGTGGACGGCTTTCCAGGTCAAGAATATGCTTGAACTTTAACGCCAGTCTGCCTAAACCTTTGTTGTTTAGGTGAATGCTGTCGTAGTAAAGGTGACTAGCTGTAACTTTGTCTGGTGTTTGAAAGGAATCATAAATATGATAATATGTACTATAATCACTGCTAGAACATAAATCCTTAAGGCGAGCATTTAATTTCACTGCTTTGGCGTTCACTGTTGATTGATTAACCCTAGGTATGAGCGAACAGATGATAAAGTGTGCATTTGGAAAACATCTGCGACCGTTAAGCAAGATTTGTGAAAACTTGGTACAATTGTCTTCCGGATCTTCTCGTTCTATCGCGCTATTTCCAGTCACAATGACGATCTTCTTACATGAGTGATTAATGTTACTCTCCGAAAGAAACTTACTTTTACCCGCAATGCCGTACGGAATATATTCAACCCAAGTATTGCCACTTGGGTTTAGTCTTCTTGCAATTGAGTTCGTCAGGATTATAGATTTAACCTCAAGTTTATACTTTGTGTTGGTTGTGTGACCAGGTATTTGTTCAACTGAGATTTGTGTGTTCCCCAAATTTTCCTGAGTTTCACGCACAATACCAGAAAGTTGTAAAATATCCTCATTTATATCACCTGTTCCGTTTCGTTCCGCCAGTTGTCCATCAAGACCCTCCATCACAGAGTTAGACGACAGGGCATCCGAGAAAAGAGTTTTGGTGACAGGAGCTGTCAGTTGTGCCACTTCCGTGGAGGTGTCCCCGCTGGCCTCCAAGAGCACACTGTTGTTACTTATAATAGAATTGTTCCTGCCATTAGTGTGTTCAGTGTGTTTAGTTTTTTTGGATTTTTTTGTCGTGCTCCTTTTTGCCTCGCCTGATTGAGCTGTTGATTTTACATTATCCGTCATGCAACAATGGGACTCAACTTTATGCCGGAGTGAGTTGAACTTATTTGAAATGTCTTCTAGTGAAGCACATAACGGATTTATTGTAGCGTCTAACATGTCACCGATATTTTTCTCCAGTGTTTCTGTAATTTTAAACTGCACATCGTTAATCGCAGTTTCTGCATATTGTTTGAGATAATCTGTTTGCAAATCATTATCTACTCGATGGTCACACTTCACCTTTTGTATAGGGTTTGCCTGTAGGCTAACAAGTGTTTTTGTAACATTCTTGAGCTCACTCCTAACACTCGCCAGATTGCTCAGATCCAGCACAATCTGTGCAAGAGTAGATTCGATAGTTAGAAATTGTTCTTCTTTTCTCATTGCTAACTTTTCAGCCTTTTCTCTCAGTTCAGATTTACGGCTGGGAGTCAGCACTATACTATCTACTTTCTCGGGGTCCCTAAGAGAGTTGCGATGTTGCCTGTCAACAACAGGTGTTTTGATGTCTGTATGCCCTGAGGTAATATCTTCTATATCCGTGTTAATTACCTGTGGATTATCTGTACTGTTGACTGTGGGGACACAACCCTTATTGTCCGAGAGAGCAGATTTGGTTATGGTATAATAGGTATTTAACCACGAAACACAATTGTCTATTCCCTGAATAAAAATTGTCCCCATAGTAAATATGTTAATACATACAAACTTGGAATTGTCACTTTTTCGTGTCAAATTTAATTGTTTATAAGTGTGGGCAAGTTTCTTACTTGAGATATCATAGTCCGCTTCACACACTTGTGTAATCTTATCTGCCCACAAATGTAGTTTCTCCTTCGAAATCACAAATTCAACATCGCATGGTTTTTCTACCCATTTTCCAGAATCGTTCCACCTCTGGTAGTGAATAATAGGGTCATCTCCAATCGCTAACTTTCTCCGTTTAACTTTCTTTTTCTGCGGGCTCAGTTCTCCCAATTCATTACCCAGTGCGTAATCATAGAATTCTCCTGTGAGCACACCACGATAGTCGTTAGATGCATTTGAACAGTTCGTTGTAGATCTAGTCCTTCTCAAAGTGGTTGTACTTTCTTTGTTTTCATTTGTATCAAGAGAAGCCGCCATCTTGTTTCTTTCTTTACAGAGTACCTCAGATACAAATTCTTCTTCCTCTGTAATTCTGACTTTGCACCAGCATAAAATAAACAGTTTTCAGTCAACTGAGCACACGCTGTGAATCTATGAATATTCTGCTACATTCGTCCGCCTGAGACTATTGATGGTTACAAAAAAAAAAAACGAATTAAAACATCTCCTGATTTTTCTCCGCCATGTTCATAAGTCACTAATCTATTAGTTGAGTTGAAATTATATGTTTTTGAGTTCTCTTTTTCACAACCTTCATTTTGGTGCATAATTTTTGTATATTTAATTTGAATTTATGGAATATCAGAATTGGAAATTTCAGAGTAAACTATTTCCTTACTTATATAGCATCTTGACCCTTTACCATTTTACCTAACATGAAAAGCAGACGACACTTGCAAACAAAATTCTTGAATAACTATTTTTTTTTCATTTTTTGTCTCAAAAACGTAGGTTTTGACCCCTCATTGGAATGAGCTTGGCAAGCTCGTTCCAAAGAGGGGTCATAACCTATGTTTTTGAGACAAAAAATGAAAATATAATAAAAATTAATTGGCGATTTTTTAGAATAGCACTGGCTGGTTTTGGCCGTTACATTAGGTAAAGGGTTTACACAGCACAGATGATATCAGAATTTATTATTCTGAATAATTCTAATAATTTTGGTTGAGTTGTGTTAACAACTGAGACCAGTTCTTTGGCGACGGTTGTTGTGCGTCTGGGCATATCTGCTCACACTGTTAGCACAATAACTTGAACAAACAATCTCTGATTTGACTGATATTTTCCATACAGGTCTTTTTCTGTTATATCTCAAGCGAGTTCGAAAACTGGCCCAGCCCGATTTTTCATTTTCATACAGACTTATGGGTCTTAATTAGTCAATTTTTACAAATTTTGAGCTTGTTAGCGCAATGACTTGAGCAAACGTTCTCTGATTTGATTAATATTTGCCATACAGGTCTTTTGCAATAATATTTCAAGCGAGTTTGAGAACTGGCCCAGTCCAAATTCTCGTTACAGACTTATTGACATTCATTAGTCCATTTTTACAAATTTTTTGCTTGTTGGTGTCAATTTTTATGAATTTTGAGCTCGGTGCAATGACTTGTCTGATTTTCAATTGGGAGTGCATGAAGAAAGTAGCCACAACTCGATGCCTGCATCTGCATTGGGTACCTCTTGTTTTCAGCTACTAAATTTGTATATTACACAGGCTGATGCGGCCATATTGTTAGGGTTAACCAGTACAGTTAGAACTAGAAGTCCTGTCATGAAATGCGCACAAATAGCACGTCGATTTGCGCGTTAGTCTACGCGTTATGACGATGGTAAGGCTATCAAATTCTGCACATACGGCCTGTACACAAGCAATGTTTCAGCCAAAGGACCTCCGGGTAACCCGGAGGTCCATTGGCTGAAACGTTGCTTGTGTTTGGTATGGGTAACAAGGAGAACCTGCCATGCTTTGGGTGTCATTCGATATGGCAATTGCGCGCAATTCCTACGCGCAATTAAGCCTAGATAAGCGCACAGTTCGTGACAAGACTTCTAGTTTTAACTGTAGGTAATGGATTGACCTTTTTACCCAACTGTAGATTTTGCCATTGATTTGCCAATATTCTGTACTATCTTGGTTCTCTGCTGGGGCAGAATTTCACGTTGGTGAAATGAAGTGCATTGCATTGCCACAAGTCCATGCAAATATATACATGTACAGTTTGTAGATAGTAAGTCTCTAAAGTTAGCCAAGCTAAAGGCCTGGTTCCCAAAAAGTACAGTGAAGCCCACTTAATTGGATATCTTTTAACTGAATAACCCTGTTAATTGAATATAATTTCCCAACACAAAACCATTTACCATACCTCCAGTACAAATTTGACCTGTTAATTGAATTAGGGGGCACGATGACATCGTGTACTAAGGCATACTGCACATTGATGGTGCACATGTCTTCAACCGCTGTAACCCTGCTTGAGCAGAGCTTGAACAGAGTTAGAATGTTGAGGAGCTGACAGTTGCTCGGTGGTTCTCTCCAGGTACTCAGGCTTCCTCCACCTGTAAAACTGTCCCGGTCACGATTAGCCATTGTGCATAAGTATGTGACCTTAAACACCAATAAATAAATAAATAAATAAATAAACTTGTAACCTGTTGAGAAATTACCCTGACTTACCCCAATTTTTCTTTGTTTATAGACCTATTTATCCTCGGTACATCCAATACAGGCATTCAATCCATCATATCTTGTTTGACAGAGCTCATGGAGCGCTGTCAAACAAGATATAGTAGGATAAATGCTAAGTTTATTTCTGCAGGAAAGTGACACAATACCTGTTAATTGAATACACCTGATAATTGAATAATTTTCACTGGCAAAGTGGCTGTTCGATTAACTGGGTTCCACTGTATTGGACTCCACACGTTCTTATGGCACAGGACTGCATTACTCTGATAGTGCCTGTATTATGCTCTTAAGTTTAAGGTTCCTTGATTGATATTATCAAATGTACAGTGAGAATGACAATAGGTTTTCTGTATTCTGAGAAAGTTGAACAGAAAACTGTTTGAGTTGTCTTTATGTAAAGGCACTCATCCAGTTACATCACTTCTATTCCTATAATAGCCCACTCAGTAAATCTATCAATGGGTGAATTACATTATATAGAGACATTTATAATGATATCTACCTTGCTTTCTTTAATTGTGATAAACTATCTGCTTATGAGGGCAGACACACTTACAGCACTGGATTGAGACCTACAGATAGAGTTGAAACAAATCATACTAGGCATGTATTTTGACTCCTTTATGAACTGTTTTCCCAGTAGGAATGCTGGGATGTGGAATAGTGCTTGTTTACACAAACCTTTAGTAGAGCTGAAATGGTTAAAGGGTTTTCTTGATCGATTAATCACCTGGATTAACCTTGGTTAACCGATTAATCACTTACCCTAATAGGTAGCTGAATAACTGCCGGACTGTTGATAATTTACAGCATTAACCCTTTACCCAACGTAAAGGACAAAACCGGTCAGGCCTACATACAAAAATCTCCATTTTATGTTTTCAAATTTTGTCTCAAAGACACAGCTTATGACTCCTTATTGGAACAAGCTCGTTGAGCTTGTTCCAATGTGGGATCATAAGCTACGTTTTTGAGACAAAAATTAAAATTTTTAGTAATTCAGGTATTTATTTTGCAAGTGTCGTCTTTTACCTGCATTGGGTAAAGGTTAACTTAAGAATGACCATTTCATTTCATTTCCAGCTACTGATACTGGATAATGATCATGCAAGTGAACAAGTATATCAGCACGTAACTTGCATGCTTTACTCTGTCTCATATAATTGATGTGAGTCAATGTGACAGTGTTTGCCTGTTTTGGAGCAAGTTTGTTCCTTTCTTAACCCATATAATGCAATAGTTCAAAAGTAACGGTTAATCGATCAATTACTTTTTCCATTGATCAAGACGCTGATCATTGGTTAATCAATTAATCAGTTAACCGTTTCAGCTCTTGCCTTTATAGATTGATCAAATTTGGGAATGTCTCAGACTTGCCAAGTTAGTTGATGTTCAATCCCCACTGACGAAATGTTTTTGATATTTTGATTGTCTGAAATGCCATTTTTAGCTCAACTTTGACGAAGTCAAATTTGAGCTATTGTCATGGCCCGTCGTCCGTCGTCCATCTGTCCGTCCGTCCGTCCGTCCATCTGTCCGTCTGTCCGTACGTCAACAATTGGCTATGGCTCGGGCTAGAGGTCGTATTTATGAACCGATCTTTACGAAACTTCTTGTGTACCTTTGTTATGACCCTGGGACAGGAACGAGTGTTTTTAGGTGTGGTCCGAAATTCAAGATGGCTGCCAGTGGCCATTTTGTACCGATGATGCAAAAATCAGTTTTTTGTACAGAACTTCTGTATGAAAGTTCTGATTTGAATAAAGTTTTGTATAAATGTTTAGTACCATGGGATACATCACATATAATACGGGTTTTTTTCTCGTGCGTAAATTATGCAAATTAGACTGACTTTGATTTATTTAGTGTTACTTTCAGAGCTGTAAGTGCCAAGCTGCTATGGCTCGGGCTAGAGGCCGTATTTATGAACCGATCTTTACGAAACTTCCTGGGTACCTTTGTTATGACCATGGGACGAGAACGAGTGTTTTTGGGTGCGGTCCGAAATTCAAGATGGCTGCCAGCCGCCATTTTGTACCGACGATGCAGAAATCTGTTTTTTGTACAGAACTTCCATATGAAAGCTTTGATTTGAATAATTTTTTGTATGAATGTTTAGTACCATGGGATACATCACATATAATACGGGTTTTTTTCTCGTACGTAAATTGTGCAAATTAGACTAATTTTGATGTTTTTTGGGGTTACTTTCAGCACTGTAAGTGCAAATGCCAATACGGCTCGGGCTAGAGGCCGTATTTATGAACCGATCTTTACGAAACTTCTTGGGTACCTTTGGTATCAGTCTTTTGTATAGAACTTTTGTATATGGCTCAGTGGATATGGCATTGCATGGATTTCAAACTGCAAGGTTCATAGTTTGATCCCCTTCAGGAGTAACTGCATCAAGTTGTTTAGCAAGGCACATGATCTTGTTTGACAAGTGGGGGGTATGGTGGTACTGTGTACTAAGGCGTACTGCACGTCAATGCTACAGTTAAAACTAGAAGTCCTGTCATGAAATGCGCACAAATAGCACGTCGATCTGCGCTTTAATCTATGCGTTATGACTATAGTAAGGCTATCAAATTCTGTACATATGGTCTGTGCACAAGCAATATTTCAGCCAATGGACCTCCGGGTAACCCGGAGGTCCATTGGCAAAAACATTGCGTGTGTTTGCTATGAGTAAACAGGAGAACCTGTCGTACTTTGGATGCCATTCAATATGACAATTGCACGCAAATTCCTACACGCAGTTAAGCCCAGATAAGTGCACAGTTCGTGACAGGTCTTTTAGTTTTAACTGTATCCCTGATTGTTTGGAGTAGTAGGTTGTGGAGTCTGACAGTTGCTTGCCACTGCTCGATGGCTCACTCCGGATACTCCAGTTTCCTCTACCCCTAAAACTATCCGACACGAGGTGACTTTGGCTGTTGAATATATGTTGTTAGCTCACCTCACTGAAAGCCAGGGTGAGCTACTGTGATCACTTTTTGTCCGTCGTACGTCGTGAAGGTGGTGTTTGGGTCATTTTCTCCCAAGCCACTGGCTGCAATTCAATGAAAATTCACATGAGTTGCGGTTATATAGGGATAAGGGCATTTGGGTTTTTCTTCAAATTGGGTTTCTGCTCATATTGTGGAGAGGTGTGGGGACAAAATGCACAAAATTTGAAAAAATCTTCTTCTCATGAAGTAGCTGTAGCAGAGACTTGATATTTGGTATGCAGCTTCCATTTGATGTGTAGACTCAACTTTGCTCAAGAGAAGTTTGACGGGCAATATTTGCCTTTGTTCTGAGAGGGGCAAGAATTTTTGCCCCGCCCAGAATTTCTATTTTCTAAACCAAGAGGCCAATTTGAACCAAATTTAATATGAGGTATTATTGGGTTATAAGTACTTGATTTATGCCAAAAAATTTTTTCCTGCAGCCCCGTCGGAACCTCAGGAGCCAAAAATATAAAAAAACAAAAACGTCCATATCTCCAAAACTGCACGGCACTGAGAATTTTTATTTGGTGTGAGGCTTCCTTGGGACCAACAGAAAGGAGTGGTAAAAAAAAATTGCCATTGGTTTTGTCATAAAGTACTTTTTCAGGACTTTGAAAAAATGCTGAGTCAGCATTTTTTAACACTGTGGGCAATGGGAAAAAATTAAAGAATCGTTTGCTTCCAAACCACTGCTCCAAAAGCTTTCATATTTATACATATAACATCTTTGGAACATTGAATCACATATTTGTTGAAATCAAATCCCTTGGTCCATATTTGGGTTCCCTATGGGAGCCCAAATGTTCAAATTAGTGCACGTATGAGGAATATTCTTTAAAAATCTTCTTCTTCAGATCTGCCATTAAGAATCTTTTGATATTTGGTATGCAGCATGCTTAGGGGGGTGAGATTCAAGTTTGTTCGAGCCAAGTCCCTGGGTTCATATTTAGGATAGAAATTTTGGACCCAAATCCGGAAATGAGTTTTTTGTTTTTATAAGTGTTTCAGTCAATTTTAAGACAAAATTTTATTTTTTTTTTTACACCGAATATTTGGGGTCGGGCTGAGACTTAGAAATTTTGGACCAAAATCTGGAAATTTTTTGTTTTGTTTTTTATGCGTTTTGGTCAATTTTAAGACAAGATTTTTTTTTTTTTTTACACTGAAAATTTGGGGTCCAGGTGGGACCATGAAGTTTTGGACCAAAATCCGGAAATTAGTTTTTTGTTTTTTTATGCGTTTTGGTCAATTAGTTTTAAGAAGAAAAAAAAATTTGGGGCTGAAAATATTTTGTTTGGGACTTCGAAAATTTCCGAACAAAAATAAAAAAAATTGTTTTTTATGCATTTATTTCTCAGTTTTGGGACGTAAAAGTGCAGGAACTGAAATTAGAAGGAAAATCCTGTGTATTGTGTGGGCACAATCGCTTCATCTAGTTGGTATATGCTTTTCTTAGGAGGGGCGTGTGCAGCTTATTCACGTCAAGTCCCTGGTTTGATATTTAGACTACCATGTCAGGTGAGTGCCCTCAGGCCCCATGGGGTCTCTTGTTTTTTAAACCCAATAGAATAAAGAAAAAAACCCAAACTTTTACTGATACAGAACAGGCACCCAATCATGCAGTCTTGGAGAAAACTCAAGTTACATTATACATTGTAAGTTGTTAACGGGCAAGTCTTGGCTGCCTATATACATGCAGGCAGCCAAGTCTTGTCCAGAAACAACTGCAAAGCCTCAGGATCATGGCTGTAGACTGTAGCGCTGCAACGATTAATCGTGATACCCGTGAACTGCGATACATTGCTCATGATTCAATACGTATCGTTGTTCACTATGCATCATGATACAATAAATATAAATAATATCAGGCAATACAGTTTCATAGATTTTGAAAGATGGTGCAGTGAATCCCTGTTTTTTACTTACCAGCATCAACCTTACTAAATATGCTATCAACACAGCATTATTCAGTTAACCAAAAGTTGGTGAAGTCCCACCTGTATGATATCCATTATATCTTGTTTGACCGAGCTCACATAGCTGTGTCAAGCAAGATATAAGGGATTAAACTGTTTGAACATGTTTACTGAGAGGAAAGAAACACACCTCGAAAACGGGTCATAAAATAACTTGAAATTAATGAATGCCAATCAGTGGTTATCACTTTGAGAAGTTACATATTGTTTGAAGAGTGCATTCAAAAATTTGTAATCAAAGGAAGCTACTGGAAATGAATACATGTAGTTCAAAGTATTTGATAGTTGTAGTTGTAGTGCCATGAGAGATCAAGTGTATCATGATACATATCGTGGGGGTGCGGTGGCTCAGTGGTAGACTGGTGGACTTCTATGCTAGAGGTCCCAAGTTCAATCCCCAACCGGGACGACCCACATTGTGTCCTTGGGCAAGGCACTTTATCCCGGTTGCCAACTTGGGGGCACGATGACGCCATGTACTAAGGCATACTGCACGTCGATGGTGCACGTCTTCAACCACTGTAACCCTGCCTGAGCGGAGCTTGAACAGAGTTAGAATGTTGAGGAGCTGACAGTTGCTTGTCAATGCTCGGTGGTTCTCTCCGGGTACTCTGGTTTCCTCAACCTGTAAAAATGTCATGGTCACAATTAGCCATTGTGTATAAGTATGTGACGTTAAACACCAATAAATAAATAAACATAATGAGACATATTGTATCATGCAGATTGAATTGTGATACATATCATATTGTAAGGGAAGCATATCGCTGCAGCCCAAGTAGACTGACAGAGTGTATTGCAAAAATTAATTTAACCCTTTACCCATTGCAGACAATATCAAAGGTTACATGTATGATTTCAATATTTAAAAAAAATTTTTTTCAAAAAATGTCCACAAAACCATATATCATGTGACCCTCATTGGAACATGCTCAATTATTTTTTCAAATTTTTCAAAAACATTTCAACAAAACTCTATCATGTGACCCCCACATTGATGGAACAAGCTTGTTTAACTTATTCCAATGGGGGGGGGGGGGGGGGGGGGGGGGGGGGGGGGGGGGGTCACATGATATGGTAAAATTGTTGAAATGTGTTTTGAAAAATTTGAAAAAATAATATTTAAAATAATAAATTTTCATATCGTTTCATTGGGTAAAGGCTCGGTATTTTACGAATGTACTTCTTATTCACATAAAAGCAAAAATCTTTCATTTACATTAAAATTTTTTGCTACTATTTATTGAAGCATCTTAAGAGTTAGGTGCTCTTGAATAAATTGTAAAAAAAAAATCCTCATGAATAAATTGAACTTGAGCACCTGACCAGTTCAGAGTAAATTTCATTTTATCTTGACAGAAATAATAGAAACGAGTTAATGAATATAATGTAAAGCCACTAAAGTGGCTTTCATCACTTTTCAGTAGAGCCCTGATAGTGGCTTCTAGCACTTAACCAGTTAATTAAATTTTTGATGATTATTATTCCTATTATTTGTGTTTGGAATCCTATGAAATTGCGTCCAAGGAAATATTGCTCACTGTGGAAAGTGACCAGTCCACGGTGGCCATACTGTAACAGCCAGGCCTGGCATTCTTAAAAATGCAGGAGGGCTAAAAATTACTCCCCTCGCATGGCCAAGGTGAGCGATTAGCTTTTCTCAAGCTAAAAGTGGCAAAATGAAGATTTACTATTAAAGAATTCCACCTAGTGGGCTTTGCACATTTTATGTGGTGCTGCCAACAAGGTAGTCTCTGTGAGATGGCTACACTGCCCCTCCCACACCTCCGGGCCTCAGCAAGGCCCGGAGGTGTGGGAGGGGCAGTGTGGCCATCTTACAACGACCACTGACATAGCATAGATCTGAAAAGATATGGGTTTTAGGAATAGGTTATTATTGTAGTCATTATTTTCTAAGGCCAGGAGGGCTAGTTTTCGCCCTCCTTAATTTTTTTAAGGTGTGCAGTAGGCGAGCAAATAAATCGCTCTCCTGAAAATGCCAGGCCTGAACAGTACCATTAGACTGCTGATGTATTTTTCCAATTCTAACTGTATATGGATTTAATCAAAATAATCATTACTCCTGAAGTGTAAATGGTATTTATAGTTCATTCTTAGGGAGACTTTGTGTGTATGATACCTCTTCACACAAAAGACAGATTTACCTGTAAACTTGTTTTCAGCAAAATAATCTTTATATATTTCATTTATCATTCATTCTTCATCTTTAATTCCAGCTTGTGTTTTTAAATTACGACACATTGCCTTCATTCAAATGTCTATCTCCAGTGACAAGATGATATTTATCCATTTTGTTGAACGAGAAAATCGTGATAATTTCTGTGACATGTTTTTGTTCTGTTGGGAACGGTAGGCCATTTTGTTTGCAATTAGATATTGTAAATTAAGATGATTCTCATTCAGGTACATACCATGGCTGTATGAATTATCAGAATGGTAGCTTCTTTAATACCATTCACATATAAACAACTTAAACCTATTTATTGAATAAATATATAGATTTCAAGACATTATCAGTATATGGATAGCATTGACATTGCATGTAAAATGAACTGCGTGAAATTTTGTGTGTTCCTATCCCAGATAATGACAACCAGTTTGAGCACATTTGACCTCAGCCAGCTTACTGGTATAGGGTATACATAAGTCCTCCTTGGGGAACTATAAAATGTTCTGTAATTTCTTTGATGTGCATACAACACAAATTGTAAGTTGTATTTTTTCTCTTCTTTTTTTAAACCTTCATATCACTACAATTACAAGCAAATTTACCTGTGTATATGGAATCAGTTCTGAAAATTTTGAAGCTCATGTCCTTGCTATGTTGAAAAGTCTTACACCTCTGGAGTGGTTAACCATCTAAATATCCAAAGAGTTGAGTTATCACCCAAGTAATTTCACATAATTTGTGAAAATTAGCATAGGCAAAGTTTCAGCTAATGGATCTCGGAGTTGAATCTGGAGGTTCATTGGCTGAAACTTTTTCTGTACTTTTTAAGAAGCATGGGGCTTGCTTAAAATCCATGTGTGAATTGGATTCTCACAAAGAAAGCGATGAGAATCCACTTGGATTTTCACAGAATGTCTATTTGATTCCCGTAATAGATTCTGTACGTGTCCTTAACTCCTTGCATTCTGCTTGTGGATATTCCTGCTAAGGACATGAAATCTCTTATCCTTGAAATAAGTATAAATTGGACACATTTGACAAAATTTTTCCCTGTTAATTTTATTGACTCTTTGGCCGATGATTTCTGGAGTTAAATTTAGATAAATTTTTATCAAATCTAGTCATGGCTGCTTTACAACAGCCATGACTAGATTTAATGAAAAACATTTTGAAAATACTGAGTAGGTTAAGAGTTAAGGTCTAAAGAATTATACTTATTTTTTGCTCCCTCATAATAAGGTAACACTTGGACTTAGCAGTAGTATCTAGTGATGTCTTGGCTACCTACATGTATACAGGTAGCCAAGACTTCACTAGAAACAACTGCCAAGGTACTGTAACTTCCATCAGCAAGACCACCAAAAGCTTGTACGTTCGGACATGTGTTCTACATGTACATGTAAAACAAGAAACTCCTCAAAATTGGAATTAGGCCCACAAGGGGTAACTACTTGCATGTTGCTGACGGATATTCCTGCCCAGTACAAAAATTCTCTTGGCACAAAAATGAGTATGATTTGGGCACATTTAACAAAATTTCACTCCTGTAAATTGAATGGACTTTTTAACGAATGATTTCTTTAGTCAAATTTAGATGAATTTTTTATCAAAACTAGCCATGGCTGCTTCACAGCAGCCATGATTAGATTTGATGAAAAATATTTTGAAAAATACTCAGCGGGTTAAGAGTTAAACTCTAGTAAATATATACATAGGAGGTTTGAGTTTCTCTATGGGATTTGCTGGTTATACCCACAAGAGTTTAAGAATACTTGAGGTGAAGAACTGAAAATTGATTATCACCGCAGGAGTTCGCAAGAATCAAAAACAATTCTTGTGAATCAGGATGCAGTGTTTGAGAGGCATTTTGAGGATACATGCAGAGGCTCTCTGCAGTATTGTATTTTCAAATGTGGATAGAGCATTTGACTGGACCTAAATTCTAAATTCTCCACTTTTCTCCTTGGAACACTGTAAAATCTTGTGTACTGAAAAAATAATGTGAGAACACTGACTCTCAGGTGCTGTTTCATTTGTCCTTTTTTTCTCCTTCATTCTTACTTTATTTTGTGATATTTTATTTTGAAGTCTTTACCCTTTGATGTACAGTAGAGCTAACAACTAAGTCTACCATTGGGCAAAATTATTCCTTAATAGCATCAGGTTATTACCTTAAAAAGACAATAATCAGGCATTATTTATTTATTGGGGTTTAATGACACTTTCGACAGCCAGGGTCACCTTGTGTCTGAGAGTTTTATGGGTGGAGAAAGCAGAGTACCTGGAGAGAACCACTGAGCAACAGCAAGCAACTGTCACACTCCCTAGCATACTAACTGCACACAAGCAGGGTTATCATTGGTTGAATCACGGAATCCTGGGTGAAGGGACACATCATTTGCAAATTCAATTCCGAAAAATTATACTGGTCATTACGTCAGGCACAATTAAATTCAAATATGCAAGTTGTGGGTGTCGGTGACCATTGCAGGGCTGCTTATTTGCTGGCTTGGATAGGCTGGCATGTTGTGATGGCTAAATATACATGTAATATGTTCAAATCATGAGTTGTGATAATTGTATGAATACCAATCTTTCTATAATTTGGCATATCAGCATGATTCTCAGCATACCAACACATGGCGACTTTGGTTAAAGTATGGTGATGAGTTACAGGTACTTGACTGTAGATGCTATGCTCACTACTACAATGATCTAGTTGAACTATAAATATAATGTGTATCCATTCACTATGAAAACTGTTTCATGTTTTGTTCTATTTTGGATTAATCCTGTACAGCTAGCCTCCTGGGAACCCCGGGAAGTAAAACAGTGCTTTTTTACAGCAGTAAACAAGTTTGGTTTTACCAGTGAAATAGGACCCAGTCACCAATCCTTGTGGTAGAAGTCCTCTAAAATGGGCATCATAGGCATAAACAATTAACTGGTTGAGGGCTAGATTATTTCTCGTGGTCTGAATTTATTCATCAAAATTTGTTTCATTACAAACTATTGGATAGTGTCCACCTCCAATAATATCTAATAATGCAATTTATTTAAACAAAATATTATTTGTGTTTGACTGTTTTGATCTGTTACCCTCATTTTCTTGAAAGCCCTGATAGTGTTTTTCCAGCACTCAACCAGTTAACTAAACTTGACTCTTTATCTCCATGTTGTGGTCACCATTAGCCATTGTGCAGAAATATGTGATCTTAACTCTTAACCCGCTGAGTGTTTTAAAAATATTTTTTTATGCTCTGAAGCAGCCATGACTAGATTTGATGGAAAAATCATGAATTAATTATTGGACAAACAATTCAATTTACAGGGAATAATCAGGTTAAAAATGACCAAATTATACTTTATTTAGTACCAAGAGATTTTCTTTCATGGGCAGGAATATCAGCATGCATGGAGTTAAACACCAATAAATAATAAAACAGCATTGGACTTCAAACCAAAAGGTCCACGGTTTGATCCCTGATGGGTGTAACTTCTTTGTGTCCTTGGGCAAAGCACTTCATCCTGAAGCCCACCTGTTGGCACAGTCGCACTGTGTACTAAGGCATACAGCACGTTGATGGTGCACTTTTCTTCAACCAATGCTAACCCTGCTTGTGCAGAGTTAGTATGTTGGGGAGGCTGACAGTTGCTCGCAATTGCTTGGTGGTTTTCTCTGGGTACTCCGGCTTTCTCCACTCGTAGTCTGACACGAGGGGACCCTGGCTGCTAAAAGTGTCATTAAACCCCAATAAATAAATAAATAATTAACTTCCAAAACACATGCTATAATCACCCCTCATTGAAACGGGGTCATAAACTATGTTTTGAAAACATAAAAATGGACATTTCTAATTATTTTGCACTTGACTTTGTTATGCATACATGAAAGATAAAAGCCTACATGTTTAAGAAGATTTTTTTTCTTATTTCAGGATGAATTTCATCCCTTCATCGAGGCATTATTGCCTCATGTGAAGGCGTTTTCATACATATGGTTTAATCTGCAGGCAGCTAAAAGGAAATACTTCAAAAAACATGAGAAGCGCATGTCCTTAGAAGAAGAGAGAAGAGTGAAAGAAGATCTGCAGGTACATTTTTTAACAAGCAAATTTTTTCCATTCAGTGTCGTAACAACACAACGAACAACAAGCTCCCATCAGGGCAAAATAGATTTGTCACTATTATTATAATTATACCCATCTTTTAAGAAACGTGAGCACACCATTGCTCAGTGGTTCTCTCTGGGTATTCCGGCTTCCTCCACCCGTAAAACTGTTGTGGTCATGATTAGCCATTGTGCAGAAATATGTGACCCAAACACCATAAATAAATAAATTAATTTAGGAAACATGGGAAATACTCAATTGCATTTTAATTGCATCTGTCATATGTTCGTCTTTTCGAGTCCATATCTCTGCTGATAGTGTCTGATCTTAATGAAATCTTACACGGATGACCACGATGAATGCTCTTTCAGACACAATCAAGTTGTGCTGTCCACACCTTCCACCCAGGATTTATGTCCCTTTTTCATTTAGAAAAATAGTTGTTATCCTTATAAGTCTGTAAGTCAGCTGATAGTGGTCAGATCTTCAAGAAATCTTGCATGAAGGTCCAGCATGACATGCCCATTCAGACACATAATCAAGATATGCTGTCCACACCTTACACTCTGTGAGTTATGCCTTTGTTTTCATTGAGAAAAATACAATTTTTGTCCATACGAGGCGCGTTGAACCAATGGTGCAATTCGTTTTGTTTGCCACTTGAATAGTACGGTCCATTTTTACAGTAGCACCACATAGTGCTCGTGGATGTCCTGCTACTAAGCTATCCTTTCTGAATGTTGCATTTACTAGTGCATGATCTCGGGCAGGGCTCGATTCATGTGGGTTAGCAGAGCATTCTGCTCTTCGATTTCCAAGTTTTCCTATTCATGCATATCAACATAGGTCCTGTGGATCACTGGCTAACCAGTTTTCCCAGATTTCAGATTGAATCGAGCCCTGATTTCAGGTATAACATTACATACTTTGTGCTTTGTTTCTGCATGTGATTATGAGCATGCGAGTGTCGGCTCTTGACCAGTGGGTGTTCTCTACAACATTTCCTGGGGAGGAGCAGCGCATGTGTGTGCTTCCTCTAATCTACCTGACCAGTTAGAATATATCATTTTGCGTTCATGACCCACAATCTGTCTTTCGTGAGTTTGCATGTGTCAATTCACCCGGTTACCTTCAAGTACGGTATGGGCGGGATGTCGTTTTCATACAAGACATGGAAAGGGCAAAAATTCACCCTTGTACAAAAACTTCATCTTTGGCATATTTTTGGCCGCCCAGCGGTTTAGTGCTGATAAAGAAAGGTATTGGGATCAGTCCATAAAGGACATGATCTATTTGATAGATGGTCTTTGTAGTACTATGTATATTTGTAAATATTTGTGTTGTTATTGGCTATACTTTATCCAAAACAATTTGGAAAATTTGAAGTAAATTTATAAAGTATAGCCCTCAATCATCAACAGGCGTCTTTGGAGTTTTTAGCTCATCTTGACAAAGTCAAGCTGAGCTAATCTAATTGCTTCCCGTCCGGCGTCCGTCAACTAGGGTTGGGCGGTATTTCGGTATACCGATTATATTCGGTAATATTTTCAATACCGTTACCGATACCGGCAAATAATTGTTTAATCGGTATACCGAAAACTCGGTTTTACCTCGATATGCAATTCTCAAATTGCCCATCGCGGTTGGCTGTGAATAGTTTCACGTCAATCAGGCTCGATACACTTGGCTTAAATTTGGGTAATTATTGTATTCTGTTTAGTTTCTTGCTGTGCGAATCATAGTAAAGTTCAAGATACGTGTGTGTTTGCAGGTTTCTGCCAAGTCATTTATATTCTGTGGAGGCATTTAATGAATAGCTGACTGCTGGAACTGAAGCAATTCTGTTTACCTTGAATTTGAAACAAGTTGAGGTGGAGGGCACGCACTTAGCATGCGTAGTTAGTCACGTGGACACTTTCGGCCAATGGCACTTCCGTCTGCTGAAGTTAAATAAAAATAGGACATTTTCTTTGGGGGAAATATCAGGGGATTCCAAACGAAACTCACAGTGATTGGCTGCTAGGACACGCAGTACGTCATTACTACCTCGTGACTTCAGAAATGTGCTTGCAGGATTATTCAACACAAAAAGGACGAAAGTCTTGTCATTATTTCAAAAAAAATAAAAAAGCCCAACTTACTTACATTTTCTACCAAGCAGCATTCGCCCCATACAACCTTTTTATTTGAATGGTGATGTGTATGTAATACGGTTATTAATTTTAATCAAACATGAAAATTATTGTGATGAACTGTGGCAATCGCATGCCCTTCTGTTGTTACTTTTTGCACACTTCACTTCTCAATCTCATGTCACTGGACGATTCTGATTCGAAGAATTATTATCTCTGGGTTTGATTTTATTTTGAATTTTCTTCGATAAACATCAAATGTGCCTTGTTATATACCCCAAGTTGTCCCAACTGAACTTTGTGCTAAACTAAAATCATTTGTGAGTAAATATTTGAAAAAGTTTTGATTTTTGACGGCCGTCTTGTGCAAAGCTTCAGGCTCAAATTTTACAGTTTCGACACGTTGAAGTTGCGTTTTTTGTTATGGAGAAGACCCCCTTTGATTTTAATCGGTATTTCGGTATACCGCGGTAATACTTTGCGATTACCGCGGTATTTATTTTTACCAATACTGCCCAACCCTACCGTCAACACCATGTTTTGGTCTTCTCCTCCAAAGCCACTGGGCCAATTCAAGTGAAAGTTTGTGTGAGTGATGGTCCCAAAGGGGCATTTCATTTTTGTTCTACTCAGTATGCCCGGCCCCATAGGGAGGGAGTGGGGGAAAATGCTCCAAAATATTTTAAAAATCTTCTTCTCAAGAACCAGTGTGTGCAATGACTTGATATTTGCTATGGAGCTTCCATATGAGGTGTAGAATCAAGTTTGTTCAAACGAAGTTCGTAAAGTAATATTTGGCTTTGTAATAGGAGGGGTAAGATTTTTGGCCCCACCCAAAATTTCTATTTTCTGAACCGATGGTCCGGTATGAACCAAATTTGGTTTGTGGTAGTATTGGGTCATAAGTACTTGACCCATGCAAAAAAAAAAATTCCTGCATCCCCGTGGGAACCCTGGGAGCTAAAAATAGAAATATTTTCAAACGCCCATATTTCCCAAACCCCACGGAACAGAGAGCTTTTATTTGGTATGAAGTATCCTTATGACCAGTAGAATTGAATGGTAAAAAAAAATTGCCATCGGTTATGTTAGGGTGTTCTGTAATGGGCATCGAAAAAATGCTGAGTCAGCATATTTGCAAAAATTAAAAAAAATCTTTTCTCCAGAACCAATCATCAGAATCTTTTGATATTTGGTATACAGCATTCATAGGGGGGACAGATAAAAGTTTGTTGAAATAAAGCTCATTGGTTCATATTTGGGCTCTCTACAGGAGCCCGAAGTTTTAACATAGGGTAATATGGGGAATATTCTCTAAAAATCTTCTTCTTCAGAACCACCAGTCAGAATCTTTTAATATTTGGTATACATCATTGTTATGAGGATCAGATTCTAGATTATTCAAACCAAGTCCCTAGGTTAATATTTCGGCTTCCTACGGAAGCCCAAATTTTATCTTTGTTCAATATGGAGGGTAATTTAAAAAAATCTTCTTCTTCAGATCCATCAGTCAGAATGCTTTGATATTTGGTATGCAACATCTCTATGGGGGTCAGATTCAAGTTTGTTCAAATCAAATCCCTAGGTATATATTTGGGCTCACTATGGTAGCCCAAATTTTTACTTAGTGCAATATGAGAAAATTTCTTTAAAAATCTTCTTCTTCAGATCCACCAGTCGGAATGCTTTTATATTTGGTATACAACATCTCTAGGGGGGTCAGATCCCAGGTTGTTCAATTCGAGTGCCTAGGTTAATATTTGGGCTCCATATGGGAACATGAAATTTAACTTAGTACAATATGAGGGAATTTCTTCAAAAATCTTCTTCTTCAGATTCACTTGTCAGAATGCTTTCACATTTGGTATACAACATCTCTAGGGGGGTCAGATTCAAGTTTGTTCAAATCGGATCCATAGGTCAATATTTGGGCTCGCTATGATAGCCCAAATTTGAACTTAGTGCAATTCGAAGAAATTTCTTTACAATTTCTCTTCTTCAGATCCAACAGTCAGAATGCTTTCATATTCGGTACACAACATCTCTAGGGAAGTCAGATTTAACTGTGTTCAAATCAAGAGCCTGGGTTAATATTTGGGCTCTCTATGGGAGCCGGAATTGGCCATTTTGCTGAAGAATTAAAAATTTTGTATTCAGTACCCTCTAGAGGTACTAAGATTAATCCACATAGGTTGTATCAAGGGGCTTCATAGGGGAGCTCTGCATTTTACTTATGATCAGCTGAAGAAAAGGCATGATGCCCAGATTATTTGTGTCACTCCTGAGGGACTCAAGGATTGACAGTGTAGTCTATGGAGATGGCTTGCTTAATGTAGACTCATTCTTGGACTCTGTTTAAATTGTGTTCTGTACAAGATGAGCGCTTCAGGCCCCGTGGGGCCTCTTGTTTCATTTTGCATGGGGAGCATAAATGTCAGGTTGATGATAACATCAGCCAGATTTATACTACAGTGCAATGTAATGTCTTACAGTAATTTTGGCAGTTACTGTACATAAGTCTTCAGGGATTATTATCAATCAGTTTTGGCTGACTGCACAAGAATACAATGTGAGAAGTAGGACTAATTTGTCACGTGATGCGGCTCCTTTGTTTTAGCTGTACTCTTCAGAAGTGGAGAGGGTTACTTGTGAAACAAGAATGTAATTTGGCAAAGTAGTTTGTCTTCTCATTTTCTGTACCAGTATCTCATTTAGCATAGCGCAAGTTTAATTATAAAAGTTTATTTTTAAAGAGTATTTTCAACCCACCACCACCCCATCATCCTCCAGGCCTTACCTTAGGGGCATATTTTTGGCTGCCCAGCAGCTGACTCGAGCTCAGCGCTGGTAAAGAAAGGTATTGGGATCAGTCCATAAAGGAAATGATCTATTTGATAGATGCTCTTTGTAGTACTATGTATATTTATAAATATTTGTGTTGTTATTGGCTATACTTTAATCAAAATAATTTGGAAAATTCGAAGTAAATTAATAAAGTATAGCCCTCGGCCGCCCAGCAGCTTAGTGCTGGTAAAGAAAGGTATTGGGATCAGTCCATAAAGGACATGATCTATTTGATATATGCTCTTTATAGTACTTACTATGTATAGTTGTAAATATTTGTGTTGTTATTGGCTATACTTTATCCAAAACAATTTGGAAAATTTGAAGTAAATTAATAAAGTATAGCCCTCAATCATCAGTAAGCATCTTTGGAGTTATTTTGTTTTGCATGGGTGGCATAAAATTAGTGTTTGGAATCTAAAATTATTCCAACTGTGGAAATATTGCCCACCTGTGAAAAGTGACCTGTCAATGGTAGCCGTACTGTATGCTCAACTTAGATGTGAAGCATCAAGGCTGAACATACCCTCTGAGCTGCAAACCTCAGACCATTTTACCGTCCATTAATCACAATAACGTATATGTTCCGATAAGACCCTATCTATTGCCCCAAACCCACATTCTCAAATTAACAAGGCAAATTTTAACGATAACAAGTTCAGTAAATGTCCTTGCCTGTGCCCATGTCTCACTGTACTGCTTATGACTCAATCATGTGACAGGTATTTTTGCTTTCGTCTGCTCTCATCTCTGGTCAGTTCACTCAGTTGGCACTGTCTAATGAATTGTAAGAGGACAAAACCTTGTGAACAAACATTGTTTACCTGTAAGTGGATATAAAGCACGTCTAAAAATATTATGAACATCATGAGCACTTTTCTTTTGAGTCCTGATAGTGGCTTTCAGCACTATTTCAGTTCTTTACTTCACGTATATTTACATATAATTAAACCTTTTTTCTGTTTGTGCATTTTCAGGCAAAATGATTGGCTGAGGCCCCAAAAAATTAAAAATCTGTTTCTCAGGCCCTCCCACATGATCCTTTTGCCTGCCGCATGCTCTCTTTTTATAACCAATCCAAACTAAAAAAAATCAAAATCAAATTTTTGTCCGATATTTTACTCAAAACAATAAAATTGTCCCTTGAGTGCAACAAGGCTTTGCAATGCTTTAGCATTGCAAAGCCTTCTTGCACTCAAGGGATGTAATATACCACCACCCATGCTATACTGTAGACTATGGGGCCTAAAACAAAAAAAACAAATCAAGAACATGAACTTTTTAATGGCAAAGAAATAATTACAAAAATAAAAAATAAAATAAAAAAAACCCCACCAGCATGCAATTTTACAACAAAAAGGCTTGAGAAACAGAAGATCTACTTTGTGAGGCCTAAAGTATTTCTTTTTTAGCTCACCTGGTCTAAAAGGCCATGTGAGCTTTTCTCATCACTTGGCGTCCGTCGTCGTCTGTCATCAGTCGTCCATAAACTTTTCACATTTTCATCTTCTCTGTAACTGCAGAGCCGGTGTGAACCAAACTTGGCAGGAATGGTCTATGGGAGGTCCTCTACAAACGATCCTCATTTAGTTCCCAGTCGTATGAAAAACATGGCTTCCAGAGACATTCTTTGATTCTTGTTGGTGGATTTTCAAAACTCTTCTCCTCTTAAACTGCCAGGCCAAATGTTTTTGAAACTTCACATAAATGATGACTGGGACCCCCTCTACCAATAATCCTCATTTAATGTTGATTGGGTCACAAACATGGCCGCAATTGCGGCTTACAGTTACTGAAGAAATCATATGGGAAACATTTTCCTCTTCTTCACTGGAAAAAGCGAGATGAAGTGAAAACAAACCTGGCAGAGATAGTCTATGGGAGGTCCTCTACAAACGATCCTCATTTTGTTCACGTAGGCTGAAAAACATGGCCGGCCAGAGGCATTCTTTGATTCTGATTGGTAGATTTTCAAAAATCTTCTCCTCTGAAACTGCCAGGCCAAATGTTTTGAAACTTCACATAAATGATGACTCGGACCCCCCTCTACCAATGATCCTCATTTAATGTTGATCGGGTTGCAAACATGGTCACAATTGCGGCTTATAGTTACTATAGAAACCCTGTGGGAAATCACATTTTCATCTTCTTCTCCAGAACTATTGAGCCGACGTGAACCAAACGTGGCAGGCATGGTCTATGGGAGGACCTCTACAAACGATCATCATTTTGTTCCCGTGGGTTGAAAAACATGGCCGCCAGAGGCATTCTTTGAATCTGATTGGTGGATTTTCAAAAATCTTCTCCTCTGGAACTGCCAGGCCAAATGTTTTGATACTTCACATAAGTGATGACTGGGACCTCCTCTACCAACAATCCTCATTTAATGTTGATCGGGTTGTAAACATGGCCACAATTGCAGCTTATAGTTACTATAGAAACCCTATGGGAAATCACATTTTCATCTTCTCTGGAACTACTGAGCTGACATGAACCAAACTTTGAAGGAATGGTCTATGAGAGGATGGAAATATGTGGCTACCAGAGGCTATATTCTAATGCTTAACCCAATGCCTCTCCTGTCTGCACGAAGATCGGTACTGTCAGCAAAATACTTGTTTTTAGCTCATCTTGACAAAGTCAAGCTGAGCTAATCTCATCGCTCACCGTCCGTCGTCCGTCAACACCATGTTTTGGTCTTCTCCTCCAAAGCCACTGGGCCAATTCAGGTGAAAGTTTGTGTGAGTGATGGTCCCAAAGGGGCATTTCATTTTTGTTCAACTCAACATGCCCAGCCCCATAGGGAGGGAGTGGGGGAAAATGCTCCAAAATATTTTAAAAATCTTCTTATCAAGAACCAGTATGTGCAATGACTTGATATTTGCTATGGAGCTTCCATATGAGGTGTAGAATTAAGATTGTTCAAATGAAATTCGTGAAGTAATATTTGGCTTTGTAATAGGAGGGGTAAGATTTTTGGCCCCGCCCAAAATTTCTATTTTCTGAATCGATGGTCCGGTATGAACCAAATTTGGTTTGTGGTAGTATTGGGTCATAAGTACTTGACCCATGCAAAAAAATATTCCCGCATCCCCATGGGAACCCTGGGAGCTAAAAATAGAAATATTTTCAAACACCCATATTTCCCAAACCCCACAGAGAGCTGTTATTTGGTGTGAAGTATCCTTACGACCAGTAGAATTGAATGGTAAAAAAAAATTGCCATCGGTTATGTTAGGGTGTTCTGTAATGGGCATCGAAAAAATGCTGAGTCAGCATATTTGCAAAAATTTTAAAAAATCTTTTCTCCAGAACCAATCATCAGAATCTTTTGATATTTGGTATACAACATTCATAGGGGAGGTCAGATAAAAATTTGTTGAAATAAAGCTCATTGGTTCATATTTGGGCTCTCTACAGGAGCCCGAAGTTTTAACATTGGGTAATATGGGAAATATTCTTTAAAAATCTTCTTCTTCAGAACCACCAGTCAGAATCTTTTAATGTTTGGTATACATCATTGTTATGAGGGTCAGATTCTAGATTGTTCAAACCAAGTCCCTAGGTTAATATTTGGGCTTCCTACGGAAGCCCAAATTTTATCTTTGTTCAATATGGAGGGTAATTTAAAAAAATCTTCTTCTTCAGATCCACCAGTCAGAATGCTTTGATACTTGGTATGCAACATCTCTATGGGGGTCAGATTGAAGTTTGTTCAAATTAGATCCCTAGGTATATATTTGGGCTCACTATGGTAGCCCAAATTTTTACTTAGTGCAATATGAGGAAATTTCTTTAAAAATCTTCTTCTTCAGATCCACCAGTCAGAATGCTTTTATATTTGCTATACAACATCTCTAGGGGGCTCAGATTCCAGGTTGTTCAATTCACACGCCTAGGTTAATATTTGGGCTCCATATGGGAACATGAAATTTAACTTAGTACAATATGAGGGAATTTCTTCAAAAATCTTCTTCTTCAGATTCACTTGTCAGAATGCTTTCACATTTGGTATACAACATCTCTAGGGGGGTCAGATTCAAGTTTGTTCAAATCGCATCCGTAGGTTAATATTTGGGCTTGCTATGGTAGCCCAAATTTGAACTTAGTGCACTTCAAAGAAATTTCTTTACAATTTCTCTTCTTCGGATCCAACAGTCAGAATGCTTTCATATTCGGTACACAACATCTCTAGGGAAGTCAGATTTAACTGTGTTCAAATCAAGAGCCTGGGTTGATATTTGGGCTTTCTATGGGAGCCGGAATTGGCCATTTTGCTGAAGAATTAAAAATTTTGTATTCACTACCCTCTAGAGGTACTAAGATTAATCCACATAGGTTGTATCAAGGGGCTTCATAGGGGAGCTCTACATTTTACTTTATGATCAACTGAAGAAAAGGCATGATGCCCAGATTATTTTTGTCACTCCTGAGGGACTCAAGGATTGACAGTGTAGCCTATGGAGATGGCTTGCTTAATGTAGACTCATTCTTGGACTCTGTTTAAATTGTGTTCTGTTCAAGATGAGCACTTCAGGCCCTGTGGGGCCTCTTGTTTGAGAATCTGGTAAGGGTTGGTTCCAGTTTTCTCCACTGAGAACTGGGAAAAAAACCCAAAAATATTGTGTATACAGTACAAGTCAAAATAAGCTGTAGCATAACTGCAATAAACTAAGTAAACTGCTGCTCCTGCCCTGACAAGATCAGAATCTGACATTTTCTGGAAAGCTATCAGTGAGAGCTTTCCAGAAAAATGATGTCAGCTTCTGGTCTTATCAGTGTAGGAAGAGAAAGATACATAGTTTATAGGATTATCCTACACAACTTATTTTGACTTGTACTGCTGTAAACAATTGCAACTGTATGTTGATTATTAGTGTCAAGTTTCTTATCTGAAAATACTGAGTGATGACAGGTGTTTGGAAGACCAGGACAGTTTTTTGTTTATATTCACATCATGTCAGCTTAGATGACAGTAATTATATATATCTTTTAAGATCTGACAAAATTGGAGTAAAATGTGTTTCCTGCAACCCTTTCTTTACCTGTCCAAAGCTATTTTGAAAGAGAATACTGTCTGAGAAAATTGTAATTTTCAAAATATTTAACCTTTTACTGATTTTTTTTTTGTTGACACAGAATTCAGGAATGTGTGCATTTTCAAGAAAATCTTCTTTGAAACTACAAGACCGAATGGTTTGAAAACTTAGTGTGATTGATGACTGTAATCCCCTCTATAACGATCCTCATTTTAATCTTCATTGGGGTGCAATTATGGCTGCAATTGTGGCTTATAGTTACTATAGAAACCCTATAGGAAATCACATTTTCATCATCTTCACTGAAAGTACTGAGCCAATGTGAACCAGACTTGGCAGGCATGGTCTATGAGAGGTTCTCTACAACAGTTACTCACTTTATTCCTGTTGGGTGATAAAACGTGGCCGCCAGAAGCATTCTTTGATTCTGATTGGTCAATTTTGAAAAACTCTTCTCCTCTGAAACCACAGGGCCAAATGTTTTGAAATTTTGCATGGTTGATGACTGGGACACCCTCTACCAACGATCCTCATTTAATGTTGATCATTTCGCAAACATGGCCACAATTGCGGTTTATAGTTACCATAGAAAAATCCTGTGGGAAATCACATTTTTATCTTCTCTCTGGAACTACTGAGCCGATGTGAACCAAAACTTGGCAAGAATGGTCTATAGGAGGCCCTCTACAAATGATCCTCTTTTTTGTTCCTATGGTTTGGAAAAAAATATGGCCACCATAGACATTCTATGATTCTGTTTGGTGGATTCAAATGTTTTGTGCCTTCACATCGTTGAAGACTGGGACACCTACCAATGATCCTCATGTAATGTTGATGTAATGTTGCAAACATGGCCACAATTGCAGCTCATAGTTACTATGGAAAGACTATGGGAAATCACATTTTTATATGTAGTTCCAGGTGAGCAATTACAGGCTCTGTAGAGCCTCTAGTTATCTTTTCATAACACAATGAACCAAAAAAACACATTTAGGCCTGCCCTAAACCACGCCCCCAATATCTATCCTGGAAAATTATGTTGCACAGTTTGAATGGAAAAGAACCCCTGCACGCTCATACTGTTTCAGCACGAAAAGTAATTAATATTTATCTCATCATGTTAAAAAGACTTTCAAAATAAAATTTAATAAACAATGAAATCCTTATGTTTTTTATTCCATGTTCAATTTGTTTACATGCAATAGGTGATCGTCTGCATTCATCAGTTTACCCAAATCAAACTTAAACAAAGACCGGTCAAAATAATCCACAAACGAATCTCGCGAGCAAAACTTTCCTATTTTCAAATAGCCTGAATAAACTCTTTCTGAGACAAAGTTCAACCAACGTTATGTTATCTGGGTTTATATCAAACTCCATATTTACAAACTGTGTTTTCAGTTTCTCAGGAAATGGTCAAAATCAGAATTAAATTTAACTTAGGTTTGCTTTGAATGACAGCACCCTACCGTCAAGTGGACAAAGAGATTGAAGTTTACACAGTTTGGCCTTTGTTTTTTGAGGTTCATAACTCAAGAAATAGACAGAAACCAATGATCATTCCTTATGTACTATCCCAAATTATCCAATGCTGTACACACTTTTAAGCATTTGTTATTTTTGCAGTTTTTCTTTTTAACCCTTTAGTTTAAACCCTTTACCCAACGAATCGGCTGCATCTGCCCACGTAATATGCAAATTCAGCAGTTGAAAAAATATTATTTTTCAAAAAATTTCAACAAAACCATATCATGTGACCCCTCATTGGAATGAGCTCATTCCAATGAGGGTTGACATGATATGGTTTTGTTGAAATTTTCTGAAAAATTTGAAAAAATGATATTTAAAATAATAAATTTTGATATCGTCTGCGTTGGGTAAAGGGTTAAGCATAGCTTAAGACTCGTAATTGAATATATTTTTTTCGACATTATTCTAAAGAGATGTTACAGTGTAAAAATAATAACAATGGTAACAGAAAGAAATCTGACAATCCGCATCACTAGAGTTTAACTATTCTGAAATTTAATAAAAAAAATAATATGAAAAGGAAATGATACAAAAATCTTTTACACAATTTGGTTTACAGAAATTATAAACAGAAATACTTATCAATTAGTTGAAAATAAAGTTCATTAGAATTCAATTAATCCATTGATGAAGAAACTTTCCAACTGGTTCTATAATATCCAAGAATGTGTCTACAGAAACAGTATCCAATAAGTTATGAAATGTTTACTTAAAAATTCAGCAGTCTCCAATAAATTCCAATAAAGCAGTAGGCAAAATTCAAATGGAATTAATATCCAATAAATATTGGTGCCACAAGTAGTTTTAAAATAATCCAGTACGAGCCTGGTTTTTCTTAAAGTAAATTCTCTTTTACAAGAAGAATAAATTCTCTTCAAAATTCTCTTTTGGAAAGACTTTTCCAATACACAAAGAAGCACAGATCTAAAAAATATTCCAAAGAATTTATAATAAATTCTTAACTGCTTCTGTAATAATGCACTGTCCTGTAATAATAATCTTCAATGCTCAGTGTAAACAAATGACTTCTCAATGCTGTCTGTATGAAAAAAATGCCTTGTGAGATAAATAGAATGTCTTGATTCTGTTGACAGAGGTTATTTATATAGTCGTCAGATAGAAAGTTTCAGAATTAGAAATTTAATAAGAAATTTCTCCAATGTTCTATTTTCTATTAATTTTGATTGGTTGATTAAAGTCAGCTGAAATAGATTCTATGTAACAGTAGCTGTAAACATATTGATAGTTACATTCAAAGGCCACTTATTGCAAATGAGTGTTCACACAGGCCAGAGTCTGCTTATTCTAAATAAAAAAAATACTTTTAGAAAAATATTAATTGTGTATAGTTATTAACTAAGGGCATATCAATCCTGATATTATAATGGGGGGAGGGGGCATCACAAGGGGCAACATAAGCTATTTTTTGAACCCAGAAAATGAAAGAAAAATTAAGTTTTGTGGGGAAAGAATGTTGTTTGCTTGTCATGTCAGGTGAAAAAAAATTGTAATGAATAAAGCATCTACAGACGTAATTTGACCTGATTTCACTGCATCATCTGTGTTGTTCATAACTGTAAATATTCTCTCTTTTTCAGAACGAAAAACCAGAAATCAAACAAAAGTGGGCTTCCCGACTTCTAGCAAAACTTCGGAAAGACATAAACCAAGAATGCAGGGAGGATTTTGTACTCAGTATTACAGGGAAGAGACCACCAGTGTGTGTTTTAAGCAATCCAGATCAAAAAGGAAAGATGCGAAGAATTGATTGCTTGAGGCAAGCTGACAAAGTTTGGAGATTAGATCTTGTTATGGTGATATTATTTAAAGCAATACCTCTAGAGAGTACAGATGGAGAAAGACTGGAAAAGTCTCCCGAATGTATGAATCCAGGACTTTGTGTAAATCCTCATCATATAAGTGTGACTGTGAGGGAACTGGACTTGTATTTAGCAAATTTTATTCATAGCTATGGTAAGTCATTGATAAAAAGTGAAACAGCAGTAGATGTGGAGTTTGGAGATCTGGATTGTCGGGCTATCACGATTGTGAAATTTCATGATCGACTTTTGAAGAATAATCGATTAAATTTGTCTATCGTTCTCTAGGACCTCTAGAAACAACTATATAGAAAACATTATTTTTTTGGTGATTACTTCATCAGGCTGTACATTCTTTAGGCATGCAGGCAGGCTACACGCCTACTGCTGTCTGAGGAAAATTCAGATTCTTGACCACCTCTGGCCCAAATCTGAGCTTAGGCTCAGGTTTGGGCTTGAGGTGGTCAAGAGTATAGTAATAGCTGCTTTGAGATTTGAGAAGGCAATTGCACTCCTTGGCAAACTGAGAAGGGCAATTATTTGTACTCCCATACTTTCTAGGACCTTGTGTCATGTGTTGTATCTTTATATTTCTTTCCCATATCAATTACAATGTATTATGATATTCTACAGCTCCTGACACTTCTTACGAGCATGATGGGGAGGAGGGTAACAACTAATAATTCATCAGTAAAGGAGTGATGAAAACACATAATCATCGATTTTGAAATTGTAGTCGAATGTGGGTGTTTCTGATGATTAGTCGACTTCTTGATTAATCACAACAGGCCTAGTGTATTGTTATCCCCAGCTTTATGAACAAAGGCATTGCACAGTGAATCAGGCCTTGAAATAAAAAAGCTTACATTGCAACCTGTAAGCAGGTTACATTATATAACATGATTGTAATCAGTTGTGGAAAAAGGTGTCGTGAAACTTTTCTGTTTTATGACATCAGCCAGGCTGTTTACGTTTTAACAGAATTTTCACCAAAACAAATAGAAACAACTAACACCATCTCACCAAAACAAGATCACATGTTAGTAGTTGTTATTCAAGCCAGAAAATAAGCAGTCCGTCATCCGCAAAATGAGGTCCCCAGAGGGTGAATTTGGTGATGCTACCCTGCACTACAGGGTAGCATCACTAAATTTACCCTCTGTGAACCTCAATTTGAATCGAGGTCTCAAACCTAAACAGGAAGAGGTACCGAGAGGATACATTGGCCAACTGTATGGGATAGCATAAGAATATTCTGGAGACCTCATTCTGCAAATGATAGATTGCTTATTTTCAGGCTTGTTGCTAATTATTATTGTTGAAATTATGTTAAGATGCAAACGGCATGCCACTGTATTACACGTGGATGGAATGCACATCCTTTGAGTAGAGTCAGTCCCAAAAAGAGTGCCAGGCAGGTTTGACATGCAAAACCTGCAGGATTAGGATTTTGTCATAACCTGTAGTTTGTTGGAATATTTTAAAACTGAAGTAACTTCCACATAACCTAAATTATTGCAAGCGGGTTATTTCCAGGCCTGCTGGATTTAATAGTTTTAAATGTTTAATCAATTAACCTGTACCGGAACAGTTCAAGCTTTTTCTTGCTACAATTTTTGCTACCACTTAACCATGCATTCATAACAGAAGTGTGGCAATCCTTTGTATTTGTGGTTTCAGACAATGGGAAATATGCAAAGTGTAACTTTGGTAAATCTTGCATAAAATATTTGGGCCTGACAATCGGGGCCATACATTTTATGCAAGATTTGCACGAGCTAAATTCTGTCAGGTCTAAGTATTTTACACAAGATTTGCAGAAGTTACATTCTGAATTATTCACTCTGTCTGAATCCACAGATGCAACGTATTTCCTTCTTTGGCAACATCACGGTTCAAGATCCTAGCATAAACTCCCTGGTCCCCCTTTTGTGCAATGTTAATCAGTGATAGAATGATAAAAACTAAGTAGGTGTGAGTAGTGATTAACCGATAAGGATTTGCGACCGTCATCTGCTTTCCAATTAGTTCACACAATCTGTCGATTGTGAGTGCTGATGTCGGATAGTAACAACCCAAAGCAGTAGTATGTTTAAGAATGCATAGACCAGGGTTACTTTTAGGGCTGTCACGATTAATCGATTAATTGACTGTTGATCGGTCACGGCGAAATCAATTAGTATTTTTCGTTGTCGAATAATCAGTAAATTGTATCCCGTTTTAGACGTTTAATAATGAAAAGAAAATTTGATGAAAAAACTATTGTTTCTAAAGGTAAAGAGTTAAGAACATCGATGTTAAACCCCAAGACGCTGTTGGAAGCAATAGTCTTCCAGGTACATTCATCAAAGCTTTGATGTTCTGAACTTTTGAACCGTCAGTGTAATAATCAAGACCGGTCGGCAGTTGCGAAGTTCGCAACTGCCGACCGGTCTTGATTATTACACTGACAGTTCAAAAGTTCAGAACATCAAAGGTTTGAATGCACCTAAAAAGGATCGTCTTCGTTGTTTCCTTGAGGTAGGTCAACTGACTTGAACTTCATTTTTATCGACTTCAAAGAGAGGGAGAGGAGGGGGAGGGGTCATTTAGGTACGATTAATCGTCGATTATTTGCGACGATTAATCGATTCCTAAATTAAAAAATCGTGACAGTCCTAGTTACTTTTACAGTGCAGTCAGGTTGATTGGTTTGTTGACCTGGAGAGTATGTCAGTGTGTGTACTAAAATAAAAATACAACATCAGTACAAACAAGTTAACAGTGCAGCGTCTTTGATCAACGATAAAAGACTCTGTACTGTTAACTTGTTTCTGCTGATGTTGCATTTCATTGAGTCATACACAACATGGATGTGTGTCACGAGCAGCAATCAAGGGGAAAATCAGACCAATCAATGTGATTAGGCCAATCTTGATTCTGCCAATCATTGTGGCAACTTATTAAGTTTGTTACTGCATGTATGAGATTGTTAACCAAACAGAAATACAAACAATTTTGATCCAGTGGTGTTTCATGTAACCATCAGCATGGACCAATGTTCAAACACTTCTACTGATGGTCAACCAGTGGCTCAAAATCGGCCGATGTCAGATATGATTGCTAAACATCGGTTAATCACTAGGTGTGAGGGAGTACAGTGGCTTATTGGTAGAGCATAGGACTTCAGATCAAAGGTTCGATCCTGACCTGCATCATCAGTATTGTGTTTTTGGACAAGCCACTTAATCCCTATTTCCCAAGTGTTAACATTGTGGCACACTATCTGAGGCATGCTGCATTCCCTAACTGTTTCAGCAGTATATGATGGTATGTAAGGAATACAAGCAATGTTGCAAAGATATACTTCATGATTTTTCTTCTTAGTTGGCCAGTTTGACACATTGTTTTGTATATAAGTAGGGCACCTTGCTGCAGAATGATGACAATTGGACTTAAAAGTTGGTCAAAGGTGAAACATGCAATCTCAGATTGGATGCAGTGAACCAGTGACAAATTTATAATCCATGGTTTTCAGCTCACCTGACCAAAGGGCAATGTGAGCTATTGCCATTACTATCTGTCATATGTTGCCTGTGCTCTGTGTCTGTTCACTTTTTTAGCTCACCTGACTGAAAGTCAGGGTGAGCTTTTCTGATCACTCTTCGTCCGTCGTCTGTCCGTCCATCTGTATGTCCGTCTGTCGTCCTGCATGAAGGTGGTGTTTGAGCCTCTTTCTCCTAAACCACTGGCCACATTTTAATTAAATTTCATGTAAGTAGTGGTTATATAGGGGCATTTTGATTTTTAGGCAAATTAGGTTTCGGCTCATCTTGAGAAGAGGGGTGGGGAAAAAATGGCCAATTTTTTTGAAAATCTTCTTCTAATGAACCACCAGTAGCAGAGACTTGATATTTGGTATACAGAGTCCTTTTGAGGTTTAGAATCAAGTTTGTTCAAGAGAAGTTTGTCGGGCATTATTTGCCTTCGTCATGGGAGGGGCAAAAATTTTGGCCACGCCTAAAATTTCTATTTTCTGAACCGTGAGGTCGATTTGAACCAAATTTGATATGAGATGATAATGGGTCATAAGTAGTTGATTGATGCAAAAAACATTTTCTCATTGCCCATTGGGAACCTCGGGAGCTAAAAATAGGAAAAACCTTAAAACTGTCATATCTCCAAAACTATACGGCACAGGGAAGTCTTATTTTGTATAAAGCTTACTTTCATCCAGTAGAATAGAATGGTTAAAAAAATCCCTATCAGTTTGATCACAAGGTACTTTTTTCAGGACTTTTGAAAAAGTGCTGAGTCAGCACTTTTTAACACCGTAGGCAATGGGAAAAACATTAAAAAATCTTCTCCAGATCCAGCTGGCAGAATCTTCTGGTATTTGGTATGCAACATTGTAGGGTGGATCTGATTCAAGTTTGTTCAAATTGGCCCCCTGGGTTTATATTTGGGCTCAGTATAGGAGCCCGATTTCGAACTTAGTGCATTTCAGACAAATTTATTAAAAAATCTTCTTCTCCAGATCCAGCAGGCAGAATCTTTTGATATTTGGTATGTAACATTGTGGGGTGGATCTGATTCATGTTTGTTCAAATTGGCTCCCTAGATTTATATTTGGGTGGGCTTAATATGGAAGCTCGAATTCGAACTTAGGGCATTTCAGGCAAATTTCTTCAAAAATCTTCTTTTCCAGATCCAGCAGACAGAATCTTTTGATATTTGGTATGCAACATTGTGGGGTGGATCTGATTCAAGTTTGTTCAAATCGGCCCCCTGGATTCATATTTGGGCTCACTATAGAAGCCCGAATTCGAACTTAGTGCATTTCAGGCAAATTTCTTAAAAAATCTTCTTCTCCAGATCCAGCAGGCAGAATCTTTTGATATTTGGTATGCAACATTGTGGGGTGGATCTGATTCAAGTTTGTTCAAATCGGCCCCCTGGGTTTATATTTGGGCTCAGTATAGGAGCCCAAATTTGAACTTCGTGCATTTCAGGCAAATTTCTTTGAAAATCTTCTTCTCAAGATCCAGCAGGCAGAATCTTTTGATATTGGGTATGCACCATGCTTAGGGGGGTGAGATTCAAGTTTGTTCAAGCCAAGTCCCTGGGTTCATATTTGGGCTCACTGTGGTAGCCTGAATTATAACTTAGTTCAAAATGAGGAATTTTCTTTAAAAATCTTTTTCCGATCCAGCAGTCGGAATGTTTTGATATTTGGTATGCAGCATCCTTAGGGGGGTAAGATTCATGTTTGTTCAAGCCATGGGGGGGGGGGGGGGGATTCAAGTTTGTTAAAGCCAAGTCCCTGGGTTCATGGGTTCATAAATGGGCTCGAATTATAACTTAGTTCAATATGAGGAATATTCTTTAAAAATCTTTTTTTTTTAGATCCACTGGTCAGAATCTTTGGATATTTGGTATAAGCTTTTCTTAGGAGGAGCAGATGCAACTTGTTGAAATCAATTCTCTGGTTTGATATTTAGGCTACCATGTCAGGTGAGCACCCTCAGGCCTCCTGGGGGCCTGGGGCCTCTTGTTTTTTGCTTTCTTCCAAAGAATCTATTGGCTAAATCCAGGCAAACTTGGCAGATTTCCGCTGGTCTCCATTATCTCCAGCCTGCAAGATACGTGCTGACATACTTGTTCACTTGCATGATCATTATATTGTATCAGTAGCTGGAAATAGTCATTCTCAACCCATAACCAAATGCGGGTAGCAGGTGATACTTGCACAAGAAATTCTTGAAATACTAAAGATTTTCAATGTTTGTCTCGAAAACATAGTTTATGACCCTTTATTGGAACGAGCTCATTCAAATGTCGGAAAGTACAAATAACAAGATATTTTTCACATTAGTGATTATCTGGTTGAGGGCTAGATTATTTTGATGGCCTGAATTTGTTATTCAAAACTTGCTTTATTACAAATTATTGGAGAGTGCCCACAGGCACTCCAATAATTTGTAATAAAACAAATTTATATAAACAAAATATTATTTGTGTTTGCCTAAATATGAAATATAAGCAAGGAGAGTGTTGACTTTTGCTCTGGCATCCTCATTTTTTGAAAGCCCTGATAATGGCTTCTAGCACTCAACCAGTTGAGAAATCTTGACAGCAGGATTATATTAGTATTTTAAGCTGCGATAACATTTGGCTCAGCGATTATCACTGTACACTATTAGTTAAAACTTTATAAAATCGAAAAATAATAACAAAACAAATGACCACAAAGTATCAACATGGTGTTTGATTCCGTATGCAATAGCACATACAAAAGTATCAAAAGGTTAAGAATTTTATTCTTAATTCTTTAATAGCATCTCCATTGTTATGCTGGCCTGGCACATCTTCAGGGTCCCCTCCCCTATGGGAACCCAGGAAGTGAAGCAGTGGTTGTTAAATGTAGTAAACAAGCTCTGTTTTACTGGTAAAATAGGACGCAGTCACCAATGCCTGGGATGGAAGTCCTCTAAAATGGGTGACATGGGCATTTACGATTGACTGAACTTGACTTCATTTCTTTGTTGCAGTCCCGATTAGCCAATGTGACCTTAAACACCAATAAATAAATAAATATATCAAGATCCCCTATCCTGGGAAAATTCTGTTGTCCTATTTATCACATCTTTATTAATTCAACAAGTTAAAATTGTGGAAAACCCTCACAATGAGGGTTTTATTGATAATCCACTCTCCCCATGCTGTATTTAGACTGACAATATCTTTCAAGAAGATAATTTTACTTGGTGCATACCTCACATTTTTGAGCGTGAAGTCCTATTCACCCAATTAATACTTATAAGTAAACTGAAGATGCTACTGGTAATTGTGATAGGAATATCGTAACATCATCAGCCACAAGGTAATCCCCTGAATTCCAATATCTTTTGTTTTGTTTGGAAACATTCACTGGATATGTGATAAGCTTTCCAAATTCAGATCAAAATGCTTGTGGGAAAGTCAATTCAACGCCAGATGCAGTTTATACCGCTCCCTGTAATTTCATTCCTATAGGCTGTATTATTTGACTTTTCTTCTAGAAATAAAAGTGCAGTGTGGTCTACAATTCTTTTTGATTTCAAGATTAGCTTGATAGACACATGTTTTTATCATCAAGATCAAAAATAACTTTGATATCAAAAGGAGTCATCAGGCTGCTTGCTTTTCACAGACAATAGCAATGGTAAACCATATTCGTATTGGTATCCTGATGATCTTAGAACTAAGTATTTATGAAGATTCAGTTCATTCACAGTTATACAAGGTTATTCCCAGGTGCATCAATAAGGGAGGTTTACGTGTGTGACCTCCCCCCAATAATTATTCCATTTGGGACATTTTTGTCTTCTTTGGAGTCCTGGACATCAGGCTTTTTGCTCTTGCTAGTAATCATATACTTTCTTACAAGACTAGATTTAATTCCTAACCCACTGAGTATTTTCAAAATATTTTTCATCAAATATAGTCATGGCTGCTGTGAAGCAGCCATGACTGCATTTGATGAAAAATTCATTTGAATTTATTTAGCTGAAGAAATCTTTTGAGAAAAAATCCATTCAATTTACAGGGGGAAAATTGGATTAAATGTGCCTAAGGCCTAAAAAAAAGATGAAAAATCTGGTCCTTTTGGCTGCCGCATACTCTCTTTTTATAACCAATGCAAACTTAAAAAAATAAATATTAAATGGTTTGTATCTGATATTTTACCCAAGTTAATAAAAATTGATAAATTTGTCCCGTTAGTGCAACAAGGCTTTGCTATGCTTTAGCACTTCTTGCACTCAAGGGATGAAATACACCACCACCCATGCTATTCTGTAGATTATGAATATGAACTTTTGATGGCAAAGAAATAATTACAAAAATAAAAAAAAAAATTTTTTAAAATGCCTGCTCGCATGCAATTTTACTAAATGGCCTGAGAAACTGAAGATCTACTTTGTGTGGCCTAAATTATATTTGTTTCATGGACAAAAGGATTCCTGTCATTGGCAGGAATATCCGCTAGCAGCATGCACTGAGTTAATACTTGGACTTTTATTGCATACCCTTGCAATCATGCAAAAAGGAGGTCTGTAGTGCAGTATCTAACTTTAGCTGTTTTGACACCTAGAATGACCAATTTCATTTGGAATCCTGGTACAATGTGTATAAATCAAATGAGAAGCTGCTTCACGACTTCTACATTTCCATAAATTAATTTCCAAGAAGTTCCGAGTTTTTTTTTTAACTATAATTTTTTTTAACTATAATCCTGACTGCCTTCGATATTAATCAGATGGGATTATAGTTTAAAATATTGGCGGCATATTTCATAGTCAGGACAAATCAGGATCACTGTTGGGTCACCGTCACGCCACACTTATACAAAGACCAGGCGACTGGGGCGAAAAAAATTGCCTTGGATTGCATAACTTAGCTCTGACTTCACTAAAAAGCGAAATCATGTCGCCCTGTAATTTGTAAATTCCCAATTTACCTACCTTGAAATTAGGTGAATTCACGTAGAATTTACAAAGTAATTTCCATCTGAAAAGAGTATTATTGCTAGGGTTAATTGTTATTGTGATTAATTTTCATAGTAACTAAAAATAAAATCAGCATCTAAAAACAATGCCTGATTAATAATCTAATCGCGAACCATCTTGGCTGCATTGAAATTAGGTGACAAGTCATCAAGTTAAGACAAGATTTTCTATTTAAGTTACCTTTAAAATAAGTATTTTTCACACTCAGAATTTTTTTTCTGGGGAGCAGTTTTTCATAAAACAACACTTTTTTGTAAAAGCTGAAGTTTTAATTCCAATCTGGATTTTATTTTTGTGCGAGCCGTTTTGAAAACCAGAACAGTATATTGACCTACTTTTTAATCACTCTGGACCAAGAAAAGCAAATGTCCATTTGAATTTGAATTGTAAACTTTTATTTTTATAAATAAATTAATACAGAGAGGCATGTTTTTTTCTCGTAAACAATTCTTTGTACAAATAAATTTACACATAGAGATGTGTTATTGCCCAATTGTAGTGATTTATTTTTGTGAGAGATGAAAATATAATATACCGGTAGATCATGCGAATGCAGAATCATCGCTCTACATTTTCTTCTCACTTCTCCCAGTTTCATCTGACTTCTCCCTGAAGTCAATGGAGGGAGAAGTGACTTCTCCCTCAAATTACCCTCTAGGCTGGTCCCTGCACTTATATACCAATGGCTCATTATTTCATAAATAAAATATAGTGACATCAAACCCAAATTACAAAAAGCAAACAAAAATAGAATCTTGGGGCTCCATGTTCTCGCATTTTTTTTTACAGAGGGTGAGATTCTACTGTGCCTCTGGGATAAAAGTGGAAAGATCATTTTGTCCGCTTTGGGACCTGATCACAATTCTATAACTGCATTTGTGATCACAGTAGTACATGTGTATGTATGTTTATCTGTAGTACTACATGCTGGAATAATCAGGCTGAAGAACCCCTATAACTTGTAATTGTCTAATGTTTAATTGGTTACTGTGGGGGCGTGGTGGCTCAGTAGGTAGAAGTGCAGCCTGCAAACCATAGAGGTCCTCGGTTGCCCACGTGGGGGCATGGTGGTGTTGTGTACTAAGGTGTACTGCACGTCAATGGTGCACTTGTCTTCAACCAATGCTAACCCTGCTTGTGTGGAATTAGTATGTTAGGGAGCCTGAAGTTGCTTGCCATTGCTCGGTGGTTCTCTCCGGCCTCCTCCACCCGTAAAACTGTCTGATACGAAGTGACCCTGGCTGTTGAAAGTGTCGTTCAGCCCCAATAAATAAATAAATATATTGTTTACTGTGGAAATTGTGGGTGCACCAATATATTGCATTAGTACAAGTATGTGTAGAATGGAATATATTCTTAGATTGTTGGTCGGAATTTATAAATACAGTTAAGAAGAAAGAGTATTTATTTTAGTATTAATAATTTCACCGCCCAGTTGGGCCCATTGTGAAGGACTCGCTCCCCAGAAGTGCTCTATTTAATTTAAAAAATTTGAGTAGCATTTCACTAGCTGGAGACATGGATAAAATGCATCATGGGATGTTTTTGAAATTTCCTAGCACTTTTCAGATTATATTATGTGTACTTTTTGGGTTCTCTCAAACCTAGGGTAAGCATTATTTTACTTCTAGAATGAGTGTTATGAAAAAATCCATTTAGCTTAACAGTGATGGTCGACATGCACGCATCAATACTTAAAACACTGTCTAAATATCCGTTGTTAGGTTGGACTAACTGCAACTTCTTTTGAAAATATGATGGCCTGTTATCTATGATCCAAGAGAGGATACTCATATAATAAGATTACAGTGTTAATTTTCATTGCCCAGTTCAAAGTTTAATAACGCTGTTAATTATAATAAAGTGAATGATAGGAATTTAATTATTAGCCTAACTTGACAAAGTCAAGATAAGGTATTGCCATCATGCATATGTAAGTCTGTTCACATTTTCTTTAGCACAGGCTACACACCACAGTTCTTGTCTGATCATCATGAAACTTCAAATGCAGGTTCGAGGTTATGTCTAGATGAGAACGTCCCCTTTTGGTTGCGATTGGTCAACCATGATGGCTACGCGGGCCCAAAACCCGAAAACCTTTAGCACAGTCTGCAGGAGGTATTTATGAAGGGATTTCATTGAAACTTGGTAGGATGACTCCTTGTAATGGCTAGATGAGAATGTCCCCTTTTTGTCATGATCTGTCAACTAAACCCAAAAACTTTTAGCACAGTCTACAGGTCGTATTTATTATGGGAGGGATTTCATTGTAACTTTGTAGGCTGACTCTGTATAATGTCTAGATAAGAATTTTGGCTGGATTCAGTCAACCATGATGCAGGGGTCAGCCTGGCAGCTGATTTTAGGGAGAAGTGACTTCTCCCTCCAGAGACTTTAGGGAGAAGTCAGGGCCAGGAGGGAGAAATCAGTGGACATGAGGGAGAAGTCAGAAAAAACAAAACATAAATTACATCGTGACAAAATAAATGTACATAGAGGACACAATTGTGGAGAAAAAAATAAATAAAAGTTTTACAAACATACATACACACACAGAACTAAGTCATGTAGGTTAAACCCCCCCCCCCCCCCCCCCTTCCCCTACAAAAAACTGTGTTGTCCATGGTTTCTGAATACCCTAACTCTTTACCTAACAGTGATGACTTGGCCTGGGGTGACCATGCAGTTGATTTTGTATTTGCCTCAATGCAGTGGATTTGAAATTTAGCATTACCCATGGTGAGAATGTTCTCTGTAATAGAAGGTATATTATTTTTTTTAAAATATTTAAAGTATTTAAATTAAAATAAATTTAAAGTTCACACAAGAAGCTGGGTCATTCATGGTTTCTGAATGTCCTAATTGAATTGAAAAGCGTAGTTAAAAAAGTTTTCGACACCCTTCGTAAATTAAGCGTCATTAACAATTTGAGTTAATTTATTTCTAAGGTAAATGACAAAATATTTCAGTTGTCTCCCTTACCTGCTGCACTGGGTGATAATACTCTGTTCAGAAAAATGACCATTTCTGCCAACCATCTTACATTGACACGTGCGACTGGTGCTATAAGGCCTGCCATTCTTATCCATCCTAATATGTATGATTTCTATCGAAGCCTTATTACATTTAACCCCCTTCCATAACAAGTTTTCAAAGAAAAACTTCAATGCAAATTGCGGGGCGAATTTCAATGCAACCAATTTTTCAGTGGAACAGAGCGTAACCGTAAGCAATTTCGACGTTTTTATGGATGAACTGTTCCCAGCACATTTTTTTAGCTCAACTTTGGCAAAGCCAAATTTGAGCTTTTGTCATGGCCCGTCGTACGTCTGTCCATCTGTCCATACGTCAACAATTGGATACGGCTCAGGCTAGAGGCTGTATTTATGAACCGATCTTTACGAAACTTCTTGGGTACCTTTGTTATGACCGTGGGTCGAGAACGAGTCTTTTTGGGTGCAGTCCGAAATTCAAGATGGCTGCCAGCCACCATTTTGTACCGACGATGCTGAAATCTGTTTTTTGTACAGAACTTCCATCTGAAAGCTCTGATTTGAATAATTTTTTGTATGAATTTTTAGTACCATGGAATACATCACATATAACACAGGGTTTTTTCTCGTGCTTAAATTATGCAAATTAGACTAACTTTGATGTTTTTTGTGTTACTTTCAGCACTGTAAGTGCAAATGCCAATACGGCTCGGGCTAGAGGCCGTATTTGTGAACCGATCTTTACGAAACTTCTTGGGTACCTTTGTTATCACCGTGGGACGAGAACAAGTGTTTTGGGGTCCAGTCCGAAATTCAAGATGGCCGATGGCAACCATTTTGTACAAAATTAGGTGCAATCAGATTTTTGCACAGAACTTCCATATGAAAGCGCTGATTTGAATAATTTTTGTATGAATGTTTAGTACCATGGGATACATCTCATATAGTACGGGTTTTTTTCTCGTGCAGAAATTATGCAAATTAGATGAACTTTGATTTTTTCAGTGCTACTTACACACAGTAGGTACACATGTCAATACAGCTCGGGCTAGAGTCTATATTTATGAACCGATCTTCACGAAACGTCTTGGGTACCTTTGTTATCACCTTGCAATTGGGACGAGAACGAATGTTTCTGGGTACGGTCTCAAATTCAAGATGGCTGCCAGTGGCAATTTTGTACCGAAATTAGGTCTAAGCAGTTTTTTGTACACAACTTCTATACGGCTCAGGCTAGAGGCCGTATTTATGAACCGATCTTTGCGAAACTTCTTGGGTATCTTTGTTATCACTGTGGGATGAGAACGATTGTTTCTGGGTGTGGTCCGATATTCAAGATGGCCACCAGCAGCCATTTTGTACCAAAATTAGTGCACTCAGTCTTTTGTACAGAACTTCTGTATGAAAGTTCTGATTTGAATAGATTTTTGTATGAATGTTTAGTAACATGGAATACATCACATATAGTACAGGTTTTTTTCTCGTGCAGAAATTATGCAAATTAGATGAACTTTGATTTATTTAGTGCTACTTATACACTGTAAATGCACATGTCAATACGCCTTGGGCTAGAGGCTGTATTTATGAACGAATCTTCACAAAACTTCTTGGGTACCTTTGTTATCACCTTGGGACAAGAACGAATGTTTCTGGGTGCGGTCCAAAATTCAACATGGCTGCCAGTGGCCATTTTGTACCGAAATTAGGTCCAATCAGTTTTTTGTCACAACTTCTTCTATACAGCTGGTATTTATGAACTGATCTTCACGAAACTTCTTGGGTACCTTTGTTTTCACCTTGGGACATGAACGAGTGTGTTTTTGGGTGCCTTTGTTATCACTGTGCTGTGAGAACACATATTTTGGGGTTCAGTCAGACCCACTCTGGGACTCAAAGATTTCTTTTCTAGTTTAGCATCTGACTGTCACCCACTTTTACAATACTTTACCTATACATTTGTTACAGGCTACAGTCAGTATTTATGTACAGACCATTACAATACTTTATATGTACTTTTGTTATCAGGTCATTACCCAGATGTTTGTCATTGCTGTGTCACATACTATACATATACATGTCTTAACAAGTTGATCTACAGTGTCATTGACACTTTCATTTGGTTTTGAAACGGTGGTTGACTTTAATAAATTCTAATTAACTCGATGTGTGTCTTGTGTGATTCGTGGTTTTTGCTGACACTTTTGTTTTTAAATAGCCTTTTGTGCTGGTTGCTATCAGTTGGGGTGTATTGTTCGAACAACTACGACATTACAACTCTTTTCAGAAATATAAAATTGGGCTAGTTTAGGCTATTTTCAGAGCCGTATGACAGATTTTAACTTTTTTTGTGAATGCAGAAGCGTTGTTTTTTTTTTAACTAAAATATAAGAAAATACAGTAAACTGCCATGTCTCCCAAGGAAGTTTTGGACGGTGACTTGAATTTCGCCCCCAATGTAAGCCAAGGCGACTTGAGGAATGACAAGGCGACTTCTTCGCCCTACTCGCCCTCTCGGTTGACCTCTGCCGTGATGGCCGCAGAGCATGTTACCTAGATTCCTTTAGCACAGTCTACAGCTTGCATTTATGAACAGATTCCATTGTAAACAGGTGGGAGGACTTGGTATAATGTCTAGATGAGAACGATCTATTTTGGACATGTTCGTCAACTGTGACGGCCACACAGGCACGTGAACTAAATTTGTTTAGCACAGTCTACAATTCAAATTTGTGAAGCAATTTCATTGTAACTTGGAAGGATAACTCGGTGTGATGTCTAGATGAGACTGTCCTATTTTGGTCACGATCAGTCAGCCGCTACCACCGCCAGGTCACGTGACCTAGATTCCTTTAGCACTGTCTACAGTTTGTTTTTATAAAGGGATTTCATTGTAACTTGATAGGATAACTTGTTATGATGTCTAGATGAGACTGTCCTGTTTTGGTCATGGCTGGACCGTCACGTGACCTAGATTTCTGTAGCAAAGTCTGCGAGTTATATTTATGAAAGGATTGCATTGTAACTTGGTAGGATGACCTATTTTGGAATGCTTTTACTGTAACTTGGTAACTGTTGACATACATTAACTGTGAGGGCCTCAGTTCTTTAGTACAGTTTACATGAACAGAAATTAATATATTCTCAATTATCACAATTCTTGTCTTATTTCATAATCCGTTCATAAACATTGAACATTATCCTTTTCATCAAACACTACAGCCATAGTTGTTGATTAAATCCTCCTTTAAACAACTTTGTCAGGTTAGTGCCTCATTTCCCCTTGGGCCTCTTGTTATCATGTCTGATCACTTAACAAAACCCTGGGAAGTGAAACAGTGGTTGTTTTTTTTTTACTGGAGTAAACAAATTCTGTTTTACTAGTAAAATAGGACCCAGTCACCAATATTTGGGGTGGAAGTCTTCTGAAATGGGCAGTGTGTGTATAAATGATTGACTGAACTTGACTTTTTCTCCCCCCCCATTCCCTATGCAAGATATTCATGTCTCATGTGAGAAGGCCATGTGAGATACAGACCTTCATTTTAAAAAAATCGAGGTGCGCTATACATCGTTTGCCCAAGATGACCCCAAGGTGGGTGGTTTCTATGGTGGAGCGCCAATTTGGAAAAACGCCTCTAAGTGCATAAAAATGGTAAAAGGAGATGCAATAATAACTTTTTGTCAATTATGAAATAATAATATAAAGCACTGGAATAAAGTGCAAATGGGTTTAATGATACAAACACAGTAATTTCTTACACCACTAAATTTCTAACTTTTAAGCATAATATTCAGTGGAATATTTAGCAAGGTACAGGTAAATGCAGTTCCAATACCCTGACAACACAAGTGAAAATCAAAGCACCGTCTGGATTCTGAAGTTTTCATTGGGGTCATTTTGGGGATCTAGAAACTGTCGCTTGATGAAAAATGACCGGAATATAGCACGCAGTGTTTATTCAAGCCAATTGGACCTTCTAAAAACTAGGGTTTACCAGGAATTCCTCATGGATGTAATCAACTTTGTGTTACGTGATCTTATACATCAAAGTATGGAAGTTCATTCAGTACTAATTTAGTGTCAATAAATTCCAATTCAATTTATTGAATTTAAAAAATAAAAAGGCAACAATTAACATGCATTATCAACAATTTGTTCACAATAGCTTGATCGTTTGCCGCAAATTGTAATTGTGCGAGCGATGGTGTGTGAGAGCGGTCATGCTCCATTAAAATGAAGGTCTGGAGATAGATATCTATCTCACGTGGCCAGCTTATTAGCATATTTAATGAGCGCACAAGCTATTTAATCATCACATGTTCTTCCGTAAACAAACAATATGGCGTCACTTCTCAGAAATATTAGCAGACGAACGTTTGTCGAAGAAAATAGAAATGATTGATGATAATTGACTGATGCATGTGCCCGACTGATGTCATTGGAATGTATCAATGTTCAGTTGTTCATGTTGCTACAAATCTTTAACCCCTGTCTTGCCAGCATTAGGATTTAATTTTGTTGTACATACAGAACTTTAATGTGCTCTTTTTCTGATGCACAAATCTGTTTTTTTCAGAAATAGACCATAAAATTGTTCGATATAACTGCATGTGCAACTGAATTACTTCTGATGACATCAAGAGTGTTTTGGTGAGGGGAGAAAAATTATCCCTGATGGGGGCGGGTGTGAGATGGGGAAATCTCACCCTCGGGACAAGATATTTGGCCCAGACACTCGGCAAACCTCGTGTCTGGCCCAAATATCTTGCCCTCGGATGAGATTTTCCCATCTCACACCCTCACCCATCAGGGATAACAATAATCTCCATGTTGCGGTTTGGATTAGCCATTTGTGCAGAAGTATGTGACCTTAAACACCAATAAATAATTAAATAAATCCACAAATAGAAACACTGTAACTTGATACAAGGAGGGTTATTTTGATTGTACTGTAATACTGTATGTACAGGGAGATAATACATGACTCCCAAGTCGACTAACAGCAGCCCAGAATGCATATTCTCCAAATATTATTATGTTGGAGACCATTATTGTATTACCCTGTTAATTATATATAATTTTCAAACACCAAGCCATTTACCATACCTTCAATACAAATTTGACCTGTTATTGCACATACATTATAAAGTAAACTCCTGTAAATTGAGTACAGATTCGCCCCCTTGCAAACCCTGGGAAATGATGCAATGTTTACTGTGCTTATGGTAAAATAGGACCTGGTTTCTAATGCCTGGTGTGGAAGTCCTCTGAAATGGGCAACATGGGTGTAAACAATTGACTAGACTTGACTTTACATCCATGTTGTGGTTAGCCATTGTGCAGAAATATGGGACCTTAAACACCAATAAATAAATATTAAAAATAAAACAAATTCTTGAAATATGTTGGAAGAATTTTCGTGACAATCACTTAATGCTGTATATTTATAGACATATTTGGCCTCAGTAATCCAGTAAAGATGTTAAATCAATTATATCGTGTTTGACAGAGCTCTGTCATACAAGATATAATTTAGAATAATAGTGTTCAACCGATTACCAAAAATAGCTACTGACCGTTTACTGGTTATTTGAGCTCACAATCGGCTGCTTCCGATGCCGATTCCGATTGTAATACCATGCACTACTAGACAAGTCGAGGCTCATAAAAAACAACATTAAATTCAACATATTTTACAGTGTTTACAGTCCGTTCACTTCTTGACAAGTCGAGACTCAAAAGAACTACATTAAATTCAACATATATCACAGTGTTAAACTCTGTTGACTCAGGTCCAGTAAAATTACCAATCGCAGACATTTGGATGGTAAACGTGGCTCTGAGAGCCACGTTTACCACCCAAGTACGTGCAACTGGTAATTTTTACTGCAACCTGAGTCAATGGAGTGCAACCTTCACTTTTCTGGTATGAACTGGCGATTGCCGCAAATACGCTCAGTTGTAAGCTTTACATGTCGTTTAACTTGTATATCCTGTAAAGGGGCATCTACAGAAATTAAGAATACACATTGTGGTGGTTTTTCAGTTTAATGGAATGATGGTATCATTGACAACAATTTATTATTGAATGGTATCATTGACATCAATTTACATTAACAATTGAACACTTGCAGAAAATAATAAAATGCAGTTTCTGAATCATCACAAAATGCTTGGCAACAATCTGTTGAACCAATGTTCCAGGAGCCGTTGCCATTGTCATCCAGATGCCCACAATCGGCTGATTGTGGTGGACGGCTCTGATCATCGGCTGAACACTACAGAATAAATGGTCATATTATCACTAGAATACAGGAAATTACCAAATTCCTGTTAATTGAGTACTCCTGTTAATTGAATAATTATACCCCCCCACCCCCGTAAACAAAGTTTGGGGGGTATATAGGAATCACCCTGTCCATCCGTCTGTCTGTCCGTCTGTCGATCCTTATAAGCGCAACTCCTCCTAAACCGTTTGAAGAATTTTCATGAAACTTTACACAATGGAAGAACTCCATATGAAGATGCGCATGAAGCAATATAATTCTGTTCCGACATTTCCAAGGGGAGATAATCTAACTTATACATTTCAATTGCTACATCATATGGTTGTGTCCTCGTAAGCGCAACTCCTCCTGAACCGTTCAATGAATTTTCATGAAACTTTACACAATGGAAGAAGAACACCATATGAAGATGCGCATGAAGCAATATAGTTCTGTTCCGACATTTCCAAGGGGAGATGATCTAACTTATACATTTCAATTGCTACATCATGTGGTTGTGTCCTCGTAAGTGCAACTCCTCCTGAACCGTTCAATGAATTTTCATGAAACTTTACACAATGGAAGAACTCCATATGAAGATGCGCATGAAGCAATATAGTTCTGTTCCGACATTTTCAAGGGGAGATAATCTAACTTATACATTTCAATTGCTACACCATATTTGTGTCCTCGTAAGCGCAACTGCGCAGGGGAGGGGGTATCACTTTGTGAGCTTGTTCACAGTACCTCTAGTTTTCTTTTGTGAAGTGGTTTTTCTATTAATGGGGTTTCAGTGGATAAACGATTGGCAAAAGTTGTCTTTATTCTTGTGTTGCGGTACCATTGGAACCATATATGCTGAAGTTGACCTTTAAGTCCCCAATGTATGAATGTATAAAGAATGAGTTGTATCTCATATCACTACTATGTATGTGGTATTCCTATATCAAGTTTGTAAGTATATTTTGAAAATTTTTCTTGGTACCTATACAGACTACTATATACAGAATGTAGGTAATGGAAGCTGCAGGTGTGGGGATTTTCTCGATTGAATCGCAGATAATCATCAGTTCTGCCACATGAACTTATTTACCCCTGTATATTCAAGCTGTGGATTCTCTGTAGGTTTCTCAGAAGAAAGTAAATTTTGATTTCTTACAAGAAAGTAAATCTTTTGCTCATCTCATTCATTATCTGCATGATTCAGCTTTAGGAATTGAAGTTGTTCCATCATGTGTGAGTGTTTGTTACTGCTGGGCAGTAGTGTTGAAACAGTACCTTGATTATTTGATGTCAACACAATTAGTAGTGTTACTGCCAGGGATGTGGCTAGAGGTTTCTGATTGGGGTGTGTAGGGTGGTGAATTTCCAACTGGGGGAGGGACCGGGAAGGGGAAATCCCCCTCCTGGTCCCTCCCCATAATTGGAAGTTCACTACCGAGAAAGATTTTGAAAATGAAGCATGAAAGGGAGTATAAAATTGATTCTAGTAACTGAAATGCCAACACATTTATAATAGAATTATCAGATTATTATTATTTAGTATTCTTCTGGGAACTGAATATGTGCTAAACAAATGCTCAGATCTTATGCAGGAATGATCAATTTTTGATGTTTCATCATTTTGTAACTGTGAATGATGGAATTAACTCAGGATAACGATTTTACATGATGTGATTTTCTTGAAGAGCATTTCGAGGATTTCTTTTTATTACGAAAAGTAAACGTACTATAGAAATCTCGTACCTATTGACATCATGCATACTTATGAAGCTCGATATTGCATACACTGTAGTTGTAAACAGTAACAGTTAGATTTTTTGCCGATTTGAAACCGATTTGGAATTTTGGGAAGTAAAGGAGACATCAGCACCGCCAAATAAGTTCTAAAATCCAGATAGTACTACTCATGACTTGCCCTTCGAATTTCCAACTACTGTATAGGAAATTTTGGCCAGGATTGGCTGGGAAGGGGGGGAACTTCCCCCTCACCCCCCCCCCCCCCCCACCCTGTCACCACGTCCCTGATTACTGCAGTGACCTGGGTATAAGGTCTTCTCCATGTAAATAAGCCCAGAGATATATTGGTTATTTTCTTTTGAGTATCTTTTATGAACAGTGGAATCAAACTCACGGAGGGAAAAAATTGCTAAACAAATGTACAAAATGGTTTCATTTTCCCATTTACATTTTAAAACAAATTCAAGAAGACAGATTGACATGAATTTTCCCAGATATTTTGTCAAGTCACTAAAATAAAATTGATTAGCAGACAGTGTTCTCATCTGTTTCCAATTGATTTATTATTTGCTGTCCTGATGCCATCCATTCTATTCTTGAGAAGACCATATCATCTTTTGAGTGCAACAAGGTACGCCTGCAATGCTAAAAGCATTGCAGATGATGCCATGGTACACATGAAACAATATGCAATGTAATGTTAAAAAATCATTTTAGCTCACGTGAGCAAAGGTCAAGGGGAGCTTTACTAATCACTTTCAGTCCTTCATCCGGCATTAACTTTCCATTATCGACTTCTCATAAACCACTGGGCCAAATTGAACCAAATTTGATGTGCATGTTCCTTATCATATGTCAATTCAAGTTTGTTCAAGTTTATTGTTTTATGAACTCTAACCCTTACCTAACATGAAAGGCAGAGGACTCTTGCAAACAAAATTCTTGAATAACTAAAGTTTTGGCGCCGAAAAACATGTTATGACCCCATCATTGGAATGAGCAAAAGTACCATAAGGTGGCATAAGCTATGTTTTTGAGACAAAAAATGAAAAAAATAATGAAAATTAAATTATGATTTTTAGCTTAACTTGACAAAGTCAAGATAAGGTATTGCCATCACGCGTACGGAAGTCTGTTAGTCTGTGAGTCTGTTCACATTTTCCTTTAGCACAGGCTACACCTCGTAGTTCTTGTCCGATCGTCATAGAATTTCATATGCAGGTTTGAGGTTACGTCTAGATGAGAACGTCCCCCTTTGGTTGGGATCGGTTAACAATGTTGGCTGCCCAAGCCCAAAACCCCAAAACCTTTAGAATAGTCTACAGGTCGTATTTATGAAGAGATTTCATTGAACTTGGTAGGATGACTCTATATAATGTCTAGATGAGAACGTCCCCTTTTTGTCATGATCTGTCAACCGTGACGGCTGACCAAGCTCTAAACCCAAAAACTTTTAGCACAGTCTACAGGTCGTATTTAATATGGCAGAGATTTCATTGTAACTTGGTATGATGTCCAGATGAGAACTTCCCCATTTGATCGCGATCTGTCGACCAAAATGGCTGTCCAAGCCTAAAACCTGAAAACATTTAGCACAGTCTACAGGTCATATTTATGGAGGGATTTCATTGTAACTTAGTAGGATGACTGTATAATGTCTAGATGAGAACGTCCCCTTTTTGTCACGATCGATCAACTGTGACGGCCACAGGGGCCTGAAGCCAGAAAACCTTTAGCACAGTCTACAGGTCATATTTATGAAAGGATTTGATTGTAACTTGGTAGGATGACTCCAGATAATGTCTAGATGAGAACGTCCCCTTTTGGTCATGATCGTTCAACCATGTCGGCTGCCCGAACCCAAAACCCGAAAACCTTTAGCACAGACCACAGGTCGTATTTATGAAGGGATTTCATTGTAACTTTGTAGAATGGTTCAGTATAATGTCTACATGAGGATATCTCCTTTTCGTTGCGATGGGTCAACAGTGATGGTTTTACAGGCACGAAGCCCAAAAACCTTTAGCACAGTCTACAGGCTGTATTTATAAAGGGATTTCATTGTAACTTGATAGGATGACTCATTTTGGAATAATTTCACTGCAACTTGGTAACTTTGGTTGACATACATTAACTGTGAGGGTCACATTAAACCACCCCTCAATTCTTTAGTACACTCTACACCTCAAATTATTATACCCCCACAAAACGAGGTTTAGGAGGGGTATGTAGGAGTCAACTTGACTGTCGTCGTCGTCGGTCCGTTGCACATGTAAACTTGTGGAGCAAACTACTTCCACAGTTTTAGTTGCATTTTCTTGAAACTTCACAAAAATGATCAACATGATGAGGGGAAGTGTGTGACATAATTTGTTTCCATATCAGATTCAAGATGGCCAACTGGTGGCCATTTTGGAATTTGCAAAATACTTGTGGAACGAACTACTTCTATAGTTTTTGATGCATTTTCAGGAAACTCAATATAAATTGATCGACATGATGAGGAGCAGTGCGTGACATAATTTTTTTCCAGATCAGATTCAAGATGGCCGACTGGAGGTCATATTGGATTTTGCAAAATACTTGTGGAGTGAACTACTTCCACAGTTTTAGTCACATTTTCATGAAACGTCACCAAAATGATCAACATGATGAGGAGCAGTGCATGACATAATATTGTTCCCTATCGGATTCAAGATGACCGACTGGCGGCCATATTGGATTTTTTTTTTACTTAGAAAAATTGAATGCCCCTTTTCAGTCACCCACACTAAGGCGGTATGCCACGGTGGGGTATACCGGGCAACAGACCATCTCTAGTTTTTATTGAAAACATAGCATACAGGGATAAGAAATTAACACATTCTCAATTATCACAATTCTTGTCGTATTTCAGAATTCTTTCGTTGAACATTATCCTTTTCAACAAACACAACACACAATCAAGTTAAGCTACAGTATCATTGACACTTTCGTTGTGAATAGCACTGGCCGGTTTTGGCCGTTATTTTGGATAAAGGGCTCAACACCTCTGTACTATGCCTCAGGGTAGACTGGTATCTGCGTATGAGAGAGCCTCAGGCTATATTAAACTAGTATGTTCTCTGGAATGTGTACAAGTAGGATTGCTAGAAATTTGCTGTAATATACCTGTCCAGGAATATGATCAAATTGGTCAGGATCAAGTTTGTTTTCTCTCTCACAATGTGAGTTAGAGGCAAGCCTGGAAATAAGCAGACTGTCATCTGCAGAATGAGGTCCTCAGAGGATGAATTTGATGTTTGCATCCTGCACAGCAGGTTAGCACTACCAAATTCACCCTCTGTGAACCTCAATCTGAGATATCCTGAGGATAAATTGGGGAATTCTAGCCCATTGTATGGGATAGCATCAGCAAATTCACCCTCTGGGGACCTCATTCTACAATGACGGATTGCTTATTTCCAGGCTTCGTATAGGTGTCTAGCGTGTTTACAAGTCAGAGGTGGACACACCCGATACTGACTAGTGAAAATGTTAATTTTGGATACTGACCCTCAGGCTTGTGATTGGTGATACCACACAATCCTCAATGAATTTGTCTGAAACGACCATTCATTTGTCAACAAGTCAACAAATGAATAAGCTTTCATATGGCATATTGCCAAGCCTAGAAATAAGCAATCTGTCATTTGTAGAATGAGGACCCCAGAGGGGGAATTTGCTGATGCTGTCCCATGCAGTGGGCTATTTACCCTCTGGGTATTTCTTACTCTTTAGGCTGAAACCTTGATTTAGATTGAAGTTCATAGAGGTTAAATTTTGTGATGTTACCCTGCACAGCAGGGTAGCAGCACCAAATTCACCCTCTGGGAATCTCATTCTGCAGATGACAGTGTGCATAATTCCAGGCCTACCTATTGCTTTTCATTATGCAGGCCTTTAGATTACCCCAGTTTCACACCTTTTACAGATGTCCCCAAATTAGAGAAGGTGTGAAGGCATCAAGAAACAAGATAAATATATAATGTCACCGTGCCTAAACTGCACTTTAGAATAACTTCCGTCATAATATGGGCATAGAAACACAAAGAAAGGCATTACAGTAAAATTTAACTGGATAAAACTGTTATTTATTGTTCTAATGTCCCCAAATTTGGGCAAAACGATGTCCCCAAAATAAATTATTTTAAAGGTCTGCATTCTGGTTTCAATTTTCTGCCCTTGTCACTGAAATGTTTGGGGTGTTTCAACACATTTATTGTGTAGTATATATAGCCATAGAATGACTAAATAAAAAGAAAAGGATTTTTTACATCTTAATTAAGAAGCTTTTTCTGAAATTCCTATTTTAGAGAGAGTTGTCGAAAATTGGTGTGATTTCTGCTCTGGAATCTTTTCCCCGATGTTAACCTGATATAATTATGTACATTATCACTCACCAAAACATTTGTTCATTCACTGATCCAAAAGCAACTTTATCACTTAAGCAGGATGCTAATTTCATGCTTGGTTTCTAATGTTCAGCATTTTCATTATCCCATTTAGAAACAAGATTCTGTTGTTTCAGTATGAGAACAATATTATCTCCCACCACTAATGTACTGATAAAAAATATATATAAAGTCATGTTGGATAGCAGGGAGAGATATGCCTGTCTCACCCCACCCACTTGACAGCTATCTCACCCCACCCATGTGACTAACCTATTTACATATTTAATTGGCACCAGAACTATTTAATCATCGCAAACCACATCTGCACATGTATAAACAAACAAAATTGAAGGCCGTTTTGCTTCCGTAAATACGACTGACTTAATAGACGAAAATCGAAACCAGAACACTCCACTCCCAAGAAAAACTTCAGCACACCTCAAATTGCTCTATCAGTTTAGAATGGGCAACATGGCCTATTTACGCTCACCACTGGTCTTGAGTTGATACTCATGTTGTCATGATTAGCCATTGTGCAAAAATATGTGACCTTAAACACCAATAAATAAATAAATGATCGGTCAACCATGACAGCTATTTAATCATCGCAAACCACATCTGCATATGTGTAAACAAACAAAATTGAAGGCCGTTTTGCTTCCGTAAATACGACTGACTTAATAGACGAAAATCGAAACCAGAACACTCCACTCCCAAGAAAAACTTCAGCACACCTCAAATTGCTCTATCAGTTTAGAATGGGCAACATGGCCTATTTACGCTCACCACTGGTCTTGAGTTGATACTCATGTTGTCATGATTAGCCATTGTGCAAAAATATGTGACCTTAAACACCAATAAATAAATAAATGATCGGTCAACCGTGACAGCTATTTAATCATCGCAAACCACATCTGCACATGTGTAAACAAACAAAATTGAAGGCCGTTTTGCTTCCGTAAATACGACTGACTTAATAGACGAAAATCGAAACCAGAACACTCCACTCCCAAGAAAAACTTCAGCACACCTCAAATTGCTCTATCAGTTTAGAATGGGCAACATGGCCTATTTACGCTCACCACTGGTCTTGAGTTGATACTCATGTTGTGGTCATGATTAGCCATATGTGACCTTAAACACCAATAAATAAATAAATAAATAAATGATCGGTCAACCGTGACAGCTACGAGAGCCCGAAACAAAAAAACTTTTAGCACAGTCTACAGGTCATCGTATTTATGAAGGGATTTCATTGTAACTTGGTAGGATGACTTCATATAATGTCAAGATGAGAACGTCCGCTTTTGGTCATGATTGGTCAACCGTGATGGCTGTGGGAACCTGAAACCCAAAAACCTTCAGCACAGTCTACAGGTCGTATTTATGAAGGGATTTCATTGTAACTTGGTAGGATGACTCCGTATAATGTCTAGATGGGAATGTCCCCTTTTGATCATGGATGGTCAACTGTGATGGCTACATGGGCCCAGAGCCCAAAAACCTTTAGCACAATCTGACCAAAACTTGTGCACTAACAATCTGAAGGGATTTTATTGTAATATGGTAGGATGGCTCTGTATAATGTGTAGATGAGAACATCCCCTATTTTGGCTGTGATTGGTCAACCGTGACACCAGGCCTGAAAATAAGCAGTCTGACATTTGCAGAATGAGGTCCCCAGAGGGTGAATTTGATGATGCTATCCCATACAGTGGGCCAATTTATCCTCTGGGTACCTCTTTCTGTTTAGTTTTGAGACTCTGATTCAGATTGAGGTTCACAGAGGGTAAATTTAGTGATGCTACCCTGCTGTGCAGGGTAGCATCACTAAATTCACCCTCTGGGGACCTCATTTTGCAGATGACAGTCTGCTTATTTTCTGGCTTGGGTGACACCCGCACAAGCACGTGACCTAGATTTGTTTAGCACAGTCAATAGTTCATATTTAGGAAGCAATTTCATTGTTACTTGGAAGGATAACTTGGTGTGATTTTGGTCACGATTGGTTAGCCGTTACTGCTGCCTGGTCACTTGATGCTATTTCTGTCAACAGATTGTACCATACACATAAATTTTTGCAACCTTATGGTGCCAGTAGCGATCAAAATAGACATGGATCTTGCAAACAATGCTGTTGTGCGAGGAAGGAATTTAAATCTACGGTGATATGGAAATTTTAGAATATTTGGTGAACAGAAAAAGAACTTTCTGAAACTTGGGTCTCCTTATTCGATTTGCAGACTTCACCAAGCCTTCTTTACTTCACAAATGTAGTTCAGCTACAATCAAATTATTTTTTCGTAAATATACAATTGTGAGGATTGCAGTGCACGTGGATGTGAATATATTTGTGTTTTCAAACATAATTTTCCAGGTTTATGTTTTGCTCATCAACAACAACCAAATAATAGTAGTTTCGAATCAGTGGCGTAATAATCCCTTGCTGAAACTAGCGTAACTTTCTACAGTTTCCAGATTCAACTTTGATACTAAGAACTGTATCTCACAATTATTACATTGTCAGTTGAATATTTTCCTATGAATGTATCGTGTGTTATATATTACATCGCCTTGCAAATTCAAAAACAGCAAAGGAATGTTTGCAGATTTCAGACCTTTGGAAATTAAATCGTTTCCCAACTTGGCCCAAGAATCTTGTGATCAAAACAAGCATGTCTTCCTAACACAATCTATATTTCAAGGTTGTTAATTTTCCTCTGAGAGTTTTCAACACAACTCATTGGTGATAAAATGATGAATATGCTGTCTCCGAGTAGGATTCTTATTTACAATTCAGACATTAAAATTACTGATCTAGTCCTTGTTATTCTTGTCGGTTACTTATGCAGCTGGTAATTTCTTTATGATCAAAGGCAAAAAAAAATACCAAAAACATTTTGTAAAAGTGGGTAAATTCAAGTTTTTTGTACTTTTGTCATTTTAGTATATAATATGTCGCTTTTCACCACTTTAATTCTTACTTTGGGCATTGTTGAAATTTTTTTTAAAATGTCAAAAATTTTGTTGGGCGACATCTTAACCAATTCAATCTTTGTTTGACAGAGCTCACTGAGCTCGGTCAAACAAGATTAAATGGATTAATTTCCTCATTGCATTATGGATAAATTTGTTGTGAAAATCTTTTTTTTTTCAACTGCTTAATTTGAAATTATGCAAGCAGATATAGCCAATTCGTTAGGTAAAGGATTAAAACCTAATTAAGGAAACAACTGTTTATGGGATCCTTCCCAGTTCATCTTTCTACCAACATGTTTTCCTGTCCGAACTGTTTTCTCTAAAGTGTTTCAAATAATTGAAAGTGGTGTGTACTAATTGAAAGACTGAAAGTTATTACTTCTGATCAGAAACTATTTCTCTCCATTAGTTCCAGATCCAAGAGCATATGCAGAATTGGCTATGAATCCAGATCAAGATATTAAAGGTAGGTAACTCTGACCTTTATGTTAACAGTTTTTTAATGTAGTTTGACCAAAACCCACACTAACAAAGTTTTTTTTAGCTCACCTAATGGAGCTAAACTAATCACTTTCCTTTCATTGTCCATCGTGAACTTTACAATATAAATTTCTCCTAAAAAACTACTGGACTGAATTGGACCAAATTTGGTATTCATGTTCCTTATCATGTGTCAATTCAAGTTTGTTCAGATAACATTGCCATGCCACAGGGGGCAATACAATAAGAATAACTCTGTTAATGCCCACAATTCTTTTTAAAACATTTAAAAAATCATCCCAAGAACCACAAATCAAAATCTTTTGATATTTGGTATATGACATCATTAGTGGGGTCAGATTCTAATTTGTTCTAATTAAGTTCCCTGGATTCATACTTGGCCTCCTTTGGGGAGCCCAAATTTTGACTTGGTGCAGTATAACAAAAAAATTCTTAAAAAATTGTCTTCAGATCCACCAATCAGAACCTTTTGATATTTGGTATGTAGCATCCTTACAGGCATCAGATTCAAGTTTGTTCCAAGTCATTGGGTTCATATTTGGGCTCACTATGGAAGCCAAAATTCCTAGGTTATGTGTGGTTGATTTGGTGATTTTTTTTTCGCTTCAGAGTGGGATTTGTAGAATTTTGAGTGGTTTTATGCAAGAAATTGTTTTACCGAATAGACCCTCATGGGGTGGGGGTCCATTGAATGAGATTTTCACCTGAGCTCAAATTTGAACTTAGTGTAATATGAGGAAAGTTCTTTTAATTTTTTCTGAAGTCCAAACATGGCTAGAAAGAAATAACTCCCAGTAAATTATATACAAAATTTGGGGAATGAAACATAGATCATGTGGAAACTGAAATTTGCCATGGAACTGCTGCCATGTTATATAAAGCATTAATTGCCTGAAAATCTGTGGTATAAGTAAAAGACCAAACTTTTACAATAAAATGCCTTAAAATGACTAAATAGTGATATTCTGCAATCCTTCAAGTACAGGCTCTGAGAAATCTTTTTCTCATTCTTGAAGGAATAGGCAGTAAGACCGATTCTAATTGAGGGTGTCTTAATTTCACAATTGATGCCATGTTTCTTGTGTTTGTTTATCTTTAGAAAGTTTGCCATGGGTCAAAGTCACATAGTTCATAAGAACAGGTATAGACTCATGAGAGAGTCATTGAAGAAAAATGAAGAATGTCTAATGTTTATTTTTCTGTGTGCAGTGAATATACCCCACCATTCTGAGACATTTGGAATAAGATTTGTTTCAAATTGACAAAAGAAGATGAGATTGATACACCAAAATGGAAAAACTACCTAATTTCCTTATTTGGTAACGTATGAAAATGACCATAGCTAGTACTGCTCAAGTATGGCCAAGAACAACAAAAATGACCTATCCCCAATTCCAGAGACCTTTCTCAATCATCTCCTTTAACCCTTTACCCAACGTAACGGGTAAAACCGGCCAGCGCTATTCTCAAAAATCGCCAATTAATATTTTTATACTGTACCAATGACCCAGACTTAGCTGGTGCTAACTCCACAAAAACCAGGGCCAAACACAAATTTTGCCCCCCAATCCCCAAAATTTGCATCCAAAACAAAAAGAAATCATGTCCTAAAGGACCTCCATAGTACGACTCTACTGCGCATGCGCAGTGACGCAGTCGTCCCGAAATTGGCGCCAAATATTATTCTCTGTTTGGCCCTTCATCAGTCAACATCTCACTGATCTTTGTGCTTGTAAATCTCAGTTTAAAGGATGCCAGACACGTAATTCTTGGAGAAAATGTGATTCTAAGGAGGATAGAAGGAGGAGAGGAAAAAAGAAGTGGCAAAAAATAATCAGGGCTGTACTTAAAATTTTTTGTTAAAATTATGTTAAGTTGCCTATTTTCGAGGCAAACGCCTCTTGTTGTCATTCTTGCTAATTGTTGCACTGCTTATTCAGTGTTTCCTCTCCCCTAACCTTCTAAAGTCCCCCCTTGCAATTCTCCCATGCTTTTGGCATATTTTTGAGAAGTTTCATTTCTAAAAATTCCCTGGGAGAGTTGCTTGGTTACAGAATGTTTTCTGTTATTTTCCCCATAGTTACGTTTTCACCCATGGGTGTATAACGTTTGTGTTCTGCATCTTCCATCTGATGTTCTGCAGATTCTCCCCTGGGAGTCTCTGTTTTGCATCAGATAGAGTGTAATTGAGGACTGATTCCGGGCCAGTTTTTTTCAGTGCCTGGAGTCATGTTTTCTTCTGTGTTTACACTGTTTGTTTTCATTGGCAACAGCCTTTTTTGAGGGGGGCTGTTTGCCTTTGAGGTAGTTTATCTCATTGTAAGATACATTTATATTATCCGAAAGTGTCTCATTAATTATTTTATATAATTTTAAAATTTTTGACCACACTTTGCCATCGGATCCATCGGGGCTCAACGTTACTTTTCAGCAACTTGGGCTTCTCTGAAAAAATATTTTTTCAAAATTATTTTGTTTTGCAATTGTTTTTTCATTTATTAATGGATCATGTTATTATGTATCTTTGTGTCAGGGGTTTTTGCGAGTAACTAGGACTTATTGTTGTTCCTTCACAATGAAAGGAACTTGTTCAAATTGTAATAGGAAGAAATCTTCCTCTGACTTTCATGATTATTGCATAAATTGTAGTCAGTGTTCTCGCATTAATCCCTGTCCTGTATGTGAACATTGGGATGAGAAACATTGGAAACGTGTGTCACGATATGTTGTTTCTGGAGAAAGAGCGATGCCGGCTCTTTCTCCACAAGGTCACTCTACTCTCTCAGTTTCTATTTCAGAGGAACCAGAACAGGGTGATGTTTCCATGTTATCTTCTTCAAGTGTGCGTCCGTCGTCACAATTAAATACAGAGCTAGCGGCAAAAGTGCTCATGGAGATTAGACAAATGTCGTCCGCTAGCTCGCCCGATGTAGCGTCCATTCACCGAATGGTTCGGCAGCCGGGTTCGTCCGATGCGGTCCAAGAGGAAATTTTGGGTGATGCGAGCACTATAAAAATAATAGATGCACACCCAGTGACGGCGGATAGTGAACGAGAACGGAGGAAGCCTTTTAGTCCGGTTCCTAGCTCGTCCAGGTCCAGCCGGGCCGCGAGCGAGAGAGGCCCCTCTCTCGTACAACAACATCTGGGACCAGATGTTGTGGTACAAAATGTGTCTTTAGCGGAGCATACGTCCGTCGCTCGGGACGCTCCGTTGTATAAGCAGTCCGCAGAGACTGTTAAGGCTTCCTCTTCTCGCCGGCGCACACGACCGCACCTTGGCTGCGTGACCTCCGATATCTTGCCAGCTTCGCCGATGAAGGATTATTCGGCGACCAGGTCACACCATCCGGCAGCCAGGGATTCGAGACCGATGGACTCCGGACGTTCGCATAGGAAAAGTATGCGGGAGCCATCTGATGCGGAGCTGCCCTCGGCAAAGCAGCGAAAGACCGCTCCTCCGCAGGTCTCGACGTCGGACATTCTAGTGCAGATAGCACAGCTTATCGCAGCATCCCAGCAGCCGACAGAGACGGTGTCGGATCGAGAATTATCCGACGGCGCTGGGTCGGTACGCTCCGCCGAAGCATCGGGGGCGGACGACCGGGAACATCGGGAGGTCCGACCGGATGGTGAAAGGGATACGGATGAATTGGAGCTATCCCTTTCGGAACAACACAAAGCTGCCGTAGACTTCATCCGGCACTTTCTTCCTCAAGTTGTTCCGTCGGGCCAGACTGCTGCGCTTCCGGACAGGAGAATTATAGCGTCATTGGACTCTGATTTTTTCGAGCGGTTCAGGGACATCGCTCCCGAGTTTCCGTCGCAGTCCAATAATGTTGCAAGAACATTTGAATTATTGAACGACGCTATTTTTAAACTTGCTTCCAGGACAGGGAAAGCAGGCTTCTTGTCCGCAAATACTCTCAACCTGCCTTTCATTAATGCAAGGAATAAATTCGACACGGCAGGTCAGGGTATACCGAGAGTTCCTCTGCGTATGGACGACGAGGCGGAAGACTTAGAGCTATCATTACCGTCGTCAGCTTCTATTCCAACCGCAGTGTTGGAAACAGCTATTGCGTCTAACAGAGCCAATTTAGATGCCTTATCTTACGCAGATCACCTTACGAAGGCGTTATCACTGCGTCTTCAAGGGGAAGAGTTTCAGGATATACAATCCTCCTTAAGACTTCTTTCAAGGGCAGTAGCTTATTCCACGTGTAACTCCGCCCTTTCAGTGGCAAATCTGGAGTTGGTTAGACGTGACGCAGCCCTGTCTACATCCACACTAGTGGATTCTAAGGTGAAGAACTCTCTTAGAGTCGCTTCGGTCTCAGGAGATCTTCTCTTTGACGGCAAGCTTTCCGCTATTTATGATAATATTAAAAAGAAAGCTAGTGATTCTCTGTTGTTTAGATCCGCTCCTAAAAGGTCGGATTCAGCAGACACAAATAAGGCGGGCACTTCTGGGTCTTATCCGCCCAAGAGAGGTTCCTATAGAGGTTCCGGTGCGTCCTCTAGCTCTTATTCGAGAGACCGTCAGGATAGCGACTCTCGTTCGGGACGTTCTTCAGGCCGGGACAATCGGTCGGACGCCCCGAGGTCGACGAGGCGAGGTGCGGGTCGTGGAAGACGTGGTTTCTCCTACCGCAGGCCTCGCAGATCCAGGAGGTGATGGCTCAAACCTCTATCGCGTTCCGGTTGGCGGAAGGTTGTCGAGTTTTTCTCAAGAGTGGGCGTCGATTACGGACGATCCGTGGGTGAGAGGAGTGACTTCGGAAGGTCTAAAGATATCCTTCAAACGAAAGCCTCCATTAACTCGAAGTCCAAAGTGGACTCATCTTCCGTCAAACCCTCAGAAAAGAGACGCTCTGCTATCAGAGGTGCAGTCTCTTTTAATGAAGAACGCGGTAGAGGTCGTAGAAAACCAGGAATCGCTGGGATTCTACAGCCATCTGTTTCTGGTTCCGAAACCAGACGGCTCGTTCCGTCCAGTCATAGATTTGAGCTGGATAAACAAGCTGATCATCGCTCCGAAGTTTTATATGGAGACGATTCGATCGGTCAGAGCGAGTATTCGGGTGAACGATTATGCAACGAGCATAGATCTCAAAGATGTGTACTTTCACGTCATGGTACATCCGACATTCCGAAAGTATCTACGCTTCGCAGTCCTAGGAGTGGTGTATCAGTTCCGGGCCATGTGCTTCGGATTGAATCTAGCACCCTGGGCTTTCACTCGGGTAATGAACTCGGTAATGATCTACTTCCGAGCTCATTCGTCTGCGGTAACGTCGGCCTACCTGGACGACATTCTTCAGAGGTACGGCAACGAGTTAACGCTTCAGAACGATGTTCAGAATCTTCTTCTATTGCTCCGACGTCTCGGTTTCATAGTAAACGAGGAGAAGTCGGATCTGGTGCCGTCCAAGTCATTCACTCATCTGGGAATGAGCTTCGAGACGCACAACAATCTCGTTCGTCTGCCATTAACCAGAGCGAAATTAGTCAGTTGTTACGCTCGCTATTGTCTAAATACAGACAAAGTCACAGCGAGAGAATTTATGAGACTGATAGGTCTGTGCGGAGCCGCTGCGGATCTCATTCCGATGGGACGGCTACGCACACGGCCTCTTCAAATTTTCTTGACTCAGAATTGGAGTGTGAAAATTCATTCGCTCGATGTAGACGTTCTCTTGTCAGATCAAGTGAAACAAGAGATTCAGACTTGGGCAAACATTCAGTGGTTAACTCAAGGAGTTCCGCTGCAGTTGCCGGATCCGAGTTTTACCATTATGACGGATGCCAGTCAAACAGGTTGGGGTGCATCATTAATCCCAACGGATTCGAGATGCCAGGGTCTTTGGGATCCGCAATTCCTGTGCAAGCACATAAACATCAAGGAAATGATGTCAATTTGGCTTGCGTTACGTCACTGGATGGACATTATTCACGATGCTCATGTCCAAATCCTATCCGACAATACGACAGTAGTGGCGTATATACGGAATCAGGGAGGCACTCATTCAGTTCCGTTGTTCAATCTAACGGAAAGAATCCTTCTGTTTGCGTTGGAACATCACGTTCTTCTTTCGGTCCGTCACATACCGGGTCGTCTGAATGTGCTAGCAGACTCCCTTTCTCGAAAGGGTCGCTTGTTGCCGTCGGAGTGGACTCTCAACAAACAAGTATTCAATCAGATTTGCTACCAATGGGAACGGCCAATGATAGACTTATTTGCGACACATCTCAACAATCAGTTGCAGACGTATGTGTCCCCGTGTCCGGATCCAAGAGCATTTGCTGTAGACGCTCTATCGATCCCTTGGGACGGAATGATAGGATATGCGTATCCTCCAGCGCCGTTAATTCAACAAGTATTGCTAAAGATAAAACAATCTCAATGCAAGATTCTGTTGGTAGCATCTCTGTCGCCACAGAGACCGTGGATAAATCTACTCAGGTGTCTGTTGTGGGACCTACCGCGGAAGCTCCCTCCACGAGAGGATCTTCTTTGGCAGGGGAAATCGCGCCAACTGCATCACAACCCGCAAGGTCTCAACCTTCACGTTTTTCCGTTGTGCGGTCCTTCTTGCATGGCAAGCACTTTACAGGACGAGCAGTGGACGCGATTTCTAACTGTAGGAGGACCTCCTCTTCGCTAAACTATGCGGCTAAGTGGAAGGTTTTCCGTCGTTGGTGTAGGGATCATTCTGTTGATATATTTGATCCCTCTATACCAGACATTGCTAACTTTCTAGTATACTTGTTTGACGAAATCAAACTGCAACCGGTTACTATAAAGGGTTATAGATCTATGTTATCTGATACCTATGCACATCATGATAGTTTACAAATTGGATCTAATGTCTCTTTATCGAAATTGGTTAGAAACTTTTCGATAAATAGACCCAGAACTCTTAGATTAATTCCTAAGTGGAATTTAGCTTGGGTTCTCCTTAAATTGAAGGAAAAGCCATTTGAACCTCTTGGGACAGTAGATTTCAAATTCTTATCTTATAAGACAGCTTTTCTCTTAGCTTTCTCTTCTGCCAGAAGAGTCAGTGAGCTTCATGCACTATCGGTGGATGATTCTCATTATCGTAGTGTTGGGAACACTATCACCTTCACTACTAACGTCGGTTTTTTAGCTAAGAATCAGGCTCCTAATAAATATCCGGAACCTATTGTTATTAAGGCTCTTCCGTCTTCAGACGGACGTAGGCCTTTACTCTGTCCTGTTAGAGCACTACGTATCTATAAACAGAGATCTCAGTTCATCAGAAAGGGACGGAAACGTTTCTTTCTGTCTTTGATGCCTAATAGAAAGGACATTTCAGTCCATTCTATTGCTAGATGGATTCAGTTAACTATCCGTACTGCGTATGAAGATTTATCTTCTTCTCAGCAGTCTGTGCTTAAGATTTCTGCTCATGAAGTAAGAGCTCTTTCTACTTCCTGGGCTTATGCTAATAGTGTTGCTATTACAGATTTAATGAAGGCTGCTTATTGGTCTCAGCCATCCACATTTACTAATTTTTATCTCAGAAATATTGAGTCCATTTCTGGAGACCTGCATTGTTTAGGTCCGTTATCTGTTGCTCAGAATGTCGTCCACTAAACAGTTGCAACTATAGTTATGCAGGCTTTCTGTTCCGGCAGTGACTCCGTCCGGCTGCCCTCTTCGCTCTGGGCTGTTTGACCCAGGGCAAGGGGAAGGGGGGGGGGGGGCGGGTGTTCCCTTAGGTCACCTGCTTTATAGTGAAAAGCAAGGGAATGCCTCCTCCAAGACAGTATTTCTGAGTCGCTTCCGGGATGGTTTTAAAGTGTAATATTAATGTTTAATTTCATTCATGTCTTATTTTTAAAGTGTAGCTCGGTGTGAAGCATTTGTATATGTCAAGTGTCAAACGGGCTTTAATATACAATACTCGGACACTTTTAAATGATTATAAAGAGTCTCAATTCTCTGGACTACTTTATTTATTGGCTTGTTTTAAAAATAATTAGTATAAAGGTTATACTGGATGTTAATAGAGAACATGAATGTTATTGTGCTCAATTATTAAGGGTAGTGTATCTTTCTAATTTAAATATTAAATAAGAAAGATACATGTAAAGCCTAATACTCCTTTTCTCCTTAAGGGGTTACCTCTTTATTTTATAATTGAGCTTATTGGATTTTCCTCTATGTCCTAGGCCCTCCAGCCTGTTTACTATTCAGCTAAGTCTGGGTCATTGGTACAGTATAAAAATGTTAAAAAATTTATAGTAATTTATATATTTTTTATACTTACCAATGACCCAGACGGGGATGGCCCTCCCTGAGTTGGGAACTCTTGCCTCCCCGCTGAGTACATAGCGCTGACCAGGCACTGCCAGTAAGAATGATATTTGGCGCCAATTTCGGGACGACTGCGTCACTGCGCATGCGCAGTAGAGTCGTACTATGGAGGTCCTTTAGGACATGATTTCTTTTTGTTTTGGATGCAAATTTTGGGGATTGGGGGGCAAAATTTGTGTTTGGCCCTGGTTTTTGTGGAGTTAGCACCAGCTAAGTCTGGGTCATTGGTAAGTATAAAAAATATATAAATTACTATAAATTTTTTAACTTTCATTATTTTTTTCATTTTTTGTCTCAAAAACATAGGTTATGACACCTCGTTGGAACAAGCTCATCTAGCTTGTTCCAACAAGGGGTCATAACATATGTTTTTAAGACAAAAAATGAAAAAATTAGTTATTCAAGAATATTTTTTGCAAGTGTCATCGGCTTTTCATGTTAGGTAAAGGGTTAAGTTAGAGAGCATTAATTCTAATTCAGTTGTACATGTTTTGTATGCTTTATTTGTTTTGAAACTTGCAGGCCTGGAAATAAAGAGCTTACATTATGTAACCCTTTAGTAGGTTACACTATATGACATGGTGGTAACAAATAGCTTTCAAAACATCAGAGACTAAATGGTGCATATTCTTCCGAGGAGTGTAAGATTTGGAGTCTTTTATTTGCAAGCCAGACATTAGAATTACCAATCTGCTTGTTGTTATTCCTGTTGGTTACTTGTGCCTCTGGGAAATTCTTTGTCATTAAAAGCAAAAAATTTCATGAAAAATTGGATAAATTTAAGTTCCATGTACTTTAGTCACTATTTTGTTATATATATGCCACTATTTACCCCTTTAACCCTTTACCAAGGTAACGTCCAAAACCGGCCAGCACTATTCTCAAAATCGCCAATTAATTTTCATTATTTTTTCATTTTATGTCTCAAAAACATAGGTTATGAACCCCTCGTTGGAACAAGCTCGTCGAGCTCATTCCAATGAGGGGTCTTAACTTATGTTTTTGAGACAAAAAATGAAAAAAAATAGTTATTCAACAATTTTTTCGCAACTGTCATCTGCTTTCCATGTTAGGTAAAGGGTTAATTTTCGTATTTATGGCATTTGTGACCATTTTTTAAAAATGCAAAAGTTTTGTTCGATGACCCCTTAAAATTCTTCAAATCCACCATTGAGATCTTTTTATATTTGGTACTCTACATCCTTTGGGAGATCAGATTCAAGTCTGTTCAAATCAGGTCCCTGGGTTCATATTTGAGATCTATGGGAGCCCTAATTTTAAATTTGTGCAAACAAGGAAAATTCTTTAAAAATCCTCTTCAGATTTACCGGTTAAATTCTTTAGATATTTGGTATTTAGCATCCTTTGTTGGATCAAATTCCCGTTTGTGGAAAGCAAATCCTTTGGTTTATTTTTAGCATCGTTATGGTAGCCCGTATTTTAACTTTTTAGTTCATTATGAGGCATGGTCTTTGAAAATCTTATTTTCAGATCACCTATCAGGAGCCCAAATTTGAACTTAGTGCTATATGAGGAAAATTTAGTAAAAATCTTCTTCAGATCCACCAACTCTGTTCAAGTCCCTGGGTTTATTTGTTTTGCCAAGGCTTTAAGATCATGTGAACCTTTCTTCTTGACTGTCGATCTCTTGTTTCATTGGTCAGAGCCCTCTCGGATGTGTCTGCTGGAAAAGTCTGTTTACATGATGAGAGTGCTGAAAAGGTCAGTTTACAAAAGTCATATTATTGAAATTTGTCAGGTTGAATTCAGTGCACATTTGGTTTGAAAGGATGCTAAAATGATACCAAAAACTCCAGCAGAGAATAAACCCTGGCTATGTAAGCAGAGATTTGGTGTGATTTTGGTGCAAAAAATGACTGACAACTAACACAACACTTCCCCAAATCTCTGTATTTTTTTCAAACATTTTCTTGAATATCTTGGATAGTTGAAGCTATTTTGCTGAAAATAATATTCATATGATAGCCAAATGTATAGCAAATAAATTTTGAATGCTTTTAAAAGAATAATTGTTATGAAAGAAATAAAATATATATTTCATTCCCACTGTGGGTGTGTTTCCTAATTTTTGAGAGTTGTGACCCTTTCTCTTTAGGCCAGGTGAGCTTTTCACATCTCTTGGCGTCCGTCGTCCGGCATCCGTAAACTTTTCACATTTTCATCTTCTTCTCTGTAACCGCTGAGCCGATGTGAACCAAACTTGGCAGGAATTGTCTATGGGAGGTCCTCTACAAACGATCATCATTTTGTTCCCGTCTGATGAAAAACATGGCTTCCAGAGGCATTCTTTGATTTTGGTTGGTGGATATTCAAAAATCTCAGAAACCACCTGGCCAAATGTTTTGAAACTTTACATAAATAATGACTTGGACCCCCTCTACCAGCGATCCTCATTTAATGTTGATCGGGTTACAAACATGGCCGCAATTGCAGCTTACAGTTACTATAGAAACCCTATGGGAATTCACATTTTCATCTGAACAACTGAGCCGATGTGAACCAAACCTGACAGGGATAGTCTATGGGAGGTCTTCTACAAATGATCCTCATTTTGTTCCCATGGATTTGAAAACATGACCGCCAGAGGCATTTATTGATTATGATTGTTGGATTTTGAAAAACCTTCTCTGATGAAACCACAGAGTCAAGTGTTTTGAAACGTTGCATGGTTGATGACTGGGACCTCCGCTAGCAACAATCGTCATTTAATGTTAATCAGGTTGCAAACATGGCATCAATTGCGGCTTATAGCTACTATAGAAACCCTATGGGAAATCACATTTTCATCTTCTTCTTTGGAACTACGGAGCTGACATGAACCAAACTTGACAGGACTGGTCTATGGGAGGTCCTCATTTTGTTCCCGTGGGTTGAAAAACATGGCCGCCAGAGGCATTCTTTGATTCTGGTTGGTGGATTTTCAAAAATCTTCTCCTCTGAAACTGCCAAGCCAAATAATTTTATACTTCACATAAATGATGATGGGGACCCCCTCTACCAACAATCCTCATTTAATGTTGATCGGGTTGTAAACATGGCCACAATTGTGGCTTATAGTTACTATTGAAACCCTATGGGAAATCACATTTTCATCTTCTCTGGAACTACTGAGCCGACGTGAACCAAACCTGGCAGGGATAGTCTATGTGAGGTCTTCTACAAATGCTCCTCATTTTTGTTACCGTGCATCAAAAAACATGGCTGCCAGAAGCATTTTTAGCTCAACTTTGGCAAAGCCAAATTTGAGCTTATGCCATGGCCAGTCGTCTGTGTGTCCGTCTGGCTGTCTGGCAGTCTGTCCATCAACAATTCAATACAGCTCGGGCTGGAGGCCATATTTATGAACCAATCTTTACGAAACTTCTTGGGTACTTTGTTATGACCGTGGGACGAGAACGAGTGTTTTTGGGTTCGATCCGAAATTCAAGTTGGCCGCTGGCGGCCATTTTGTACAGACTTAGGTGCAATCAGATTTTTGCGCAAAACTTCCATATGAAAGCGCTGATTTGAATAATTTGTTGTATGAATGTTTAGTACCATGGGATAATCACATATAATACAGGTTTTTTTCTCGTACGTAAATTATGCAAATTTGACTAACTTTGATGTATTTAGTGTTACTTTCAGCACTGTCAGTGCAAATGCCAATACGGCTTGGGCTAGAGGCCGCATTTATGAACCGATCTTATCACTGTGCTGTGAGAACAAATATTTCAGGGGTTCAGTCAGACTCACTCTGGAACTCAAAGATTTCTTTTCTAGTTTAGCATCTGACTGTCACCCACCTTTACAATACTTTACCTATACATTTGTTTCAGTATACGGTCAGTATTTATGTACAGACCGTTACAATACTTTATATGTACCTTTGTTATCAGGTCATTACCTAGATGTTTGTCATTGCTGTGTCACATACTATACATGTACATGTCTTGACAAGTTGAGCTACAGTGTCATTGACACTTTCTTTTGATTTTGATTGGTGGATTTTGAAAAATCTTCTCCTCTGAAACCACAGGGCCAAATGTTTTGAAACTTTGCATGGTTGATGACTGAGACACCCGATACCAACGATCCTCATTTAATGTTGATCAGCATGCAAACATGGCTGAAATTGGGGCTTATAGTTACTATAGAAACCCTATGCGAAATCACATTTTCATCTTCTCTGGAACTACTCAGCTGACGTGAAACAAACCTGGCAGGGATAGTCTATGACAGGTCCTCTGCAAATGCTCCTCATTTTGTTACCGTGCATTGAAAAACATGGCTGACAGAAGCATTTATTTTTAGCTCAACTTTGGGTGAAGCCAAAGTTGAGATATTGTCATGGCCCATCATCCGTCGTCCGTCCATCCGTCGGTCACGCCATCAACACGGCTCAGGCTAGATGTTTATGTTCCTTCGGTATATGGGCCAGACGTCCATATGTTGGTCCGCCGCTTACTTTTCCTCGACATGACTGGATGATGACGTGGTTGAATGAACATCATCCAAGGGGAGTGTGGACCCGTCAACGGTGGAGGAAGGTACTGTTCATGGATGAGGCTTGGTTCCTTTTGTAACGATCCGACCGACATCAAAGTGTGTATAGACGTCGTGGAAAAAGATATGCAGATGCCTGAGTGATAGAGTGAGATCGCTTCGGTGGTTGTGGCGTAATGGTGTGGGGTGGTATCACATATGGCCAGAAGACACACCTTGTGTGTTGTAGAAGGAAACTTAACGGCTATCTGGTACCGGGAACTCATTCTGGAGTTAACCGTTTGATTGACTCTATGACCAGATGCATCCAGACAGCCATCAACGAATGCGGAGGACTGTGTGAAAGTTAGGACCCTACGTGCCGTGATCCAGCTTGTACATGGACATTTAGTGACAATGCGACCCAAACGATGTTGCATCATCGCAACAAAAGATTTATCTTCTCATACAATTCAAATTGTTTGCATTTCACTGATCATTACATATGTATGAGCACAATTTGAACCGTGTTGCATTTCTTTTTTTGTCCAGTATATATATATTTTCATCAAAAAGACAGTTGAGGCATTGTATGCACTGTGACATCTGTTGAATGATTTCAGTGATAGTTGGGCATTTGACAAGCACACATTCCACGCACTGTGCTGTAGAAGACATGGACGGTCAGTCAGAGAATTTACCACATTCAGTCCAAGACCTCAATGCCTTGTAAATCCTCCTCGGTTCGCGAGACTAGCACAGATCTGACGTGGCATACTCCTCTCCAAACGTCCAATATCAGCTTGACTGATGTTATTCCATTCTTTCTGCAGTGCAGCGGCGAGTTAATGGACATTGGTAGGGGGCTGTTGGCATTGTTGTAGGCACCTGCCAAGCATATCCCAAACATGCTCGATAGGTGAAAGGTCTGGACTTAGTGCTGAACAAGGCAGTGTAGTGATGTTCTGCTCATGTAGCGACATGGGCCCTGTGTGCTCTTGCATTGTCATCTTGGAAAATGAATCGCCGACCATAACGTCGTGTAAATGGCACCACATGGGCTGGTAACATGTCACGGTAGTACTGCCCTGTGACATGCCCTTGGATGACATGTTATGCTGTTCTGTTTGTCATGGTTATGTCTCTCCACACCATAACCGATCCATCACCAAAACGATAGTGCTGCCTAATGGTTATGTCATGGTATCGTTCATTTCGCCACTGCCACACTCTGTTTTGCCTGTCATGGAAGTCGAGAGTGAACCTCGATTCATCGTAAAAAAATGACATTGCTCCACCGACGATTGTCCTAACGCTGTCTTGCTTCACACCAATTTATGTCTTGCTGCGATGCGACGTTCAGTCAAATGTGGAATTATTCGAGGTCGTCGAGTGTACAAATTCCAGCTGTGTAGGCGATTTCCATTAGTCTGACCACTTACTCGCATATCTGTCGCTTGGTGCAGCTGCTGTCCAATTTCTGAGGCACTTTGATGGCGGTTACGTAATGCTGTGGTTCGGATGAAACGATCCTGGTTAGCAGTTGTCGCCCTTGGACGACCTGACCAACGTCTGTCACAACATTGCCTGTCTGATGGTAGCGTGACCACAACCTGCTAATCACCAATTGAGTAATGTTGAGAATTTGAGCCACTGCAGTGTGTCTGTTTACAGCTTCCAACATTCCAACAGCACGTAAATGTTCGTCACGTGTCAGTCTTTGCATACCTCAAAAGTTACGTTTCGACCAGAAACTATTGATGAATGAGTTTATACCAAGAAAAAAACGATGAGATCTCCGAAAAAGCTCGTCCAGTACAAATGAAAATTTCAAAACATACCCGTCACACATTAATGTGGTACTCGTGCGGAAAACCTGCACGAAGTTTTCGTGGGCCGATGACATTCATGATCCACACTAAACTTGGTAACATATTGATGTGTCCAATCATGCATACCCAGTACCATTTTCCAAAAATATCAACATCAGTTTGGATATCCCATACTTTTTTTTAATAGTATATATATATAATATATATTAAACATTTTCAGACCCCAGTTTTGATGATAATCATTGCAATATGTACACCTGTACAAGGTGATACTTACTTTTACCTTCCATCTTTCTAATCCTTTAACACTAACAATCTAATTTCTCTCTTACTTCCTGCCTCTTTACGAATTTCGTTCTGGACAGCTTGATCATTTTGGGCTCAGTTGAGCCTCTGGTGTCCTTTACTCCCTGGTTTATGAACTGATTTCGATGAAATTTCTCATTCATGATCATTGGCACCTGGGAAATACAAATGGTTCTCAGTTTTCTGGTTAGAACAAGTTTTAGCTCACCTGACTGAAAGTCAGGGGGAGCACAAGTGATCACTTTCTGTCGAGTCATCCATCTGTCTGTCGTGAACTTTACATTATTGACTTTTCCTCCTAAACCCGTGGGCCAAATTGAACCAAATATGATATGGTCCTTATCATATGTCCATTCAATTTTGTTCAAATAAAGTTGCCACGCTCCATAGGGAGGGGGTGGGGGAAAATGCTCCAAAATTCTAGAAAGATCTTCTCATGAACCAGTGGGCACAATAACTTGATATATGTTATTGAGCTTCCTTTTGAGGTGTAGAATCAAGTTTGTGGATCAATATTTGCCTTAGTAATGGGAGGGGCAAGATTTTTTGCCCCGTCCAAAATTTCTATTTTCTGAACTGATGATCTGATTTGAAACAAATTTTATATGTGGTATTATTGAGTCATAAGTACTTGATTCATGCAAAAAAAACTTTTCTTGTGTCCCCGTGTGAACCCTAGAAGCTAAAAATAGAAATATTTTCAAATGCCCATATTTCCCAAACAACACAGAACAAAGAGCTGTTATTTGGAATGAAGCAACCTTAGGACTAGTAGAATTGAATGGTAAAAAAAAAATGACATCTGTTGTGTCAGGGTGTTCTATAGGGGGGTGGGGGGGGAGGGGGGTGGGGGGGAAGGCATCGAAAAAATACAGAGTCAGCAAATTTGCCAAAAAAATTTAAAATATTTTCTCCAGAACCACTGATCAGAATCTTTTGTTATTTGGTATACACCATCCATAGGGGGATCAGTTACAAGTGTGTTAAAATGAAGCCCCTTGGTTCTTATTTGGGCTCAATACAGGAGCCTGAATTTTTAACTTAGGGCAATATGGGGAATGATATTTAAAAATCTTCTTCAGATCCACCAGTCAAAATGCTTTCATATTTCGTATGCAAGCTCTTTAGCGGGGGTCAGATTCAAAATTGTTCAAATCAAATGCCTGGGTTAATATTTGGGCTCCCTATGGTAGCCCGAATGTTAATTTAGTGCAATATGAGGGAATTTCTTTAACATCTTCTTTCTAAGATCCACCCATCAGAATGCTTTCAACAGAATGGTATACAACATCTCTAGGGGAGTGAGATTCAAGTTTGTTCAAATCGATGGCCTGGGTTAACATTTGGGCTCCCTGTGGTAGCCTGAATTTTGACTTAGTGCAATAAGAGGGAATTTCTTTAAAAATCTTCTTTTTCAAATCTACCAGTCAGAATGTTTTCATATTTGGTATACAACATCTCTAGGGGAGTGACATTCAAGTTTGTTCAAATTGAGTGCCTGGGTTAATATTTGGACTCCCCATGGGAGCGATATCTGAGCAGTGAGTGGATGGATTTCAGTGAAACTTGGTATGAGAGATCCTTGTGACATGTCGCTCCTGCACATGTTATAAAAAAGTTGCCCTGCAAATTTTTCACCTGAGTTACAGTCCTTGCATTTCAAAGACATGTGGCAAATTATTCCTGGAATTATTCCCGATAGCGAGGGACCACAATTTTACGAATCAGCTTGTTAAGTAAGTTGACTGTCGGGGAGCATCCATCAGTTTTACTGATTTTCTTGTTTTTAACAAGCTTAATTTGTAAATTTTATGTGGCGTATGCGGCCGACTCCTTGAGCAAAGGAGTAAAGGGTTCACCAGAATAGCTGTAATCATCATAGATAAAATATTAACATTTGAAGTTTGAGATTTTGTAAAATATAGTGATAGGATAGTCAAACAAATATATAAATACTATAAACCATTTAAGAGGAGTTGTAGATTTTTTTATATGATCATTAATTTTCTTCCAGCAACAAGTGTAAATTATTTCCTGTGTAGGATTTACCCAACACACCTGCATCTTGTCAAATTAACTCAATTTACCATGATCCTCAACACTACCTATTGAATTTGTCCATATGTTTCTCATATTCTGCCATGATGTATGTGTGAAAATAAAAGATTTATGTTTATATATTTCTTCTCCAGTTTTATCAGTAACCACATTACACATTGTTATCTGGTTTCCCTCTTTGTGTATAAGAAAACAACTGGCTACATCAGCTTACTTCATCAGTTCAGGTTCAGAATCAGAAGCCATTTACACTGGTAATAACATTTTGGCATCCAGTGTGTGCTGTATTAAAAAACAGGTGGTTTTTCTTACCTCACATTTCTCTGTTGTAATTCATAACTTTACAGAACTCATGTAGTCTGAACATTGCATTCAACATATGGTCTGAATTCTGGAGGTTTTCATTTACTTTCCATTTGGCATTATTTAGGAAAGGCCATTGAAACAATAGGTCTGCGATTTTGACCCCCCCCCCCCCCCCCCCCCCCCCCCCCAGATGTGGGCAACACACTGAAAATCGGACGATAACAACATATTGGGGATACCGAAAAAACAAATCGAACCAATCATTGAATATCGAAGCCGTCCGTATTTTAAAATTTTCCTACATACTCTATTTATAAGGCCTTGTTGAGGCTTGATATCATCTGAAGTGTTCATTTTGTTGAAAGAAGTAACTGATTTTCATTTCAGTTTTGTTGGCCCTTGAGGACCTGGACGATTGTTCTGAATTCCTGTTAGACTACAGCCTGTACATGTCCAGTTGCTTAGCAGTGATTTCTTGTCAAGTCTTTGCTGCCTGTAAAGATGACTAGAAATCACTGCCCAGGTGATTTGTCTGATGTCAGCAGGACCTTTCTGATGATGGCTAGTGTTCAACCGATTACCAAAAATGGCTGCTGAGCGATTACCGTTTTTTTGAGCTCACGATTCCGATGCTGATTATAATACTGTCCACTACTAGACGAGTCGAAGCTTGAAAGAACTACCTTAAATTGAACATATTTCACAGTGTTAAACGTCGTTGACTCACGTCGCAGTAAAATGACCAGACGCTCACACTTGGGCGGTATATGCCTAAGTGCGCACAAGTGGTCAGTTTGCTGTGTCCTGAGTCAATGGAGTGCAACCATCAACTTTTTCTGGTATAAAGTGACGATTGCAGCAAGTATGCTCAATTGTAAGCTTTATATGCCGTTTAACTTGTATATCCCGTAAAAGGACGATTAGAGAAATTTTCATCACTTTACATTAACAATTGAACAATTGCAGAAAATAATAAAATGTGGTTAATGAATCATCGCAAAAAATGCTTGGCAACATTCAATTGAACCGATGTTCCAGGAGCCGTTGCTGTTGTCATCTGATTGCCCACAGTCGGCCGATTGGTGTGGCTGATTTCGATCATTTGTTGAACACTAATGATGACAAGTGATGGCACATGCTCTTGAGATCGTAAAAGCCTGGAATAGGCCTGTAAAGGTTAAGTGCGTTTGGAACAAGTCACAGAATTACTGCACATATGATTTTTGTTGGCAAAAGAATGCTGTTGAGCTCATTGGAAGAGGCATTTGTGGCACTATGGTAGAATGATACAAAAACAACTTTCCTAGTGTGAATTCAGATACCGAATATCAAACCGACACCACAGTATACCCCAGAAAAATACTGAAACCGATACCAAATTCAAAATTCCAATGCCGCCCATCTCTACCACCACCTCCCCTTCCCTGGGAAAAGGTTCAGGAGGGCAACTGCCCACATAATATAACAGTCATTTCACAATGATGGAAAATCCTGTACTATGGGCGTTTCTTAATACAATTCATTGGGAGCTTGCCAAAGGCCTTTGACACACTTTGCAGTCCGAGAATGTAGTTTTAATTGGTTGAGTGCTAGAAGCCACTCTCATGGCTTTATTGAAATTGGCTGAATGCACTTTAGCAACTTTACACTGATTGAATTAGCTTGTTTACTGAGCAGTAGAAAAAAATTGTTCAAATATAATTGTAACAAAACAGTTATGTATGAACAAATTCTTCTTGACCTAAGGTACCTCTTGCTTGTATTCTGGGATCTTTGACAAAAAATACTCATGTTACAAATTACCTTTAAAAACTAATTTAGTGCACTACAAGTTAACATACAATCAAGAATAGGTCCTATGGAGAAGTGTCAAATGACCTTGGTGCCTTGCCTCAAAGACAGACCTGACAGAACTATTTTATTTTTTAGCTCACCTTGACGAACGAAGTCAATCTGAGCTTATCTAATCGCTCTTCGTCCATCCATCGCCTGTCCATCAACACCATGTTTTGGTCTTCTTCAAAACCACTGGGCCAATTCAAATGAAAGTTTGTGTGAGTAATGGTTCTGAAGGGGCATTGCATTTTTATTCATCTCAACATGCCCAGCCCCACAGGGAGGGAGTGGGGGAAAATGTTCCAAAATATTTTTTAAATCTTTTCATGTACCATTGGGTACAATGACTTGATATTTGCTATGAAGCTTCCTTTTGAGGTGTAGAATCAAATTTCTTCAAACGACGTTCGTGAAGCAATATTTACCTTTGTAATAGGAGGGGCAAGATTTTTTACCCCGACCAAAACTTCTATTTTCTGAACCGATGGTCTGATTTCAACCAAATTTAGAATGTGTTATCACGGGAACCCCAGGAGCTAAAAATAAAAATATATATATATGAAGGTTTACACATTCCGAGAGCAGGTCATTGCGGAGAATAAGGACCAATGAGGAGAAATTCAGGTGAAAAATCATTCATACAGATTACAGTACTTACCAACAATACTGGTCCATGGTGGCATGGATGATCCAGTTCATCAACGATTGTGTGTCGGGTGGGGGGGGTCCAAAAAATATACCCTAAATAATAACCATCCTTGTCACTCATTTTTAGCTTACCGAAGGGAGCTAAACTTATCACTTGCCATCCGTCGTCTGTCGTCCGTCCGGCCTTGTGAACATTTTTCAAACGACTTCTCTGAAACCGCTAGGTCGATTTGCTCGAAACATGGTATTGATGTTCATTACCATATGTCAATTCAAGTTTGTTCAAATGAAATGGACATGCCCACTTGGGGCTCCATAGGGGGCATAACTCCTACAGCACCCTATGTATATTAGAGAAATTACTAAAAAATCTTCTTCTCACGCACAAGTGGGCAGAATCATTTCATATTTGGTATACAGCATTATAGGGTGGATCTGATTCAAGTTTGTTCCAATCGGCCCCCTGGATTCATATTTGGGCTCACTATAGAAGCCCAAATTCGAACTTAGTGCATTTCAGGCAAATTTCTTAAAAAATCTTCTTCTCCAGATCCAGCAGGCAGAATGTTTTGATATTTGGTATGCAACATTGTGGGGTGGATCTGATTCAAGTTTGTTACAATCGGCCCCCTGGATTCACATTTGAGCTCAGTATAGAAGCCCGAATTCGAACTTAGCACATTTCAGGCAAATTTCTTAAAAAATCTTCTCCAGATCCAGCAGGCAGAACCTTTTGATATTTGGTATGCAACATTGTGGGGTGGATCTGATTCAAGTTTGTTCAAATCGGCCCCCTGGATTCATATTTGGGCTCACTGCAGAAGCTCGAATTCGAACTTAGTGCATTTCAGGCAAATTTCTTTAAAAGTCTTCTCAAGATCCAGATGGCAGAATCTTTTGATATTGGGTATGCAGCATGCTTAGGGGGGTGAGATTCAAGTTTGTTCAAGCCAAGTCCCTGGGTTCATATTTGGGCTCACTGTGGTAGCCCAAATTATAACTTAGTTCAAAATGGGGAATTTTCTTTAAAAATCTTCTTCAGACCGAGCAGTCGGAATGTTTTGATATTTGGTATGCAGCATCCTTATTGGGGCGAGATTCAAATTTGTTCAAGCCATGTCCCTAGGTCCATATTTGGGCTCACTGTGGGAGCTTGAATTGTAACTTAGTTCGAAATGAGGAATTTTCTTTAAAAATCTTCTTCTTCAGATCCAGCAGTCGGAATGTTTTGGTATGTGGTGTGTAGCATCCTTAGGGGGGTGAGATTCAAGTTTGTTAAAGCCAAGTCCCTGGGTCCATATTTGCACTCCTTGTGGGAGCCCGAATTATAACTTAGTCAATATAAGGAATTTTTCTGTAAAAATCTTCTTCAGATTCAGCAGTCGGAATGTTTTGATATTTGGCATGCAGCATCCTTAGGGGGAGAGATTCAAGTTTGTTCAAGCCAAGTCCCTGGGTTCATATTTGGGCTCACTGTGGGAGCCCGAATGATAACTTAGTTCAAAATGAGGAATTTTCTTTAAAAATCTTCCTCTTCAGATCCAGAGATGAATGCTTTTGATATCTGGTATGCAGCATCCTTAGGGGGGTAAGATTCAAGTTTGTTCAAGCCATGTCCCTAGTTCCATAAAGTTTGTCTCTCATGACTTCATTCCTTTGTAGTGTTGATGAACCATGTCTAACTGAATGTGACCCCAAATACTTCTTTGAACCACTTTGGCCGGTGAGCGATTAAGGCTCCTTGGGGGCCTCTTGTTTTAAAATGCGACTGTCTGCTAGAACAACTGTTATATGTTGCAACAGTTTACTCAGAAACGATCACACATACATCAAAAAGCATGAAGTTGTGACGTCAGTCACTGATCAACTTGAAATTTGCCAACACTCTCATACACTTTCAAACGTGGTCTTTGCGAACGCGGAGAGTGTCATTGATTGATCTCTGACCATCATTTGTGTATAATTTTACAATGAGTTTCCTGCACCTGTTTGGTGTAACTCATGATCAGTACCAAATGCACTGCGTTTGTAGCATGAGAGCTTTATTATGAGTTTTCCCCAATGTTAAACATCTTGTAGCAATTTATATCAACTATGGAATGCACAGTTAGGGCAATTTAGGGCGAGGGGAATGGTGCCATTGAGGGGATCCCACTTCACCCTAGTGGAAACCCTGGTATTAGACACACGTAATCAACTTTTGTTGAAAAATATTCATTGTGTTTTGTTCACATTTTCGTGCATGCATTGTATTATTTGGTCTTTTTCCCACACAACATTTACAGAAAACACATTATATTAAAATTTATTTTAATTTTTTTACACCCTATTCTTAAAAATTTTTTGACAAAACCATTTCGTATGACACCTCATTGGAATGAGCTTGACAAGCCCATTTCAATGAGGGGTCACATGATATGGTGTTGTTGAATTTTAAAAAATGTTCTTCTGTACAATTTGTACATTATGAGGCAGATGCAGCCAATTCATTAGGTAAGGGTTACTCATTCGCAAAGTGGAACTAAGGCGTGTTGTTCTCCACTTGAAAAAAGTAAGAATTGCAGATGCGATGGCATCTCAGGGATAGCTCGCCTCAAAATCGAAAGACTGGCTCACTTCACAGCAAACTAAATATTGCTGGACCCTGTCAAAATACCTACTCAATAGAATGAGATCCATCATTAAATGTGTTCATTGGAATATCAGGAAGTGGAGCAGTGCTTGTTTACTATTGTAAACAAGTTCTGTTTTACTGGTAAAGTACAGTTGAAACTAGAAGCCCTGTCACTGTATTGTGCACTATTTTGAAGTAGTAGTGTGCTGAGTAAGTGCACTTTTCATGCTCAAACTGCCCCATTAGTGCAACTCTATTCCTGGAGAAAACCGTGTGTCCATCAATTCTATACTAGTAAATAGAGATCATTATTATTTATTTATTGGGATGTAACAACACTTACGACAGCCAGGTTCAGCTAGTGTCAGACAGTTTTATGGGTGGCGGAAGCCGGAGAGAACCACTGAGCAATGGTGAGCAACTGCCAGGCTCCCCAACATACTAACTCCACACAAGCAGGGTTAGCATTGGTTGAAGACAAGTGCACCATCAACGTGCAGTACGCCTTAGTATATGGCGCCACCATGCCCCCATGTGGGCAATCACGATTAACTGGTAGAGTGCTAAGTTATTTTTGGTCATCAGAATTTGTTCACATGTCTTTGCCTTGTTACAATTTATGGGAGAGTGCCAAAGGGCACTCTCCAGTAAATTGTATCAAGAAAATCCACACAGACTAAATAATTTCACTTTTAAGATAATATGAAGCACATTCATAGAATATGAAGCTTTTATGTTACAGTACCTACCATTTAGAATAAAGCCCAAATATGGGCTTCCAGCACTCTACCAGTTAAGTGCCTTGCCCAAGGACACAATGCAGTTACTCCTGACGGAGATCGAACCATGGACCTTTCAGTTTGAAGTCCAATTTCATAACCACTAATAGAGATCATTAATATCATTCCTAACCTCTACTGGGATACATATAAATGTAATGACGTAAACAGATATTCAGAATTGACTACATATACAGAATGAAGAGAGTGGATTACTACTTAATCGCAGCGCCATATATTCTCCACTTGAAAAGTATTTATAATAGCTCATTACAGCATGAGAAATACTTGCAAACTTTCATCATGTGACGAAAATGTGCAAGTGCTTCTTGTGTCCTGTCCCTCTGTAATGGATTACTACTAAATCCCATGGCGATTTAGTAGTAATCCACACTCCAGATAATGTATTGTTTAATTGGTTCACTTCGTGATTTCACTACCGACTTTGCTCACTAATAGCTCATTAGATTTTGCTTTGCACAGCGCAAACGTTCTTGTGTATTTCAGACTACTTCATTCTTCTGCTGTAAGCAGCACATTAACTAATGAGCATTTTCTGTGATAATTGCGACAGGAAGTTGAGTTTCAACTGTAGAACCTTGTCCCCTCTGGGAACCTGGAGAAATGTAGCAGTGCTTGTTTACTGTTTACTCCAAAATGGGTAACATGGGTATTCAAACTCATTAAATATCATCTTTGACTCAGCATCTTAAAGGTATTAATAAAACATGTATATTACAAGCAATAAAAATAGTAAAACTTCAAATCTGAAACATAAAACTCATCATTCTTTGAATATAAAAACATCTGGGTTCTGTGAATTGAAAATGTTTTCCAATTCTAATTTCATTTTCTTCTAAATTATTGCTATATCTTGAGAAAAAAAATTAATACAGAGATTCTGTAAATCTACTTCATGCTGTGAGTAGCACCTCATACAACATACTTTGATAAAATAATCACTGTCTGTCAAGATAAAGTTTGATTTAAACACACGTCTTATATTTTTGAAACTCCCATTATTTTTCTCCAGGTCTTCATCCCTGGTGATCTAGCACAAAGCTGTAAGCTGCCCTGAAGGTATAACAGTCCTAAATATTTTCCCATAAATTTCCAGAATATAATTGCTTCATTCTAATTTGGACATTCAAATATCTTTTCAGACAACTTTTTCTGTCCTCAAAACTGGGGGTAATGCAACAAATAAGAGAAAAAAGTGACAGGAAGGAAACTATCGGTCACGGGCATATTTTTTCGGGGAATTCCCAGCAAAAACACACCAATTGTCAACAAGTTTTTCAGTCAGTTATAACTTTTTAACTGTTGATGATAGTTCCAAGAAACTTTGTGATTTGTCACTCTGTTGATTCACACATTACTTTTGACTGTCCATCCATTCAGGAGCATATATAAATGGGGACACCTCGCTATGCCGTCCCCTTTTGTTCTCAAAATAAGAGAGGGCAGTTGAAGAACAATAGGGATTAATGTATAGTCTGTATCTGATATCTTTTCTGTTTAACTGAACACTAATTCACTTGTATAAACATTAGAGGGACGGCATATCAAGGTTAGTCTTTAACCTCGCTGTGCCGTCCTTCTAATGTTTGCACCAGAGGATTCTTTCATAACAACAATTTCTTATTCATTTATTTTTTAATTAGTCTGTTCCATCTGTTCTACTATAGTAGAAATGGTAACAATTAGCATGGAATTTTAACAATAAACATTAAACATACAACATTTTAAAGTCCAACCATATTTGCCACATGATCTACTGGTGATTTGAGTTCTAATAACAGTTTTTGCTTCTTGTTTTTAATGTTTGCATCCACTCATCGATATTTCCTGCTCTTCAGTGGGAGTCTAACCTCCCGATGCTAGTTGGAGTAGCGTTGCCTCCACAAATGCCTGTTCATTTTTAATCATGTCTATAAATTTATAAATATTTGGGTGTCTTGCTCCCAGTTTTTTAAGTTTTCCATGCCAGCCTTCGAGGTGGTTTGTTGTTCTCAGACCATCAGTTTCAAAATGATTCCACATTGCACTAACATGATGAGACCTTCTGCTGTATTTATTGTAGCAGAACAATTTTTTTGACAACATCGCCAATGAACACGGGAATTTTTTGTGTGTTTTATCCAGAACTTATAGCCACTGTGAACTAAATTGTTGCCTCCGCGTTGATTTGGAATAAATCTAACGTCAACTAGAGCATTTGCAATTTTGGAATGTGCATGGAATTTTAAATTTCTCCAGCATATATATACCCTACATACTGATATGTAATCAGTTAACAAGATACAAATGATCAAAAAAATAAATAACAAATAATCACAGAGTTGGGTGAAATCAATTAACGCTTACAGTCAAAACATGCGTACATACTTACTTGATACAAACTATAACAGATTACTTGAACACTAATCACCTTGTATAAACATTAGAGGGACAGCATTTCGAGGTTAAACCATACAAACACCATGTTCATGGACGACGGACTGTGAGTGTTCACCGACGACGATCCGGTGGGATAAGCTAAAAATTGTCCTGTGGTTTTGACCTTGAGGGTACATGACATACTGACTAAGCATAAGACACACATTAATCAACTTTTGTGGAAAAATATTGTGTTTTGTTCACATTTTCGTGCATGCATTGTATTATTTGGTTTATTTTCCATGCAGCATTTGCAGAAAACACATATTAAAATTTTTTATTTCAATTTTTTCTCCCTATTCTCAAAAGAATTTCCAAAACCATATCAGATGACCCCTCATTGGAATGAGCTCAGCGAGCTCGTTCCAATGAGGGGGGCCACATGATATGGTTTTGTTGAATTTTTTAAAAGTTTTCTTCTGTACAATTTGTACATTATGAGGCAGATGCAGCCAATTCGTTAGGAAAGGGTTAATCATTCACAAAGTGGACCAAGGCTTACCTCAAAATTGAAAGACTGGCTCACTTCACAGCAAACTGAATATTGCTGGAATTGGTCTTCCCTGTCAGAATATCTACAAAATAGAATGAGATCCATCATTAAATATCCTCATGGAAATACCAAGAAGTGGAGCAGTGTAAACAAGTTCTATTTTACTTTAAATCTGTCTGTTCCACTAATTCCAGACAATAACTTTTGTACTCTTGTTTGCACAATACTCATACTTCATACTTAGGTTACCAGTAATGGGGGGGTGGGGGGGGGGGGGGTGATTAGGATTGCATTTGTGGCCAATAAGTCAAAGGTCAAGTATATTGTTACTATAAATAGATTTTTGGTTACTGTGCAACAACTTAGTTTCCTTTTGCATATGAAACTATAACTTCATAAATAGATTGCCTACAAGGTTTCAGTGATTGGAAGTGTGTTTGGGATCAGCAGTTCAAAGGTCAAGGCCATAGTGACTGTAACTAGATAATGAGCTCCCGTGCAATAACTTCAGTTACCTTTTCTGTACGAAACTTCAACTTCATACACAGATTGTCTATAAGGTGTTGATCGTTAGGATTATTTTGGGTGTCAAAAGTCATGGGCACCATTACTATAAATAGATTTGGAGTTTCTCTGCTATTGCTGGGCAGTTTCTCGATTAATCGGGTATAGCCAGTTATGAAAAAAATATCGTTAGTAATATGGTCAGAATTTTAAAAATCGAAATATCGTAATGTCAAGAAATCATTTCCTCAAGCCCTCCTGGATTGAGAAAAAACATAATGCTGTTCAGAGAATGGAGTTCCTGTCCATTCCAAAAGTAACTTAAAATCCGGAGTTAACACTAATGATCTCAATTAACACAATCATTGAGCTGATTTGTATTTGATAGTGGTTTGGATGTTTCCTGCATGACCGAAGTCCCTAACCTTCGATAGTACAACACTGCACTGAGTACATTACCTGTACATTAAAGAATAAATAAAATGTGTTCAGCCGGTAGTATGCAGTATAATTTCATGATATAGACATCACAACACAATAGGAGAATAAAGTGCAAAAAAAACTAAAATAATATATTTTTTTCAATGGCAGATAATTTTTACACAACATGTATGTCGCATGCTTGTCACAAACACGTTTTTCAGTTTGTAAAATTCATTGTTCAATTCAGTTACCTCCCTTGATGTGTCTCACTTATGTTGCCTGCATTCCAGTAAACATTGGAGAAACACATCAAGGGAGGTAAAAAGTTGAAAAATGTACTTTACTTTTTGATACGTCCGTGCCTATCTTTCTGTTGACCATGTGTGGGCACTAGTTCACAACACACGCTTTAAATCAATGTTAATTATTAAATTGAGACACAAGGTATATTATGTGTTACTAGCAGGGTTATCCGGCTTTGCTCGGGCTGAGGAGAGTATTAAAATTACCCCTAGAAGACCCTTTGAAGAATGAAGACCTATATCGGTGAGAAAAATTTTGCTCATAACTGTTGGTGCCCCTCTACACCCCCACCCCGGCACTTTTTTAAACCTCACCATTAGATTCCTGGTAAAAAATTACCCTTAGTAGACCCTTTGGAAGACCAATATCGGTGAGAAAAATTTTGGTCATAACTTTTGGTGCCCCTCTACACCCCCCACCCCCACCCGATACTTTTTTAAACCTCACCATTAGATTCCTGATAAAAACGTGCCTCTAGTAGACCCCTTTGAAGACATATATCAGTAAAAAAAGTTTTGGTCATAACTTTTGGTGCCCCTCTACACCCCCACCCCACACACTTTTTTAAACCTGACGATGACCTCCGCCATAAAAAAGTACTCCTAGTAGACCCATTTTGGACACTCTGGATGGCCGCATATTCATTTCTATAGCAGTCAGACAGACAGACATACATGCAGACATTCTAAAATATAGTATAGAATATTATGTGTTCAGTATATTTCTGATTAATGAGGCTGAGTCTATTGCATTAAGTACACGATAATGTATTGACACTATTTACCAGAATAAGCAACTTTCACAAGAGAACAATACCATGATTATATCGTTAATCACAATCTTCTTTCCCCAAAAACCGCGATTATTATTTTGGCTAATATCGCCCAGCACTATTCTCTGCAATTACATATGTTTTCTTTTGCATTCAAAATTTTAACCTTCTACACATATTGCCTGTCAGGTTTTTGGTGATCGGGAATGTGTTTTGGGCCAAAAGGTTAAAGGTCAGGTTTACTTTCTCTCAGATAGCATTGCTTTTGTTCAAATTGTTCAATTTCAGAACTTATTCAAACCATTGTTCCATATTTGGATTTGGTAATTATTTCAGAAGGTTATCTCCCCTTCAGGCAGATGTGTAACCGGTGGAATGCTAACAGTTTTTTTGTTCTCAAAAATTTGTTCAAGTATCTTTGCCTGCCTTCTCACAATTTATAAATGAAAACAAGGCAAATTACTTACAAGAAAATAATTTCACTTTAAAGATGTTGTGCAGCATGTCCACAAAAAATGAAGTCTTCAAGCTGAGGTACCTGCACTTCAGGGTAATGCCCAAATATGGGCTTCCAGCACTCAACCAATTAAGGCAGGTAAGACCCTGCTAAAATTTCATTTTTGTATCAAAGAATGGAATTTTTTAGTTGTTTAAGAATTTTTGCAAGTGTCGGCTGCAATTCGAGTTAGGCTATGGGTTAAGTGGAGAGTTGATTAGAATGTCACTCAGTGTTTTCAGGTGTTTTCAGGTACCCAGTTGGAATACAAGATATGACATATGCTGAGAATTAAGAAGGAATGTTTTCCATTGCAAAATTACAATTGAATATTGTTCTTTTCACCTTTTGTTGGAAAATATGGTTCCAAATTTTCCTGCAGGAAGACAATATATTGTTATATCAGTTAAGCGTTGCTGAATTGGAAATTCAAGCATCATCATAATGGTATAATGTTGCCTATTCTAATTCTATACTTGTTTTGTTCATGATATGATTAACAACAAATGGATTTTGTTTCAGTACAGCAACACTTACTTCCATTCATTAGACAGAGATATTCATTCAGTTTATGCTTCAAAGTGCCATTAATTAAATTGCAGCGAAGCAGTTAGCTTGGTTTGAGCTATTTTGGTAACAATTATGGATTTGCCAGCCAAATTTTTGTTGCATCTTGTTAAAAAATGCCTTCACATTCACTATGGGAACCTTGGGAGTGAAGCCGTGTTTGTTTACTATTGTGAAAAAAGGTCTGTTTTACTTGTAAAATGGGACCTGGTCTGCAATGCCTGGGGCAATTGACTGGACTTGACTTTATCTCCATGTTGGGGTCATGAATTACCATTGTGCAGAAATATGTGATCTTAACCCTTTGAACCTGATCAGCCGCTTTTCCAGCCCAGAAACATGATACTTCATAATTTCCTCAAGTAGATTGGCTTTTGAGCGAAGGTGTGGTGTAGACCAATCAATATTTTCAACGCGCAGCCCTAAGGCTGCGCATTGAAAATATTAATTTGCCTACCCCTAAATAAAGAATATAGACTCTTCCTGTTGCTGCCATATATTGAATTGGTATGGAAGCTACCACCAGGGTTCAAACACCAATAAATATATAAATAAATATACCTTCACTTTCACTCTGTTGACAAAAATAAAATGGCAGCTGTGTGATTCAGTTCATTTTGTTAACCTCAGTACCTCATTAACCCTCTGCACAATAATGTTGAAATTTCAAACTTTCAAGGTGCAAATTTTCCAACAATGCATCTAGGATTTAACCAATTCAGTCATGTTTGGCAGAGCTCATTGAGCTCTGTTAAACATGACTGAATTAATAAAATTTCTAGTTGCTGCTTGCAGCATGGGAATTTTGCTGCTTGATGTTTCGGTATTTTGACATCATTGTGCAGAGGCTGAAACTGGACATTCCTTTTTTAAATTCCCCAAATAAAGTTCTACTAGCATTACAGGACCGGCCATCATCTGGTAGTCAACATTTTGGTGCAGACCTTTGGAAGGAGGATACCAAGATATGATTTCTTGCCCTGTGGACAACAAGGAAAAAAGGAGCAGTGCTTGTTTGTTGGACTGACAGGTTCTGCTTCACCTGGATACATGTAGTAGGTCCTGGTAATCTATGCTTGAAGTGTGAACCTTCAAAGTGGACAACATAGTCATAAATTAATGTGGAGATCCTGGAATGAGGAGCTCTGCTTTTGTTTTCTTTGGTCAGCAATTTCTTTTCAACATACTCACATTTGGCTGCAACATAAGTGCAAGTCCTACCTCGGAACTTAACTCAAGCTAATAACTTTTCCAAATGAGTTGGAAAAGTGGAAGAGTGCAAAAGCACTATAAAGAGATCGTAAAAGGGTCGAACAAGACTGGCGCTCGTCATTACAGGTACTGTCTCCACATCTCTTGCATTTACCGAGTGCATGCGCAACAACTGTGACGTCAATTCCTTTTTTTCTGCTATCTTGCATGGTCAGAATTTTTGTGACTCGTGCTGCTGATGTTGTTTCTTCGTGAACAATTTGATTAACTTGCTACAATTATTTGATACATGTGCATTCTAGGATTGTATGCTTTTCTCAAGCTCAAAATTATTTTGTTTTATGTATATTTATGATAATTTTAGCTTGTATTATCTCTTGCCTTTTCCGCATGTGAAAACATGACCCCCATTGATCAGTTTTCCGCCGGTGAGAAGTTTGGTTCTTTGGATTATTTTTTTGAATTTTCCCCTCAAAAAATTCTTCTCACACCTTTTTCGACAATGCCGAAAACACTCCCTTGTCCTTGTATGCAGGTGAAACATGTCGATGATATTCACAGTACTTGTGTCACCTGCAACAATTGTTCTCAGGCCTATCCCTGTGGTGTTTGTGAGGTTTGGTCTTCTGTCACTCAGGATGTTGGGCAGCCTTTTTTGGTAGCAAATTCCTCTGCAGCTGTTGGTGGTGCTGGTGATGGGACATCTGAAGTGGGGATTATGGTCTCCCTTCCTTTGGCTTCATTGGTCACCTTTGCGGCAACTGTTTTCGTGGAGAAGAGTTCTTCCGAGGTCAACTCTGTCGCTCCCTCCGATTTACCACCTGCATGATCTACAGCTGCTGAGGAATTTGTTCCTGCTGCTCCTATCTTGCATGATTGCTCCTACCATCTCTTCTGGTGATGATATACAGTCTTGGGGGCCAAGAATATATCTGGTGGTGTGTCAAAGGGCTCCTGGTCATCTCTCGCTTCTCAGTGAAGCTATATGGATTTGCTGGCTGCCCTGTCTCATCTGGCTAGGTTTACTCCTGGCTGGTTGAGACACTCGGTCGCTTCGGCAGCGATTCCACATTCCTCGGGCGAATCGTTTGTTGTTACGCCTTCCCCTGCTGGTGAGCCGACTAGCAGGATAGGGCTGGGACATAGGCAACCATTGCCTTCTGATCGACAGAGGCTAGTGATGGCTCCTGTTAGCTGTCACTCTTGGGACCTTCCTCCGGTGATTTCTCACCATGTCCCAAGTCTGGCTGTCGATCGATGCTTGTCGTCGGTCTCAGAGGATAGGCAGTTGGGGACTTCTGTTTCTCAGAGGCCAATGGCAGGTACCTGTCATTCTTGGGACAATCCTCCGGTGTCATCTCATCGTGTCCCAAGTCCAGCTACCGATCGCCGTATGCCGTGGGTCTCTCTAGAGGATTTACAGGCAGGGCCTTCTGTTTTGCAGAGGTCAGTGAATGCCCCTCGGCGTCACTCTTGCTACTGTCTGGTGTCTACTCACCATGTCCCTACTCTGTCTGTTGATCGACGTTCGTCGTCGGTCCCTTCTGAGGATTTGGGTCCATTGGGAAGACACTCCGTCGGGTGCGGCTGCTTCAACGGATTCTCATGGTGAGCTGAGGCAGGCCATTCTGGCTCTCACCCGGTTGCTTTCTAGCAACCCTCAAGTTGGCTCCCCTTTGCCTCCTGAGGCGCGACCTCTTGTCAATCGCAGAGATTCGTCACCTCTTCAGCATGCACAGGAGGTTTCTGCTGGTCAGCCATGTTGGGCTACATCTCTTCCCACCACAGAGGATGACAATTTGTTTGAAGTCGACGGGCCCCCCTCGTCAGTCTTGGTGCAGGCTTTAGATTTTATTTTTGGCTTCTTGCGAGACATTCAGCCTTCAGACCAGTCATAAGTGACCGCTCGGCCGCGGTCCTCTGTGGAGCACCGTAACCCTGTCAAGCCTTCTAGCTCTGGGGTTTTGCGCCGTCTGCAATCGGCTCAGGTTGTGGAGTCCTTCCAGGGCCTGGATGCCAAAATGCATTCCAAGGCCCTAAAAGGTTCTTTCTTTTCACGATCTGATGCATTTCCATCTCCCTCGCAGTTTCGTGTATACGAATCCACCTGTCCACCTGTCTTCCAAGGGTTGACTACTGTGGACGATGATTCTTCTTCCCTCGCGTTAGCTAAGCCTAAGTAGGCAGTTCTCCCGATGTCGGTAGTTGAATCTATGGTGGGCCTGTCCCGAGAGATGCTGGGCATGTTGTCTCTCGTGGACCACGTGGTTGCTGCCCTGGCTTCCTTTCTCCCACCAGGGGAGTTTGATGATGCTCAGGAGCCTTTGCGTATTTTGTCTCAGGCTCTTATGAACCTGACACACACTCACGCATGCAACATGGCTAATTTGGAGCTTGCACGCCGGGATAAAGTGTTGGACACTTCTCCATCCCTTCCTTCTGTTGTTCTGAAGTCTGCCTCTTTGGATGGACCTCAGCTGTTCCATGGTTCCGTGGGAGCTGCCCATGACGAGGTTCTTCGTCATGCGAAGGACCAGCTTTTGTTATCCCAACTGAACCAACCTGCTGTTGCAGGTGGTGGTCATTCCAGGCCCGCCAAGCGCCCAGCTGCATCCGCAATGCAGGCTGCTCCTTGGGCTACATCTGCTCCTTTGGCTCAGAAGAAACGTCGACACGGCCAAGCTCGTTGGCAGCCTCAGAGAGGAAAGTCTCAGGACTCCGTTGCTTCCTGAGGGAGTGGTTTCTCCTCTCAGGGCCTCATTGAGGCCACAAATGAAGGTCCTCACCTCGATTCGCATCCAGTCGGGGGAAGGCTGTCACTGTTTTTTTACCATTGGGTCCTCGATGCCATCCAATCAGGTCTGTGACTTTCCTTCCACCGGCACCCCTGCTTATCTCGTGTGCCCCTCCCAACTCGGGTCCCTACCGATCCTCAGCATTGGGACCTTCTGGTGCAGGAGATTGACAATTTCCTCTCCAAAGGGACGATCGAGGTGGTCAGGAACACCCTTTCTCCGGGGTTATACTTGAGGCTTTTCTTAGTGCCAAAGAAAAACGGCCAGTTTCGTTCTTTCATCAATCTGTGTATCCTGAACGAGTTCATCATAGCACCTCGTTTAGGCATGGAGCCTATTTCCATGTGCCCATTCACCTGACATCATGCAAATACCTTTGGTTCTCGTTTCGGGGTCGTGTCTTTCAATTCAAAGCTCTCCCGTTCGGTTTGAACCTGTCTCCTTGGGCCTTCACCCGACTGATGTCACATGTGCTCGCTTTTCATCGTACTCTGTCAGCTGTGACTTTGTCAGCTTAAATGGACAACATCCTCCAACGCAGCAGTTCTGGAGTCTGATGTCCGATGGTTGCTTGGCCTGCTGGCATCACTGGGTTTCAGAGTCAATTGCGAGAAGTCAGATCTAATTCCTTCTCAGCAATTTCGTCATTTGGGAATGGATTTCGACACTTTTCACAATGTGGTGTCTGTTCCCAAGGCTCAGGCATTGATCCTTTCCGCCTTGACTCGGGACCTGCTCCGATCCTCCTCAGTCTCGGCCAGGACTTTATTCGGATGCTGGGCCTTTGCAGTTCGGATCTCATTCCGCTGGGTCGCTTGTTTGTCCGACCTCTCCAACACTTCCTGTTTGATCATTGGCGTCTGAATGTGGGTCCTCTGGACCTGAAACTTCCTATTCCTCGGTCCTTGCTTTGTCAACTCCGTCCTTGGACCGATGTTCCATGGCTGACTAAGGGTGTCCCATTGGATCTTTCTCCGGATGATCACATCCTTACTGTGGATTCCAGCGATTGGGTCTGTGGTGCTACATTGGATCCTCTCGGTCTGTCTACTCACAGCGAGTGGGACAGAGAGCAGGTGGCCCTTCATATCAACCAGAAGGAGCTCCTTGCTCTTCTGTTGAGTTTTCAGCAATGGATCTCTCACCTGTCGAATCACGCAGTCCTGCTTCTTTTGGACAATTCGACAGTGGTGGCCTACCTCCAGAATCAAGGGGGCATACATTTGATTCCCATGAATCGACTATCTCAGGATCTTCTGCTGTTAGCACAGGATGTACACGCTCGAGTGGCCATTCGGCGCATCCCCGGACGTCTCAACATCCTAGCCAACTCCCTGTCCCGATGAGACAGTGTCCTTCCCACCAAATGGATGCTGCATCGTTCTGTGTTTCAGACGATTTGCGAACTGTGGGGTCGTCCTCTTATTGACCTTTTCGCCACCTGTTGAAATCATCAGGAAGAGACCTTTGTCTCCTCTTGTCCAGATCCATTAGCCTTTGCGGTGGATGCTCTGTCTCGGGACTGGACAGGTTGGATCGGCTATGCCTTCCCTCCTGCACCGATTCTTCCTCAGGTGTTGTCGAAGATTCGTGCTTGCAGTTGCAGGCTCATTCTGATCGCTCCTCTGTCTCCACAGACGGTGTGGATCAATCAGCTGCGGCATCTGTTAGCAGATCGGCCAATTCGTCTACTTCTACGCCGCGATCTTCTTTCCCAGGGCCGGCCCAGGAAGTATGACAACCTGGCAAGCCTGTCCCTTCACGCCTGTCTTTTATCAGGTCCTGCCTCCTACGTAGAGGTTTTTCGAGACGAACAGTGGAGTACATTTCTGCATCACAGCGACATTCCACTGGCATGACTTATGTTGCTAAGTGGAAAGTTTTCTGCCGCTGGTGTGCAGCTCAACATGTGGATTACTGAAATCCGTCAATCACTCAAAATTGCAGATTTTCTGCTATACCTTTTTGACTCCAAGGGCCTTCAGCCTGTTACTATTCAGGGCTATTGGTCTATGCTGTCAGAAACTTTCTCTTATGTGGGAAAGCAGTGCATCGGTCATAATCTCTTTCTCTCCAAACTGATTCAGCACTTTTCTCTGAAGAGACCTCGAGTTTTGCATCTTACACCCAAATGGAACTTGATATGCGTTTTCTCACATATAAGACTGCTTTCCTTCTAGCGTTTGCTTCTGCCAGACGTGTCAGTGAGCTTCATGTGCTTTTTGTTGATTAGGCTTTCTTCAGAAATGAGACTAACGGTGTAACCTTCACTACTGATTGCTCTTTTCTGGCCAAGAATCAACTTCCGGATTCGGTTCCTCCTCCCATCTGCATTCGAGCTCTTCCTTCTGTCAATGCCCGGTGGCCTCTTCTTTGTCCTGTTCATGCGATCAAGACTTATTTTAATCGCACGCAGTTCATTCCGATGGGTCCTAGGGGATATCTTTTGATATCATTGCCTCGCTGCTAAATCACAAACTTCTGGTTGGCAGAAATTCAGAATTGACGTCATGGTTGTTGCGCATGTGCTCGGTAAATCCAAGAGGTGTGCAGAGAGAGTACCTGTAATTTCGAGCACCGGTCTCGCTCGACCCTTTTTCGATCTCTTTATAGTGCTTTTGCACTCTTCCACTTTTCCAACTCGTTTAGATAAGTTATTAGCTTGAGTTAAGTTCCGAAAGTAGGGCTTGCACTTACATTACAGCCAATTGTAAACAATTGTGGTAGGTATGCTAAGAAACAAAATTTACTAAAAAATTTTAATTTCTGTTATACTTGTTAAACAGGGCACGAAAAATGGCACAAACGCTCATTTTGCTTGCGCACATTCATGTAAGGTCGGGCTGACATAACGTGTTTTCCGTTCGAGCAAAAAATCACAAAAGAACACGGTACGATATCTGATTACTGATCAGGGGTCACCAGTCATGTTAAGTTTCACGATTTTGGTGGGAGGCTCCCGATTTTTTATGCCATCTCCCGACCTCAATCGGGGGACAAATTCTCACGATTTTGAGACCCCATGTTTTGTTTTGAACACTTGAGTCTCGAGTTTTAAGTTTACTATGCTAACTACTGTCTCTGTTCGAATCCCACCTGCGGCAACCACGTTGTGTCCTTGGGCAAGACACTTCACCCCCATTGCCCAAGTTGGGGCACGGTGACGCTGTGTACTAAGGCATACTGCACGTTGATGGTGCACCTGTCTTCAACCAATGCTAACCCTGCTTGTGTGGAGTTGGTATGTTGGGAAGCTGACAGTTGCTCGCCGTTGCTCGGTGGTTCTCACCAGGTACTCCGGCTTCCTCCACCCGTAAAAGTTAAAACTGTCACGGTCATGGTTAGCCATTGTGCAGAAATATGTGACCTTAAACACCAATAAATAAATAAATATTAATACTAACTACTGTAAATAAGCGGAATGGAATGTGGATGACAGAAAAGGTATTTCAAACAAATTACCTTACATTTGCCTGACTGGCTGCATGGGACTGGAGGTAATTCAGATGTGTGAAAGAATAACTGAAAAAAAAACTGGAAAAGAAATAATTCTGTAAAAAACGAACCTCCACAGTCAAAATTACGAGAGGTATTGGTGAAAACATTGGAGTGAGTAACCAATAAAAGTGATTTCGATCATGACTTACTTCAATAAAAGTTAACAAAATCACAAGAAATATGATTTGTGTTGTTTTTCTTCAATTTCATTGGCATTTGAAGTGGGAACTATAAAGACATTTTTGTATATTTGGAGGTATGTCTAATTACTAAAATAAACAGAACAATTGCATATTATCCCTCAAAACCATGGTAATAGCTTAGCTTTTTTTGTAAATTTTTGCATCTTGACAAAGCCCCAAATCTGAAAGAACAAGGCAGATCCCACCAGTGGTGGAGCCATGGTCTGAAATCCTGGAAGGGGTGGGGTGGAATCTCAGAATTGAGGGTGCTGTACTTGTATTGCGGGAAGGAAATCAAAAATCTTTTCAAATTTGGGGGTGGGAGGGGCCAACTAGTGGAATTGTGTGTGTGTGGTGGTGGTGGTGAGGAGGGGGTGGGGGGGGAGGGGGGGGGTATAGAGTGCTGGGCTCCCTAGAAACCCCATGGCTTCTCCACTGGATACCACTGACTTGATTTTCAGTGTTTGACAGGTCTGCAGACAAAATTTTGTCCATTGTATATTTCCTTATTAGCTCACCTGACCTAAAAGGCCATGTGAGCTTTTCTCATCACTTGGCGTCCGGCGTCCGTAAACTTTTCACATTTTCATGTTCTTCTCTGTAACCGCTCAGCCGGTGTGAACCAAACTTGGCAGGAATGGTCTATGGGAGGTCCTCTACAAACGATCCTCATTTTGTTCCCGTCGGATGAAAAACATGGCTTCCAGAGGCATTCTTTGATTCTGGTTGTTGGATTTTCAAAAATCTTCTCCTCTGAAACTGTCAGGCCAAATGTTTTGAAACTTCACATAAATGATGACTGGGACTCCCTCTACCAACGATCCTCATTTAATGTTGATCGGGTTGCAAACATGGCCACAATTGTGGCTTATATTTACTATAGAAACCCTATGGGAAATCACATTTTCCTCTTCTCTGGAAAAAGCAAGGCGACGTGAAAACAAACCTGGCAGGGATAGTCTATGGGAGGTCCTCAACAAAAGATCCTCATTTTGTTCCCGTGTGTTGAAAAACATGGCCACCAGAGGCATTCTTTGATTCTGATTGGTGGATTTTCAAAAATCTTCTCCTCTGAAACTGTTGATCGGGTTGCAAACATGGCCGTAATGCGGCTTATAGATAGCTATCAGTGAGAGCTTTCCAGAAAATGATGTCAGCTTCTGGTCTTATCAGTGTAGGAAGAGAAAGAGACATAGTTTATAGGATTATCCTACAACTTATTTTGACTTGTACTGTAAACAAGTGCAACTGTATGTTGATATATGTATTATTAGTCTCAAGTTACTTATCAGAAAATACTGATTGATGACAGGTGTTTGGAAAACCAGAGAAGTTTTTGTTTATATTCACTTCCCATCATGTCAGCTTAGATGACAGTAATTATTGTATATCTTTTAAGATTTGACAAAATTGGAGTAAAATGTGTTTGACTGTAACCCTTTACCTATCCAAAGCTATTTTGAAAGAGAATACTGTCTGAAAAAATTGTAATATTTAACCTTCATTTACTGATTTTTCTGTTGTTGAAACAGAATTCATAAATGTGTGCATTTTCAAGAAAATCTTCTTTGAAACTACTAGGCCAAATGGTTTGAAAATTTAGTGTGACATGACTGTACCCCCCCCCCCCCCCCCCCCCCTCCCTACCAATGATCCTCATTTTGGTCTTCATCGGGTTGCAATTATGGCTGCAATTGTGGATTAGAGTTACTATAGAAACCCTATAGGAAATCACATTTTTATCATTTTCACTGAAAGTACTGAGCCAATGTGAACCAGACTTAGCAGGCATTGTCTATGAGAGGTTCTCTACAACTGTTACTCATTTTATTCCTGCTGGGTGGAAAAACGTGGCCGCCAAAAGCATTCTTTGATTCTGATCGGTCAATTTTGAAAACGCTTCTCCTCTGAAACCACAGGGCCAAATGTTTTGAAACTTTGCATGGTTGATAACTGGGACACCCTCTACCAACGTTCCTCATTTTAATGTTGATCGTATTGCAGACATGGCCACAATTGCGATTTATAGGTACTATAGAAAAAACCTATGGGAAATCACATTTTCATCTTCTCTCTGGAACTACTGAGCTGACGTGAACCAAAACTTGGCAAAAATGGTCTATAGGAGGCCCTCTACAAACCGTCCTCTTTTTGTTCCCGTTGGAAAATAAGGCCACCAGAGAAATATGGCCACCAGATACCTTCTATGATTCTGTTTGATGGATTCAAATGTTTTGAAACTTGACATGATTGAAGACTGGGGCACCTTCTACCAGTGATCCTCATGTAATGTTGATGTAATGTTGCAAACATGGCCACAATTGCAGCTCATAGTTACCATGGAAAGCCTATGGGAAATCACATTTTTATATGTAGTTCCAGGTGAACGATTACAGGCTCTGTACAGCCTCTACTTACAGTGATCCATTAACTGAAAAAGTGCTCATGTTCCAGTTCTATCCCCTCATTCAGTTTGACAGGAGGGCTAGGTATATACTAACCTGTAAAATGGTTTTATACTTTCCCCCCTCCAATCCCTCCAACCCAGGCTCTAGACTTGGGGTAAAGGAGAGGCAGTATATAGCTGTCTTACATGTGTATTACACGATTTCAAAAAATGGTTATGCAAAGCAAAATGGGTTAAGCAATTTTATTTTTCAGGTTATGCAGATTTTGAGTCAAACAAGCCCTTTAAATAGGAATCCAGAACCAACACCTTGGGTAGAAGTCCTCTACAGTGCACAACATGGGTATAATTGATTGGGAAAGCTTGACTTGAATCTTGGGTTGCAGTCATGATACAGCCACAGATGCCGCAAATGACCATAAACACAAATAAATAGATTAAAAAACATTGAACTAGAAGCCGTTCTTGCTCTTGATATATAGTACAGGGTGGATTCTCACTTAACCCTTCACCTAACAAGTGTATTGATGGCATTTGAAGAAAAATTACTGAAAAACCAATCGTTTTTAGCTCACCTGACTGAAAGTCAGGGTGAGCTTTTCTTATCACACTTCGTCCGTCGTCCTGCGTGAAGGTGGTGTTTGAGCCTCTTTCTCCTAAACCACTGGCCACATTTTAATTAAATTCCATGTAAGTAGTGGTTATATAGGGGCATTTTGATTTTTATCCAAAATAGGTTTCGGCTCATATTAAGCAGAGGTGTGGGGAAAAAATGGCCAAATTTTTTGAAAATCTTCTTCTAATGAACCACCAGTAGCAGAGACTTGATATGTGGTATACAGAGTCCTTTTGAGGTTTAGAATGAAGTTTGTTCAAGAGAAGTTTGTCAGGCATTATTTGCCTTCGTTATGAGAGGGGCAAAAATTTTGGCCACGCTTAAAATTTCTATTTTCTGAACCGTGAGGTCGATTTGAACCAAATTTGATATGAGATGATAATGGGTCATAAGTAGTTGATTGATGCAAAAAAAAATTTTCTCATTGCCCCGTGGGAACCTCGGGAGCTAAAAATAGGAAAAACCTTAAAACTGCCATATCTCCAAAACTACACGGCACAGAGAATTCTTATTTTGTATAAAGCTTACTTTTATCCAGTAGAATAGAATGGCTAAAAAAAATCCCTATCGGTTTGATCACAAGGAACTTTTTTCAAGACTTTGAAAAAGTGCTGAGTCAGCACTTTTTAACACTGTAGGCAATGGGAAAAACATTAAAAAATCTTCTTCTCCGGATCCAGCAGGCAGAATCTTTTGATATTTTGTATGCAACATTGTGGAGTGGATCTGATTCAAGTTTGTTCAAATCGGCTCCCTGGATTCATATTTGGGCTCAGTATAGAAGCTCGAATTCGAACTTAGTGCATTTCAGGCAAATTTCTTTAAAAATCTTCTCCAGATCCAGCAGGCAGAATCTTTTGATATTTGGTATGCAACATTGTGGGGTGGATCTGATTCATGTTTGTTCAAATCGGCTCCCTGGATTCATATTTGGGCTCAGCATAGAAGCTCGAATTCGAACTTAGTTCATTTCAGGCAAATTTCTTCAAAAATCTTCTTCTCCAGCTTGCTAGATCCAGCAGGCAGAATCTTTTGATATTTGGTATGCAACATTGAGGGGTGGATCTGATTCAAGTTTGTTCAAATCGGCCCCCGGTATTCATATTTGTTCTCACTATAGAAGCTCGAATTCGAACTTAGTGCATTTCAGGCAAATTTCTTAAAAAATCTTCTTCTCCAGATCCAGCAGGCAGAATCTTTTGATATTTGGTATGCAACATTGTGGGGTGGATCTGATTCAAGTTCGTTCAAATCGGCCCCCCCTGGATTCATATTTGGGCTCACAATAGAAGCCCAAATTCGAACTTAGTGCATTTCAGGCAAATTTCTTAAAAAATCTTCTCCTGATTCAGCAGGCAGAATCTTTTGATATTTGGTATGCAACATTGTGGGGTGGATCTGATTCAAGTTTCTTTAAATGGGCTCCCTAGATTCATATTTGGGCTCAGTATAGAAGCTCCAACTTGGTGCATTTCAGGCAAATTTCTTCGAAAATCTTTTTCTCAAGATCCAGCAGGCAGAATCTTTTGATATTGGGTATGCACCATGTTTAGAGGGGGAGAGGGGGGGGGGGGGGGGGGGGATTCAAGTTTGTTCAAGCCAAGTCCTTGGGTTCATATCTGGGCTCACTGTGGTAGCCCGAATTATGACTTAGTTCAAAATGAGGAATTTTCTTTAAAAATCTTCTTCAGATCCAGCAGTTGGAATGTTTTGATATTTGATATGCAGCATCCTTAGTGGGGTGAGATTCAAGTTTGTTCAAGCCATGTCCCTAGGTCCATATTTGGGCTCACTGTGGGAGTTTGAATTTAAACTTAGTTCAAAATGAGGAATTTTCTTTAAAAATCTTCTTCTTCATATCCAGCAGTCAGAATGTTTTGATATTTGGTGTGCAGCATCCTTAGGGGGGTGAGATTTAAGTTTGTTAAAGCCAAGTCCCTGGGTTCATATATGGGCTCCTTAGTTCAATATGAGGAATATTCTTTAAAAATCTTCTTTTTTTTTTTTTAGATCCACTGGTCAGAATCTTTGGATATTTGGTATAAGCTTTTCTTAGGAGGAGCAGATGCAAATTGTTAAAATCAATTCTCTGGGTTGATATTTTGGCTACCATGTCAGGTGAGCGCCCTCAGGCCCCTTGGGGCCTCTTGTTTCCTTATTTTGTTTAAAAAATATAGATTATGACCCATTCATCAAAGTGAGCTTAATGTATTGAAAGCAAAAGTTTTTAAATAATAGATGTGATCACCGATTTTGTGATGGCGTTAAATTTGGTAAAGGGTTATAATACCCTTCCAGCCTCATAGTGAGTCAGTTTCCTTCCAAAAATACTTAAGTCAAAAAGTGCAGGCTAAGTTTTAGCTGGACGATCTCTGGTAATTGTCTTTGTATTTTGTAACATACTGATGGAAAAGAGAATAGAAAAGTCGCAAATGCTTCTCTCATGAAAAACAATCAGAATCGGCGTTGATTCTTGCAGAATGTTTGTTTGATTCTCACCATAGATAATGAAAGTGTCCTTAAGGCCTGGAGAATACTACTTATGTTTTGCTCCCTCATAATAAGGTAACACTTTGACTTGGTCGTGGGGTCTAGTGAAGTCTTGGCTTGGCAGAACTTAGTGCTTTCTAGTTGTCTTAGTTCTATGACCAGCCGATTAAGGGAGCATGGTGGCTCAGTGGTTACGGCATTGAACTTCAAACTGAGAGGTCCACGGTTCGATCTCTGCCAGGGGCAACTGCGTTGTGTCCTTGGACAAGGCACTTAATACTGATTGCCTGTGTGGGGGCATGGTGGCGCTGTGTACTAAGGTGTAATGCACGGTGATGGTGCACTTGTCTGCAACTAATGCTAACCCCCTTCTTGTATGGAGTTAGTACATTGGGGAGTCTGACAGTTATTCGGTGGTTCTCTCCAGGAACTCCGACTTCCTCCACATGTAAAACTGTCCAGCATGAGATGACCCTGGCTGTCGAAAGTGTCGTTAAACTCCAATAAATAAATAAATGACCAGCATACAGTTTCTTTGTTTGGATAATCAAATGTGGCTGAGAAATAATATTTGTCCTTTAACCCTTTACCTAACTTGAAAAGCAGACGACACTTGCAAAAAGAATTCTCGAATAACTATTTTTTTTTCATTTTTTGTCTTAAAAACATTGGTTATAACCCCCTCATTGGAACGAGCTCCTTCCCAAGAGGGGTCATAACTTATGTTTTTGAGACAAAAAATGAAAAAATAATGAAAATTAATTGGCGATTTTTGTGAATAGCGCTGGCCAGTTTTGGTCGTTGTGTTGGGTAGAGGGTTAACAATTTAAACTGATAACGCATCTAGAAGTTGTTACCAAAGGAAAATATTCATTTTTGTCATCTTAAAACATAGCTTAACCCTTTACCCAACGTAACGGCCAAAACCGGTCAGCGCTATTCTCAAAAATCGCCAATTAATTTTCATTATTTTTTTCATTTTTTGTCTCAAAAACATAGGTTATGACCCCTCGTTGGAACGAGCTCGTTAAGCTCGTTCCAACGAGGGGTCATAACCTATGTTTTTGAGACAAAAAATGAAAAAAATTAGTTATTCAAGAATTTTTTTTGCAAGTGTCGTCTGCTTTTCATGTTAGGTAAAGGGTTAAGGCATTCATTGGAGCAAGTTACGGGAGCTCATTTCAGTGATCTTTCCTAAGCTGTGATTTCAAAATTTAAATTGAAAATCAAAAGTTCTGTTTTTATGTATATTTCTGGCACTTTTCAGACAGCCAGTTTAGCTAGCTGCAAAAAAAATTTTAATTTGACATCAGAAAGTCTTCGTTGGCTAAAATTTTGGCACAAAATTTTCTTCCACTTGTGAAGGAAAGACATAGAAGTATGCAATGAAGAGTATGATCAATGACGAAACAAAGAAAAAAACTTGTACAAAGAAATAGTCATCTGGCAATAAAGACGGAAACAAGAACTGATTTTTATGAAACACACCCCAAACCCAGTAATTTTGTCAATAAGGTGTTGTAAATAGTGTTTGGTCAAACTTTCAACGTTAATTGTCAGTGAGTGGTAAAGAGGCAATCTTTTTTCTTCAATAAAAGATTGTTGGTCATCAACATTATAAAAGGCAGCATTTAATTACATAGATGAATGGCGACGGTATGAAGTATTTTGTCTATTTAAATGCAGCCTTTTGTAAAGACTTGTGACACACTAAACCTAGTGGATTATCAATAATAAGTTAATTAATCTGTTATTAACTAATTGCAAAACAAACAGTTGTATGCACCAACAGCATTGAGTTTGATCATTAACTGGTCGAGTGCTAAATTTTTTGGGGCTCCCAAATTTGTTCACATGTCTTTGCTTTGTTACAATTTATGAGAGACACTGCCTGCAGGAACTCTCACATAAATTGTAACAAGGCAAACCTATACAGATTAAATAATTTAACTTCAAAGATAATATGAAGCACATCCACCGAATGTGAAGCCATTATGTTACGGTACAAGCACTTCAGAGTAAAGCCCAAATATAGGCTTCCAGCACTCTACTAGTTTCTTGAACCAGTGGCATAGATATAACTAAAGTGACCACATTTTTGCCTAACAACAATTTTGTCGGAATTTTCGTGTTCTGTCGGATTTTTTTCTATAACCAATTGTCTGTTCAATCATGAAATAAGTGCGTGTTTGTTTTTCAAATCCAGACCAATTTGCACTGGGGGAGCAAGGGGGGTGCATGATGCACCCCATAGTCTCTGTCGGAAATTTTCAATAGCCATCAGAAAAAAATTTCTGACTGACCAAGCCCAGTCGTACAGATGTCCATTTGTGACAGATTATCTTGATTGAAAGATCAAGAGAATCTGTCTGAAATGGACATATTTACGACATTATATTCCTCTTCTGCACAACAATCTAGTTACAAAACACCTGATTCCTCGCTAATTCTCAGAGGCACCGGAAACCACCTTATCTTAACCATACCCTATTGAGCTGCTAGAAAAGCCTTATATCATAAGCCAAGATACTCTGGAATCTTTATCAGAGGCTTGTCTTTTACAAAATGTTCTTGGGGTCCCCCAAACCTCCATTAATGGGAGGGAGCTATGCACCTAGGTGGGTAGAGTATGGGAGGGGGGTGACCCATATGATCCCCCACTTTGGTGCTATCCACCAAAGGTATGTCTTTGACATACAGCTGCCACTTCCCCCCCCCCCCCCCACCCCCACATGTCAGGTGATTTTAATGCTCCTAGCTTTAGGCATCACCCCCTCCCCCTCTCCCATTAGCATCTTCGCATGAAAATACTTTGGTTGGCACTAAAATATCCAAGATAGCTAAACGTTTGGCACTAGACAGTTTCGGATCAGCCTGCATGAACACTGATTCCAGGGCAGATTTTGACCATTTTGGTAGGTAAAGGGTTAAAAATGATAATAGGTTTTATTTTGATGATAAGAATAAGCTGCTATCATTTTTCACTCGCGGCATATTCAAAAATGTTAAGTGTTTGTTATTCTTCTTGAAACACATGTATTATTACCATCTTCTAATAGTTTGTAATGGCATAACTTGCATAGTTAAGCAGAAAATTAGAAACTCAACTCTACATCTGCAAGTTACATAACTCCGCACATGTAACTTAGTAGACATCAGACTGGGTAATCAGACTAGCCAAGGAGGCCTGCAACTGATAAACTTGATTGACAGTTGGATCAACATTGACTGGAATACTGTTTGTGTCAAAAAGAAATGTTATTGTTCAGGAAGCTTTTTTCTCAGTAATTTTAAATTGCAACGGTCAAAATTAATTTATAGCAGGGTTCCCACTCACATGAAAAGTCCTTGAATTTTGGCCCTCTTCCTTGAAAAGTGCTTGAACAGAACTTAATTTTCCATAAGTCGAAATAAGTTGTAACATAACTGCAATAAACTAAGTGTACTGCTGCTTGTGCACTGATAAGATCAGAATCTTACATCATTTTCTGGAAAGCAGAGAGCGTCTGGTCTTATCAGTATAGGAAGAGAAAGATACATAGTTCATAGCAGTTATTCTACAACTTTATTTTACATTGTACTGTATGCCAATTCAAGTGACATCCGTAAATGTATGGTTCTCTTGAGAAAGTTCCAGCATATTAGTGGCGGTATTGACGTTATGGTAATAAGGTCAATATTGTTTTGGGCTGCTATGTTCAAATGTATTTTATTACATTCAAAGCCTTATGGACTATAGTGATCACCAAATTCAACACACAACTTTTCATTCCAGTATTATAGGCCATAATTTTGTCATAGTTTAGGGACATCCGTGGCTGGGCAGTCATCTTTAGTCTTGTTTCATGTGTCTTCACCATCTTACAATTTATGGGAGAGTGCCTATAGGCACTTTCCCATAACTTGTAACAAGGCAAATCCATTCAGATGAAATAAATTCTCTTCAAAGATAGTGTGAACTATGTCCACAGAATATAAAGCTTTTAACCCTTTACCCAACACAGACGATATCAAAATTTATTATTTTAAATATAATTTTTTTTTAAATTTTTCAAAAAATTTCCACAAAACCATATAATGTGACCCCTCATTGGAATGAGCTCATTCCAATGAGGGGTCACATGATATGGTTTTGTTAAAATATTTTGAAAAATTTAATTTTTTCAACTGCTCAATTTGCATATTACGCGGGCGGATGCGGGCGATTCATTAGGTAAAGGGTTAAGTTGTTCTACTTGTACTTAAGAATGGAGCCTGCATATGGGCTTCCAGCATTCAACCAGTTAAATGAGTGTCTTATATTCTAAGGGTTAGGATTATTCTAGTTTTTTAAACATGGTTCAGTGAGGTTTTTCACCATTTAACTGGTAGAGTGCTGGAAGCCCATATTTGGGCTTTATTCAGAAGTGTATGTACTGCAACTTAAAGGCTTCAGATTAAGCAGCTGTCCTTCATATTATCCTTGAAGTGACCTTAATTAATTTGTTAAGATTTGCCTGGTTACAGTTTATAGGAGAGTGCCCACAGGCACTCTCCTATAAATTGTAACAAGACAAAGACATGTGCACAAATTTTGGTGGCCAAAAATAATTTAGCACTCTACCAGTTAAACAAACAATTGCAGAAGTAAATTTGAAAGTTACATTTTAAGTATCTTGACAATTGTTTCTTGTCGAGTCTTGGCTGCCTGTATAAGACAGACAAGACTTGCCTGAAAGAAACTGCAAATCCACAGGATGTGTACAGTCAAAGTGTAGTAAAAATGTATAAAAATCTCCAAGGTATTAAGGGTTAATTTATCCCTTCGAGGATATATATTTTTCACCTGTTATTTTCATTTGCAACGGTTTTGTAATGTAAATTAATAGAGTTTGTTTGAAATGTGGAAACCCCCATTACCTATAACAGCTGATTGCCTGCATACCTGTACAGCTAAACTAGGTTGTTAGGTAACATTTTCAAAGATTCAAACATATCAAATTTAATGAGTTATATATAGACTCCATGCTTGCAATTTTCCATGTTGTGATGATGATCAGCCAATCTTGTTTGTTCTACATGATGGATACAGCAATGGGCAAAACTGCATCAAAGAGTGTAATATTTGCTAGAGGAGTTCAATAAAATTTCTCTTGTTCTTTTTTACTTGTGCATGTACTGTGTTGGGAATTTGAGAGAGGTTTGCAATAATTTTAGTGTAAGAAACAGTAGATTCACTACAACCACCGTGGACTGGTCACTTTCCACAGGTGGGCAATATTTCCACAGAGGTAATAATATTAGATTCCAAAAACTGATTATAGAAACAATCATCAAAAATTTAATCAATGAAGCACCAGGTAGATGGTGTTTTTTTTTTACCTGGTAAACATGTACGTGGACATCACTGCCCACTCATGGATTACGACCAATTCACAGTGACAGTACAGTAAAAATATCTTGTAGTTATTTTTCACTGTACTTCAAAATGATTCAAAATGCACAAAAAGGAAGTCAAAATTCTATTCCCGCCAGATTGTACTGTTCACTTGGGAAGTTCAGCAGTGCTCATTTACTGAGGTAAACAAGTTCCATTACACTGGCAGTGTATGGTCTGGTACAGTGGAACCCTGTTAATTGAATAGCCACTTTGCCAGTAAAAATTATTCAGTTAACAGGAGTATTCAATTAACAGGGATTGTGTCACTTTCCTGTATTCTGGAGATAAACTTAGCATTTATTCTATTATATCTTGTTTGATAAGATATTTATTTATTTATTTTATTGGTGTTTAAGGTCACATACTTATGCACAATGGGTAATCATGACCGTGACAGTTTTACGGGTGGAGGAAGGCGGAGTACCCAGAGAGAACCACCGAGCAACGACGAGCAGCTGCCAGCTCCTCAACATCATAACTCAGCACTGCAGCACAGGCAGGGTTAGATTGGTAGAAGACATGCGCACCATCGACATGCCGTACGCCTTAGTACATGGCGTCATCATGCCCCCATGTGAACAATCGGGGTTAAGTTCCTTGCCCAAGGACACAACGCGGTAGTCCGACTCGATCGCTCAGACGGTCACCCATCCGAGGACTAACCAGGCTCCATGTTGCTTAACTTCGGTGATCTGACGAGAACCAGATACCACAACGCCACCACGCCCCCTAGATATGATATAATAGATTAAATGCCTCTATTGGATGATACTGAGGCCAAATAGGTCTATAAACAAAGGAAAACTGGGGAGAGTCAGGGTAATTTCTTGACAGGTTACAAGATTTTTTATTCAATTAACAGGAGTTTACTCTATAACCTATATTCAATTAACAGGTCAAATTAGTATTGGTGATATGGTAAATGGTTTTGTGTTGGAAAGTTATATTCAATTAACAGTGTTATTCAGTTAAGAGATATCCAATTAAGTGGGATCCACTGTATCATTACCTAGTTTAGATGGGTGTGTGGGGTGTGGTGGCTCATTGGTTAGAGGGTTGGTTTTTAAACCAAAAGGTCAGTCCTGATGCACACCATCTGGATGATGTCCCTTGGACAAGACACTTAATCCTGATTGTCCACGTGGAGCCACACACTATGAATCTGTGTACTAAGGCACACTGCATGTCATTGGTGCACTTGCCTTCAACTACTGCTAACTCTGCTTTTGCTAGGTAAATAAGTCTGGATTTTGCTCACCACTATTCAGGTACTTCAACTTTCTCTATCTGCAAAAATGTCTGACTCGATATTACCCTGTCCAGTGTGCAAAATTTGACGAGAACACTTGTTTCGTTCACGTGGTGGTTACGCAAATTTAAAGCTATGTGAACGGATCACCGGTTAGCCAAGAGTTGCATCTTGAACAATGAAGTCTGAGTCACTTAACTGGTAGAGTGCTAATTTTTTTCTTAGCCTCTAGATTCGTTCACACATTTTTGTCTTGTTACAATTCATGGGAGAGTGCCTGTAGGCACTCTCCCATGAATTGTAACAATGCAAATCGATGGAGGTGAAGTAATTTTGCTTACAAGATAATATGAAGGGCATCCACGGAATATGAAGCCTTTAACTTTTGGTACCTGAAGTTCAGAATAAAGCCCAAATATGGGCTTCTAGCACTCTAACAGTTAAGCAGCCTTTCTTGAGTCTTGATAGATTTTTAGACGTTTGCCATGGGAGGCCGTATACATTACAATTCCATGCAATATATGAATACTTGTTGGTGATAAAAAAGCAGTTTCCCAAGAATTTTTACATAGCCGAGCGTTCGGTTAGCCATCACCAACCCACGTGAACGGTCAGTCTGTTGGAGTCTGTTGAAAGCATCATCTGTTTATTTATTTATTGGGAATTAACGACACTTTTGACAGCCAGGGCAACCCCGTGTCGGACAATTTTATGGGTGAAGGAAGCCTGAGTACCCAGAGAAAACCACTGAGCAATGGCGAGCAACTGCCAGTCTCCCCAATGTACTAACTCCACACAATCAGGGTTGGCATGGGTTGAAGATAAGTGCACCATGGACTTGCAGTAGTACACAGTGCCATTGTGGGCAATTAAGATTAAATGTCTTGCCCAAGGACACAATGCAGGTACCCCTGGCGGGGAACGCACCATGGACCTTTTGATTTAAAGTTCAGTTCTGGCCAGGTACTGCAGGTGGCCATCAACACAATAAATAAGTTGAAACAAGCTATTAATTGAAAATAGAATGTTTTCATTTTTGAAATTTCCTAAAAAAAACCTTTTCACAATCCATTCCAATGAGAGGTCATAAGCTGAGTTTAAATGCTTTTTGAGAATATTACTGGCTGGTTTGGGCCATTTTGTGTAAAGATATGCTGTAGATGAGATTTACGCTAATGCTGTACAGTGCACAGGGTTAGTTACTCAATTAATAATGAAAACGTTTTATAACCAGAAAGTGTGACCGACTTACTTAGTCTCATTTTCTGGTTATAAAAAATTGGTAACTGCCATATCACACACTGCATGATAATGTACACTCATTAAGGCTGTGCAATGCACAGCGTCAGTTGCACAATGCATGTAGAGTGGATAATCAGAAGTGACTAACAATTGCATTGCAGAGAGTTAGTAATCTAATATGCACTGGCTAACCATAGGCATTGCAAAGGATTAGTTGACAGGCTGCCATATCACACACCACATCAAATTATACACTGACTGAGGCTGCAAAAATGCACAGGATAAATTGGTTACATGTTACATGGGATGCAGGATTCAAGCAACTAATGAAAATACTTGTACTGGATTGTGGAAGTTTTTTTAAAGTGAATTCTAAAAAAGACATTCAACTGTCAATTAATAGCTTGTTTTGAATAAAAAATTTAATAGAAATTAAGATTATCCTTCGGTTTTTTCACAGTTGATTCAATTGTGTGAAAAACTTTCATGAATAATGTGAGGTATGTTTAGCAAAGAAATATATGATAGAAATTTTGGTTTGTTTTTCTTGCATAAGATTCTAGGAGATCTCTCTATTAAGGTGCTCATATTGTTTGATGAAGAACGAATTTAATACATTTTTTTGTAATTGTCCTGCAACTCACTTCAGCTTAAACAGTTTGTGTTGAAAGAAATGGTAAACTCTAATTAGTCAAATAAGTCAAACAACATGTGGGCTCTCACCTGCAACACTGTCAGTAAACTGTTGAAATCTGACTTCCACATCTTTTCATGGAGAAACTAAATGTTAGATTTATCTTGAAGTAAGAATCAGGCCATTCATATGGTGAATTTAATAATAGTAACATTCAGCAATGGAATTGGGTCATACAGATGGGGAAAAAGTAGTAATTGTAACCCATATTTTTCTAAAAGAGTTTTTATTGTATTCCTGATAATCATTTATTTTATTGATGGGAAATGGTGTTGTACCTGCCACCCATCACATAAGCTTAGAAGTAACCAAAATAAACATTTCATGGCAGCTTAGATCCACCAGCCTACCTGTACACATATTGTGTGCTGAAAGCACTGTTTCATTAAAAACATTTCACAGAATCTTTTGTTCACTATTTTTCCCAAGCATTGACATTGGCAATCCTAGAGACCTTTCCAAGAAACCATGTTAACCCTTTACCTAATGAATCACCCGCATCCGCTCGCGTAATATGCAAATTCAGCAGCTGAAAAAATATTATTTTTTGAAAAATTTCAACAAAACCACATCATGTGGCCCCTCTTTGGAACGAACTCTTTCCAATGAGGGACCACATGATATGGTTTTGTTGTAATTTTTTGAAAAAATTTAAAAAATGTTATTTAAAATAATAAATTTTGATATCATCTGCATTGGGAAAAGAGTTCAGGACTGATATTAGCAGTGTTAAATAAATGAAGATTTGAAATTGCATGTATATTACAAGGGAACCCTGTTAATTGAATAGTCACTTTGCCAATGAAAGTTAGTCAATTAACATGAGTATTCAATTAACAGGGATTGTGTCACTTTCCTGTATTCTAGAGATAAATGTAACATTTATTCTATTATATCTTGTTTGGCAGAGCTCCATGAGCTCTGTGAAACAAGATATAATAGATTAAGTGCCTGTATTGGATGTACTAAGGCCAAATAGGTCTATAAACAAAGGAAAACTGGGGCGATTCAGGGTAATTTCTCGTCAGGTTACAAGATTTTTTTATTCAATTAACAGGAGTTTACTCTTTAACCTATATTCAATTAACAGGTCAAATTTGTACTGGAGGTATGATAAATGGTTTTGTGTTGGGAAATTATATTCAATTGACAGGGTTATTCAGTTAAGAGATATCCAATTAAGTGGCCCCCACTGTAATTGGTAAGTGAAAAATCTACCCCACAGCAATTTAGTAGTAATCCACCCTCCAAATACTGTAGAGTCAATATTTTTTTCTGTTTGATCGTTTCAGTTCGTAATTTCACTACTGACCGAGCTAATAGCGCATTATATTGTGCATTGCATAGGCCAAATGCTCTCGTGCATTGCAGTTGGACTACTTCATTCTTCTGCAGTAAGAAGTGCATTAGCTAATGAGCATGTTCTGCACTAATTGGGACAGGACTTCTAGTTTAAACTGTATCATGTCGGACATCTTTACAGGTGGTGGAATCTGTGCGACTCAGGGAGAATCACCGAATCGTAGTGAATAATTGTCAGACTCTCCTACTAATCAACCCTGCATAAGAAAGCTTGAATGGTTGAAGCATTTTCTTTCATTTAAAATTCTTGGTCTGCTTTCTTCTCCTTTCACTCGAAGAGTATGGCAGGGCAGTGCAAACTAGATGTTCAACATGTACATAATGGCAAGTCAAGGAAACACCACAGTTGGTATATGATTTGAAGTTTTTGCCTTCTGGTCTGCTTTCACCTGTTACTGCACTACTCTGTTATGAAATTTGACTACCAATTTTATTGCATTATTTTTAAAAAAAAAAAAAAAAAGTATAGGGTCTTTTCTGACCCTCTGACTCCATGGTGCCTGCAGAATATACTTGTTATTAGAACATGTCTAACAAGATAAAACATAAATTGAATTCATAGTTTATGATAAGAAAGCTGAGCTGCTAATTTAGAAATATCTTGATGATAGAATGAACTTGTTATTCAAAAATTGTATGTGGATAATTCGGCTTTCCTTTCAAAACAAGCTATTAATTGAAAATAGAGTATGTTTTCATTTTTGGAATACACTAAAAAAATGTTTCTACAGTCCATTCCAATGAGAGGTTTGAATGCTTCTTGAGAATGTTACTGGTTGGTTTTGGCCATAATGTTGGATAAAAAGCTGATATAGATGATAAGACTGTACCATGTACAGGGTTAGTTACTGAGTTAACCTTTTGATACTTTTGTACGTCTTATGGCGTTGATACTTTGTGGTCATTTGTTTTGTTATTTTTCGATTTTTTTTCAAGTTTAACCTCAATTCCTATTTTTTCCTGAATAGTGCTCAGTGTCAACCGTTGAGCCAAGTGTTATCACAGCTTAAAATACTAATATAATCCTGCTGTCAAGACTTCTTAACTGGTTGAGTGCTAGAAGCCACTATTAGGGCTTTCAAAAAATGAGGATACCAGAGCAAAAGCCAACACTTTCCTTGCTTATATTTCATATTCAGTCAAACGCAAATAATATTTTGTTTCTAAAAATTTGTTTTATTACAAATTATTGGAGAGTGCCTGTGGGCACTCTCCAATAATTTGTTATAAAACAAGTTTGAATAACAAACTCAGACCACCAAAAATAATCTAGCCCTCAACCAGATAATCATTAAATATCTTATTTGTGCTTTCTGACGTTTGACGTTGCATTTTGAAAAACGTTGAAGAAACTGAATTGCCAGTGACGTTTGAACATCAGGATAATTAAGTCTCAAAGGGTTAATAATGAAAAAAAAATTTTGACGAGAAAGTACACTGCACACGGTTAGTCACACTTTCTGGTTATAAAATAATTACTAACTGCCATATCACACAGAGGCTGTACATGCACAGGGTTTGTCACATAATAGAGATGATCCTATTTTTAACCAGAAAGAAGACAGTAACTAACCCTATGCATTGCACAGAGTTGGTAAACTAACATATACTGGCTGACCATAGGCATTGTTCACGATTGGTCAATAGGTTGCAATATGACACACTACATGAAAATACAGTGGAGCCCACTTAATTGGATATCTCTTAACTCAATAACCCTGTTAATTGAATGTAATTTCCTAGCACAAAACCATTTACCATACCTCCAGTACAAATTTGACCTGTTAATTGAATATAGGTTGTAGAGTAAACTCCTGTTAATTGAATAAAAAATCTTGTAACCTGTCGAGAAATTACCCTTACTCTTAGTACATCCAATACAGGCATTTAATCTATTATATCTTGTTTGACAGAGTTCTGTCAAACAAGATACAATAGATTAAATGCTAAGTTTATCTCTAGAATACAGGAAAGTGACACAATCCCTGCTAATTGAATACTCCTGTTAATTGAATAATTTTCATTGGCTAAGTGGCTATTCAATTAACATGGTTCCATTGTATACACCAACTGAAGCGGAAAAAATGCACAGGGTTAGCTGGTAACATGTTATATAGGGTGCAGGATTCAAGGAACTAATGGAAATACTTATACTGGATTGTGGAAGTTTTTATGCCCCTGCCATAAAATGGCCGAGGGGCATATAATGTTACCCTTGTCCATCCATCATTTTGTCATTCCATCTTTCTGCCATTCTGAAATAAGTTTTTCAGACTTTTTTTGCCATATATTGAAATAAATTGCTGATTTCTGGTATGTGGCTTTGTCGTGGGTACCTACAAATCAAATTTAAGTCTGGTCCTTCTATTTGGTCTTAGACGGATGTTTTTTTTGCAGAACTATTGACCTTGAACTGAGATTATGATGTGAAAATTTAGAGAATCTGTTCTTCTAACTTATTTGCTTGTGGGGGGGGGGGGGGGGGCATACTGTCCTACTAACACATCTAGTTTTAATGTGAATTCAAAAATTATAACAATTACTAGTTTGTTTAAAGAGGAATCCTCCTCTGCAGTAATTTTGTATCTGTCTGTAGGAAACTTTATCTGTAGCATGTGCAGTTTATATGTACTCCTGTGTGGAGAAGAGATCAGAGGGAAGAAATAATGTAAATATTACAGATGGTAACTACCATTAGTATTGACTGCAGTGATAGGTAATTTTGGTCTGGTATTTAGATTTCACATTCTCCTATTACCAGGAGACTTAGGAGCATCTGAAATTGAATTCCATTATCTATCTATTGTTGAACACCTTTTAATTCCATTCACAGTAATATTTGCCACTAATATATTTATTCTGTAAAGTGTTGTTCCTCTTCACAACTATACTAATAGGTGGACATCATGCCAAACTATCCTGTACATATCTCATCTCCAATCCAGTTAAAATATGAGTTTTAGAGAGATTTTTTTCCATTTTTCAAACAAAAAAATGCTTTTTCATAGGGCTATTTTTTACACTAGAATTTTGTTATGCCTTGAGGATGGTAAAGGGTTTCCATGGGTTGAAGGCCCATGGAAATATGTTGTGAGACAAAGGCCCCTTGCTTCACCCATTGGCACTATTTTGTAGTTTGGAAGGGACACTTTGGCATGTGAAGGAAAATTGGGGTACCTGAAGCCAGTAAACAGCTGTTCAACTTTTTAGTGTTCCAAATAGACACAAATGGGGCGTCAGTCCATATGACATTTGTCAGAATGCAGTGCTGGAAGTGAACAAAATTGATGGGTGCAGTTTTAAGCTCCCATGAAATCAGAGTCTGGAGTAAACTGCACCCATAAAATGTTAGTACATGAATATTGAGGGAATACTGTCACTAACATCAGAAACTCTGAATGTATAAGGTCCTGCTGAACTATGACAGTAATTTCCTATTGGCCACAGGGTGCAGCTTTCTAAAAACAATACACATTCATATGCTCTCACAGTATATTAAAGTTCCACAATATTTTTGAACAAGTGCATTTTTTTTTATCTCCCGTAAAATAGAAAACACGGATGCTGACGGGGGCAATTGCACATGCACCTGTCTCATTTCCAGGATTGAGAAGGCACCATGTTACAACTATGGCCTATTTAACTGGTAGAGTGCTACATTTTCCTTGACCACAGATTCCTTTCACCATATATTGCTGTTACATTTGATTGGATAGTACCAATTGGCACTATCCAATCAGATGTAACTGATCATTGTGTCAAAAAAATTTGATTCTTGCCAGGATCAATATGAAACCACCTTCAGTCGATTGCAGATGTTACAGTCACAGCCTATGTGTTTTTAGTGAAGCCCAAATATGGGCTTCTAGTACTCTACAAGTTAAGCAAGGTAGGTTACGTATTTTGCTTAGACACATTGGATGTAATGCAAGTCCATTCCAAACTCACAACCTCTCGGTTCCAATTCCACCATGCCAATCAGTGATCCACTGATTAGCCATTGTGCAAAAATATGTGACCTTAAACACCAATAAATAAATAAATAATTCCTATGCTTTCACTATACCTTTGGAAACCTCAAAAATATATCCATCTGTTGTTTCAGACTCTAGTTTTATGATTTCCTGGAAAAATGCAGGAATGCCTTCATGGACTTCTTTGGTTTATTTCTTTGAATATAATGTGGTGTCTGAGGATGAGAGTTGGCCATCATCTGTGAGAGATTGAATTTTCATATTGATTAGCATCTCTCTTAATTTTAGTTCAAGATATATCTGAAATATAACCCATTAAATATTGAGTCTTGTAGAGGGTGTCTGTGTTGTTTTAGAGGACATGTTGAAGTATAAGGAAATAAACATCTTCACGAGCTGTATTGCCACCAGTGCAAAATTGTCTTCACTCCTGTACCCAACATTGTTTGTTTATTGCGGTTTTAATGGCACTTTCAACAGCCAGGGTCATGTCATATCAGACAGTTTTACAGGTTCTGGAAGCAGGAGTACCCATAGAGAACCACATAGCAATGGCTCTCCAACTTTCCAACTCATTAGCTTAACTTGACAAAGTCAAGATAAGCTATTGCCATCACGCATGTGGAAGTCTGAGAGTCTGTTCACATTTTCCTTTAGCACAGGGTACACCCCGTAGTTTTTGTCCAATCATCATGAAATTTCATACGCAGTTTGAGGTCATGTTTAGATGAAAACGTCCCCTTTTTGTCACCATCGATCAACCGTGATGGCTGCCCAAGCCCAAAACCCAAATACCATTAGCACAGTCTACAGATCGTATTTATGAAGGGATTTCATTGTAACTTGGTAGGATGCCTCTGTATAATATCTAGATGAGAACGTCCCCTTTTGGTCATGATCTTTCAACCATGATGGCTGCCCAAGCCCAAAACCCAAAAACTTTTAGCACAGTCTACAGGTCATATTTAATATGGAGGGATTTCATTGTAACTTGGTACGATGACTCCGTATGATGTCTAGATGAGAACTTCCCCACTTGGTCGCGATCTGTCAACCATAACGACTGCCCGGGCTCAAAACCTGAAAACCTTCAGCACAGTCTACAGGTCATATTTATGGAGGGATTTCATTGTAACTTGGTAGGTTGACTTCATATAATGTCTAGTTGAGAATGTCCCCCTTTTGGACGTGATTGGGCAAATGTGACGACTACAGGGACCCGAAGCCCAAAAACGTTTAACACAGTCTACAGGTCATATTTATGAAGGGATTTCATTGTTACTTGGTAGGATGAGTCCAAATAATGTTGAGATGAGAACGTCCCCTTTTGGTCGCGATCATTCAGCCTTGATGGCTGCCTGAGCCCAAAAACCTTTAGCATAGTCTATAGGTTGTATTTATGGAAGGATTTCATTGTAACTTGTTAGGTTGACTCCATATAATGCCTAGATGATGACATCCCCTTTTGGTAGTGATTGGTCAACTGGACGGCTACAGGTGCCCAAAGCCTGAAAACCTTGAGCACAGTCTACAGGTCATATTTACGAAGGGATTTCATTGTAAATTCGTATGATTACTCCAGATGAGATTGTCCCCTTTTGGTTGCGATCATTCAACCATGATGGCATTCCCGGGCCCAGAGCCCGAAAACCTTTAGCACATTCAACAGGTCATATTTATGAATGATTTCATTGTAACTTGATAGGTTGACTGCATATAATGTCTAGATGAGAATGTCCCCTTTTGGACTCAATTGGGCAACTCTGCCAGCTACAGGGGCCCGAAGCCCAAAAACCTTTAGCACAGTCTACAGGTCATATTTATGAAGGGATTTCATTGTAACTTGGTATGATGACTCCAAATAATGTCTAGATGAGAACGTCCCCTTTTGTACGCGATCATTCAGCCTTGATGGCTGCCCGAGCCCAAAAACCTTTAGCATAGTCTATAGGTCGTATTTATGGAAGGATTTCATTGTAACTTGTTAGGTTGACTCCATATAATGCCTCGATGATGACATCCCCTTTTAGTCGAGATTGGTCTACTGTGATGGCTTCAGGGGCCCGAAGCCCAAAAGCCTTGAGCACAGTCTACAGGTCATATTTATGAAGGGATTTCATTGTAACTTTGTAGGATCACTCCAGATGAAGCCCAGATGACAACGTCCCATTTTTGGTCGCGATCATTCAGCCATGATGACTTCCCGAGCCCAAAACCTGAAAAACTTTAGTACAGACTACAGGTCGTATTTGTGAATGGATTTCATTGTAACTTAGTAGAATGACTCAGTATAATGTTGAGTTGAGGACTTCCCCTTTTAGTTGTAATTGGTCAGCCGTCATGGCTACACAGGCCTGAAGCCCGGAAACCTTTAGCACAGTCTACAGGCCATATTTATAAAGGGATTTCAATGTAACTTGATAGGATGACTCGTTTTGGAATAATTTCACTGTAACTTGGTAACTTTCGTTGACATACGTTAACTGTGAGGGCCACATACATTAACTGTGAGGTCATATTAACCCACCCCTCAGCTCTTTAGTACAGTGTACACCTTATATTATTTTTATTAAAAACATAGCATACAGGGAACAGAAATTAACATATTCCCAATTATCACAATTCTTGTCTTATTTCATAATATTTTCATAAACATTGAACATTATCCTTTTCATCAAACGCAACACACAGACAAGTTAAGCTACAGTGTCATTGACACGTTCATTGTTAAAGCCCTGATAGTGGCTTCTAGTACTTAACCAGTTAATACACAGTACCACCATTCTCCCACTTGGTCGATCAGGATAAGGATAAGGTGTCTTGCCTAAAGACACAATGCAGAAGATGTGGGTCAGGATCAAAATCAACCTTTTAATTTCAAGGCCAGCATGCTGACCAAAAAGCAACCATGTTCCCTTGTACTCACCAATAAGATATGTTATTTATAAGATATGATTTTCTTTCCCAGAAGTGCCATTATCAAACTTGGCTGATATGACTTCAAGTCTTCAACTTGGGTGATATGATGCCAATTTCAGCCGATATGAACCAAGTTGAGATGTCGGCCTTGATATTTTACTAGGCACGATGAATTTATTTATACAAAATGTTCACAGTTATTCATCGAATGCAGTCATGGAAATTGCATTCAATGAATAATTGTAAATGCTGTTCAGTGCATGGAGAGTGGGTTGCAACAAAAACATTTGTGAAGTGGAGTTTCCACTTTGATAATAATTTGAACTCAATGAAAAAGCTCGAGGATGAACAGAGTTTCAACCATTGGGCCTCCAAGTTGAACCCATTGGCTGAAAATTTCGGTTGCTTTGGGAGTTTTTGTTTAGGGAGAAATTTCACTCTGTTCCTGTTTTAGTTGAAATCCACTTTTCATGCACTGTAATTATGTTTTAGTTAAGGATTACAGTACTGTGATCTTAAATGTGGTCTTTTTCTCATTTAGGTCGCAGTCTGGTCATGACACATTTCTAACTATGGATGGAGATTTCACAAATATTACGAAATCAATACCAAATCAAGAAAAACAATCTATCCAAGCACCTAATAGGCCCCACAAAGTAGATCTTATATTTCTCATGCCATTTTTTTGTAAAATTGCGTGTAGTTTTTATTTTATTAACTCATCTTGATAAAGTCAAGCTGAGCTAATCTCATCGCTCGTCATCCGTCAACACCATGTTTTGGTCTTCTCCAAAACCACTGGGCCAATTCAAGTGAAAGTTTGTGTGATTGATGGTTCCGAAGGGGCATTGCATTTTTGTTCAACTCAACATGCCCAGCCCCATAGGGAGGGAGTGGGGGAAAATGCTCCAAAATATTTTTAAAATCTTCTCATGAACCAGTGTGTACAATGACTTGATATATGTTATGGAGCTTCCTTTTGAGGTGTAGAATCAAGTTTGTTCAAAGGAAGTTTGTGAAGCAATATTTTGCTTTGTAATGGGAGGGGTAAGATTTTTGGCCCCACCAAAAAATTTCTATTTTCTAAACCAATGGTCCGATTTGATCCAAATTTGGTATGTGGTTTTATTGGGTCATATGTACTTGACTCATGCAAAAAAAAAAACCCTGGGAGCTAAAAATAGAAATGTTTTCAAACACCCATATTTCCCAAACCACACAAAACAGAGAGCTATTATTTGGTATGAAGCATCCTCAGGACCAGAAGAATTGAATGGTAAAAACAATTGCCATCGGTTATGTTAGGGTGTTCTGAAGTGGGGGGGCATCAAAAAAATGCTGAGTCAGCATATTTGCAAAAATCTTAAAAAAATCTTTTCTCCAGAACCAATCATCAGAATCTTTTGATATTCAGTATACAGCATTCATAGGGGGGTCAGATACAAGTTTGTTATTAAAATAAAGCCCATTGCTTTATATTTGGGCTCAATACAGGAGCCCAAATTTGTAACTTAGGGTAATATGGGGAATATTCTTTAAAAATCTTTTTCTTCAGAACCACCAGTCAGAATCTTTTAATGTTTGGTATTCATCATTGTTATGAGGGTCAGATTCAAGATTGTTCAAACCAAGTCCCTAGGTTAATATTCGGGCTTCCCAAATTTTAACTTGGTTCAATATGGGGGGATAAGTTTTAAAAATCTTCTTCTTCAGATCAACCAGTCAGAATGCTTTTATATTTGGTATGCAATATCTCTAGAGGGATCAGATTGAAGTTGGTTCAAATCGGATCCTTAGGTATGTATTTGGGCTCGCTATGGTAGCCCAAATTTTAACTTAGTGCAATATGAGAAAATTTCTTTAAAAATCTTCTTCTTCAGATCCACCAGTTGGAATGCTTTCATATTTGATATACAACATGTCTAGGGGGGGGGGGGGGGGGGGGGGGGGGGGGGGGGGGGCAGATTCAAGTTTGTTCAATTTGAGTGCCTGGGTTAATATTTGGGCTTCATATGGGAACCTGAAATTTAACTTAGTACAATATGAGGGAATTTCTTCAAAAATCTTCTTCTTCAGACCCACTAGTCAGACTGCTTTCATATTTGGTATACAACATCTCTAGGGGGGGGGGGGGGGGGGGAGGTCAGATTCAAGTTTGTTCAATTCAGATCCATAGGTTATTAATATTTGGGCTTGCTATGGTAGCCCAAATTTTAACTTAGTTCAATATGGGGGATAATTTTTTAAAATCTTCTTCTTCAGATCCACCAGTCAGAATGCTTTCATATTTGGTATGCAACATCTCTAGGGGGTGCAGGGATTCAAGTTTGTTCAAATCGGGTCCCTCGGTGTATATTTGGGCTCGCTATGGTAGCCCAAATTTTTACTTAGTGCGATATGAGGAAGTTTCTTGAAAAATCTTCTTCTTCTTCAGAATTCACAAGTCGGAATGCTTTCATATTTGGTATACAACATCTCTAGGGGGTCAGATTCAAGTTTGTTCAATTCGAGAGCCTGGATTAATATTTGGGCTCCATATGGGAAGCTGAAATTTAACTTACACAATATGAGGGAACTTCTTCAAAAATCTTCTTCTTCAGATCCACTAGTCAGAATGCTTTCATGTTGCTATTCAAGTTTGTTCAAATTGGATCTGTAGGTTAATATTTGGGCTCACTATGGTAGCCCAAATTTTAACTTAGTGCAATATGAAGAAATTTCTTTAAAATTTCTCTTCTTCAGATCCAACAGTCAGAATGCTTTCATATTTGGTACACAACAGCTCTAGGGAAGTCAGATTCAACTTTGTTTAAATCGAGAACCTGGGTTAATATTTGGGCTCCCATTGGGAGCCGGAATTGGCAAAGCAGCTGAAGAATTAGAAATTTTGTATTCAGTACCCTCTAGAGGTGTGTAACTAAGATTAATCCACATAGATTGTTTCAAGGGGTTTCACATTTTACATTATGATCAACTGAAGAAAAGGCATGATGCTCGGATTATTTTTATCTCTCCTGAGGGGCTCAAGGATTGACAGTATATACAATGGAGATGGATTGCTTATTGTAGACTTATTCTTGGACTCTGTTTATATTGTGTTCTGTTCAAGATGAGCCCATCAGGCCCCGTGGGGCCTCTTGTTTTTTTTTTATTTTTGTACTTCTTTCTTTGCCCCCAAAAATTTATGTTCTTGGTTTGTTTTATGTTTTAGGCCTCATAATCTACAGAATAGCATGGGTGGTGGTGTATTTTGTCCCTTGAGTGCAAGAAGGCTTTGCAATGCTAAAGTATTGCAAACCCTTCTTGTACTCAAGTGACAAATTTATCAATTTTATTAACTTGGATAAAATATCGGACATAAACCATGTAATTTTTTTTTTTTTTTTTTTTAAGTTTGCATTGGTTATAAAAACAGAGCATGCAGCATCCCAATGGACCATGCGGGAGGACCTCAGAAACAGATTTTTAACTTTTTTTTGCCATATGCAATGTTTTTGCATTTCGTTTTCGACGGATAAGCTTCTGTGGGGTTGCTTGCAGAAAAGTGGTCAGAGAATTTCGACTAGATCACAACTGCGTTGTGATGTGGTCAAAATTCTCAGTCTGCTTTTGAAATGAAAGTGCTGTATTGCAGATCAGCTTGCGAGTTTGACGTCAGTGGGGATTCCTGGAAGTTAAGGTTGACAAATACAATCAATATTAGTCAGATATCTGTTCTGTGTATAATTGGTATTTTCGTACAATGATCTAATTTTTTTCAAAATTTTCAAAACTGACTAATGTTTGTATTTTTAGTTGCAGGTTTGATACATGGTGGTATTGTTGGTAATGACAGTATTATGGCCACAGGAGTTTTTTCCTCCAAAGAACTACTTAGAGTCACAAGGCGTGAGTTTTTTCTCAATTTTACCACGATTAACAAAAGTTAGAAAGATGTTCAGACAAAAGTTGTTCTCCCTTTTATATCCTGTTGATAAAGTGAAAGAGGGGTGTGAGGTTGTTTTCATGCTATAACTATCTGAAAATGGATGTGCATATGGTGTTTGTGCATCCATTTGTCCACTGATGCATCGATCTGCTTGTTTATCAACACATAACAAAAATTTACCTCATAATTCCACCTCTAGTTTTGTCAGATTTCAGTGAATTGCTCCAAAAGTATTAGTGTAAGGCATGCATAGCAGGTTGTCCACAGATTTCAATTTGATCTCTTTTCCAGACCTTTGAACCCTCAAATATATGTTGTGCCCATAACTGTGGTATGGAATTAAAAATGTTTTCAAAAGCTTGAGTGAAGGATTGCACTAACTTCTGCAAAAAAGTCATTTCAAATAGAGCTTTGCTATCAACCTGGTAGTAGGTAAAATGCAAGATAAAAGGTTCAGCTGTCATCTTTTTAACTACTGTACAGTTGCCGTTGATTGGTGGTAATCCATGCCTGGGCAGTCATGTCCATGCATGCAATTAATGAAGCATTGGGTACAAACCCAGTGCTTCATTAATTAAATTTTTGATGAATATATATATATACATGTATACTTCATCAAATATTTTATATAACTTCGTCAAATTGCTGTCATGCTCGGAAGTTTACTTCCTTCTAAGCGGCTTTCGTTTTTGACTAATTCTTATTCCGTTAACGTTAAGTGCCGTACCAATGTGTATCGCGTCATGGGAACGGCGGCCACTTGCCAAATAGCTAGGCGGCCACTTGCCAAATAATAAATCGATCTGTAAGACGAACGCGTATCTCGATCAATTTTATAATTCCCATTCAACAGTTAGGATTTGTGTGACGCTAAATTTTACGTTCCCATGACGCGATACACATTGGTACGGCACTTAACGTAACGGAATAAGAATTAGTCAAAAATGAAAGCCGCTTAGAAGGAAGTAAACTTCCGAGCATGATGGCAATTTGACGAAGTTATATACATGTATATATATTCCTATAAGAAGTGTTTAGAATCTAATATTATCACATTCATGAAAATATTGCCCACCTCTGGAATTGACCAGTCCACGGCAGCCGTACTGTATTAAATATCCAGTTATTGTCTGCTTTTGACATGAAATTCATGAAAATTTTGGAAATGAACTTTACATTTCATACCTTTTGAAGGACTGTACATTCTGGAATGACATTTGAGGCCAGAAGTAAAAGGCGTCCAGTTAAATGAGGGCTCACAGTATTTCAAGCTGATACTTGGAAAATTAAACCAAATTTGATGTTGTGGAGGCCGCTTCATTGAATATCTCCAAATTGAATAACACTGTCAATTGCATAGAACTTCCAAACACAAAACCATTACCATACCTTTAGTATAAATTTAGCCTGATAATTGTATATTAGTTATAGAGTAAACTCCTGTAAATTAAAAACAATGGTTTAATTTTTCGAGAAATTCTCTTGACCATCACCATATTCCCCTTGTTTATAGACCTATTTGGCCTCCAATACAGGCATATGAATCTATTGTATCTTGTTTGACAGAGCTCATGTAATAGAATAAATGCTAAATTTATTTTGAGAATACAGGAAAGTGACCAAATCCCTGTTAATTGAATACTCTCACTGGCTTAGTGAGTACTCTTTATGGCATTGAACTTAAAACCATAAGGTCCATGGTTTGATCCCTCCCACGGATGACTGCATTGTGTCTTTGAGCAAGGAACTTAATAATGATTACCCACCTGGGGGTATAGTGGTGCTGTGTACTAAGGCATATTGCAAGTCAATGGTGCCTTTGCCTTTAACGAATGCTAACCCAGCTTGTGCAGAGTTAGTACAATGGGGAGTCCAACAGTTGTTTGCTACTGTTTGGCGGTTTTCTCTGGGTATTCCGGCTTCCTCCACCCGACAAAGTGACTCTGGCTGTCAAAAGTTTGTTAAAACTCACTTAACCCTTTACCTAACGAATCGCCTGCATCTGCCTAGCGTAATTTGCAAATTGAGCGGTTGAAACATTTTTTTTTTTTTAAATATTTCAACAAAACCATATCATGTGACCCCTCATTGGAACGGCTCGATGAGCTTGTTCCAGTGAGGGGTCACATGATATGGTTTTGTTGAAACTTTTTGAAAAATTTCAAGTAATAGTACTTAAAATAATAAATTTTGATATTTTCTGCGTTGGGTAAAGGGTTAAAAAAGATATTCTGTTATTGAATAATTATCATTGGCAAAATGGCTGTTCACTCTGTATTATGTTAAACACTACTGTGATCACAAAATAAGGAGGAGAATTGTGATCAGAAAGCGACTGCATCATAATCCATTGGATATTACCTTTCAGCTCTATTGCTACAGCAATCAATCTCACCTGTGTGACAAGAAATAACAGGACTATTGAATCAGTGATGTTATTTTGTTTGTTTTTATTATCAGTCTTGGTTTTAAAATATTTTATTCATGAAATCTCAACCCATTAGTGTATAAGTGTGTCACAACCTTATTGCAATCTGATCAAGATAAAAAAAACACTTTTGTAATCACAGTACTGAATGTTTCAAGGTATATACGACCCCAAGTAGTTGATAAAAAAAAATTTCTGTCGAGTTTGTGGAAAGAGCAAAGATGAAAGGAAAATATCAGAAGTATATTGTCTTTGTTGGAATGACCAAACTCATTTTTCTGCTCCTGCAGGGTCTGATCTTCATAAAAAACAGTATTTGTTTTATGACAGATAAATTCATAAACATGCACTCTTACACATATTCAATTTTGTTAGATGATGGCAGTAATTTACAAGAAAACTTTGGTCATCTTTCTATCTGAAACGTAAATGTTCATCAGTTAACCCTTCAGGGCCTGGACAAGTGTCCTGAATTCCCACCAGCCCACAGCCTCTGTATGTCCAGTGGCTTAGCAGTGATTTCTAGTCAAGTCTTGGCAGCCTTAACAGGCTGCCAAGACTTGACTAGAAACCACAGGCTACCTAATTTGTTGTCATGTTAAGGGCACCTGTTCTGAGGTCGGAATTAGGCCTTGAAGGGTTAAAGTTGTTAAAAGTGAGTGGAAGAGAGATGGTCCTTAACTTTCAAGTCCTCGGATTAATTTTATGTTTATAACTACTGGACACAGCTGCAGATGACTTAACAAACAACATTTCTACATTATTGTTGGCTTCCTGAACAGCCAGCCAACAATGGTGTGAAAACTCCTCTCAAGATCAGTCCATGCAACCAGGTAGGAATACTCTTGGGACAACTTTTTCAGAGCTATATAAAAGGGCCAATTTGTGCTTGTATGGGGACTTAAGGGTTAATATGAACTTGGACATGCATCTCCACTCATTGGACCTTTTTCAAAATACCTTTTCATGCATGTTTGTTGATTGGATAGTATATTTCCCAGCCTGCAACTGAACTACTCCACTGTTTATTAGGGTTGGTTCCTCAAACTGTTTGAAAAATAAATACACTGTCCCCTGAACCCATTGAAAACCTGTAATGCAATAAAAAGTTGTGCACAATTTTTTCTCCCACCCCACCAGCACAACCACACTCACATGACTGAGGTCCATTCTCGCTTGAAGCTGCTTGTTAAGATTCTCATCTTCATATGTATCGTTATTTCATTCTAGAACTGCCAGTAGATAGAAAGCGTACTGGAAAAAAAAACAAGCTAAAGTTAAACTACTAAGCAACCCTTGTTTTGCTTATACATTTTCATTGTTGATACACATGTATATCAAACACCAAGTAGTTTATGAAACAACCATCAGCTGTGAAAGGGTATTGTTAAAAGAAAACTTTTGAAGTATATTCTGATTAGTTGAATATCCAAACACCATTAGCAACTTCTACACAGTGTGGTACCTGAAAAGATGGTTTGTGCATGACAGATAAATTCATACACACAAATACACATGCTTTATACAGTTAGATAAGTTATGAAATATTGGCAAAGTTCAAATGGAGGTCAGTTTTTACAGTTAATGGAAGATTTATATCACTTTTATGGTTTGAAGGTCTGGTGGAATTGAGGTTCAGTTCAATCACTTTTGCACCCCCATGGAAACTCTGGGAAGAGGAGCGGTGCTTGTTAGCTCACCTGACTGAAAGTCAGGGTGAGCGATTCTGATAACTTTTTGTCCGTCGTCTGCCGTCCTTCATGAAGGTGGTGTTTGGATCTTTTTCTCCCAAACCACTGGCCACATTTTAATGAAATTTCACATGAGTAGTGGTTATAGAGGGGCATTTGGGTTTTCCTTTAAATTGGGTTTCTGCTCATATTGAGGAGGGAGTGGGGCCAAAATGCCTCAATTTTTAAAAAAATCTTCCCATGAACCAAGCAGAGACTTGATATTTAGTATACAGCTTCCTTTTGAGGTGCAGACTCCAGTTTGTTCAAGAGAAGTTCGAGGGGCAATATTTGACATCATTACAGGAGGGACAAGAATTTTTGCCCCACCCAAAATTTCTATTTTCCAAACTGAGAGGCTGATTTGAACCAAATTTGATATGAAGTATTAATGGGTCATAAGTACTTGATTTATGCATAAAAATGTTTTCAAAACGCCCCTTGGGAACCACAGGAGCTAAAAATTTAAAATATTTCAAATGCCCATATTTCCAAAACTACACGGCTCAGAGAATTCTTATTTGGTGTGAAGCTTCCTTAGGACCATCAGAATGGAATGGTAAAAAAAATTGCTATCGGTTTTATCATAGAGTACTATTTCAGGATTATTGAAAAAATGCTGAGTCCGCATTTTTTAACACTGGGTAATGGGGAAAATGGGAGCGCGGTGGCTCAGTTGGTAGAGGTGCAGGCTGCAAGCCGAGAGGTCCTCAGTTCGAATCCCACATGCGGCAACCGCGTTGTGTCCTTGGGCAAGACACTTCATCTCCATTGCCCACGTGGGGGCACGATGACGCCGTGTACTAAGGCGTACTGCACGTCGATGGTACGCATGTCTTCAACCAATCTAACCCTGCCTGTGCTGCAGTGCGGAGTTGCGATGTTGGGGAGCTGGCAGCTGCTTGTTGTTGCTCGGTGGTTCTCTCCGGGTACTCCGGCTTCCTCCACCTGTAAAACTGTCACGGTCATGATTAGCCATTGTGCATAAATATGTGACCTTAAACATCAATAAATATAAATAATGGGGAAAATATTTAAGACTCTTCTCCTAAACCACTGTTCCAAAAGCTTTCATATTTCACATATAACATCTTTGGAAGATTGTTTCACATGGTACTTGAAATCAAATCCCTGGGTCCATATTTGGGCTCTCGGTTCACTGAGTTAGAATCTGGCCTCTCTTTTGGAGCACAAAGTTTAACTTTGTGCTATTTGAGAAAATTTCTTCAAAAATCTTCTTCTTCAGATCCACCAGTCAGAATCCTTTCATTTTTGATATACAACATCTGTAGGGGTGTCAGATTCAAGTTTATTCAAATCGAGTCCCTGGGTTAATAATTGGGCTCCCTATAGGAGCCCAAATTTTAACTCAGTGAAATATGAGGAAATTTCTTTAAAAGTCTTCTTCAGATCCACCAGTCAGAATGCTTTCATGTTTGGTATAAAACATCTTTAGGGAGGGTCAGATTCAAGTTTGTTCAAATCGGGTTGCTGGGTTTGTATTTGGGCTCTCTATTGGAGCCCAGAGTTTAACTTGGTGCAATTTGAGGAAATTTCTTTAAAAATCTTCTTTATCAGATCCACCAGTCAGAATCCTTTCATGTTCGGTATACAACATCTGTAGGGGGGGGGGGGCAGATTCAAGTTTGTCCAAATCGAGTTGCTAGGAATGCAAAACATGGAATATTCTTTAAAAATCTTCACTAGTCAGAATCCTCTCATATTTGGTATACATCATCTCTAGGGTGGGCCAGATTCAAGTGCGTTCAAATTGAGTTCCTTGGTTAATATTATGGCTACTTTTGGGAGCCCGAATTTTAACTTAATATAATATGAAGGAATTTCTTTTAAAATCTTCTTCAGATCCACCAATTAGAATTCTTTCATATTTGGTTGGTATACAACATCTCTAGGAGGGTCAGATTCAAGTTTGTTCAAATTGGGTTAATATTTTGTCTCCCTATTTGGGCCCAAATTTTAACTTATTGTAATATGAGGAAATTTCTTTAAAAATTTTATTCTTCAGATCCACTAGTCAGAATTCTTTCATATTTGGTATACAACATCTCAAGGGGGTCAGATTCAAGTTTGTTCAATTTGAGTCCCTGGTTTGGGGGAGTGGCAGGGCGGCATGTTAGGTTCAGGTTTGTTCAAATCCATTCCTTATTGTTTTTCCATAAAATTTGCCTCATGACTTCATTCCTTTGTAGTGTTGATGAACCATGTCTAACTGAATGTGACCCCAAATACTTTGAACCACTTTGGCAGGTGAGCGATTAAGGCCCCTTGGGGCCTCTTGTTTTCAGATCCACCAGTCAGAATGTTTTGATATTTGGTATACAGTTATCTTAATGAGGCAGATTCAAGTTTGTTCAAATCAGGACCCTCGGTTGATAGTTGTCAGTGTTAGGTAAGCGCTCTCAGGCCCTTTGGGGCCTCTTGTTTTCTGTGGTGAACAAGTTCTGCTTTACTGGTAAAATAGAACTCTGTAACCAATAGCAACATAGTCGTCATACCTATGCTGTCATGTTAAAGACATAGCTACTGGCTGTGACCTAAACCGGAAGAGTGCTGAATTATTTTTGGTCATCAAAATTTGTTCAGTACAGTCACCGTGGATCAGTCATAATCCACGCATGGGCAGTGATGTCCACGTCTGCGTGTATCTGGTAATATAAATCATCATCAGCAAAAATTTAATAAATGAAGCACCGGGTTGTACCCCGTGCTTCATTAATTCAATTTTTAGCTTAACTTGACAAAGTCAAGATATACTATTGCCATCACGCGTACAGAAGTCTGTGAGTCTGTTCACATTTTCCTTTAGCACAGGCTACACCCCGTAGTTCTTCTCTGATCGTCACAAAATTTCATATGCAGGTTTGGGGTCATGTCTAGATGAGAACGTCCCCTTTTGGTCGCTATCGGTCCACTGGTATGGCTGTCTGAGCCCAAAACCGGAAAACCATTAGCACACTCTACAGGTCGTATTTATGAAGGGATTTCATAGTAACTTGGTAGGATGCCGCTGTATAATGCCTAGATGAGAACTTCCCCTTTTGGTCATGATCTGTCAACCGTGATGGCTGCCCAAGCCTGAAACCCAAAAACTTTCTGCACAGTCTGCAGGTCATATTTAATACGGAGGGATTTCATTGTAACTTGGTAGGATGACTCCGTATGATGTCAAGATGAGAACTTCCCCATTTGGTCACGATCTGTCAACCGTGATGACTGCCCAAGCCCAAAACCCGAAAGCCTTTAGCACAGTCTACAGGTCATATTTATGGAAGGATTTCATTGTAACTTGGTAGGTTGATTTCATATAATGTCTAGATAAGAACATCCCTTTTGGACGTGATTGGGCAACTGTGACGGCTACAGGAGCCCGAAGCCCAAAAACCTTTAGTACAGTCTACAGGTCATATTTATGAAGGGATTTCATTGTAACTTGGGAGCATGACTCCATATAATGCCTAGATGATGACATCCCCATTTGGTCGTGATTTGTCAACTGTGATGGCTACAGGGGCCCGAAAACCTTGAGCACAGTCTACAGGTCATATTTATGAAGGGATTTCATTGTAACTTCGTAGGATCACTCCAGATGATGCCCAGATGAGAATTCCCCTTTTGGTTGTGGTCATTCAACCATGATGGCTGCCTGAGCCCGAAAAACTTTAGCACAGTCTGCAGGTCATATTTATGAAGGGATTTCATTGTAACTTAGTAGGTTGACTTCATATAATGTCTAAATGAGAACGTCCCCTTTTGGTTGCAATTGGGCAACTGTGATGGCTACAGGGGCCCGAAGCCCAAAAACCTTTAGCACAGTCTACATGTCATATTTATGAAGGGATTTCATTGTAACTTGGTAGGATGACTCCAATTAATGTCTAGATGAGAACGTCCCCTTTTGGTTGCGATCATTCAGCCTTAATGGCTGCTCGAGCTCAAAAACCTTTAGCATAGTCTATAGGTCGTATTTATGGAAGGATTTCATTGTAAGTTGTTAGGTTGACTCCATGTAATGCCTAGATGATGACATCCCCTTTTGGTCGTGATTGGTCAACTGTGACGGCTTCAGGAGCCCGAAGCCTGAAAACCTTGAGCACAGTCTACAGGTCATATTTATAAAGGGATTTCATTGTAACTTTGTAGGATCACTCCAGATGATGCCCAGATGACAACGTCCCTTTTTGGTCGCGATCATTCAACCATGATGGCTTCCAAGCCCAAAACCCGAGAAACTTTAGTACAGACTACAGGTGGTATTTGTGAAGGGATTTCATTGTAACTTAGTAAAATGACTCCGTATAATGTCGAGATGAGGACGTCCCCTTTTAGTTGCAATCGATCAACCATCATGACTTCACAGGCCTGAAGCCCGAAAACCTTTAGCACAGTCTACAGGCCATATTTATGAAGGGATTTCAATGTAACTTGATAGGATGACTCGTTTTGGAATAATTTCACTGTAACTTGGTAACTTTCATTGACATACGTTAACTGTGAGGGCCACATACATTAACTGTGAGGTCCACATTAACCCACCCTTCAGCTCTTTAGTACAGTGTACACCTCATATTATTTTTATTAAAAACATAGCATACAGGGAACAGAAATTAACATATTCCCAATTATCACAATTCTTGTCTTATTTCATAATCCTTTCATAAACATTGAACATTATCCTTTTTATGAAATACAACACACAGACAAGTTAAGCTACAGTGTCATTGACACTTTCATTGATGAATATTCTGTTTGTGTTTGGAATCTAAAATTATTGCATCCATGGAAATATTGCCCACCCATGGGAAGTGACCAGTCCACGGCGACCGTACTGTATGTTTGCCCTGTTACAATTTCTTGGAGAGTGCCAATAGGCACTCTCCCAGAAATTGTAACAAGGCAAATCCTAACAGGCTAAATAATTTCACTTCAAACGTGATATGAATGGCATCCACTGAATATGAAACCTTTAAGTTGTGGTACTGACACTTCAGAATAAAGCCCAAATTTGGGCTTCCAGCACTCTATCAGTTAAAATAACAGTAAAAATTTTTAAATTCACTTTTGAAAGACTCAACATACTGGAATTAACTCAGGCACATTCATACCCCCCCCCCCCCCCCCCCCCCCCCTCCAACTTGAAAAAGGTACTCATTTCAGAGTTGATTTTATATCATTTCCAATGGGATTGCAGTGGCTCAGTGGTTACGGTATTGACCTTCAAACTGAAGGTCCACGGTTCAATCCCCACCAGGGGTAACTGTGTTGTGGACTTGGGAAAGGCACTTGCCCATGTGAGTGCACATTGGCGCTGTGTACTAAAGCATACCACACTTCGTTGGTGCACTTGTCTTCAACCAGTTCTAACCCTGCCTGTGTGGAGTTAGTATGTTGGGTAGTCTGACAGTCATTCTGCATTGCTTGGTGGTTCTTTCCGGGTGTCTCAGCTGCCTCCATCTGTAAAACTGTCCGACACGAGGTGATCCTGTCTGTCGAAAGTGTTGTTAAAATCCCAATAAATAAATATCGTTTCCAAGAGTTAACGGCAGAATTATTGGTCATTCTGCTGATTTAGAGTTCTTGAAGATGACATGTCATTGTCATATTCCTCCATCAGGTGAGATGAAGAAGTTCCATTCACCCAAAAACCTGAGGGACAGAGGCATATTTATCACCCACTTTGTGATAAATAACTTCATTAACTTATATGGTATGTTTAGTGTTTCCAGTGGTTTCACTGACTCTCTCAATCTGTCAAATAGATAGAAAGTTGACATACTTACAATTGTACTTCGTTTTTCACCACGAATGATTCGATTCAATTGAATGTCTGTGATTTGGTAATGAATCGAATGGAGAGGTGCATTTTGAGAATCAATTAAAAAACCTCAAATAATCACAGAGCCTATTTAAAAGTTCATTTTTGTTACATTTTATTTTAAAACAGTAGTTTTTAACTAGTGTTTGGTATATTAGATCCCTAAAATCCTTTTTTTGGAATGTGAAAAAAAAATTCATTTTTTGTTCATTTTTTTATTTTAATGTCTTCGACAAAACCAATAAAAATTTCACTCTGTCACCGGAAATGCATTGACTAGTTACAGCTTAAGATAATGAATGTGTGCATTTACTGTATTCTATAAGTGGATACATCATTTTCTAATTTATTGCACTCTCTTATCATATTTTTCTAATTGCATCATCTATGTGTTTAAATGGCATCTTCTTGAGGGGAAAAATTCCAAATTAAATTGCCCATCAGAGTAGTATTCATGAAATTGAAACTCATAACTCAAGGATAAGTGTTACATCCTCTCCAAATTAGATGCATCTTTAGTTGAAGATCTACACCATGGTATTTTAGTAGTCATCCACACCCCACATAGTGTATGTGGAATTTCCAACCTCACTATAAATCTCAAATTCTGTGATAAAGTATGCAGAATTCAAATATTAAGCTTTCTGACTTCAGGGCTGAAAAAAAGAGATCCATTGACTTAGCCCTTTTACCTAATGAATCCGCTGCAGCTGCCCACGTAATATGCATATTCAGCAGTTGAAAAAATACATTTTTTTTTTTAAATTTAAAACAAACAAACATATCATGTGACCACTCATTGGAACGAGCTCAACAAGCTGTTTTCAATGAGGGGAGTCACATTATTTGTTTTTGTTGAAATTTTTGATAAATTGGAAAACATAATATAAAAAAATAAAAAACGTTGATATCATCTGCATTGGGTAAAGGGTTAAACTTTGTGCTTTTTAGCCTTGCTCTGGTAAAGTCAGCTGGTCCTTTCTGAAATTAACCTGTGCATCATCAGCATTTTGGGTGTGTTCTCGAAACGTCAAAAAAATAAAATTCACATGACATCAGTTGGGCATGTGCATCAATTGATCGATGGACGCCGTTGTGATAGGAATTAAGTTAAGAAATTGAACAAACTGTATACAATACACTGTTATTATTAACATCAAGTACAACAAACAACACCAACGAAACATAAGATTTGTCGCAGTTCTCATGTGAGAAGGCCTTGGTTACCCCTGTGGTCCCAACTCTCTCTCTATTCCCATGCTTTGTAAGACCATCGGCTGTTGTGGAGATTTATCGAATAGTTAAGATAACAAAGTTTCAATAAGTCTGGCTGGGACCAGTGTACATTTTAAATAAAAAAAAAACACATATGAATAGAGATATAAATAATATGAATAAAACTGGTTTGCTGTTACTTAGCTGTTAGTCGTTCAAACCTTCCCGCAAAATACCCAATCCTAATTTGATATATATAGACTATATCCTTAAGCCTATTGTTCTCTTGTGTAAACACACACCGGTACAGATTTTCATTTTTTCGACGTTTGAGATACAGCCACATTTTGTGTGTCCAGAATACAATTTCTTAACCCTTTACCGAACATGAAAAGCAGACGACACTTGCAAAAACACTTCTTGAATTACTAATTTTTATAATTTTTTGTCTCAAAAACATAGGTTATGGCCCCTCATTGGAACCAGGCCTGAAAATAAGCAGTCTGACATTTGCAAGATGAGGTCCCCAGAGAGTGAATTTGATGATGCTATCCTATACAGTGGGTCAGTTTATCCTCTTGGAACCTCTTTCTGTTTAGTTTTGAGACCCTGATTCAGATTGAGGTTCACAGAGGGTAAATTTAATGATGCTACCCTGCTGTGCAGGGTAGCATCACTAAATTCACCCTCTGGGGACCTCATTTTGCAGATGACAGTCTGCTTATTTTCTGGCTTGATTGGAACGAGCTCGACAAGCTCGTTCCAATGAAGGGTCATAACCTATGTTTTTCAGACAAAAAATGAAAACAATAATGAAAATTAATTGGCGATTTTTGAGAATATCGCTGGCTGGTTTTTGCTGTTACATTGGGTAAAGAGTTAACCAATAAATATTTTTCAACAAAAGTTTATCAACATGTGTATTATGTTTAGTTAGTGTTTTGTGTACCCTCAAGTTCAAGACCACAGGACAGTAGTTGATTTCTCCGGTCTATAAGAATCCAACATTTTGTTTGTTTGGGACATCATTTCTTGACCGATGAATATTTTTCAACAAAAAGCAATCAGTATGTGTTTCTTGAGTAGACAGTGTGTCATGTATTATAATATAGTCTGTAACCCCACAGACAAGATCACAGGACAATAGTTTAAACTGTATATCAGGGTTTTTTTTAATCTGACATTTTATTTGTCGGGAATTTAATTTATTAACCCTTCACCTAATGAATCAGCCACATCCACTCACGTAATTTACAAATTAAGGAGTTGGAAAATTGTTTTTTTTTAAATTTCAACAAAACCTTATGTGACTTTATTGACATGAGCTCATCAGGCTTGTTTCAATGAGGGGGTCACATGATATGGTTTTATTGAAATTCTTTGAAAACTTTTTAAAAAAACAATTGAAATAATAAATTTTGATATTTTGTGCATTGGGTAAAGGGTTAACCACTGAATATTTTTCAACAAAAGTTGATATAATGTGTCTTAAGCTTAGTCTGTGTGTCATGTAGCCTCAAGGTCAAAACCACAGGTCAATTTTTTGTTGTTGGTAAGAGACAGAATTTCTTGACCAATGAATATAATTTTCAATAAGCAATTATCACCATATATCATGAGTAGAAAATATGTTGTGTATCACAATAAGGTCTGTAACCCTAGGTCAAAAGGCCACAGGACAATAGTCTAATTTCTCTAGGCTATAAGACGCTTATCTCTAGAATACAGGAAAGTGACCAAATTCCTGTTAATTGAAATACTCCTGTTAATTGAATGGTTTTCACTGGCAAAGTTGGTATTCAGTTAATAGGGTTTCATTGGATATTGTTTTAAATCAGTAAATTAGTCATGGAAGATTAGGAAACCCTTTAATCAACACATAACATGTCAAAATTTTTCTTGTGGCCCCAACATTGAAGTGATCTCAATGAGCTCATTTCAAAGAGGGGTCACATGATACGGCTTTGTTGAAATATTTTGAAAAATTTGAGGTGTTTTATGCCCCCACCCAGTTGGGGGCATTATGTTTTCACCATGTCCATCCATCCGTTGCCCATCCATTAGATTTTGGTTTCTGCCCAATAACTAAAGAACCGCTTATTTGATCAAATCATAATTTTCGGGGTATCTTGTGGATGACAAGACAATGCTTCCTTTCGATATTGGTCCAGCTAGCCAATTCAACATGGCCATCATGGTGTTATGACAGCATCAGGAACATACGCCACGCTTCGCGTTGCACTTGTTTTCAACTGCTTAATTTGTATATTATGAGGGAGAATGGATTGTTAAGACATGGATGGGCCTGTTTAGGATTACTCATGCTAAATACCATGAATGGTGCTTTAATCCTTAAAGGCCTAATTCTGCTGAAACAAAACAGGTGCTCCAACATGCTGTCTTTAGGTACACTTACAACTTACATTCTAAACAATTTAGCATTTATTTCTAGGCAGTTCTTGTCTGCCTTTATAAGCAGTAATGTCTTGCCTAGAAACAACTTCAAAGCTGCTGGAGATAGAGTGTCAAAGTATGGCAAAAATGTAGAAAAATCTCCAGGCTCTTAAGAGTTAAAATTCCTCCTCCTGGAATGAGAGAGGGAACATTATATGCTTGTTGTTAACTCCTCACTTGCTGCTGGATATTCCTGGCCAGGACAAGATTTCTCTTGCTACTGACAAATGTATGATTTTGGGGTCAAGAAACGAAATTCCCCCTGCAAATTGAATGGGACTTTTTGACCAATGATTTTTTGAGTAAAATATGGATAAATTTTTCAGCAAATCTAGTCATGGCTGCTTCATAGCAGCCATGACTAGATTTGATGAAAAATGTTTTGAAAATACTCAGCGGGTTAAGAGTTAAATAAAGACTTTAATGTGATTGCACTGGAGATTCTATCTACAGAATAGCAAATTGTAGGTGATTTATCTATTCTAGCAAACATGCATCTGTTGTGGCATTTATTGTGACTTTACCAATTACGGTGGCAAATTTTGAGACCTGAGTTAATTGTTTGGAAGTTGACTATTATATTCAGTGAATATAGTTATCTTCCTGGGGGAACCCTGAAAAATGGTATGGTACTTGTTTTCTGTGATAAAGAAGTTATGTTTCATTGGTGTAGTAGGACGCAGTAACCAACTCCTGTGGTGTCTTCTAAAGTGGGCAGCATAGGCGTGAATGATTAGCTAAACTTGACTTTGTACATTTGTTTTAGTTATGATAAAGCCATAAATGCTGAAAGTTATCTTAAACACCAGTAAATAATAAATAATATATATATCACATGATCTCACCCTTTTTACAACCATTAACTAACTCCTTGCATGCTGCTGGTGGATATTCCTGCCCAGGACAGAACTTTGCTGGCCTCTGAAATAAACTTAATTTGGGCACATTTAACTCTTTACATGCTTCTGACGGATATTCCTGCCCAGCACAGGGATTCTCTTGTCACTGAAATAAGTATAATTTCGGCACATTTAATCATATTTTACCCCTGTAAATTGCATGGAATTTTTCACCAATGATTTCTTGTGTTACATTTAGATTAATTTTTCATAAAATCTATTCATGGCTGCTTTACAGCAGCCATGACTAGATTTGATGAAAAATATCTTAAAAATATTCAGTGGGTTAAGAGTTAATCAAACTTTCGCCTTGTAAATTAAATGGATTTTTCCCCCAAGATTTTTTCGAGTTAAATTTGGATACATTTTTCATCAAATCTAGTCGTGGATGCTCTGAGGCAGCAGCCCTCGAAGTTAAGAGAATTTATCCATGGTAACTAATTGCCATGGACAAGGTTACAGTCCATGGCAAATTCAACAGCAATTTTAACTATCAGCCAACATCACTGATTCAGTGATTCTACTGTTGACGTATCAGTTGAATGGATGATTTTAACACATTTACGACTGACTTCAAGTCTTGTGTTGTCCTAATTGCACCCTGTGGCACATTGATAATGCTAGTTATAGGGGGCACAGTGGCTCAGTGGGTAGAGGTGCAGGCTGCAAGCCGAGAGGTTCTCGGTTCGAATCCCACTTGCAGCAACCGCATTGTGTCCTTGGGCAAGACACTTCACCCCCATTGCCAATGTGGGAGATGGTGGCATTGTTTACTGAGGTGTACTGCACATCGATGGTGCACTTGTCTTCAACCAATGCTAACCCTGCTTTTGTGGAGTTAGTTTGTTGGGGAGATGACTGTTGCTCGGTGGTTCTCTCTGGGCACTCTGGCTTCCTCCACTCGTAAAACTGTCGTGGTCATGATTAGCCGTTGTGCAAAAATATGTGACCTTAAACACCAATAAATAAATAAATAAATAATTATTTAAATCGCCTTCTCCAAATTTTAAGGAAAAAGCTCTCAGCATTCAATTGCCGTGGAAAAACTCATATCCCACGGTGATCCCCACGGCATTCGCTGATTGCAGTGGCTAATTTTGAGGTCAGGAGGCCGCCATTACTACATTTGATGAAAAATATCTTGAAAATACTCGTCAGGTTGAGAGTTAAACTCACACTTTAGAAATGGTTATGAACAATCATTCAACAAAATTCCGACAGTAATGTCACAGTATACGTATGGTATTTTTGCACGAAACTTGTACTCTGACCATTGGTCATCTGTTTGCATTCGTACACTACACATTAAGAAAATCCAGGTTTCGAGTTTGAACATTTCAATAAAATTTTAAAACTGAATGCTGTGTCAATTGGGACTATTTTTTTTAATTGGAAGGAAAACGTCAGTTTTCTGAAGGTTTGTGAACAGCGAAATCAGCCAGTTTTTCACTGTATTTGACTAGCACTGTATGTATGCTTTCATTAGACTGACCTACCAATGACCGCACACCTGCAAAGTCACTTGTTGGTCAGTACTCTCTTGGCAGAATTCCAATTAAGCTGTCTCTAATCCCCGAAACTTGCTGACCCTGCAAATTCTCTACATCCCCATTGTACTCCGTACCAATGATATTGCACTCCGTGGGTCACGTGTGTAGTTCGTGGCTCTTTGCCGATTCCTGGGACCGTCACTCGGTGCCGCACCTTCTGCATGTAAAGTTCTCGTCAGTCCTTCTCGGACATTTTTCTGATTTACGTTGCACTGAGATATTGGTGATATAAAAATTGACTTGTTTTCCGGTTACCTACAGACAATACATATTATGGATCCTGCTTCCATACCACCGGGTCGACGGGTTTTAGTTACTCTAGTAAAAGACTTTTTTAATATACCCGCATCTTTCGAACTCAGCGATTCAGAACTCACCAGACTGTTAGATTATATGTTGAATGAAGACTATCCACTCTTGACTCGTGCACTCGATTGTGATACCCGCTGTCTGTGTGACTGTTATTTTTGTACAACCATATAAATATTTATGGTGTGGAGGACATTATCATCATGAGCAGCTCAAGTGCTCCAGTAAATTATCATCGGGACGTTTTGTGCGCTCTTTTGCCAGATTCCCACTGTCGGACGTCAGTGGGCGATATCACGGTTACTCATAGTGTCGCGCCGGATCATTCCTGTTCTGGAGTCAGTTTTTCAGCACCTGTTACTACGGACGTTTCTCATTGCATTTCGGACTCAAGTGCGCGCGCACCGGAGACGCCGGAAGTATGCCATCAAAACAAAAACACTGGGACCACTTCTCAAAGATCTAAAAGTGTGTCACGTAATCGTGCCTTGGCTCCGAGTGATCCCAAACACTGGACATCAGCGCATTTGCGCGCAGCCCTTGCTAACGCAGGCATTCGGACGCAGGCTTCCATACGGAAATCAATTCTCATCCAACTGTATTTGGACAATGTACACGGCCACTCAAGGTCAAGGATCCGTGCGACTCACAGTAATCACGATGCTCGCGACAGTGACTTACATTTTGAGGAGACAAGCTGCAGACCCAGCTCCGTTCCATTCACGGACATTCTTGGTACCTCTGGAAGCTATGCCCCTTTGTATTCTTCAAGGACTCTTTCACGACCCGCCAGTACAACACACGGCAATCTGCTTAGCTTTTCGCCTTTGCCTTTGGCCTCAGAATCCACTGTGTTAGTTTCGAGTACAGACATCGTTTGCTCCCCGACTGTACACTTCACATCAAACGTTGCATCGACGCGTGCGGGCCCCTCACATGCATTGCCTTTACATATAGCAGATTATGACAGTACCATCTATCGCACTCATACGCCTAGACAGACATCACAGCCACCAGTGCAACAATCAAGCAGCATTCAGGACTATACTGGTAATAGTAGCAGCCATGTGACAATATCGCCATCAGACATTTCTACTGTGCCAGGGTTACCCGATTCCAGTCATTTTCAGCAGATTCTGGGGCTTTTGCAAACCCAACAACAATGACTGTCATCATTGGAACAATGTATTTCAAACCTCAGTGACAGACGTTCACTTACAACTAATGACAACAATCCTCATTGTGTCATGCCACTTACAAATTGCAACACAGATCATCCAATTCCCCATCATGTCATGAACCCTCATGCCACTTCATTGCCAGGGCAGGCGCCTGGGGATCATGACCTACTTGCTGCACACACAGGTGATCATTCTTTATTCAACATCCCCTGCTCTACCGCCGACTCAGCCCAGATTTTAAGTACTCAAGGTGTTGCACTTTCTAGCCTACCAGATATTGACGTCGAAGTGACCCCGGCACTCCGACGTGAAGTTCTGCTAGGTTTGGATGTGAACCTTGCACGTCTAATTATGCCGGCTCTACCTCATTCGAACCTCCCCAAGAGCAGTTCTGAAACAAAAGGTGACCCCCAGACTGTCCAAAAATCTGTCCCTTCCTGAATTTATTAAAGCTTTTAGCCGCTACAAAAATATTGTGTGTGAAACTTACCCTGGTCGCCGTGTCGAGCTTGACGCCTACCAATCTGATATGATAACGTTAGCGGCTCAATATGGTGAACACTTTTACCAATACCATCTGGCCTTTTCGGCAAAAGCAGCAGCATGGCTTCAGAGGGGCGTGAAGGTCGACTGGGCGATTAGGGATAACAAGCTGTTCTGTTCTGTTTTTGCTGGTCAAAAAATGCAAACTTGTTATTTGTGCCACAGTACTTCTCATTTATCAAAGTTTTGCCCCTTTGGCACTCCAACCAGATCGTGGGAATCCTCGCGTCGCGCAGTTCAGTCTTCTGGTACGCAACGTGCAATCTTGCCATCCACCAGTGCTTCTCATACCGCCATTATATGTCTGAAATTTAACTCAGTTCGGGGTTGTACATTTGGTTCAGCTTGCAAGTATGTTCACCTTTGTTCTACTTGTAGGCAGCCCCATCCTCAGCCGATCTGTCCGAAGGTATTGGCACACCCCAACTCCTCGCAGTCCAGCAAGTGACTCCTGCATTCATCATTACCACCAGGGTGGGCCACCACGCCCGTGCAGGTTTCTGCTCTAACCAAGTATTTGGCCACACACCCCGACCGCATGTTTTATACAAATTTACTCTCAGGACTCACATTTGGTTTTTCAACAGGCATTACTGCTACACCATCAGCTACTTTAGAACTAAAAAATCTCTTATCGGCTCTACGTGACAAATCTGTAGTCTCTTCGCTAATCGATAAAGATGTGGCAGGGGGCTTTCTACTTGGCCCTTTTAGCATCCCACCGTTTCCTTCATATCGGGTTAACCCTATTGGGCTGGTTGTAGGGAAATTCTCTAAAAAACAGCGTCTTATTGTTGATTTGTCCGCACCACATCGTTCAACAAAACACTGTTCTATTAACCAGCTCATTGATAAGGATGAATGCTCCATGTCGTATGTTACAGTAGATCATGCTATAAATATTCTTCAGCAACTTGGCCCCAAGTCATGGTTATGTAAGACCGATATCACCTCCGCTTTCAAGTTGATCCCCCATTTCTCCAGCTGATTGGCACCTATATGGCATAAAGTGGGACGGCAATTATTATTTTCACACTCGGCTGGCTTTTGGCTGTCGCTCCAGCCCCAAAATATTTGATCTTCTTTCCGAGGCTGTTTGTTGGATTGCGACGGAACGTTTACAAATTCCAAATATTTTACACCTTCTAGATGATTTTCTCCTTATTTCAGCTCCATCAAGCGATCCGCATTTGCCTTTCGACAAATTTTTACAACTTTTTTCAGATCTCAACATTCCCTTGTCACCAGAAAAGACCGAGGGGCCTGTGTATTGTCTGGAATATCTTGGGATTATTTTGGATACTGTCCGCATGGAGCCGCGTCTTCCTCAGAACAAACTAGACAGGATCTTGCAACTTGTCACTAGCTTTTCCTCCCGGCGGTCATGCAAAAAACGGGAACTACTCTCTCTCCTTGGGCACCTTAGCTTTGCCTGTCGGGTAGTGGTTCCTGGTCGGTCTTTTCTTTCGGAAATTATTCGCCTTGCTTACTCGGTTTCGGAACTTTGGCACCATGTCACATTGTCTACCCAGTTCCGGCGTGATTTGGAAATGTGGCGAATTTTCTTGTCACATTGGAACGGGGTAAGCATGTTTCTTGAACCGCGTTTCACAACATCTTTAGATATGGCTCTGTATACCGATGCTAGTTCTACAATTGGGTTTGGTGGTTTCTTTCAAGGCCGGTGGTTTCAGGGACGATGGTGCGATGATCCTGGATTTCTGAATTTGCCACAGTCTATGGCTTTCATGGAGTTATATCCCATTGCTGTAGCTGCTGTCCTCTGGGGTCATTTGTGGTCTGCTAAGCGTATCATTTTCATCTGCGACAATGCAGCTACCGTTCATATACTAAAAAAGGGACGTTCGCCGGTCCCTTCCATCATGCAGTTAATGCGCCGTATCACACTCTTAGCATTACAACATAATTTCATGTTTTCTTCACAGCATATCCCAGGCTTCACAAACTCCATCGCTGACTCTCTTTCTCGCTTTTCACAGGACTTCAGAGACCTGGCACCGGAGGCAGAACTCGATCCATATCCATGCCCACCATGCTCATCGGTTCTCCTGGCTTAAATTCAGTAGCACAGCATCTTTATATGGAATCCGTGTCCACATCCACGCGAAGATCTTACAGTTCAGGATTCAACTTGTTCCAGCGATTCCTGTCCCAGCAATTTCCATCGGGCGACCACCGCCAACTTTTAACCACAGACTTGCCACTTTTACATTTCATTGTATTTTGTCATCATATGTTGAAGCTTTCACACCCTACCATTAAGTTATATTTGGCCGGTATTCGCTTTTTCTATGTAGCCCAAGGGCTGGGAAATCCATTAATGTCTCCTCAAGGCAGGACTTGGGAGCGAGTCTTTTCAGTGCTCAAAACACTGAAAAAATTTCAAAAGCCCTCGAAACTTCAGCGTCTTCCTATCACGTTCCCCATACTTCATACTTTAGTTACTTTTTTACGTCAAGGTCCGTTCTCCGCTTATACGAATTTGCTTTTCCAAACTGTCCTTTTAGTAGCCTTTTTTGGTTTTCTACGCTGTGGGGAATTTACCACTCAAACTTCTTTTGACCCATCTTCTCATTTATGCTTGGGTGACGTTCAGATCTGCACGGCGCGTCAACGGGCTTGGCTCCGCCTGAAGGCTTCAAAATCTGACCCATTTCGCACTGGCGTCACTCTCACATATTTTCCTACCTCTTCTTTTGCATGTCCGTACACCTTTCTCACAACATTCTTACAAGTACGTATTGCACAGGGGGGCTTGCCTCATCACCCATTGTTTCTCACGGAGTACAATCAAGCTCTCAGTCGGCCATACTTCCTGACTAAATTGCGGACATGTTTGACTATGTGTGGTTTCAACTCGGCGTCCTTCTCCGGCCATAGTTTTCGTTCGGGGGCAGCTACAACAGCCTGTCACGCTCGGTTGGAAGATCACCTCATTAAGACTTTGGGACGGTGGTCTTCTGATAGTTATCTGCAGTACATTAAAACCCCAGACCAGGTACTGCATGATGCCCACATGGCCTTATGTCGCAACTAAACCTGCCCACTTTTCTGTTCCTCTTGCTATCACCCTACATCTAGGCACACTCCATGACAATAAACGATTGGCTACACTTGACTTTATTTTCATATCTACAGGAACTGCCTACACGTGTAGGCCACCTTTGTACATGTCGCTATATGTATCCATTCCTGCCTTCCCTTTGGCCTTTACGGTGGGTCATTTTCACAGTTTTATTGCTTTTCATGATATTCGTCTGTTGGGGTTTTCTCCTATCGTTTTCATTTGTATATAATGTTAGCCTTTTCATTATCGGTTTTTATTCTAGTTTCATGCTTATTCGTTCTTTCATTCTACCTTTGGTATTTCATGGCTGCTTCATTTAATGGTACCTCAAGATTTTAAGTCGCCACCTTTCATCAATCATGGCACGTTGACTGCCTCACCTTTTCGAATCCTGATGGTGGACCTCTCAGCCCTTCTGGGTCTCTCAGCTGGTACCAACTTCGCTTGGGTGTTCGTTGATCTGCCCCCATCAAGGACTGTTCGGTCAACAACATCACGTATAGTGAGTGTACGTCGTACGGTGCCATCGGTTTTGCAGATCCACTATGATGCGATTTCCCGATGGCCCCCATGGGCGTATACTCAGGTTACGTTTACGCGAAATATTTCTCCGAATGGTATCAGTGCTACTAGGAGCCCCCAGTTTTTTCCCCAACCAGTAACTTATCCATAGCATACTTAGATAGCCTCACCCTGCAACTCAGCGAGCCATACATGTTTATATACTTCTTGTGGATTGCACAAATTCGATTTATATATTCAATGCAAACATTGTGTGGCAAATCATATATTTCTTATTGCGGCCCAGCGGGTCATTTTCAGGTTCGGTGCGGATCACTATCGCTATCACTCCGCGGCCCAGCGGGTCAATCCTTTAGCAGGCTATATACACCTCTGCGGCTCAGCGAGCCTTAACATAAATGCTTTTATAATGTGTCATTAAAGTCATACTAAGCAGTTCTGTGGCTCAGCGAGCCTTAACATGAACACTTTCATATGGATACTAAAGTTGTACTAAGCAGTCATGATATGACAACAGACTTGCTACATGTATTGGTGCAGACCTAAAAGCTAGTAATAAATATCATTGCTGTTGTCTATGGCGTTTTGTTCTTTTCGTTGCCCACACATTGGAAGGAATACGTCAGTTTTCTGAAGGTTTGTGAACAGCGAAATCAGCCAGTTTTTCACTGTATTTGACTAGCACTGTATGTATGCTTTCATTAGACTGACCTACCAATGACCGCACACCTGCAAAGTCACTTGTTGGTCAGTACTCTCTTGGCAGAATTCCAATTAAGCTGTCTCTAATCCCCGAAACTTGCTGACCCTGCAAATTCTCTACATCCCCATTGTACTCCGTACCAATGATATTGCACTCCGTGGGTCACGTGTGTAGTTCGTGGCTCTTTGCCGATTCCCGGGACCGTCACTCGGTGCCGCACCTTCTGCATGTAAAGTTCTCGTCAGCCACCACCACCCCACCACCACCATCAGTAATTCGACTAAAACTGGGGCCCTAGGCTTGCCCTGTCCTGTTAGGTGTGGGTTTCGTTGATCTGCCCCCATCAAGGACCGTTCGGTCAACAACATCACGTATAGTGCGTGTACGTCGTTCGGTGCCATCGGTTTTGCAGATCCACTATGATGCAATTTCCCGATGGCCCCCATGGGCTTATACTCCGGTTACGTTTACGCGTAATATTTCTCCGAAGGGTGTTCGTTGATCTGCCCCCATCAAGGACTGTTCGGTCAACAACATCACGTATAGTGAGTGTACGTCGTACGGTGCCATCGGTTTTGCAGATCCACTATGATGCGATTTCCCGATGGCCCCCATGGGCGTATACTCAGGTTACGTTTACGCGAAATATTTCTCCGAATGGTATCAGTGCTACTAGGAGCCCCCAGTTGGGTGTTCGTTGATCTGCCCCCATCAAGGACTGTTCGGTCAACAACATCACGTATAGTGAGTGTACGTCGTACGGTGTCATCGGTTTTGCAGATCCACTATGATGCGATTTCCCGATGGCCCCCATGGGCGTATACTCAGGTTACGTTTACGCGAAATATTTCTCCGAATGGTATCAGTGCTACTAGGAGCCCCCAGTTTTTTCCCCAACCAGTAACTTATCCATAGCATACTTAGATAGCCTCACCCTGCAACTCAGCGAGCCATACATGTGTATATACTTCTTGTGGATTGCACAAATTCGATTTATATATTCAATGCAAACATTGTGTGGCAAATCATATATTTCTTATTGCGGCCCAGCGGGTCATTTTCAGGTTCGGTGCGGATCACTATCGCTATCACTCCGCGGCCCAGCGGGTCAATCCTTTAGCAGGCTATATACACCTCTGCGGCTCAGCGAGCCTTAACATAAATGCTTTTATAATGTGTCATTAAAGTCATACTAAGCAGTTCTGTGGCTCAGCGAGCCTTAACATGAACACTTTCATATGGATACTAAAGTTGTACTAAGCAGTCATGATATGACAACAGACTTGCTACATGTATTGGTGCAGACCTAAAAGCTAGTAATAAATATCATTGCTGTTGTCTATGGCGTTTTGTTCTTTTCGTTGTCCACAAAGATGATCTTTTGCCAAACAGTGCATTATTTTAACAACATAATTTATGGCTTCATAGATATGTTTCAGAGTTTTTCGATCATTCAGGCATCTTTTGTCAGATTTTGGTTGAAGTGATAAATAGATGTTCAGCTCTTTCACAGTTTATAGTTAATCCTTTACCTAACGAATCTGCCACTTTTGCTCATATAAAATACAAGTTGAGCAGTTGAAAACAAATTATTTTCCAACAGATTTCACCAGAACTGTATTATGTGAGCCCTCGTTGGAACGATCTCGCCAAGCTCTTTCATTGAGGAGGTCACATGATATTATTTTGTTGAAATTTTTGGAAAAAATAATATTTATAGTGTGTTAGATAAAGGGTTAAATTCAGGCAGCTGATCCAGGAAATTGGGTCTGGTCCGAGTCGAATTCTCAGTCCAGATCTACATGACTGAACTCGTTTCCTGAATTTTACGACAAACGCAGGCCTGGAATTAACATGCAAACAATCTTTTAAATAACTTGGAAGTTACGTCAATTGTAAAATACGAGAACATGGTACATGTTATGATAAAACAACATGGCATAAATGAACTTTCTAATCCCACGTGTTTTGCCAGTCAGATATGACAATGTTTCGAAATAAACTTTACTCAAAGGTTATGCATTGCATCCACCTATGACCAGAGTGGAATGCTGTTTGACATCTTAGCAGAATTTCCGTCAAAATAAATAGCAATAACTCATGCGTGATCTTGCCAATGTGAGATCATCTGTTATGTGTTCCTATTTATTTGGGGGAAAATTCTGTCCAGATGTAAACAAAATGACTTGCATATAAAAAACAGAGAAGGGCGGAAATGCATTGCAACACATTTTTAACTCAACTTTGGCTAAGCCAAATTTGAGCTTATGCCATGGCCAGTCATCCGTCTGTCCATCAACAATTCAATACGGCTCGGGCTAGAGGCCCTATTTATGAACCGATCTTTACGAAACTTATTGGGTACCTTTGTTATGACCGTGGGACGAGAACGAGTGTTTTGGGGTCCAGTCCGAAATTCAAGATGGCTGCCAGCCGCCAATTTGTACCGACGATGCAGAAATCTGTTTTTTGCACAGAACTTCCATTTGAAAGCGCTGATTTGAATAAATTTTTGTATGAATGTTTAGTACCATGGGATACATCACATATAATACTGTTTTTTTTCTCGTTCGTAAATTAGGCAAATTAGACTAACTTTGATGTATTTAGTGTTAATTTCAGCACTGTAAGTGCAAATGCCAATACGGCTCGGGCTAGAGGCCGCATTTATGAACCGATCTTTACGAAACTTCTTGGGTACCTTTGGTATCACCGCGGGACGAGAACGAGTGTTTTTGGGTGTGGTCCGAAATTCAAGATGGCCGCTGGCAGCCATTTTGTTCAAAATTAGGGGCAATCAGATTTTTGCGCAGAACTTCCACATGAAAGCTCTGATTTGAATGTTTTTTTGTGTGAATGATTAGTACCATGGGATACATCACATATAATACGGGTTTTTTTCTCGTGCAGAAATTATGCAAATTAGATGAACTTTGAATTTTTCAGTGCTACTTACACACAGTAAGTACACATGTCAATACGGCTCGGGCTAGAGGCTGTATTTATCAACCGATCTTCACGAAACTTCTTGGGTACCTCTGCTATCACCTTGGGATGAGAACGAGTGTTTCTGAGTGCGGTCCAAAATTCAAGATGGCTGCCAGTGGCCATTTTGTACCGAAATTAGGTCTAGTCAGTTTTTTGTACACAACTTCTATACGTCTCAGGCTAGAGGCCGTATTTATGAACCGATCTTTACGAAACGTCTTGGGTACCTTTGCTATCACCGTGGGAAGAGAACGGGTGTTTTTGGGTGTGGTCTGAAATTCAACATGGCCACCAGCAGCCTTTTTGTACCAAAATTAGTGCAATCAGTCTTTTGTACAGAACTTCTGTATGAAAGTTCTGATTTGAATAAATTTTTGTATGAACGTTTAGTAAAATAGAATACATCACATACATTATGAGGGTTTTTTCTCATGCAGAAATTATGCAAATTAGATGAATTTTGATTTTTTTTAGTGCTACTTATACACTGTAAGTGCACATGTCAATACGGCTCGGGCTAGAGGCTGTAGTTATGAACCGATCTTCACAAAACTTCTTGGGTACCTTTGTTATCACCTTGGGACAAGAACGAGTGTTTCTGAGTGTGGTCCAAAATTCAAATGGCTGCCAGTGGCCATTTTGTACCGAAATTAGGTCCAATCAGTTTTTTGTCACAACCTCTACACAGCTCGTATTTATGAACTGATCTTCACGAAACTTCTTGGGTACCTTTGTTTTCACCTTGGGACAGGAATGAGTGTGTTTTGGGGTGCCTTTGTTATCACTTTGCTATGAGAACAAATATTTTGGGGTTCAGTCAGACCCACTCTGGGACTCAAAAGATTTCTTTTCTAGTTTAGCATCTGACTGTCACCCACCTTTACAATACTATACCTATACATTTGTTACAGGCTACGGTCAGTATTTATGTACAGACCGTTACAATACTTTATATGTACCTTTGTTATCAGGTCATTACCTAGATGTTGGTCATTGCTGTGTCACATACTATACATGTACATGTCTTGACAAGTTGAGCTACTGTGTCATTGACACTTTCATTCCTATAGGTACCACCAAATTATATAGCGTAACATGCTAACAGGTTATGATATACAATACAATCACTGTGCACTCATTGTAATCTACATGTGGGCATTGAGGTCCACCCATGCATTTACAATGTAATAAAAATCATCAGCAAAATTTTAATTAATGAAGCACCGGGTACAACCCTGTGCTTCATTAATTAAATTTTTGATAATTATTCCTATAATTAGTTTTTGGAATCTAATAATATTGCATCCATGGAAGTTTTGCCCACATGTGGAAAGTGACCAGTCCATGGAGGCCATACTGTAAGCTCTTTATTTCCAGGTCTATTAACGTGTGACCCACTGGAGTCCTCTATTTTATATGTTACTAAGAATGTGCTGTGCATAAATGGCACCTACTAAACTACTGTCAAGGAATTTCTGTCATGTAAATATCTTAACTATTCTTTTTGTTTCTTTTTTTGTAGATTCTATCATGATGCCACAGAATGGAACACATTCAATGCTACCTCCAGGGAGGATGGATAGTCCGAGTAGTACTTACTACAGCTATGGCTCACAGGAACAATCCATGGTTGGGGTTATGCACCCAAATCTTCAAAACGGACAGTCTGCTTTAAGCCCTTCAGTGACACCACATAAACGTTTGAAACGTACTACTATGAGTTCAATGTCTCCAGAAGAGGAGGATGTGGAAGACATTGCAGATGAGTCAGAAGCTATGCATTCATACTATGGGAAGTCTCCAGGCATGGCCGGTCAAACGACGGCATGGCAAGGAGACCATTTAGACCCAGGTTGGTAAATTTATGGGAGTAAGTTCGAACATTTCACATTATGTTGTATTAAAGAATGCATTTCAGTTGATGTATTACAAACCCTTTTTCATCTGTATTTTTTTTTCAGGCTTAATGGTATGATCTTGGAAAATGTTCAACAAAATGACTTGAAAAGATTAGGCCTAAAAAAAAATTAAAAATCTGTTTCTCAGGCCCTCCCGCATGGTCCTTTTGGCTGCCATATGCTCTCTTTTTATAGAAAATGTAAACTTAAATAAAATAAAAATTAAATGGTTTATGTCTGATATTTTATCCAATTTAAAAAATTGATAAATTTGTTCCTTGAGTGCAAGAAAGCTTTGCAATGCCTTAGCATTGCAAAGCCTTCTTGCTCTCAAGGTATGAAATACACCACCACCCATGCTATTCCGTAGATTATGAGGCCTAAAATATAAAACAATAACATGAACTTTTGATGACAAAGAAATAATTAGAGAAATAAAAAATAAAATAAAAAAACGCTCGCCCGCATGCATTTTGACAAAAAAATGGCCTGAGAAACAGAAGATCTATTTTGTGGGGCTTTATAGGATAGCATACCTAAAACCAGAAGAATTTGAATGGGGGCCTTAAAAAGTATTTTTCGACTCCCAATGGGAACCACTGGAAGTGACTGAATGCTTATTCACTGTGGTACACATGTTAGGGTGCGTACACGGGTCCTGGAGTCTTTTATAAATTCCAAGCCTAGAAAGTCCTGGAGAAACAAAATTTTTAAAGGTCGGTCCTTGGAAATTCTGGAAAACATGTAAGAATATTAGGGGTACCATCACACACCAATCAAAAAGTCACTGTGTGCCTTGTTTTTTTCTGGTCACATGTTCCATCTGATACTGCTGGATTTTCCCAGTGATGTGTATTTGAGATTCCAATTCTTGTTTTACATGAATAGAAAATACAAAATGCAGGTTAGTGTGTCTTTTAAGAAAAAAATGGCTGTAGAAAACAAGTTTTGATGGGTTTTAACTTGACTTGAAAGATGGCTATTGAGCAAATTGTGTCAAGTCGTTTGATATTGGAAGTACATGTGTTGTGGAATCTGTACTCATCAGTTTCAAGTATGGCAAGAAACCTGACTAGGTAACTTGCTCAGTCAGCATGTTCAATGTGCTTTGACCACTGGCAGTGTAACAACAATTCAACCTGACTCTAATACCAGTGATGGTGTTTCTGTTTCCTTTTCCTTTATCAGAACACTGATTGTCAACTTGAACACAACCAATTGCTTAACATTTTAAATTATTCAGACACTAAATACCCTGGGTCCTTGCCAAAATACTCATGAGTTCCAAATAAACATACCTGTATGTTTATTAATTTTCGGAATATTTGCCACCCTATATGAAGTTTATTTGGGCCTGTATGTTTATTAAAAATGCCATCAGTGTCAAGTGAATGCCGGATATTGGAGATATATTATGGGTACTTTAGTCTGTTTTAGACTCCTAACTCACACAGGACTGTTACCTGGGCCTAAAGCACAGGTAACAGTCCTTACAGTATGGGGTTAGTGGTGTTACAGAAATGACAGTAACTCTATCATGATACCCTGTACTTTTATTCTGCCCTGTACTTCTATTTTTATTCCTCCGATTTTCCACCCTGTACTTTTATTTGGCACTCAAGAGTAGCCCTAAACAAAACACTCCCTAGAGTGGTTGACCAAAATGTTCCTATTTTAGGCAAAATGCCTCCACTCATTTGTCAAAACATCTTCACTTGTTGGTCAAAACGAATCCAATAACTATAACCATCCACATCATTTACCTTTCAACTGACAAAAAGATGTATTTAAAATATGAATCTATAACGTTAAAACATGTCAAAATTTTGTAGACTTTACCAAAACCAATATCAAATTCATGATTTTTTACCATTTCTTGGAAAGCTCTCTATAGGGGGCTTTCCAATAAATGTTAAGAGGATTGTCGGAAAAAATGCTTTTGTAATCCTAAAACTGTACAGAGATAATATCTTCACATTTAAATGTACAGTATTGAAAGCGTGAACCAGTGACGTTTTGTGACTGATACTTGGCAGTAACATATTCCATCTCAATCAGTTGTTAAAACTCAATTTGTTGTGCTCTGCTGATTAAATTGTACTGACTGAACTTCTTCACACACTTGTCTCATCTTCACACACTTGTCTCACCAATCCTTTCAAATGTGCAAAATTTAAAAAATTACTCTAACTGACTAACACACAGTTATGTAAAAATTCTTGGGAAACTGCTTTTTCATCATTAACAACTATTCATATATTTCATAGAATTGAAAAATATACAGCCTCTCAAGGCAAAAGTCTAAAAATCTATCAAAACACAAGAAAGGTTGGTTAACTGCAGCTGGTAGAGTGCTAGAAGCCTATATTTGGGCTTCATTCTGAACCAAAGTGAAAAAAGCTTTATATTTTGTTGATGTCCTTCATATTATCTTGGAAGTAAAATTACTTCATCTCCATTAATTTGCATTGTTACAACTTATGGGAGAGTGCCTATAGGCACTCTCCCATAAATTGTAACAAAACAAAACTGTGTGAACAAAGGCTGAGAAAAAACGTAGCACTCTACCAGTTTAGTTACTCGGACTTTATCATTCAAGATGCAACTTTTTGCTAACCGGTCATCCGTTTGCGTAGATTCAAATTTGCATAACCATCACGTGAAAGAAACGAGCATTCTTATAAAATTTTGCACACGGCCTTTCAGATTCCCATCTCCCTCCTCCACCCTCAAACATGTTAACTCTTTAGAGAATGAACAACTGTTCTGAATTCACACCTGACCTCAGCCTGTACAGTGGCTTCGCAGAAATTTCTTGTCAGGTTTTGGCTGCCTGTGAAGGCTGCCAAGATTTGACTAGAAACCACCGCCTAGGTAATTTGTCTATCGTCAGCAGGTCCTCCTCATGATGGCATGCTAAGGGCACCTGTTCTGAGGTCATAAAATTTGAAAAGATTACTTTAAGGGTTAAACCTCAAAAACATTCTCTTTCTGTTTTCCTCTCTAAACAGCAATAAAAAAATGAAAAATAAACGTTTTATCTGTTTCCATATAACTTGGATTGTGGAATATATCTGGGATACATCTTAGTAGTACACAAGGAAAGTAGTCATGCATCGTGGATATAATTTGATAGGGAATTTTGTTGGGAACTTCTATTCATGATGATGAGCACTAAGGGTATATTTCATGTGTTGAAATGCTGAATACCAGTGAAGTCAGCATATCAAAGACAAAGCATGTTGAAGAGAAAAACTTCTGTATAATTTATGTATTGGCTTTAGTGTGTAACATGCACTCAAGTTACTAACTCAGCAACACAATTTTCATCTGTGTGTTAAATTAGATCCCTGCTAATTATATATTTATTTTTTTAACCCTTCATCCTCCCTGTGAGAACCCTGCAAGGTGCAGCCATTCTTGTGTATTGTGATTGACAACTTTTGTTTTACAGGTAAAATGGGGTCCAGTAACCAATGCCTGAGGTGGAAGACCACTGGAGAAGCCAACATCTGTATAAGCAATAGATTAAGGCCTAGAAAAGTTAAGAATCTGTTTCTCAGGTCCTCCTGCATGGTAATTTTGGCTGCCGCATTCTCTCTTTTTATAACCAATGTAAACTTAAAAAATAAAAATTACATGGTTTATGTCTGATAATAATAAAATTGATAAATTTGTCCCTTGAGTGCAACAAGGCTTTGCAATGCTTTAGCATTGCAGAGCCTTCTTGCACTCTAAGGATGAAATACACCACCACCCATGCTATTCTGCAGATTATGAGGCCTAAAACATAAAACAAACCAAGAATATGAACTTTAATTTTGATGGCAAAGAAATAATTACAAAAATATAAAATAAAATAAAAAACCGCTCACCCGCATGCAATTTTACAAAAAAAAGGCCTGAGAAACAGTATATCTACTTTGAGGGGCCTTAAACTTGACTTTATACTTGTGTTGCACAAAAATTGCTGTTCAAATTTTATTATTATTTTCAATTTTTTTATTTTCAAAACTTGTATTGTGACCCCTCATTGGAAAAAGCTTTTTGTTGTTAACCACTTTTTCATATTTTCATTGCTTTTTTTTTTACAAATTTTTCAAAAATAATCAACAAAAGATTATCAAGTGACCCTTTGTGTTGGAACTAGCTGTACGAACTTCGTTCCAGAATATAATATGCCCTGTTGTTGTGTTAGGTAAAAAGTTATCTAGAAATATACAATCATCTACCTTTCTTCAAGTTCTTGAAATTATGAAATTTGCACTATGCTACATGAATACCATTGCAAAGTCTGCTTCCATGGCACTTTAGTGGCAATATTTTCCCATGGGGACCCAGAGAAATTGAGTAGTGCTTGTTTATTGCAGTAAAGAAGTTCTGACATTGAGATCCCTTTGAAGTGAAGCAGTGCTGTTCACAAATGTAGGTCTTGGAACTTTGTGATTCAGGTTATTGAAATCCTGGAAAAGTCATTGAATTTCAAACTTAATGTGGGGTATGAACCCTGGCATGCTCTGTGGTTTCTTTTCAACATACTCACAATTGTTTACAATTGGCTGTAACATAAGTGCAAGCCCTACTTCGGAACTAACTCAAGCTTTTAGAATCTTTTCCAAACGAGTTGGAAAAGTACTAGAGTGCAAAAGCACGAAAAAGATCGAAAAAAGGGTCGAGCGAGACCAGCGCTCGAAATTACAGGTACTCTCTCTGCACACCTCTTGCGTTTACCGAGCGCATGCGCAACAACCGTGACGTCAATTCCTTTATTTTCCGCCTACATGGTCGGAAATTTTTGTGACTCGTGCTAATTTGCTATGTATTCTTCATGAACAACTTATTCTTCATATTTAGTGTGCTACTGGATTGTATCCTTTTATCAAGCTACCAAATTATTATTATTATTTAATGTTAATTTGTATTTTTATTGCTGTTCTCTTCACACTTTATCTTGTCTTTCCCCCACGTGTGAACTCGACCTTAGTAATGTTTTTCGTCGGCGGGAAGCTTGATTATTGTATTGATATCATGCCTAAGACTATTCCTTGTACCTCTTGTTTGCAGGTGAAACATGTGGACGATTCTCATACCACATGTGTCACTTGCAACAATTGCACTCAGGCCCAATCATGTGGTATCTGTGGGGTTTGGTCCTCTAAATTTTGGGCTTCTGTGAACAAGGTGGTTCTTTCCAGAGCTAGAACCCCTCGTTCTCAGGGTAAGGGTAGCCGTGCCGTAGCAGACATTTCTGCTGGTGCACGTGGTGACTCTGTCACACAGGATTCGGATCTGACTTCTGTGGCGAGTTCCTTGCAACTGTTGGCGGTGTTAGTTCAGTGATACCTGACGAGGAGACTGTGGTCTCTTTGTCTTCTGATGTCACTATTGAGGCGTCTGTTTTCGTTGAGAGCTTTTCCGAGGTCAGCTCGGTAACCCTCTCCGATCTGCCTCCTACACCGTCGACCGTTGTTGAGGAGGTTGCTACTCCAGATCCTATTCTGTCTGATGGTGGCTCTTCCATCTCCTCTGGGGATGGTCTACAGTCTCGGGGGACCGAGGCTGTATCTGCTGGTGTGTCTGTGTGTTCTCAGCCTCCCCCAGCCTCGCGGCGGGGCTGTGTGGGTTTGCTGTCTGCTCCGTCTCATCTGGCTAGGTTTGCTCCTAGTCGGTTGAGCCGGCCGGTCGCTTCGGCAACGATTCCTCGTCCCTCGAGTGAATCGTTTATTGTTCCACCTTCGCCTGCTAGTGTGCCGCCTAGCGGGATGGTGTTGGGACGTTGGCATCCAGGGCCTGCTGTTCGGCAGCGGTCAGTGACAGCCCCTGTTAGCTGTCACTCTCGGAACCTTCCTCTGGTGATTCCTCACTGTGTTCCGAGTCTGGGTGTCGATCGATGCTTGCCGTCGGTCTCAGAGGATCGGCAGTTGGGGTGCAGAGGCCAATGACAGGTTCCTGTCATTCTTGGGACAATCCTCCGGTGTCTTCTCACCGTGTCCTAGGTCCAGCTACCGATCGACGTGCGCCATCGGTCTCTTTAGAGGATTTGCAGGCAGGACCTTCTGTTTCGCAGAGGTCGGGACTATCCTCCGGTGTCCTCTCACCGTGCTCCTATTCTGTCTGCCGATCGACGTTCGCTGTCGGTCTCTTCTGAGGATTTGGGTTCTTCTTCCAGAAGGGTCCATTGGGAGGACACTCTGTCGGGCGTTTCTGCTGCGACGGATTCTCAGGGTGACCTGCGCCAGGCCGCTTTGGCGCTCACCCGGTTGCTTTCTGGCAACTCTCAAGTTGGCCTCCCTGTGCCTCCTGAGGCACAACCTCCTTTGGTCGGTCGCCGAGATGTCTCGCCTGGCCCCTTGGATACTGCACAGTATTCACAGGAGGTTTCTGCTGGTCAGCCCGAGTTGGGCTACATCTCCTCTGCTACGGAGGATGACGAGTATCTTGAAGGTGATGGGCCCCCTCGTCAGTCTTGGGGCAGGCTTTGGATTTCGTCTTTGGCTTATTGCCGGACGTTCAACCTTCCGACCAGCCTTCTGTGACCGTCCGGCTGCGGTCCACTGTGGAGCGCCGTAACCCTGTTGAGCCTTCTAGCTCCAGGGCTTTGCGTCCTCTGCAATTGGCTCAAGTGGTTGAGTCCTTCCAGGGCTTAGACGCCAAAATGCGTTCTAAGGCCCTCAAGGGTTCCTTCTTTTCTAGAGCTGATGCCTTTCTGCCTCCATCGCGGTTTCGTGTGTACGATTCCGTCTCTCCACCAGTCTTCCAAGGGATGACTACTGTGGATGAGGATTCTTCTTCCCTCGGGTTGACTAAGCCTAAGTCGGCAGTTCTCCCGATGTCGGTAGTTGAGTCTATGGTGGGCCTGTCTCGAGAGATGCTGGGTATGTTATCTCTCGCGGACCATGTCGTCGCTGCTCTGGCTGAATATTTTCCACCAGGGGAGTTTCGCGTTTTGTCACAGGCTCTTATGAACTTGACTCACGCTCACGCCTGTAACACGGCCAATTTGGAGCTGGCACGCCGGGATGCGGTTTTGGATTCTTTACCATCCCTTCCTTCTGAGCAACGTGCTGTTCTGAGGTCTGCCTCTTTGGTGGGACCTCAGTTGTTCCATGGTTCCGTGGAAGCTGTTCGTGGCGAAGTTCTTCGTCATTCGAAGGACCAGCTTTTGCTGAGACAGCTTGACCCACCTGCTGCTGCGGGTGGGGGTCGTTCCAGGCCCGCCAAGCGTGCTGCTGCGTCTGCCTCGTCGGCGACGTCGGCTACGCCTTCGGCTCCGTCTGCTCCTTCTGCTCAAAAGAAGCGCCGACGTGGCCAGGCCCGCTGGCAGCCTCAGGCTGGAAAGTCTCAGGACTCTGTCACTTCCTGAGGTGGTTTCTCCTCTTGGGGGCCTCGTAGAGGCCGCAAGTGAAGGTTCTCACCTCGATTCGCCTCCAGTCGGGGGAAGGCTGTCACTGTTTTACGACCGTTGGACAGAGATAACGTCGGACTCTTGGGTCCTCGACGTCATACACTCCGGTCTGCGACTGTCCTTCCATCGGCACCCCAGTTTATCTCGGGTGCCCCTTCCGACTCAGGTCCCTTCAGATTCTCTGCGTCGGGACCTTCTGGTGCAGGAGATCGACAATCTCCTCACCAAAGGGGCGATCGAGGTGGTCAGAAACACCCTTTCACCGGGGTTTTACTCGAGACTTTTCTTGGTGTCGATGAAAAACGGCCAATATCGTCCTGTCATCGATCTGAGTACCCTGAACGAGTACATAATTGCTCCTCGTTTCAGTATGGAGACTTGGTTCAACGTTCAGTTCATCAGGGCGATTTTGCGGCCAGTATCGACCTGAAGGATGCCTACTTCCATGTACCCATTCATCTGGCGTCACGGAAATACCTTCGGTTCTCGTTTCGGGATCGAGTTTTTCAATTCAGAGCTCTCCCGTTCGGTTTGAACCTGGCTCCTTGGGCCTTCACCCGACTGATGTCACATGTGCTTGCTTTCCATCGCACTCAGTCGGCAGTGACTTCGTCAGCCTACCTAGACGACATCCTCCAACGGCACCACGATGCTGCTGTTCTGGAGTTCGATGTCCGGCAGTTTCTTTGCCTGCTAGCGTCGCTGGGTTTCAGAGTCAATCGCGAGAAGTCGGATCTTCTTCCTTCTCAGCGATTCCGTCTTTTGGGGATGGATTTCGACACTCTTCACAATGTAGTGTCGGTCCCCCAGGCGCGGGCGACGATTCTTTCCGCCTTGACTCGGGACCTGCTTCAATCTTCCTCGGTCTCGGCCAGGACTTTCCTTCGGATGCTGGGCCTTTGTGGTTCGGTGACAGATCTCATTCCGCTCGGTCGCTTGTTTGTCCGACCTCTCCAACACTTCCTGTTGGATCATTGGCGTCCGAATGTAGATCCGCTGGACCTGGAACTCACTATTCCTCGGTCTCTGCTTTGTCACCTCCGCATTTGGGCAGATATTCCCTGGCTGACACAGGGTGTTCCGTTGGATCTTCCTTTGGCCGATCGCATCCTTACTGCGGATGCCAGCGATCGGGGCTGGGGTGCGACGTTGGATCCTCTCGGTCTGTCTACTCACGGAGAGTGGGACAGCGAGCAGGTGGGCCTTCATATCAACCAGAAGGAGCTCCTTGCTCTTCTATTGAGTTTTCGGCTTTGGATCCCTCATCTGTCGGACCATGTTGTCCTACTTCTTTCGGACAATTCGACAGTAGTGGCCTACATACGGAATCAGGGAGGCACACATTCGATTCCCATGTATCGGCTGTCTCGGGATCTTCTTCTGTTGGCACGGGATGTGAACGCTCGGGTGTCCATTCGACACATTCCCGGGCATCTCTACGTCCTAGCAGACTCCCTGTCCCGACGCGACAGTGTCTTTCCAACCGAATGGATGCTACATCGGTCGGTGTTTCAGGCGATTTGCGAGCAGTGGGGTCGTCCTCAGGTCGACCTTTTCGCTACTCGCTGGAATCATCAGGTAGAGACTTTTGTCTCCCTTTGTCCAGATCCTCTGGCATTTGCAGTAGACGCTCTGTCTCTGGACTGGACAGGTTGGGTCGGCTATGCCTTTCCTCCTGCACCGATTCTTCCTCAAGTTTTAGCGAAGATGCGTGCTTGCAGTTGCAGGATCATTCTGATCACACCCCTGTCTCCACAGAGGGTGTGGATCAATCTGCTGCGGCCTCTATTGGCCGATCGACCGATTCGTCTACCTCTACGTCCCGATCTTCTTTCACAGGGTCGTCCCAGGAAGTATCACAACAACCTGGCGAGCCTGTCCCTTCACGCCTGTCTTTTATCAGGTCCAGTCTCCGACGTAGAGGTTTTTCGAGACGATCAGTGGAGTGCATTTCTGCATCGCGGCGACCTTCCACTGGAATGACTTATGCCGCCAAGTGGAAGGTTTTCTGCCGCTGGTGTTCAGATCACAATGTGAATTACCTTGATCTGTCAATCGCTCAAATTGCGGATTTTCTGGTTTTTCTTTTTGACTCCAAGGGCCTCCAGCCTATTACGATTAAGGGCTATTGGTCTATGCTGTCTGATACTTTCTCTTATGTGGGAAAGCGGTGTATAGGTCGTAATCTTTTCCTCTCCAAACTTATTCGGCACTTTTCTTTGAAGAGGCCTCGAGTTTTGCGTCTTACACCCAAGTGGAACTTGGCATGGGTGTTGCACTGTTTGGAGGGGGCGCCATTCGAGCCTTTATCTGAGACCGACATGCGTTTTCTCACCTATAAGACTGCTTTTCTTCTAGCGTTTGCTTCTGCTTGTCGAGTCAGTGAGCTTCATGCGCTATCTGTTGATTCTGCCTTTTTCCGAAATGAGGCTAACAGTGTCACATTCACTACTGATTGCTCTTTTCTGGCTAAGAATCAACTTCCCGATTCGGTACCTCCTCCCATCTGCATTCGGGCTCTCCCTGCTGTAGATGGACGGAGGCCTCTTCTTTGTCCTGTTCGTGCGGTCAAGACTTACATTACTCGCACTCAGTTCATTAGGAGGGGTCGGAAGAGATTCTTTCTGTCTCTCATTCCTAAGAGGCAGTCTATCTCTTCCCATTCTATTTCCAGGTGGATCTGTCTTGCAATCAAGCTGGCTTATTCTATCTTGTCTGCATCGGATCTTGTTTCGAACCGGCTTAATGCTCACGAGGTTCGTGCCATTTCTACATCCTGGGCATTCTCCAATTCTGTTTCGCTCCATGATGTTATGAATGCGGCTTACTGGAGGAATGCTTCTACCTTCTCCTCCTTTTATTTCCGCCACCTTCAGCTGCAATCTGAGGACCTTTATTCTTTAGGCCCTCTCGTTGCTGCTCAGGCTGTTGTGCACCCTCGTTAAAATTGTTTTTGTCGCGGTTGCGCTTCACTCAGCCTTGTTCTTTTCAGGTGCCTTCTCTCTATCTTCATTACAGGTTTTCGTTTTTGTTCTCTGCCATCCTTGCTTTCGTTCTGCTACTCTTGTTGGTATTGGTTATGTGATTCACCTCCTCCTATTGTATTCAGCCAATTGTAAACAATTGTGAGTAGGTTGAAAAGAAATTAAAATTTTTTAGTAAATTTTGTTTCTTAACATACCTACCACAATTGTTTACCGGAGGCCCACCCTCCTTGGGGATATCTTTGATATCGATGCCTCCCCGCTAAATCACAAACTTCTCGTTGGCGGAAATACGGAATTGACGTCATGGTTGTTGCACATGCGCTCGGTAAACGCAAGAGGTGTGCAGAGAGAGTACCTGTAATTTCGAGCGCTGGTCTCGCTCGACCCTTTTTTCGATCTTTTTCGTGCTTTTGCACTCTAGTACTTTTCCAACTCGTTTGGAAAAGATTCTAAAAGCTTGAGTTAGTTCCGAAGTAGGGCTTGCACTTATGTTACAGCCAATTGTAAACAATTGTGGTAGGTATGTTAAGAAACAAAATTTACTAAAAAATTTTAATATTCGTACAATAAGACCAGATAACAAATATCTGTTTCGGAGCTCTTTAAAATGTGTAGCATAATTGCAAACTGCTAGCTTAACTTGACCTTTAACTGTTTGAGTGCTGGAAGCCCATATTTGGTCTTTGTTCTGAAGTGCAGTAACAGCAACTAATAGGCTTCATGTTATGTGGATGCACTTTGTACTATCTTTGAAGTGATATTATTTAGTCAATATGTTTGGCTTGTTATAATTTATGGGAGAGTGCCTCTTGGAGATCTCCCATAAATTGTAACAATATAGATCCTTAGGAACAGATTTTGATGATCCCCAAAATGTAGCACTCTACCTGTTAACCTGCTGCTCTACTGGCATAAGCAAGCTCTATTTTACTGGTAAAATAGGACCCAGACACCAATGCTTGGGGTGGGAGTCTAAAATGGGCAATGGGTATGAATGTCTTGACTAAACCCCACGATTAGCCATTTTTAGAAATATGTGACTTTTAAATGCCAATAAATCAATCAAAATCAAAAAAGTTGTGGCTTAGTAGTATGATAGGACCCGGTTATGTATGCCTGGTGATGATGAGGCCTTTAAACTGGGTAGTATAAGTATAAATGATTGGCTAAACTTGATTTTCAACTGATGTTGTTATCACAACTTAGTGGGACTGCAGTGGCTCAGTAGTTACGGCTTGGACTTCAAACTGAAAGGTGCACGATTCAGTCCCTGCAACAGGGTTACTGTGTTGTGTCCTTGAGCAAGGCACTTCATCCCGGTTGCCCATGTGGGGGTACTATTGCACTGTTTACTGAGGCGTACTGCAGGGCAATGGTGCACTTGTCTTCAACTAATGTTAAAACCCTGCTTGTGCAGAGTTGGGGAGTCTGGCAGTTGCTCACCATTGCGTGGTGGTTCTCCCTGGGTACTCCAGTTTCCTCCACCCATAAAACTGTCCGTCACGTGGGGCACCCTGGTTGTAGAAAGTGTTGTTAAACCACAATAAATAAATAAATAAATATCACAATTTATCAGCAGAAGCTGAAACTGATTTTAACTCGCAATTTCCTCATACAACCAGAAACTCCACTTTTTTTTGCTTTGAAAAAGTTTCCCTCCAGCGTATTCTTTGGGAACTGTTCCGATATGCTGCAGTTATCTTAGCAGTGTTTTTACATCATTGTTGGCTGCCTGTATAGGCAGCCAACAATGATGTAGAAACACTGTTAAGTCATCTGCAGCTGTAAACATGTGTATACAGTGGCTATTATCAGGCAGCCAACAATGATGTAGAAACACTGATAAGTCATCTGCAGCTGTAAACATGTATATACACTGGCTATTATCATAACATTAATCTGTGGTATTAAGATTTAAACAGTAATAGCAAAATAAAAATAAACACCAATTTTTTATGTGATTTTGAAGATATTTTTTCAAGCAGATCATTTAGGTTGGTTAACTCTTTGAATGCAGCCGGCAGATAATCCTGCACAGGACACAAAATCCCTTTCCACTGTTATAAGAATAATTTGTGCTCATTTACCCAAATAACCCCCTTATAAATTGAATGGACTTTTTACTAATGATTTCTTAGTTTTGATGAATTTTTCATTAAATCTTGTCATGGCTGCTTCAGAGCAGGTAATTTCTTTGTAGGGTAGCCATTGTCACCCAAGAATTACATCAAATGGGGTACGATGATTGTCCAACTTTTTAATGATGAGATGATTAATCAGTTTACCATCGGTTCACTCACAAGAAGTTGGGATAAACATCAACATATTTAAAATAAAAGTTTCCTTAATTTATTGAACTTGACATGCTGCTTTAGGATAGAAATAACAAATAGGACATCTTAGGATAGAAAAATGACCCAACAACACAATTATATCACAGTTCCAATTGAACTTATTAACTTGTACCTGCAACTCAGGGGTTGTGTCGCCACATAACAACTCTTTGTGGTAGAATGCCACTTCTGTGCAGAATCATCTGAATTTCGACTTTCTTTAAATGGCTGCCCTTGTGATGTATTTTTAAATTGTATAAGAATCCAAGCTGATTAAAGTTCATGAGTTTGGTAGGCCTAGCATTATGAAAAATACAGGAGGGCTAAAAATTGCCCTCCAAAATCCTCCCAGGAGGGCTATTGCTATCGCCAGGATACGCATTGTCACTTGAGTACCATTCTGTTCTATCTCCCGTAGGGAGATAGAACAGAATGGAACTCAGGTGACAACATGTTTAAGAAAGTCTTCTTGCTTCATACGGTAACTGTAAGAATAACAAGATTGACCACATCTATCCCTAGAAGTATTTCTAGGGAGATGTAAATAGCATCTTAAGGTAGAATTGTACTTTCCCCAACCATGTTCAAATATTATTCTACATCTAACTGGCTGCATTACCAGAGTGTCACATACCACCAGTACCTTGAATGTTTGAACATGAAGCCCAGCGGTGAAGTTGAATTTTATTTTTGAGCAAATTGTATATTCCTTTTTGTCATATGGATAAAATGAGCCTTAGAAATTGTGCACAAAAATAGAAGTAGTACATGTACTACAAAACAATTTCTGATGTGTTTAATTGGCTTTCGCCCTGTTAAAAATAAAATTGCTGTGACTCTTGGAGGGCAGCCCTACAGCCCTTCTTGAGAATGCCGGGCCTGGTTTGAGATGCAGGATAATTGTTGGAAGCGTTAATAAACTAGGGGACAAAAGTTTGGAATATTGGCATTTGCAACCCAACATTTTATACTGGTAACTAATAATGATGAAAATCAAATAATAAACTGAAGAATCAGTCATTACTCCATCCATTTGGATTGTTGACATCATCAAGCATAATATGTAGAGTTTATTGAAGCATGACTTGTGAGATGTGGGTCATTGAAAAATATTAACAAATGCAAGCTTTGTGTGGCATTTGCTTGGTGGTCTACAACATTGTGTCAGCATGGTTAGGTTAACAGAGGGACAAAAATGTACACTTGTGAGTCTTGGGACAAGAGGAGGATGGAAGCAAAAAATTTGATGCATGGAGTCATCTGCAAATTGTCCTCTTGGATATGATTACATGGAATTCATTATTGAAATCTTTTTGCTTCCATCCTCTTCTCATTCTGCAGACGACAGTCTGCTTATTCCCAGACTTGTATGTAACAGAGGCAAAAATTGAACAAAAAGTTTAATAGTGATTCTTGTGAATGAAGCTAGCCAAATATGGCTTTTAATATTAGGTAAAGGGTTCACAGGCCTTAAAATTTTTGGATTAGCAAAATTTTAATTTTTCAGTGGTTCAGAAAGTGATTAACCAATGTATATATCTTGCTTGACATAGCTCAATGAGCTCTGTCAAATAAGATATATAGAGCTGAATTGTCAGTTTGCTTGAAATACTGTTAACCCTTTACCTAACATGAAAAGCAGGCGGCACTTGCAAACAAATTCTTGAATAATTAATTTTTTTCATTTTTTGTCTCAAAAACATAGGTTATGAGCCCTCATTGGAACGAGCTCGACGAGCTCGTTCCAATGAGGGGTCATAACTTATGTTTTTGAGACGAAAAATGAAAAATTAATGAAAATTAATTGGCGATTTTTGAGAATAGCGCTGGCCGGTTTTGGCCGTTACGTTGGGTAAAGGGTTAACAAAAGTAAAATTCATTGTACACTGGCAAAGTGTTAGGATTTTTTTTACGGAGTTCTTGAATTCAGTCTTCAAGTTTCCAAGAAAATCCTGATGTTCAACCAGAAAGATCCTTGAGTCCTTGCATTTATTTCACAAAATTATGGGGTGTTCAGAATTAAATTTTCAAAGCTTTGTGCGTGGTTAACCCTTTATCTCACATAACTGCCATAAATGCCTGGTGATAAACAAAAATCTCCATTCATATTTTAAAAACATCACCCCCTCATTTGAACAAGCCCAATGACCTCAGTCTCGTGAGGGTTCATAAACTATTTTTTAGACCAAAAATGAAAAATTTTAGTAATCCAAGAAATTTGTTTGCAAGTCTCATCTTGCAGTTGTGTTAGGTGAAGGATTAATTGATATATAATTGATTATGTATTTCATACAACATCATTGCATGTGCACTAGGTAATTCGTCTTCAAAGTAAATGGAGTTAACTAAAATCTGGTCAGATTTCTCCAGCATTCACTGAAAAAATGTCTGATAAGGCCACACAAAGTAGATCTTCTGTTTCTCATGCCATTATTTGTAAAATTGCATGTGGGCAAGCGGTTTTTAGCTCACCTGACTTTCATTCAGGAGAGCTATTGTGATCACTCATCGTCAGTCGTCGTCCGTGAACATGGTGTTTGCATCTTCTCCTCCCAAACCGCTGGACCAATTTATCTGATATTTGAGATAATAGTTTGTTACGACATCGCAATTTGATTTTGTTCAAATCAAGTGCCTTGGTAGGGCCACACCCAAAAAGTGTGCTGAAATCTTAAAAAATCTTCTCATGAACCAGCAGTAGTAGAGACTTGATATTTGGTGTGGAGCTTCCTTTTGAGGTGTAGACTCAGATTTGTTCAAGAGAAGTTTGTGGAGCTATATTTGCCGTTATTATGGGAGGGGCAAGAATATTTGCCCCTCCCAAAATTTCTATTTTCCAAACTGAGAGGCAGATTTGGATCAAATTTGATATGAGGGCTTATTGGGTCATAAGTACTTAATTTATGCAAAAAAAAAATTTCCTGGTGCCCCATGGGAACCGCAGGAGCTAAAAATAGAAAAAAAATAAAACCCCCATATCTCCAAAACTACACGGCACTAAGAATTCTTATTTGGTGTGAAGCTTCCTTAAGACCAACAGAATGGAATGATAAAAAAAAATTGCTATCGGTTTTATCATGGGGTACTTTTCTGGGACTTTGAAAAAGTGCTGAGTCAGCATTTTTTAACACTGTGGGTAATGGGAAAAACATATATGACTACTTTTCTCCCAAACCATTGCTCCAAAAGCTTTCAAATTTCACATATAACATCTTTGGAAGATTGTTTCACATGTTTATTGAAATCAATTCTCTGGGTCCATATTTGGGCTCTCTATGGGAGCCTAAATGTTTAAATTAGTGCAGTATGAGGAATATTTTTTAAAAATCTTCTTTCAATCAACCAATAAGAATCTTTTGATATTTGGTATGCAGCATCCTTAGGGGGAGGGGGGGGGGGTGAGATTCAAGTATGTTCAAGCCAAGTCCCTGGGTTCATATTTAGGCTGAAAATTTGGGGTCCCGTTCCGGACTTGGACCAAAATCCAGATTGATTTTTTTTTACACTGAAAATTTGGGGGCCGGGTGGGACTTGGAAAATTTTGGACCAAAATCCGGAAATTAGTTTTTTGGTTTTTTATGCGTTTTGGTCAATTTTAAGAAGAAAAAAAAAATTTAGGCTGAAAATATTTTGTTTGGGACTTCAAAAATTTCCGAACAAAAATAAAAAAAAATCTATTTTTTATGCGTTTATCTCAATTTTGGGACGTAAAAGTGCAGGAACTGAAAATAGAAGGAAAATCCTGTGTATTCTGTGGGCACAACTGCTTCATCTAGTTGGTATATGCTTTTCTTAGGAGGGGCGTATGCAGCTTATTCAAATCAAGTCCCTGGTTTGATATATATACTACCATGTCAGGTGAGCACCCTCAAGCCCCCTGGGGTCTCTTGTTTATTTTATTTTTTATTTCTGTAATTATTTCTTTGCTATCAAAAGTTCATGTTCTTGGTTTATGTTTTGGGCCTCATAATCTACATGGCATGCATGAATAGCATGGTTGGAGGTGTATTTCGTCCTGTGAGAGCAAGAAGGCTTGGCAATGCTAAAGCATTGCAAAGCCTTCTTGCACTCAAGGGACAAACTTATCAATTTTTTTAACTTGGATAAAATATCAGACATAAACCATTTAACTTTTATTTTTTTAAAGTTTACATTGGTTCTAAAAAGAGAGGATGCGGCAGCCAAAAGGACCTTGCTGGGGTGTGGGGGGGGGGGGGGGGGGGAGGGCCTGAGAAGCATGTTTTTTTTTTTTTTAGGTCTAATATTTCTTTATTTTGCAATGGTATTCTGAAACCTTTGTTTTACGTCACACAGCCATTGCTACTGAGGCATGCTATTGTTGAGTCCTTGGGATAGGAGAATGTTTTCAAGAAAAACATTAGCAAACCTCTGCACACTGTATACTCCACTGGTTTCCAGTGGGAACCTCAGAAAGTGGACAGAACTTGTCCACTGTGGTAAACAAGCTCTTTTTTACTGTAAAATGGGACCTGATACCCAATGCCTCGGGTGGAAGTCCTCTCAAATGAGCAACATTGGTCTAAATGATTTGCTTGACTTTTACATGATCAGCCATTGGAATTTAGCTTAACTGGTAGAGTGCTGAATTTTTTTTGGCCATCAAACTTTGTTCATATGTCTTTGCCTTGTTACAATTTATGGGAGAGTGCCTACAGGCACTCTCCCATGAATTGTAACAAGACAAGTCCCTACAGACTAAATAATATCTCTTCAAAGATAATACGAAACACATCCATTGAGTATGAAGCCTTCAAGTTGCAGTACCTTCACCTCAGAGTAAAGCCCAAATATGGGCTTCCAGCACTCTACCAGTTAATAAGCTCATTCAAATGAGGGGGTCGCATAATATAGTTTTGTTGAAATTTTTAAAAATTGTTTTTGCTGCACAGTATTTATATTACGTAGGCAGATGTAGCCGATTTGTTAGGTAACGGGTTAATCGTTCGCTAGATGGAGCTGAGGCATGCTTGTTTACTTGCAAAAAATAAAAATTATGGATGTGATGGCATGCAAGAGCAACAGCTCGCCTCAAATCAAAAGACAGGTCTCTATAGAAGTAATCTTGGAATTGAGTCATCATCATAGGGATATTTAAGTGTAACCAATTCACCATTCTATTTAGTTTCAAAGAAGTGAGCCAGTATTATTCCACACCAGCATCGTTGTGAGAACTCCGGGAAGTGGGCAGTGCTTGTTTACTGTGGTGAATAAACTCTGTTTTCCTGGTATAATAGGACCTAGTCACCAATTCCTGGGGTGGAAGTCCTCTAAACTGGGCAACATGGGTATAAAAAATTGGCTGGACTTGACCTTATATGCATGTTGTGGTCATGCTTAGCTATTGTGCAGAAATATGTGACCTTAATCACTAATAAATAAAAGAATAATTTCCTCACCAGCATGAATTTAACCCTTAAAGATCTGGGGATTTTTATATATTTTTGCTACACTTTGAGTCTTCATCCCGGGGCTTTGCAGTTGTGTCTAGGCAGGTCTTGGCTGGCTATAAGGCAACCAAGGCTTGCCAAGAAACAACTGCCAAGGTTCTTAGGATGAACTGTGTGAGTTTACCCACAGAATGCATCTAAGGCACCTGTTCTGCTTCAGTAAATGGTGAACAAAGTCAGAATTAGAGCCTTAAGTGTTAAAACTTAATGACTGTACAGATCGTAAACTATCTTAACTGGCTGATGGCTACATTTTTTTTTTTTTTTGGGGGGGGGGGGGGGGCGTCGGCTTTCCTGAATTTAGGCACTCATCAATAATTTGTCATAAAACAAATTTATGTAAACAAAATATTATTTGTGTTTTGACTGAATATGAAAAATGAGCAAGGAAAATGTTGGATCTTCCTCTGGTACCCTCATTTTTTTTTTGAAAGCCCTGATAGGGCTTCTAGCACTCAATCCTTTAACTATTCATTCACCTTTTCTCCCTTCTGATGACTTCAATTTTCATCTGAATGAAGCTTAAAGTATACAGTTTTTCAATTTCACAGATAACATTGAAATGCCAACAACTGATTGATCAGTAATATACCAGACTTCATCCATCCTTAATCTCATATTCATAAATATTCCTGATTTACAGTGGTAATAGAGTGCTCATAGTCTGACCATAAAAAAATTGAACTATTTGCTTATAAGTCTGGTATATTACCATATTTACTCTATGTATTGGGACACACATTTTTTCCAGAGAACTTTATTTTTTTATGCTCCAAAGTTTGGGACATTCAGGAGATTTATTTCTAGTTGGCCTGTCGCTAGTAGCAGACGACACTCATAAAAAAATTTTTTGAGTAACTAAAAATTTTCATTTTTTGCTTCCAAAACATAGCTTATGATCCCTCATTGGATCGAGCGCAATGCACTCGTTCCAATGAGGGATCATAAGCTATGTTTTGGAAGCAAAAAATGAAAATATAAAAAAAAATTGGACAGCGATTTTCATATACAGTGATGGAAAACGAATCACACACAACTTTATTCAGCATCAAAGACCAGGCTGTGCTCTTTCCCCATTTTCTAAGAATTGGGACACCTGTGAAAATAATTATTTTTCGCTGTCCCAATATATAGAGTAAATACAGTATCAGTTTTCTTTTCCATAATTTATAAAAAAAAATTTTTAAAAATATAGCTACAAACAGCCAACTTAAAATTGTTGATTCATTCAGTTGACCCTCTCTACAGATTGTATTCCAGATCCAACCATTTTGAATTGCTTAATTTTTGTTGAGCTACAGTTTCATTGACACTTTCATTTTTAATTTTTAGTTAATAATTACTAATGATTTTTTAAGTGAGCATTGCAGTAGAGTGGTTTTGAACTTGTTAGAGATTAAAAAGTTTGAATTTTATTATATGTAGTTTTCACATAATCAGATTATTCACATTTTTTTCATTTTATCAACCACTCTGTCAAGCAACAACACTAGCATAAGAATAACATATTATGAAAGTTAATACTTTGAAGTTCAAGTCCAATTTTGCCAAACTTTGTTGCGTTTGAACAGGTTCCCCTGAATTCAGTCATTAGAAAATGTTCCAGACAATAGTCAAATGACAATAGCAGTGGTTGTGGCGAAGGCTTGACTTCCTTTTGTTCTTGTACCTTTAGCTATTTACTTAACACAAGCAGAGGATGAGACTTCTAAAACAATTTCTTGAATTATTGAAAATTTAATTTTTTTACTTCAGAAACAAAGCTTATGGCCCCACATTGGAAGTTAGCTAAATGAGCTCATTCCAGTGAGGGATCATAAACCGTGTTATTTGGAGGAAAAAATTGAAAAAAATAAAAACGTCAAATGGCTATTTTTTGTGTAAATAGCACTTATGCATTCGACCAAGAGTTAACTGGTTGAGTGATAGAAGCCACTATCAGGACTTTCCAAAAAATGAGGGTACCATATCAAAAGCCAACATTTTCCTTCCTCCTGTTTCATATTCAGGCAAACTGAAATAACATTTTGTTTACATAAATTTGTTTTATCACAAATTATTGAAGAGTGCCTGTGGGCACTCTTCAATAATTTGTAATAGAACAAATTTTGATGAACATATTCAGACCACCAAAAATAAAGTAGCCCTCCACCTGTTAACTGTTAGATTATATTTTGGTGGAAAGAATTTGTTCTTCAGTTATTGTTTTGTTATCTTCCCCAAACTCATTTGGTGGGAGGCGAGATATAGCCATGACTGTCCATCCATCTCTCTATCTGTTCATCTGTAGATGGGATGGGTTTTCCCTCTCAATATTAATTAAAAGTTCTGCATTTACTTTGCAATTTTGGTAACATTACGTGATCATTGTCATCTAGGAGGGGGTGCGGTGGCTCAGTAGGTAGAGGTGCAGGCTGCAAGCTGAGAGGTCCTCGGTTCGAATCCCACCTGCGGTGACCGCGTTGTGTCCATGGGCAAGACACTTCACCCCCATTGCCCATGTGGGGGCACGATGACGCTGTGTACCAAGGCGTACTGCACGTCGAGGGTACGCATGTCTTCAACCAATCTAACCCTGCCTGTGCTGCAGTGCGGAGTTATGATGTTGGGGAGCTGGCAGCTGCCTGTCGTTGCTCGGTGGTTCTCTCCGGGTACTCCGGCTTCCTCCACCCGTAAAACTGTCACGGTCATGATTAGCCATTGTGCAGAAATATGTGACCTTAAACATCAATAAATAAATAAATAAATGTCATCTAGGATGAAAAATAAAATGGAAGGAAAATTCCTACATTTGATTTCTCTTTTGTCAGATGACTTCAAAATTAATGATTTTGATGGTCTCATTCTAGAGTGGTCACATGACTTGGCTTCATAGAGAAAAAGTGGGAACTTTCTGGAAAATATTGTGTTTTGTGGGGGGGTTTTTAGCCAGTGAAGAAGCATCAATATGTTTCCCTTGTGTGAAAGTAGAGGTACATTCTTAAAAAATATTGTTTTAACCCTTTACCCAACGCAGACGTTATCAAAATTTATTATTTTAAATATCATTTTTTGAAATTTTTCAAAAAATTTCAACAAAACCATATCATGTTTTCAACTACTGAATTTGCATATTACGTGGGCAGATGCGGCCGACTCATTGGGTAAAGGGTTAAGTTCTTTGTGTCTTTTGTGGTTCTGCAGCGAGTAATTAAGGTGAAAATTGGTTTTGTCAGTTTGTTGCTTGACAGGGAATGGATCAGTTTAAGTCGAAGTTTGTGTTCATTTTCATTTTTTTCTAAAATCATCATAAAATAACATACCTGAAAATATATCTCAGTAATAATTTTGACAACTTTTTAAAAATCCTGCATAGTAATAGAATTGTAGTGTTACCTGACTAAGGTAATTTTCCAATAAATGAAAAGAGATTAGCATATTTTCTCAACTCTACATTGATGTCAAAATATCACACTTTCAGGCTACAATTGGTCCCATGATGTAAGTAGAAATTTAACCAATTCAATCTTGTTTGACAGAGCTCTTATTGTGTTGTGTCAAACAAGGTTGAATTGGTTATAAGTTCCTAGTTGCATAATGGGAAATACATCTAATTGAAATTTTGGTATTTTGACAGTGTTGTGCAAGGATTAGTATCTTCAGTACTGGCAATATATATTGAAAGCTAGTGTAGAATTATTGCCACTTCATTTCAGTACTGGCAATATATATTGAAAGCTAGTGTAGAATTATTGCCACTTCATTTCAGTACTGGTAATATATATTGAAAGCTAGTGTACAATTATTGCCATTTCATTATAAACTATCTGCATTCTAAAGGCAAATACTCTTTCATCATTTCCCCATGTAAACCCCAGGAAGTGAAGCAGTATGTGTTTATTGTGTTAAACAGGCTCTGTTTCACTGGTAAAATAGGTCCCCAGTTACCAATGCTTGGGGTGGAAGTCCTCTAAAATGCACAACATAGGTATAAACGATTGACAAAACTTGACTTTACCTCCATGTTGCGGTCATGATCAGCCATTGTGCAAAAATATGTGACCTTAAATACCAATAAATAAATAGCTTGTGTAGACTTATTACCACTTCATTTTAAACTACCTGCATTCTTAAGGTAAATACTCTTTCATCAGTTCCCCATATGAATCCCAGAAAGTGGAGCAGTGCTTGTTTACTGTGGTAAAAAATTCTCTTGTGGTAAAATACAACCTGGAACCACTGCCTAGGGTGTAAGTCCTCTAACGTGGGCAGGATAGGTATAAACAATTGACAAAACAAGACTTCTTCCTATGTTGTGGCATTTAGATAGCCAAAGATGCTGAAAGTGACTTTAAATAAATAAATAAATTTTGTTTGATGGAGCTTTTTGGACTTGTGTCCCAATAAGACAGTAAGGGTTGTATTTTGAATTCTATTTGACTGGAAGATTGCTACATTATTTTTAAAAGTAAAAATGTGTTACCAATTATTGTTTCATTACAATATATAGGCTCTCTCCAATGTATTGTTATGAAACCATCCCGATCTAATCAAATTATATTTGCTTTATCTGAAGAGGAACCATAAGCTGAAAATATAATGGCTTTTTGAGGCAATTACTCTTTCAAATAAAGGCCAAATATGGGATTCTAGTACCAAATCAGTTAAGGTAAGGATTACAGTAGATTTATTTTATTTATTTATGTATTTGGGGTTTAATGACATTTTCAACAGCCAGTGTCACCTTGTGTTGAACAGTTTTACGGATGGAGGATGCCAGAGTACACGAAGGGAACCACCCTGCAATGGTGAGCAGCTGTCAGACTCCCTAACATACTAACTCCATGCAAGCAGGGTTAGCATTGTTTGAAGACAAGTGCACCATCAACGAGCAGTATGCCTTACGACACAGTGCCACTGTGCCCCCACATGGGCAGTCGGGATGAAGTGCCTTGTCCAAGGATACATTGCAGTTACCCCTGGTGGGGATCGAACTGTGGACCTTTCGGTTTGAAGTTCAGTGCCGTAACCACTGAGCCATCGTGTTCCCGATTACAGTGGATATTTGAGCATTTTGGATATCTGTGGGCTGCAGTTTAAGGATGTGCTCATGATGGGATGGTCTTCTTTAAAATGGGAAATTTTTTTCAAAATCTCTCTTATTACAACTGCTTTTCTTGTCATGGGCTTTCTTGAAAAAGATTATAACCACCTGGTGTTGGATGAAATTCATTTTTGTGGCTTGTTTTGGAAAAGAAGCATTCAGCCCTTTCCTCCATGAGGGAATGAACACATGGTAGGGGAGCAGTACTTTTTTTTTTTTACTGTGGATCCCACTCAATTGGATATCTCTTAATTGAATAACCCTGTTGATTGAATATAATTTCCCAGCACAAAACCATTTACCATACCTCCAGTACAAATTTGACCTGTTAATTGAATATATGTTATAACGTAAACTTCTGTTAATTGAATAAAAAATCTTGTAACCTGTCGAGAAATTGCCCTGACTCACCCCAGTTTTCCTTTGTTTATAGACCTTTTTGGCCTCAGTACATCCAATACAGTCATTTTTTATCTCTGGAATACAGGAAAGTGACACCTTCCCTGTTAATGGAATACTCCTTTTAATTGAATAATTTTCATTGGCAAAGTTGCTATTCAATTTACAGGATTCCACTGTATTAACTAAAACTGGTTCTGTTTTACTTGTAAAATAGGTAACAAATGCCTGGGTTAGACGTTCTCCAGTACAGCACAGCAAAGCACAGGTATAAGCAGCATAGGTATAAATGAGTACCTAAACATGACTTTGTACTTGTGTTGCTCTCATGATATAGCCATAGATGCTGAAAGTGATCATTAACAACAATATATAAATGTTCAACTCAACATGGTGGCATGATGGCAGAAACATTAGGAGAAAGGAATTAAGCGGTTCATGAAACTCACCTCAAATTGCACTGAAGCAGTGACTTATATCTGTTACTCTCTCACAGATATCTGTAACTTCAGTCAGCTGGTGGACTGACCGGTTATGGCATGGTGGACATTTTGGAAAGCATTCCATTCCCTTATGGGTTAAACAGCTGAGGTATTTTTTTTTAAATGGCAGAATGTGAGTTATTTTTCAAAGGGGATTTGTAACAGGAGTATTTCATTTCAAAACTACAATGCTGATGCGAGGAGAGTCTTAGTTCAGCAAGGTTATGTTTGTAACCTTGACCTAATAAATCGACACAACCGTCCTTGTAATTTACAAACTAAGCAGTTTCATAAATATCGTATAATTCACTCATCGAGCACATTCCAAAGAGGGGCTCATATGATATGGTCTTGTTGAAATTTTTGGGAAAATTTCAAAAAACAATAATTATATTAAACCTACGAAATTCTGAAAAAATGAGTTTTTTTCGACAGCATCTGCCATTATGCATCTGAGACAGGGATTGCATTAAACTTTACAGCAACCTTATAACAGAAAATATTCTTGGAATTGAACTGTGAATCCGAATTTCGAAAGCATTTTCTTATATTCTTTTCCAAACTACCACTGCACGCTTATCAATATTCAGTGATTTTATGAAAATTAAAATTATTCCGACCATACCCATACGGCCAACGGTTAAACTTTTAATAATGACATATAAAACAAAAGTTGTCATACTATGACTGCTGCATGCAGCCATAGAAAACTTTCAGGGCTTAATCAATTAGGAATGGAATAAATCGTCACTTAAACTTACCAAATTCTGAAAACGAGAGTTTTTTTTGGACTGCACCTATCATTATGCAAACAGAACGAGCATAGGGTTAAACTTTACAACCAAACTTACAACAGCAAATATGCTCGGTAGGCAATTGTAAATATGAACATGTAAATCATTTTTCGATATTCCTTTCGAAAATGGAAAAAAAGTGAGCTCCAAATTAGCCAATTTTATGACGAATTTTAGGGCACTCAAATTCAAGGCCCGAAAACTGGGTGAAGGTTAAAACTTTGAATAAAATATATAACAGCAAAATTGTTCTTGGATGAAGGCCCAATCCTCTCATGGAAAAGGTTTTGAGACAATATGGCTCCAGTGCTGAGAAAGTGCATGTAAACGTTGTCGAAAATAACAATTATTCTGACAGTACCCTTATGGGAAGTCTCAAATCTGCCAAGGTTTAAACTTTTAATAATAACATATAGAACAAAATTTGTCATACTTTGACTGCTGCAAGCAGCTATAGAAAACATTCAGAGCTCAATCAATTAAAAATGGAGTAATTCACCACCTAAATTTACCAAATTCTGAAAAATTCTGAAAAATTGGAGTTTTTTTGGACGGTACCTACTTTTATGCAACCAGAATGGGATAGGGTTAAACTTTACAACCAAACTTACAACAGCAAATATGCTCGGTAGTCAATCTTTGAATACGTACACGAAAAGTGTTTGAAATCAACCCTTTTCCAAAATGATGGAAAAAGCAACCAAAGTTGTCTAATTTTGGCATTTTCAAACGGTACTCTTATTCTCACCCTCATTGTGCTTGAGGGTTAAATCTGAGATTAAAAAGTAAACAGTAACTTTCTTCTGCAATCATTGTTGCATCTATCCAAACCAAAATAATTGTTACAACAACCTTGTTATTAGAGAAATTTGCCCTTGAAGTTGGTCAATTTTGAAGAAAAATTCTATATTCATGTCATTTTTGGTCAGTGGGGGGTTAAAGTTGAAAGATCTGAGTGGTGATTGTGGTGTATCATATTATGCTCTAAATGTGTGGAAAATTTGAGCTAAATAACTGTAAACAATTTTGAGACATTTGAAAAATGGTGAAATTTTGAAGGTTTTGGCAGAATCTTTTGAAAATACGCATTTTCACAGATATGACGATACCTCATTTCACTAGATTTTAAGACATTACATAAGTGTGCCAAATTTGGTCAAATCGTACAGCTTGTTTTTGAGCAGTTCAACAGACAAAATTCAGGGAGGGGAAAAAAAAAAAAAAAATAGAGAAGAAAAATTTTGAAAAATTTGGGAAAGCCTAAATAAGAAATTTTGATATCGTGTGCCTTGGTTAAAGGGTTAAATAATTGGGTTTTTTTTATAATTTATTAGAGTGTGTCGATTGGCACTTTATAATAAATTATGACAAAACAGTTATAGCAACATTTTTGTTATACTGCAAAGCAAACAAAAAGCTAATGCTTACAGTGTAAATGGCTTTCATCACTTCAATAAAGCCAATGTAACAGCTTATTGCACTCAGACAGTCAGTGTACTTAAATACTGGGAGAAAGTAATATTGGGTTAGTGCTAAAGTGGAGCCAACTTAACTGGATATCTCTTTATTGAATAACCCTGTTAATTGAATATAATTTCCAAACACAAAGCCATTTGGTACAATTTGACCTGTTAATTGAATATGGATTATAGAGTAAACTCCTGTTACTGGAATAAAAAAACAGTGTAGGTAGCAAACAGTCCAAACCATAGAAGATGTGGGGGTGCACAGGTGGAATTGGGCGATCTAGACAGTGACTTCACATCATGCATCTGCGCTCCTTGGGCAAAACAATTAATCGCCAAGTACAATGAGTTCTACCTGACATGCCCATGGATCTGGTTGGATCAAGAGGTCTACTTTACCCAGGCAAGTGGCTGCTGGGCTACCCTAAAATGCTGTTTTGTGTGTTTCAGGGCAAGTCAACATTTTACAATATCAACGATGAAAAATATATGTCAATGAATTGCCCTGATAATCACTGCATTCCCCTTGTTTATAGACCTAAATGGCCTCACTATATCCAATACAGGTATTTAATTGATTATATCTTGTTTGACAGAGCTCTATGAGCTCTGTCAAACAAGATGTAATAGAATAAATGGTCATATTATCTCTTGCATACAGGAAAGTGATGAAATCCCTGTTATTTGAAAACTCCTGTTAATTAAATAGTTTTCACTGGCAAAAAACAGGGTTTCATTGTACTGAGAGAAGATAATTTGGGGTTAGTGTTGATAATCGACTAAGTAATGTGTAGGTATAAAAGAGTTATAAAGGATTGGTTTTACTATTTTTATTTCATTTGTCAGCTATGTTTTTGAAAGAATGCTAAACCTTACACAAACTAATTACAGTTGAGAATTTTTGTTTGCTGTACAATTTAGTCACTTACATTGGCTTAAACTAAATTCACTAAATATTGAACTATGCAGTTTGGCTGTTTCATTGTATTTTGATAATGCTGTATTTTGATTGGCTGTGTTTGTTCTCATTGCCTACAGGTCTGGCCCGGAGTCCAGCTATGCACTCGCCTCATGTGATTCATGCTAACAATCCAACGCCTGATGGTGCCTCCAGTTTTTCTCCAGTACACTCTGCTAATACTCGGACACATGTGCCAACACCACCACGACCCATGAGTAACCATACCCCAGGACTTCCTCCAGGGGCTGCAATCTCTCACCCTCAGCCCCAGCACACCCCTCCCATGAATGGTACAGGTGAACATCCATTTTCTTTTCATGTTTTCATATTTTCATTTCACAGAAAGAGCCTCAATCTGAGTTTTGTAAACTTTTGTTTTCTCTATTTCACTTACAGTAAGTTTCTTGTTTGTTGTGATTAATTTCTGTCAGCAAATTTTTTCAATAATTACATGTCCTTAAGTTTAGATAACTGGTTGAGTGTTAGAAGCCATTGTCAGGGCTTTCATAAATTTATTTATTTATTTATTTATTTATTTATTTATTTATTTATTTATTTATGTTTAACTACACTTTAACAGCCATGGTCATATTGTGTCGATGACAGTTTTACCCGTGGAGGAAGCCGGAGTACCCAGAAAAAACCACCGAGCAACAACGAGCAGCTGCCAGCTCCCCAAAATCATAAATCAGCACTTCAGCACAGGCAGGGTTAGATTGGTTGAAGACATGCTCACCATTGACGTGCAGTATGCCTTAGTACATGGCATCATCATGTCCCCCCATGTGGACAACTGAGGTTAAGTGCCTTGCCCATGGACACAACGTGGAAGTCCGAAATGATCGCTCAGGCAGTCACCCATCCATGGACTAATCGGGCTCGATGTTGCTTAACTTTGGTGATCTGACAAGAACCGATTACTGCAACGCCACTGCACCCCCGGGCTTTCATAAAAATGTTGTTACCAGAGCAAATGCAAACATTTTCGTTGTTTACGTGTCATATTCAGTCAAGCACAAATAATAATTTGTTTGTATAAATGTTTTATTACAAATTATTGGAGAATGCATGTGGGCACTCTCCAATAATTTGTAATAAAACAAATTTTGATGAACAAAAATATAGACCTCCAAAAATAATATAGCCCTTAACCAGTTAAATATCTTGGTTACTCTGTTACTCTGTGAAAATCTTGAGCAATATAATTACACAAAGTGAAAAAAATGCTTATAACTTTCAAACTGCCTTCACTACAGGGAGCGTGGTAGCTCAGTGGTTACGGAATTGGACTTCAACTGAAAGGTCCATGGTTTGATCCCCGCCAGGGGTAATTGCATTGTGTCTTTGGGCAAGACACTTAATCCAGACTGCCCACATGTGGGCTTGGTGACACTGTGTACTGAGGCGTACTGCATGTCGATGGTGCATTGTCTTCAAACAATGCTAACTCTGCTTGTCAGGAGTTAGTACGTTTGGGGAGTCTGACAGTTGCTCGGTGGTTCTCTCCGGGTACTCTGGCTTCCTCCAACCCATAAAACTGTCTGACACAAGCTGACCCTGGTTGTCAAAAATGTTGTTAAACCCCAATAAATAAATAAATTGCATAGATGCCATAGAGTAAAGTCCTGTTAATTGAATAAAAAATCTTGTCATCTTTAGAAGAATAACACTGAACTTTGAAGTTCTACAGACCTATTTGGCCTCAGTGCATCCAATATAAGCACAGGCCTGGCATTCTTAAACATGCAGGAGAGCTAAAAATCACTCTCCTCACATGGTCTAGGGAGCGATTAGCTCTCCTCAAGCTTACAAAAGCCAAAAGTGGCAAAATGAAGTTGTACTATTAACAAATTCTGCCTTGTGCATTATATTTGGTACTGCTAACCAGGTAGGCTCTGTGAAACGGCTACACTGCCCTTCCCACACATCTGGGCCTTGGTAAGGCCCCAGGGGTGTGGGAGGGGCAGTGTGGCCACATTGCAGAGACCACAAACATAGCAGAGATCTGAAAACCTCTGGGTTTTAGGAATAGACTGTTGTGGTAATCATTCATTTCTAAGGCCAGGAGGGCTATTTTTTTTGCCCTCCTCACTTTTTTTAAGGCGAGCAGTAGGCGAGCGAATAAATCACTCTCCTGAAAATGCCAGGCTTGTAAGCATTTGATCTGTTTTATCTGTATTACAATTGTTGTAAATCAACATTAACGTGATACAGTATAGACATTGGGAAATGTGGTAGATCCATCATGCATGGAATCTGGATTATGCATAAGAACTTCATGTAAGAACGCATCTGATTGGACATTATGCATCTGAGTGACGTTATGATGTGAAGGAAATGCTTCGGCACAAAACAGTGTCAAGCAAGAAAGCTATGAGACCGCCAAAGGTGATATTTTCCTTTAAAAATATCAGCTTTATTCACTTAATTTAAGTTTAACTATGATATACATACAGAACACAATTCGTCTAGAGTGTGGGGAACAGGAATCAACGATCCTTGGCCTTCAAAGCACACGTGAAATACAGGAAAAACTCCACCTCAGGTCGTGGACAGCAGTCTCTTATACTCCACTCTCCTTCATTCATATTGTTTGAGTACTCCTTGGTAATTGAATTTTTTTCATTGGCAAAGTAGCTGTTATTTTGAATTATTTTCATTAAATTTGATTGTGAAATATTATTTTCTTGGGACCTACTGTAGACCTTTGAAAAACATTTTCTACAAAATGCAAGGACTGCTTTATACATTTTTTCTACACTTCGACTGTCTTCGCTTTCAAGTTATTTTTAGGTAAGTCTTGATTGCCGATATAGGCAGCCAAATCTTGTTTATAAACAAGTGCCAAGGTACTTAGAAATTCAGCCAAAGCCTTATTTTGGGCACATGTTTTGGTGGCACTAAACAGTGATCAAAATTGGAATTAGTCCTTCAAAAGCTAATCTTATCTTAATTATTATTGGTTTCTAGCATTGGTTAAATCAGTGATCATTTAACTGGTTGAGTTATTTATTTATTTATTTATTTATTTATATATTTATTTATTTATTTATTTATTTATTGGGGTTTAATGCCACTTTCAACTGCAAGGCTCACCTTGTGTCTAACAGTTTTACGGGTGGAGGAAACCGAGTACACAGAGAGAACTATCAGGCAATGCCGAGCAACTGCCAGACTCCCCAACGTACTGACTCTGCACAAGCAGGGTTAGCATTGGTTGAAGACAAGTGCACCATTGGCATGCAGTACACCACCATGCCCCTACATGGGCAATTGGAATTAACCCTTTACCTAACGTAACGGCCAAAACTGGCCAGCGCTATTCTCAAAAATCGCCTATTAATTTTCATTATTTTTTGTCTCAAAAACATAGGTTATGACCCCTCGTTGGAACGAGCTCGTTGAGCTCGTTCCAACGAGGGGTCATAACCTATGTTTTTGAGACAAAAAATGAAAAAAATTAGTTATTCAAGAATTATTTTTGCAAGTGTTGTCTGCTTTTCATGTTAGGTAAAGGGTTAAGTGCCTTGCCCAGGGACACAACTGGTTGAGTGCCAAATTATTTTTCAGAAGTGGTTTGAAACCTGGGTATTTTTTTTTCAAAGATACCCTAATACCAGCAGAAGTTGCCTTAGTTTAGCAAGATTTGGTTTATAAATGTTTTGTTACAAATTTAGTGGAGATTGCCAGTAGACACTCTCCAATAAATTGCAACCAAACAATTTTATATAAAAGAAATTTCTTCTGCTGGTCAAACCTCAAGCTAATGCACACAGTGTAAAGCCACGAAAGTAGCTTCCAACACTTTTCAATTAAGCCATGATAGTGGCTTCTGGTACTCAACCCAGTTAACATAAAGGGCACCTGAGATTTTACAAATACCTATGGCTTTCATATTTATCAGGTTGTGACTCATGTCAGATGTATTTGTCCAGAAAAGAGAACATTGGAAGAAAAAAAAAAAACCCTTTCTGTTATAGTATGACATTTATTTGACAAACTACATGTCCAGTTACAATGGTCTTCTTCAAATTACTGGATCTAATTAGCTTATAATCAGATTGAGGCTCTTTCAATCATTGGATTTTGACTGCCATCATAAATTATATATATTGTAATGTGGTTAGGAGAAAGCCAATTATTTGTGATGTCTATACTTGTACATTGTGTTCAGTTTTAGTAAAAAGGCTGATCTGATTGGCCTAAACTATTGCAGGTCAGTTTGGGAGTTTGTTTCATCAAGGACCATTTCCAACAGTGTGTCACATACCTTTTTTGGTGAGAGAAAAAATATACAATGTTGTCCCCATTCTAGAATGGATCACAAGCACAATGTTGTCCCCATTCTAGAATGGATCACGATTGCTTGTCGGGGTTTCATTCCAAGGTTGGAAAAGTTGTCAAATTTTTTAACCCTTAAAGATCTGGACAACTTTTGAGAAATTCTAGTATTCTACCTTATTACAACCTTTAATTTTTGTGACTTGGCAGTGGCTTCTGGTCTTGTCTAGACATCCTGAATAGGCAGCCAAGTCCAGCCCAGAAATCACCATCAGGGTGTTCTAACTTTGGTCTGAAAGACAAACTCAGGACTATTTTTGGGGACAAGCAAGAAAAGTTGTGAAAGTCAGAATTTGGCCTCTCAGGGTAACCCTTGAGGGTCTGGATAAGTGTCACGAATTTCCACCAGCCCACAGCCTTAATATGTTCAGTGGCTTACCAGTGGTCTTAGTCAAGACTTTACTAAAAACCACTGCCCAGGTAATCTGTCTATTGCCAGCAGGACCTCCTCATAACGGCATGTAAATTGCATCTGTTCTGAGGTCGTAAAAGTCGGAAATGGGCCTTTAAAGATTAAAGGTTAGAATCAGTTTTGTGACAATTCTTTTGGAAATTTAGCCTAAATGGTCACACTTATAATGAATGGCATATAGCCCCACATTCTAACAATATTGAGTAAAGTATTAAGGGTGAGGGAAACACATTTTTTGTCAGCAATCTGTGACATACTGCTTTGCAGCATAATGAGTTAGGTTTGTTCAAATCAAACCTTTGTGGGCCAAATAACATGGAGATTTTCTTTTTTTAGGTCATCTTGACAAAGTCAAGCTGAGCTAATCTCATCTCTCTCTGTCCATCGTCCGTCCGTCATCCGTCAACACCATGTTTTGGTCTTCTCCAAAACCACTTTGCCAATTCAAGTGGAAGTTTGTGTGTAAGTGATGGTCCCGAAAGGGCATTGCATTTTTGTTCAACTCAACATGCCCAGCCCCATAGGGAGTGTGTGGGGGAAAATGCTCCCAAATATTTTTTAAATCTTCTTCTCATGAACCAGTATGTACAATGACTTGATATTTGTTATGGAGCTTCCTTTTGAGGTGCAGAATCAAGTTTGTTCAAACGAAGTTCGTGAAGCAATATTTGGCTTTGTAATGGGAGGAGTAAGATTTTTGGCCCCGCCCCAAATTTCCTTTTTCTGAACCAATGGTCCGGTTTGAGCCAAATTTGGTATGTGGTATTTTTGGGTCATAAGTACTTGACTCATGCAAAAAAAAAATTCATGCAACCCCATCGGAACCCTGGGAGCTAAAAATAGAAATATTTTCAAACGCCCATATTTCCCAAGCCACATGGAACAGAGAGCTGTAATGTGGTATGAAGCATCCTTAGGACCAGTAGAATTGAATGTTAAAAAAAAATTGTCATCGGTTATGTTAGGGTGTTCTGTAATGGGCATCAAAAAAATGCTGAGTCAGCATATTTGCAAAAATTTTTAAAATATCCTTTCTCCAGAACCAATCATCAGAATCTTTTGATATTCGGTATACAGCATTCATAGGGGGGTCAGATACAAATTTGTTAAAATAAAGCCCATTGGTTCATATTTGGGCTCAATACAGGAGCCCGAATTTTTAACTTAGGATAATATGGGGGAATATTCTTTAAAGATCTTCTTCTTCAGAACCACCAGTCAGAATCTTTTAATGTTTGGTATACATCCTTGTGATGAGGGTCAGATTCGAGAGTGTTCAAACCAAGTCCCTAGGTTAATATTTAGGCTTCCTACGGAAGCCCAAATTTTGACTTAGTTCAATATGGGGGATAATTTTTTAAAATCTTCTTCTTAGATCCATCAGTCAGAATGCCTTCATATTTGGTATGCAACATCTCTAGGGGGTGCGGATTCAAGTTTGTTCAAATCGGGTCCCTCGGTGTATATTTGGGCTCGCTATGGCAGCCCAAATTTTTACTTAGTGCGATATGAGGAAATTTCTTTAAAAATCTTGTTCTTCAGAATCCACAAGTCGGAATGCTTTCATATTTGGTATACAACATCTCTAGGGGGTCAGATTCAAGTTTGTTCAATTCGAGAGCCTGGGTTAATATTTGGGCTCCATATGGGAACCTGAAATTTAACTTAGTACAATATGAGGGAACTTCTTCAAAAATCTTCTTCTTCAGATCCACTAGTCAGAATGCTTTCATATTTGGTATACAACATCTCTAAGGGCAGGGGGGGCGGTCAGATTCAAGTTTGTTCAAATTGGATCTGTAGGTTAATATTTGGGCTCACTATGGTAGCCCAAATTTTAACTTAGTGCAATATGAAGAAATTTCTTGTGAAACAGAATACTTTCATATTTGGTACAAAACATCTCTGGGGAAGTCAGATTCAACTTGTTCAAATCGTGAGTCTGGGTTAATATTTGGGCTTCCTGTGGGAGCTGGAATTAGCCATGTTGCTGAAGAATTACAAAATTTTGTATTTGGTTCCCTCTAGATGTGTGTAACTAAGATTAATCCACATAGGTTGTATCAAGGAGCTTCAAAGGGGAGCTCTACATTTTACATTTTGATCAACTGAAGAAAAGGCATGATGCCCGGATTATTTTTGTCACTCCTGAGGGACTCAGTGATTGACAGTGTATCCTATGGCGATGGATTGCTCAATTTGGACTCTGTTTATATTGTATTCTGTTCAAGATGAGCCCTTCAGGCTACGTGGGGCCTCTTGTATATATTAAAGCTGTGGATAATGGCAGAACTCTAGAAGTGGAGCAGTACTTGTTTATTGCAGTAAGAAAGTTCTACTAGTACTTCACTGGTAAAATAGGACCTGGAATCAATACCTCAAGGTCGGAGCCCTCTAACAGTTGGCAGCATGGGTATAAATGATTGGCTAAAGTTGTCATCATCCCTATGTTGTGGTCATGAGATAGCCAAAAATGCTGAAAGTGCCGTTAAACACCAATATATAAATACATGGCGGAAACATAAAATTGTTTTCTTGAACCATTAATTTTGTTGGAATGCTTCCATGTTCAAAATATAACATCTTTGTAATCAGGATTTACAAGTTTTTGAATCATTTTAGTTGTCTCATGGGGCTAAATATTTTTATACTGTGAGTAATGGGAGAGCTTATTATACCACAGTTGCTGTGTATAATCACCATTACCCAAAACAATACAGACATTGAGAATTGTGCTAGCTACACCATGTATGGAATCTGGCCTATGAGTGAAAATGTCTTGTAAAAACATATCTGATTAATCGTTATGTTATGCATCTGAGTGACGTTATGACGAGAATGAAATGCTTCGACACCCATCAGTGTCAAGCAAGAATGTAAACAGACCACTGAAGGTGATATTTTAATTTAAAAAAATCAGCTTCATTCATTTAATTCAAGTTCACTCATGGTATAGATACACAACACATCTCGGTACAGTATGGGGACAGAAATCAATTACCCTTGTCTGAGTTATTTCTGTATTTCACACATGCCAAAGGCATGTGTGAAATACAGGAAGAACTCCCAACTAGGTCATCAATTCTAGTCCACCTTACTCCACCCTTGTTGTATTCTGTCTTATTGAAATGTTTTTTTTTGGTTGAGTTGTGTTAACAACCGGAACCTATGGTTTGGCGACCATGGGTGGGTGGACAGGCATCCTCGCACTGCTAGCACAATAACTTGAATAAACGTTCTCCTATTTGTACTGTACTTTCAACTGGAGCCTGACCTCGTCATGATCCAATCAAAGTTCTCTCTCATCTCTCGGGACCACAGTCCTGTGCCATGATTCAGTCATGTAAAAGTTTCAGTTTTTCATTCTCATCGTATCCTATCATCAGGCAAGTTACATCATTTAGGACTATGTAGATGTTATATCCCCTGTGTATTTAATATACTTCTATAAGGCATGGCACGTTTGTTACATTTTGTTTAATAATAAGTGTGAATGGAAAGTGGCTTCTGTTAATGATATGGCTTCTGATAGTATTGTTAAATCCCATTCCAACAACTGAATAAAGAGACTTTCATGTGATTTTATATTCTCTCCTTATCATGACTGGTTGAGTGCTGGAAGTCCATATTTGTGCTCCGATTAAGAGTAATGGTACGTCAATTAACCCTTTACCTTACAAATTTGATAATCCACCCATGTAATTTACAAATTGAGCAACCTAAAAAACTTCTTTTTTTTAAATAATTGCAACAAAACCGTATCATGTGACCCCTCATTGGAACGAGATCATTCCAATGAGGGGTCACATGACACCGTTTCGTTGAAATTTTCTGAAAAATTTGAAAAAACAAAAATTAAAATAATTTTGATGGGTAAAGGGTTAAAAGTCAGTTTATTCTGTAGTTGTTCTTTGTATATTCTCTTTGAAGTAACATTATTTTGTCTGTATTGTATCTTGTTCTAGTTGTCTTGTTACAATTGTAACAAGACAAAGACCTTCAAACAAATTCTGATGATGAAAATTAATTTGCTACTCTAATAGTTAAGTCATATTTTGACTGTATTCACTTTATTATATTAACAGCAATGCACTGAAAATTAGGTAATTTAATTTTTTAATTTATTTCAAGCAACAAATACTGCGGCTCTGTCTATTTCCTGTCCCAGTTATAGATATTCCAGTCAATAAGTATTTAAATTCCTTTGAAAGCATTGAGATATTAATATAATTTGTGGAACTACAGTACAGCCGCCGTGGACTGGCCATAATCCATATGTGGTCAGTGATGTCGACATATTCGTTTATCAGGTAATTAAAATCATCATCAGCAACATTTTAATTAATGAAGCACCGAGTTGTACCCGGTGCTTCATTAATTAAATTTTTGATGATTGTTCCTATAATTAATGTTCGCTTTCCAATATTATTGCATCCATGGAAATATTGCACACGAGTGAAAAGTGACCAGTCCATGGTGGTCGTACTATACCTGGGATAATGATAAAGCTATAGCTGTGGTAGGTCTTCATTTCTGATTATAATGTCATGAAAATGTCGATCAAATCAAGTCTCAGTTGAGTAACATATCTAACTTGGATTCTCAGAAAAGGAATCTTCATGAAGTTTTTCAGATTAAGTTGTCGGGAATGTATCAGTTGGTCGAAAAAGCAAGTCATAGGTTTGCTTTTCCATTCAACTGAAATAATCCAGACAAGGGAATCTAAACATTGGCAATGACCTGTTTGAGGGCTAAACTGGTTCCAGACCATAACAGTATCAAATTTCAAATTGGAATGGTGGCTTGAGAACTTGCTTCTCTTCATCTGTATCCGATATCATGTTATTTTTCCTCATCAGCAACAAAGACTACAGCTTCTTTGTTACCTGTCTTCCCCCACTGTTTTTCAATCTTGGGCTGTTTTCTCAAAAAGGTTTCTTAGTTATCCCCTGTCACGCAAAATGTTTGGGTTGGAAAACATTGTAGTCATGAGCAAAGAGGGTCTTGTAAAGAAGCCATTAAAAGGCAAAATTCCCGCTGGGAAACCCCTAAGATTACGGCCCGGTGAAGCTTTGAAATTTGATTTGATTTCGAAACTGAAGTTACTTTTCAGTTCAATTTGAAATCGGCTGCCGATTCATTTCTGTTCAAATCTTTTCACTGGAATATAGCTTGGTATCAGTCATCTTCATTGTCTCACAAAATGTATAGTTCTGTTGGAAATGGTGTATAAATAATATTGAAAATAAAGACTAAGTGTAATTTCAGCTATGTTAGCATCAACAGCATCAGCACCCCATGCCACTAGCCATACTAATTCAAGTCTCACTCGTCACAACCACAGTTGAAAGCAGATTTAATGTTTCCAAGCAATCTAGACGATGAGCTGTTGTTAGGGGCTATTCCTGTGCAGTATCCAGTACAGGCAATTCTTGCACTCATTTCTCTTTTTGAACTGTAACCCATACTGGGTAATATTTTTATACTGTACCAATGACCCAGACATAGCTGGTGCTAACTCTTAAAATATAGGGCCAAACACAAATTTTGCCCCCCCAATCCCCAAAATTTGCATCTAAAACTAAAGAAAACATGTCCTGAAAGGCCCTCCACACTTCGCCCCTACTGCGCATGCGCAGTGTCAAGGACGTTCCGAAATTGGTGCCATTAATCATTCTAAGTTTGGCCCTTCATCAGTTAACATCTGACTGATCTTTGTGCTTATAAATCTCAGTTTAAATGATGCCAGACACATAAATATTAGTGAAATGGTGATTCTAAGGAGGATAGAGAAGGAGGAGAGGAAAAAAATGTGTGACAGAATATTATCAGGGCTGTAACTTAAAATTTTTTAATGAAATTATGTTAAGTTACCTATTTTCAAGGCAGCAGCCATTTTGTTGTCATTCTGATTATTTAGTTACACTGTTTTTTAAGTGTTTTTCCTCTCTCCCTGTCCTTTAAGTTCCCCCTTGCTATTCTCCCATGCTTTTGGCATAGTTTTTGTAATTATTATTACTAAATTTTCTTGGGAGTTTTAGCTGAATAACAGAATGAATTCTGTTCTTTTCCCCATGTTTACGTCTTCACCTACAGGTGGTTAGGCGTTGTGTTCTGCATCTACCATCTGATGTTCTGCAGTTTCTTCCCTGGAAGTTTCTGTTTTGCATCAGATAGTGTATTTTTGGTAACTGATTTCGGGCCTGGGTGCCTGGAGTCTTATTTTAGTGTTTTTACACTCATTGTTTACATTTACAACAGCCCTCTGTGTGAGGGGGGGATTTCTAAAAAATAATATCTTGATGTTATTTTAATCATAACTAGATACATTATTATTGTTCGTAAGTGTTGAATAAATTGTTTAAAATATTTTTAAAATTTTTTTCCACACTTAGGCTTGGGATCCATTGGGGCTCAACGTTACTTTTCAGAAACTTGGGCTGTTCTGAAAAAATATTTTTTCAAAATATTTTGATTTCATTTATTTTTTCTATATTAATGGATCATATTATTATTATGTATTTTGATTGCCAGGGGTTAGTGCGAGTACCAGGACTTGTTTTCTTTTCACATTGAAAGGATATTGATCAATTGTTTTAAGAGGAAGTCTTCCTCTGACTTTATTATCATTCTATATGTGGTCAGTGTACTCGCATTAACTCCTGTTCTGTATCGTATGATTTTGATGACAATATGGGAAGCGTATGTCACGGTATGTTATTGGGGATTTGGACACTCCGGTCCTTTCCCCGCAGGGTCACTCTACTTTATCAATTTCTATTTCAGACGATCAAGATTAGGGTGATGTATCTGTGATGTCTTCCAACAGTGTGCCTCCGTCGTCACAATTAATGAAGGGCTAGCGGAAAAGTGCTCATGTAAATACGCCAATTGCCTAAGAGGACCCTAGTAGGTTCGACGGCCTTTGACGTCCGCTAGCTCGCCCGGTGTAGCGTCCATTCACCGAATGGTTTGGCAGCCGGGTTCGTCCGTTGCGGTCTAGAAGGAATTTTGGGGTGATGCGAGCACTATAAATTAACCTAATGCACACCCAGTGACGGCGGATCGGAGGGAGAACGGAGGAAGCCTTTTAGTCCGGTTCATAGCTCGTTCCGGTCCATCCGGACGGCAAGCGAGAGAGGCCCCTCTCTCGTTCAACAACATCTGGCCCCAGATGTTGTGGTACAAAATGTGTCGCAAGCGGAGCATACGTCCGTCGCTCGGGACGCTCCGTTGTATAGGCAGTCCGCGGAGACTGCTAAGGCTTCCTCTTCTCGTCAGCGCACACGACCGCACCTTGGCTGCGTGACCGCCGATATATTACCAGCTTCGCCGATCAAGGATTCTTCGGCGACCAGGTCACACCATCCGGTAGCCAGGGACACGAGGCCTGCAGACTCCGGACGTTCGCATAGGAAGTGTGCGGGAGTCAACGTACAAGGAGCTTCCGGCGGCAATGCATCGTAAGACCGCTACTGCACAGGCCTCGGGAACGGACGTGCTTTCCTTAATAGCACAGTTTATCGCAGCATCCCAGCATCAACTGAATCTGTCGCATATATTTTATCCGACGATGCTGGGTCGGGACGCTCCGCGGAAGCGGGTACGGACGTCCGAAAGTTTCATCCGGTCCGACGGGATACCGAAAGGGATTCGGAGGATTTCGAGCTTTCCCTTTCGGAACAACATATGCTGTTGTGTATGTCATCTGACTTGGTCTTCTACAGCTTCTTTCGTCGGACCAGAATGCTGCGATGCCGGATAAGAAACTGATAGCGTCGGTGGACTTAGAAATTTTTGGTTCGGTTCAGGGACATCGTCCCTCAGTTCCGACATAGTCCAATAATGTTACACAACTTTCGAATTATTGAACGACGCTATATATATTATTATTTTATGCTTGCTAACCAAGCATTTCTGGTTTCTTGTTCGAAGAGTTATGGAGATGTCTTTCAAAAGTGTGCCTCTGTCGTCATAGTTAATGAAGAGTTAGCGGCAATAAGTGCTCATGGAATATGTCTATCGCCTACGGAGTGACATTCGCTAGCTCACCCGGTGTAGCGTACATTCATCGAATGGTTCGGCTGCCGGGTTCGTCCGTTGCGGTCTAGGAAGGAGATTTGGGTGATGCGAGCACTTTAATTACTTTAGTACTCACCCAGTGACGGCAGATTGAGGACAGATCGGAGGAAGCCTGTTAGTCCGGTTCCTGGCTTGTCCAGGTCCGTCTGGGCTGTGAGCGAGAGAGGTCCCTCTCTCGTCCAACAACATAGGGGACCGCATGTTGTGGTTCAGATATTTTACATTCGGAGCATATGTCCGTTGGTCGGGACGCTCCGTTATATTGACAGTCCGAGAGACTGTCTTTAATGCTTCCTCATCCTCACAGCAGGGCACACGACCGCACATTGGCTACGTGACCTCGAGTATCCGATCAGTTTCGGCATTCAGTGATTCCACGGCGAATAGGTCGCGCCATCCGGTAGCCAAGGGACACGAGGCCTATACACTCCGTTCGCTCGCATATTGGTAGTATGCACGGGGTAACGATCACGGAGCTTCCAGCGGCAATGCATCGTAAGACCGCTTCTCCTCAGGCCTCAGTGACGGACGTGCTATCCAAGTTAGCACAGTTGTTTCGCAGCATCCCAGCAATTGACAGTTTCTCGGTCGAATTAGGAATTATCCGACAGCGCTGGGTCGGTGCGGTCCGCGGTTGCATCAGGTACGGACGACCGAACGCTTTATAGGGTCCGACAGGATGGCGAAAGGGATTCGAAAGATTTCGAGTTTTCCCTTTAGTAGTATCGGAAGATGCCTTTCATATCTTCTGGCATTATCTTCCAGTGATTGTTATTTCGGACTTCATTGCTGCGATCTTGGATAAGAGACTTATAGCGTCATTGGACTCGGATTTTTCGATCGGTTCAGGGACATTGTCCCTGACTTACCGACGCAGTCCAATATTGTCATTACAACACAAGCCTGCTACTAAGCATGATAGTTTAGTTTCTTGTCCGCGTTGCTCATTTCTGCCATTTTATCATTTATACGAATAGTTTATTTTGGCAGAGCAGGGCATACCGAGAGTTCATATGCGTCTAGACGGTGTGATTAAAGACTGTATATATTCTTTTTCGCCGTTTATGTCTTTTCCAATTTCAATGTTGGGAACGACATTATGTATAGTAGACTTAACTTAGACGCTTTATCATATGTAATCCGCCTTACTGAGGCGTTATCATTACGTCTTCAAGAAAAGATTTACGGGATATTATTCTCAATGTAATTTCTTTTGAGGGCAGTAGTTTGTTCACGTATAACTCCGCCCTTCACTGGCTGATTGGAGTTAGTTAGACGTGACGCAGCCCTAGCTACATCCACACACGTGGATAGTAAGGTTAAGAACTCTCTCAGAGTCGCTTCGTTCTCGGAGGAGCTTCTCTTCGACGGCAACTTTTCGGCAATCCATGAATTGCTCGATTTACACGTTCTCTTGTCTATCTAGTGTTACAAGAGATTCAGACTGGGGCAAACATTCGGTGGTTGACTCAGAGAGTGCCACCGCAGTTGCCGGACCCGAGTGTGGCTGTTATGACGGTTGCCAGTCAAACAGATTGGGATATAATACTGATCCCTACGGATTCGAAGTGCCAGGGTCTTTGGGTTCCGCAGTCTCTTAGCAATCAGTTTTCTTCCGCGGAATAATGTTTTTTAGGCTTGCTTTATGTCATTGCATGAACATTATTCAGTAACGCATGCCCAAATTTCTGTCCTTTAATTCGACAGTAGTGGCGTATCTCCGGAACCAGGGAGGCACTCTTTCGTTTCCGTTATTCAATTTAATGGAAAGAATCCGTCTGTTGGTTATAGTACACCAAGTTCAGTTTTGGTCCGTCATATTCCGGGTCTTCTGATTGTTTTATCGGACTCCCGTTCTCTTACGGGTCGCTTGTTGCTGTCAGAATGGACTCTCAACAAACAAGTATTCAATCAGATTTGCTATCTATGGGAGCGCCCAATGATGATTTATTTATGACACAGCTTGCTAATCAATTGCAGACGTATGTGTTGGCTTGTCCAGATCTCTGAGCTAATATTGTTAACGCTCTATTGATCTATAGGACGGAATGATAGGATACGCGTATCCTCCGGCGCTGTTGTTTTAGCAGGTATTGCTAAGATAAACAACCACAATACATTTCTGTTGATAGCATCTCTATCTTCACAGAGATCATGAGTAATTTACTCTCTTGTCTACTGTGGGTCTTAACGTGAAATCTTCCTCTATGTGAGGATCTTTTTTCACTGGGTAAATCGTGTCATCTTTATCACAACCAGCAAGGTCGCAACCTTCATGTATTCCGTTGTGTGGTCCGTATTGCATTGTAAGCACTGTACTGGACGAGCTTTGGACGCGATTTCTTACTATAGGAGATCCTCTTCTTCGCTATTCTATGCGGTTAAAGTGGAGGCTCTTCCGTCGTGGTGTAGGGATCATTATGTTCATATTGTTGATCCCTCCATACTACTCATTGCTATTTTTTAGTATACTTGTTTCACAAGATCTACTGCAGCCTGTTATTATTTAGGTTATAGGTTTATGTTACCTCATACCTATGCACTCTACGATAGTTTACAATTGAGTCTTTTGTCTCTTTATCTAAGTCAGTTAGTAACTTTTTGATAAATAGACTTAGAATCTTTAGATTAAATTCCTATACGGATTTTAACTTCGGTTCTTATTTAGCTAAGTAATCATTTGAGCCTCTGGAAACAGTAGTTTTCAAATTCTGACCTTTTAGACAGTAATTCTGTTGGTTTCTCTTTTACTGTAGAGTCAGTGAGTTTCATGCACTATCGATGGATGATTTTCACTTTCGTAGTTTCGGAATCACTACTTCCGTTACTATTTAGGTTGGATTGTTGCATAAGAGTTAGGCTCCTATTATCCGGAACCTATTATTTTAAGGTCCTTCCGTCTTCGTATGGGCATAGGCCTTTACTCTTTCCGGGTACAGTTTATGTATTTATAAACAGATATCTGTTTATTACTATGGGCGTAAGCTTCTTCTGTCTTTGATGTCTAGTAGAAGGACGTTACGCTCCATTTTATTGTTAATGGATTCTATTAACTATCGGTACTGCTTATGGTATATCATTGACTTAGCAGTTGTGCTTAAGATTTCGGCTCATGAAGTAAGAGTTCTTCTACTTCTTGGGCTTACATTAATAGTGTCGCTATTATAGATTTTTGAAGGCCGCTCATTGCGCTCAGCCATCCACATTCATGAATTTTATCTCGGAAATATCGAGTCCATTTCTGGAGGCCTCTATTGTTAGGTCTATTATCTACTGCTCAGAATGTCATTCACTTAACAGTTGCTACTATAGCTAGGTAGGCTGTCTGTTTCGGCAGTGTCTCCGTTCGGCTGCCCTCTTCGCTCTGGGCTATTTGACCCAGGGCAAGAAAAAGGGTGGGGGGGGGGAGGGTGTTCCCTTGGGTCACCTGTTCTACTATGAAAACAAGGGGATACCTCCTCCGGAGTTAGTAATTCTGAGCTGTTATTGGGATGGTTGTTTAGTGAGAAGTTTAGGTTTTTAAAATTCATTCAAGTCTTAGTTTTTAAAGTATAGCTTTTGAATATTGCATATGTCAACGGACATGATTATGCAATCCTCAGACACTTTTAGGAGTATAAGAGTCTCTATTCTCTAGACTTACTTTATTTATTGGCTTACTTTAAAAATTATTAGTATAAGGATTATATTGGATATTAATAGAGTACATGGATGTTTGAAGCTCAATTTTGGAAGGTGTTGTATCTTTCTAATTTATCATAAATAAGAAAGATACATGTAAGGCCTATTACTTCTTTTTCCCTACAGGGGATGACTCTATTTTATTTTATTGAGCGTATTCCATTTTGCTCTATGTCCTTGGCCCTCCAGCCTTTTTACTATTCAGCTATGTCTGGGTCATTGGTACAGTATAAAAATGTTAAAAAATATATAGTAATTTATATATTTTTTATACTTACCAATGACCCAGACGGGGATGGCCCTCCCAGGAGTTGGGAACTCTTGCCTCCCCGCTGAGTACATAGCGCTTACCAGGCACTGGTTATTAGAATGATTAATGGCGCCAATTTCGGAACGTCCTTGACACTGCGCATGCGCAGTAGGGGCGAAGTGTGGAGGGCCTTTCAGGACATGTTTTCTTTAGTTTTAGATGCAAATTTTGGGGATTGGGGGGCAAAATTTGTGTTTGGCCCTATATTTTAAGAGTTAGCACCAGCTATGTCTGGGTCATTGGTAAGTATAAAAAATATATAAATTACTATAAATTTTTTAACTTTCCAGCTACAGCATCAAGGCATGCCTTCAACGAAGCATGCCTTGATGCTGTAGTTAGAATATTTTATCAGTCAGGACCTGAACCATCCCATTCACAAAAAATCAGGTTTACAGCACCCTTCCCAGTTGGTCCCCTTCTAGACACCCCTGATTCAATTCAAGGTACCCCTGATTTGATTTGAGGTTTGATTTTGAATAATAGTATTATAGACATGATTTGATTTGTTTTGAAATGAAAATGTGCAGGGCTCTACCTAAGATGGAACATCATTTTCCTTCCCTTGCTTGCCGCTACATTTATTTATTTATTTATTGGAGTTTAACGACACTTTCGACAGCCAGGGTCACCTCATGTCAGAGGTAGAGGAAGTTGGAGAACCGGAAATAACCACCAAGCAACTGCGAGCAACTGTCAGACTCCCCAACGTACTTACTCCGCACAAGCAGGGCTAGCATTGGTTGAAGACAAATGCACCATCGACGTGCAGTATGCTTTAGTTCACAGTGCCACCGTACCCCTCACATTGGAAATCGGGATGAAGTGCCTTGCCCAAGGACAAAATGCAGTTACCCCTGGCAAGGATCGAACCGTGGACCTTCTGGTTTGAAGTTCAGTGCTGTAATCAATGAGCCATCACACTCCTTTGCCGCTACATATGTCAGATGATGCTTCTCATCATGACCATTGATTGAATATGTTTTTATCTGAATATGTTTGTTATTTGCTTTTCAAATATTCCATAATAAAACTCACTTTCTGAAATTTGTTTCTTTGAAGGTTTACACCAACAACAACAGTTGGTGATGACAAATCATGGACCTCAGTCATCGGGTGTAAAATACCATGACCATCCAGGTGGGGATACGTTCTCAGATTTTGTTACTCTTGTTTGTCAAGAGGCACAAAATTCACAAAACCAGGTAAGTTATGTACATCAGTATTGGGATTATAAAACTTCTTTCAACACAGCTTATGACCTTCTGTTTTCCTTTGGTAACCACTGAAAGTGGAACAGTGCTTATTTACTGTGGTAAACCAGTGATTTTTTGCTGGTAAAATAGGGCCTAATAGGGCATACTAAACAAGGCTATAGTTGGAAATCCTCTAAGGGGGGGGGGGGGGATGGATTGATATAAACTAGGGTTTCTTAAAAGCCTTGCAAAATTCAATTTGATTTTCAAAATCATCCTGATTAGGTTCAAGTCCCGCTGATTCAGAAATTTTTGAATCGTCAAGATGTTCTCAAAATCCTACCAATGTGTTCTGATCTCTTCTATTATCAGGTCTTCTGAAGAAGAGTTCAAGGGTGCTCCACTTCCCAAAAAGTTGGGTTGCTGTTGCATTCAATACTTGAGTGGAGATTGACCTATTTAAAGTTGTAAGGCCTGTTATATATGTCGCACTACCGTCGACTCGAATTCAATTGAATAAGATTCGTCTGAAATCTGTCAAATCGTTATTTGATATATACAGACGCACTACCATCGAGTCCAATTCAATTGACAAATTTAATTACACACTGATCTATTTATTCTCCATTGATAACTTTGAGAATATGACACAGCTGCTAAGTTAGCACTTTCTTAACCCTTTGAACTCTAGTGGTATATTCCATGTCAGTTCAATGACAGCAATTAGAAGAGTCCATATTCATTATTTAGGGTAGACCAATCAATATTTTCAGTGTGCAGCCTCAGGGCTGCACATTGATAATATTGATTGGTCGACCCCACACATTTACTGAACAGCCATCCTGTTTAATGATGTGGGGGCTGTGGTGGCGTCGTGGTAACTGGTTCTTGTCAGATCACCGAAGTTAAGCAGTGTCGAGCATGGTTAGTAGTTGGATGGGTGGCCATTTCAGCGACTGGTTCGTGCTCCCACGTTGTGTCCTTGGGCAAGTCACTTAACACTGATTGCCTACATAGGGGCACGATGACGCTGTGTACTAAGGCGTACTGCACGTTGATGGTGCACGTCTTCAACCAATCTAACCCTGCCTGTGCCACGGTGCAGAGTTCAGAGTTACGATGTTGGAGAGCTGACAGCTGCTCAGTGGTTCTCTCTGGGTACTCCAGCTTCCTCCACCCATAAAATTGTCACTGACATGATATGACCCTGGCTGTTAATGTGTCATTAGACCCTAATGGATAAATAAATAATTTAATGATGTTATGACTCATCATGTTCCTGGCTGGAAAAGTGGCCGTTAAAATTCAAAGGGTTAATACAGTATCTTTGCCATGGACTGTGACAGGACCAAGCCTGGAAATGAGCAATCTTTTATGTGCAGAATGAGATTCCCAGAAGGTGAATTTGCTGATGCTATCCCATACAGTGGGTCAATGTATCTTCGGGGTACCTCTTTCTATTTATACATGATACCTTAATTCAGATTGAGGTTCACAGAGGGTAAATTTAGCAGGGTAGCATCACCAAATTGACACTCTGGGAACCTTATCCTGCAGATGACAGTCTGCTTATTTCCTGGTCTGCACAGGACCATCTGGTTCATTCTGAAATTAACATCTTTCAGTAGACCCAATGAGGTTCTGATACACCTTCAGACAGGAAGGTCCATAAATGTTACATAGGATGCAGGATTCAAGGTACAAATGGTACAATTGGTAATACTAAAACCGGATTGTGGAAATTTTTTTAAAATGAATTCCAACAATAAAAACATATTCTATTTTCAATTAATTGCTTGTGTTTGGTCCACACACAGGATGTACTGGATGTATCACATCAAAAATTAACTTGCAGTCTTACCATCCAAGTGTGGTTCAAAGTTTTTTTCCATTGTATTCTTAGTTTATTAATACCATGCTTGATTATGTGGTAAACAAGTTCTGTTTCACTGGTAAATTATGACCTAGTTAGATCAAAAAGAGTTAAAAATCTGTTTCTCAGGCACTCCCGCATGGTCCTTTTGGTTGCCACATGCTCTCTTTTTATAACCAAGTCAAACTTGAAAAAATAAAAATTAAATCAAGGCATGGTAAATGGTTGGATATTTTGCCCAAGTTAATAAAATTGATAAATTTGTCCCATGAGTGCAACAAGGCTTTGCAGTGCTTCAGCATTGCAAAGCCTTGTTGCACTCAAGACACAAAATACATCACTACCTTGTGCTGTTCTGTAGATTATGATGCCTGAAACCGAAAACAAACCAAGAACATGAACTTTTGATGGCAAAGATAGAATTTAATAACAAAAATAAAAAATAAAATACAAAACCGCTCACCTGCATACAATTTTACAAAAATGGCTTTAGAAACAAGATCTACTTTGTGGGGCTAAAGTTGGCTATTCAGTCAATCGGATTCCACTGTATTGGGTATGCAGAGGCCAACAACGTCTATCAGTGAAAGTGGTTTATTCAGTGGTCACCATAGTAATTCTTCAGTGAATCGCAAGATTTTTTTTTATTAAATAATGCATATACAATCATTTGGTACTCAAGGCATGGTAAATGGTTAGATGTTATATGTAACAGGGTTAAGTAGAGAATTATCAAATTAAGTTGGTACCACTGTACTGTGTTGCTCTCTCCATTTCTCTTCTTCGAAAATTTAGATAGACAATCTTGACCAGATCATGATTGGGTTTGCGGCAATTTTTATACCCCCACAAAACAAAGTTTAGGGGAGTATATAGGAGTCAACTTGTCTGTCGGTCTGTCGTCCTTGGTTCATTGCACATGTAAATTTTTCATGAAACTTCACAAAAATGATCAACATGATGAGGGGAAGTGTGGGACATAATTTTTTTCCAGATCGATTCAAGATGGCCGATTGGCGGCTATATTGGATTTTGCAAAATACTTGTGGAGCGAACTACTTCTACTGTTTTTGTTGCATTTTCATGAAACTCAATATAAATTGATCGACATGATGAGGAGCAGTGTGTGACATAAATTTTTTCCAGATCAGATTCAAGATGGCCGACTGGAGGCCATATTGGATTTTGCAAAATACTTGTGGCATTTTCATGAAACTTTACCAAAATGATCAACATGATAAGGAGCAGTGCGTGACATAATCTTTTTCCTGCTCAGATTCAAGATGGCCAACTTGTGGCCATATTGGATTTTTTTTTTACTTAGAAAAATTGAATGCCCCTTTTCAGTCACCCACACTAGGCGGTATGCCACAATAGGGGTATACCGGGCAACAGACCATCTCTCATTTGTTTTGGGTTTTTTTTTCTTCAGATATTTACATTTAATCAGACATTAATGAGGTCATCTTATTCACACACTGATCTATTTCCTCTCCATTGATAACTTTGAGAATATGACACAGCTGATAAGTTAGCATTTCTTTAATACACAGTCATTGTGGACTGGTCATAATCCATATGTGAGCAGTGATATCCATACATGCATTTACCAGGTACGTGTAATAAAAATCATCAGCAAAATTTAGTAGTACCTGCCGCTTCATTAATTAAATTTTTGATGATTATTCCTACAATTAGTGTTTGGAATCAAATATTATTGGATCCATGGAAATATTACCCATGCATGGAAAGTGACTGGTCGGCAGTGTACGTGCATTGTGGGGAAGTTTGGTTAGTTATTTGATAAACTATAGTGTTTTGGGTTTTTTTATTTCTTGTTTTCAGTCAAATCCTTCAACTCCACCAATAAAGAGTCCAACAAAACTTCCACAGTTTTATTCTCCGGGGATGTTACCCCCTCCACCACCACCACCTCCAAATTTAGCTCGTCCTGTTGCTATTTTGCGAACAACAGACGGTCAGACTGTGATAAGCAGTTCTTCCTCGTTGCCAAATGCGTCAGGTAAGTACATATTACTTCAATTAGTCATTACACATCAGGCCTTTAAATTCTAGGAATTTGCATAACCTGAACATGGGTTATGCAAAAATAATTTACACTATCTATTTTTGTTAGCTTAACAGTTTTTCCATTCTCTCTGCTACTGTTTTCTGAAGTATCTAGCCCTTTACCCCAACACATAGGATATCAAAATTTCTTATTATAATTATTTATTTTTTCCAAAATTTGAACAAAACCATATCATGTGACCCCCACAGCAACAATGTCAAGGGGTCACATGATATGGTTTTGTTGAAATTTTTTGAAAAATAATATTTTTTCAACCACTCAATTTGTATTGAGTATCTTGAGTTTGCATGAAATGCTTGTGTTCCAAATAGAAGTGTAGAATTCTTTGATTTCTTACCAAATGAAATTAATAAAGGGCTATCATAACATATTATTATCTCCCCGCAAGAAAGGGATGTAGTAACGACTTCTATCTGTCTGTCTGTCCATTCATCCATCTGTCCATCTATCTGTCCATCCAGGCTTAGCGGAGGTATATTGTAGGGTTTACAATTTAGGGTCAGTGGTAGTTGTGGGGTTGTGTTAGTACAGTGACAACTTGTGGGGTTATTTTTTGCACTGCGGGGTTATTTTTTTTACTTGTGGGGTTAGGGTTTAATGTGGCAAAACCCCCACAAGTAAGAGCGTGTAAGAATGTCCATCTGTCCGTCCATCTGTCCACCTGTCTGTCTGTGTCTGTCTGTCCATCCAAACTTTGTTTATGGCATAACTTGAACAATAGTTAACGGATTTCAATTCTTTTCGGTATATGTCTCTTTAGCAGCAATGTCTACATCAAGTTCGATGACTGCTGATATCTCTTGAAAATTATGTGAGTTATGGCCCTTGTTATAAAATATCCTGTAAATCTTGTTTATTGCATAACTTGAACAATAGTTAACAGATTTCAATTCTTTTTGGTGTATGTCTCTATAGCAACAATGTCTACGTTAAGTTCAGTGACCAGCAATAGTCGATGAAAATTATGGGAGTCATTGCACTTTGTTTGATAAAAAATATTGTGTAATGCTTGTTTATGGCATAACTTTAATAATAAAAACTGGGTTTCAGTTCTTTTTGGTATATGTCTCTATTGCAACAATGTCTTCATCAAATTTGTTCAATTAAAGTTGCCATGCCCACAGGGGGCACTACAAGGGGCATTACTCTGATAGCACCCATAAATTGTTTAGCACCCATAAATTGTTTTCCAAATTTAAAAAAAATCTGCAGAACTATCAATTAGAATCTTTTGAATAATTGGTATACTATATCTCTAGGGGGTGGGTGTGGGGGTAGCCCAAATTTTAACTTAGAGCAGTATGGGGAAATTTCTTTAAAAATCTTCTTCAGATCCACCTGTCAGAATCCTTTCATATTTAGTATACAACATCTCTAGGGGGGTCAGATACAAGTCCCTGGGTATATATTTGGGCTCTCTATTGGAGCCCAAATTTTAACTTGGTGCAGTGGGAGGAAATTTCTTTAAAAATCTTCTTGGGATACAACATCACTGGGGGATCAGATTCAGGTTTGTTCAAATGAAGTCCCCGGGTTTGTATTTGGGTTCCCTTTGGGAGTCCGAATTTTAACTTAGTGCAGTATGAGGAAATTTCTTTAAAGATCTTCTTCATCAGATCCACCCATCAGAATCCTTTCATATTTGGAATACAACATCTCTTGGTGTGTCAGATTCAAGTTTGTTCAAATTGAGTGCCTAGGTTAATATTTGAGCTCCCTATCGGAGATAAAATAACTTAGTGCAAAATGAGGAATATTCTTTAAAAATCTTCTTCCTTAGATCCAGTCAAAAATTTTTCATATTCTGTGTATATATAACATTTCTGGGGGATCAAATTCAAGTTTTTGCAATTCAAGTCCTTAGCTTAATATTTGGGCTCTCTATTGGGGAGAAAGGGGGCAGGTTAGGTTCAAGTTTGTTCAGATCCATTCCTTTGTGTTTTTTCATAAAATTTGCCTTTCAAACTGCAGTGATATAACGACCCTTGGTAGTATGGCAGTGGTCTGTTGCTAATAGAATTGGCAGCAGTCAGGAAGAACTGTGAATAATAATCATCTGACATGGACACTAGAGTTATAAAGAATTTCATGACTTCATTTCTCTGTAGTGTTCATGACCCAAAATACTTCTTTGAACCACTTTGTCAAGTGAGCGATTAAGTCCCCTTGGTTTTCGTAGCAATAATAATAAAATTTCTTTGAGTTTGGTATCAAACATGAAATGCAACTTCAGTGGATCAATCGCAATTCAGTCAGGTGATTCTCCATGACATGAGCAAAAAAGACAGTGAGTAGCATTATTGGCTTTTGAAGTTTGTCACATTATGTTGCTTACATACCAATTCTCGGAAAGTGAAGTTTGATTAGTTTGAAGTCTTGGAATGCTACAGCTTATAATTCATGGTGTATTGTTTACATTTCTTGCTTGCATTGTATTATTTGGCCTATTTTCCCACGAACAGTCTTTATCCCTTTACAGAAAACAGATGGTACAAAAATTCACTATTTCAATTTTTCTCCCCAAATTCTTAAAAACAATTGCAACAAAACCATATCATGCGACCCCATCGTTGGAATGGGCTCAATGAGCTCATTCCAATGAGGGGGTCACATGATATAGTTTGGTCTGAATTTTAAAAACAAATTTTCTAGTGTACAATTTGTATATTCTGTGATGGATGCAGCCGATTTGTAAGGGAATGAGAAATCAACCGCTAGGTGGAACTGAGGCATGCTGTTGTCTACTCATAAAAGTAAAAAACTGCAGATGTGATGGCATGCAAAAGTGACAATTTGTCTCAAAATCGAAAGACTGTGTACATGTTTTTAGCGGAGGAGGCATCCCACAAACAGATTTTAATCCTTTACAAAAACACATGATAAATTTATTTTAAGTTTTTCCTCCAGTTCTTAAAAAAACATTTCAACAAAGCCAAATCATGTCACATGACATCGTTTTCTTAAATTTTTTTTTTTCCTCTGCAAAATTTTCCACAAATTTGTATATTACATGGCGGATGCAGCGAATTCAGTAGGTAAGGGTTAATCGCTCACTAGGTGGAACTGAAATGCACAGTTGTCTAACTCGCACAAAGTAAAAATTGCTGGTGCGATGGTGTGCAAGAGTGACAGCTCGCCTCAAAATCAAAAGACTTATAATTGTTTGATAAAGCATACTACAAGGGTTTCAGATTGGGCCGGTCTGAATTCTTGTTTCTTCACTCATAACTGCTATTGTTCATACCACATTGTCTTAGTCATTTTTATTGTAGTTGTGTCATGTTTTTTACTCATCTTCATGTTTCATTACTGACATGTTTTCTTTTTTACATTTTCTCGCCATGATATAGCCTTAGCTGCTGATGTGGTATAAAGCACCGACATACCAGAAAATAAGTGGTCAGACAAGGACAATGTCAGGTACATCAAGGCCAATGTCTGACTGAGGTTTAAAATCATCAGTCAAAATTTCTGATGCCAAAATTATCATACATGTTGGAAATCATGTTCATAACTAGCAAGCCTAAAATTAATGATTATTTTGATTTTTGGTCCTGGGAAGTTGGGAAGTATGAAGAAAGTGACTGTACAGCTCATCAGTATTAACAGCATGTGAAGGAATACAATTTGATATAGCCATACATGTATCTAAATTGTCTAAAGGGTAATTCAGTTCCATTTCAGAATGAAAACAATCATACCTTGTTTGGCAGGGCTCATTGATTAATTCTGAGCAGTTTGAAGGTACATGTACACCCAAAACACATTATTTCGAATGCTCAAACTCCATTTTGTAATATGTCAGATATCATTGTGTCGCCGCCCCACGAAGTGGGGAGCGACATATAGGGATTACTTTTGTCGTCGTCGTCCGCGTCACACTTCCTCTTAACCTATGAATGGATTTTGATGAAACTTTCAGTGATTCTTTATCACATAATGGCATTGTGCACCTCCTATTCTATTTTTTGATCCGCTGTATTTTTTCCAGAGTTATGCTCCTTTTCCACTTAGAATTCTGTCTGAAATATTAAAATATAGTGCAGGCGACACACGTCTTCCATGGAAGACTCACATCTAAGTTCTTAAATGACAGACATGATTCATTTGGTGTCTGACATTTTGTCTGGAAGTGCAATGAAAATTATTTTCAGACCTGAGCACCAATAAATAATAATAATAATAATGGGCTGGTCTGAATAAGCCTAGTCCCAGAAGAATTATTGTGATTTTTAAATTTTCATAGAAAGTAAAGTGAAATGTTTGTCTAATTTTCTTACTTTTTATATTTAGTGGCATTTATTGATGTTTGTTTTTGTTTTTTTTCAATTTCAGCCTCCACAATAACAAGCAGTTCAACAACACACAATACCAACAGTTCTCCACCAGGTTCACCGCCAGGGAATAGAACTATAATGTCTAGTCCATTTACAGTCTTAACAAGGCCAGAACATGCTTTCACTCATATACATTCACAAGGCCACCAGGTAACTTTTGTGAAGAACACAGCAGGGCTTATATTTTGATGAGAATTTGAGAATTCATTCACCTCTGCTAGGATTTGCGTGAAAAGAATTGAGTCAATTTAACCCTTTACCTAACATAGCAAGTAAATTAACCAATACAAGGCTAACATAACCTGAAATATCCTGACACTTTGTCAATAAAATTGTACAAATATGGCTGTCATTGGAACCGGCTCTTCTTTGGAATTACTGAGCCCATGTGAACCAAACCTGGCAGGGATAGTCTATGGGAGGTCCTCTACAAATTTTGGTCCCATGGGTTTGAAAACATGGCCACCAGAGGCATTCTTTGATTCTGATTGGTGGATTTTGAAAAATCATCTCCTCTGAAACCACAGGGCTAAATGTTTTGAAACTTTGCATGATCGTGTTGCAAACATGGCTGCAATTTTGGCTTATAGTTACTATAGAAACCCTATGGGAAATCACATTTTCATCTTCTTCTCTGGAACTACTGAGCTGACGTGAACCAAACTTGGCAGGAATGGTCTATGGGAGATCCTCTACAAACGATCCTCATTTTGTTACCGTGCATCGAAAAACATGGCTGCCAGAAGCATTTTTTGATTCTGATTGGTGGATTTTGAAAAATCTTCTCCTCTGAAGCCACATGGCCAAATGTTTTGAAACTTTGCATGGTTGATGATTGGGACACCCTCTACCAATGATCCTCATTTAATGTTGATCGTCTTGCAAACATGACCACAATTGCAGCTTATTGTTACTATAAAAACCCTATGGGAAATCACATTTTCATCATTTCTGGAACTACTGAGCCGACGTGAACCAAACTTTTCAGGAATGGTCTATAGGAGGCTGTCTACAAACAATCCTCTTTATTCCTGTTGGTTGAAAAATATGGCCACCAGAGACATTCTCTGATTCTGATTGATGGATTTTGCAAAAATCTTTCTCTCTGAAACTACAAAGTCAAATATTTAGAAACTTCATATGATTGAGGACTAGGATACCTTCTACCAATGATCCGCATGTAATGTTGATGTAATGTTGTAAACATATCAACAATTGCAGCTCATAGTTACCATGGAAAGCCAATGGGAAATCACATTTTTGTATGTAGTTTCAGGTGAGCGATTACAGGCTCTTTAAAACCTCTAGTCATCTTCTTCTATGGAACTACTGAGCCGATGTGAACCAGACTTGGTAGGAATGGTCTTTGGGAGGTCCTCTACAAACGATCCTCATTTTGTTCCTGTCGGATGGAAAACATGGCCACCAGAGGCATTCTTTGATTCTGATTGGTAGATTTTGAAAATCTTCTCCTCTGAAACCACAAGGCCAAATGTTTTGAAACTTCACATGATTGATGACTTGGGCACCCTCTACCAACGATCCTCATTTAACGATGATCGTGTTGCAAACATGGCCGCAATTCTGGCTGATAGTTACTATAGAAACCCTATGGGAAATCACATTAGTTACTATAGAAACCCTATGGGAAATCACATTTTCATCTTCTTCTCCGGAACTACTGAGCCGATGGGAACCAAACTTGGCAGGAATCGCCTATGGGAGGTCCTCTATGAATGATCTTCATTTTATTCCCGTGGGATGGAAAATATATCTGCCAGAGGCATTCTTTGATTCAGATTGGTGGATTTTGAAAAATCTCCTCCTCTGAAACAACAAGGCCAAATGTATTGAAACTTCACTTGATTGATAACTGGGACACCCACTACCAACGATCCTTATTTAATGTTGATCGGGTTGCAAACATGGCTGCAACTGCAGCTTATAGTTACTATAGAAACCCTATGGGAAATCACATTTTCGTCTTCTTCACTGGAACTACTGAGCCGATGTGAACCAAACTTGTATGGAAAGTCCTGTGAAACCATTCATCATTCTGCTTCGCGCAGATGAAGGAGCATGGTAGCCAGCTGCATTCTCTGACTTTGATTAGAATAACTGAGGGATATGTAGTTCTGCCTGGTGAGCAATTACAGGCTCTTTAGAGCCTCTTGTTGGAAATTGCCAGCACTTTCCAAAAAATGGTTGCAAAATAAGTCTGAGAAAAGCTATCCTTTTCCTTTAATTGGCTGTCAAGTGTATTTGAGTTTATGATTAATTCAAAGTCTTTGTTAAGATTGTTTGTTTATTGGGGGTTTTAATAACTCTTTCAACAACTAGGGTCACATCGTGTCTGACAGTTTTATTGGTTGAGGTTGTCAGAGAAAACCATCGAGCAGCAACAAACAGGTATCATCCTCCAACTTACTAACGCTACATAAGCAGAGTTAGCTGAGGTTGAAGTCAAGTGCACCATCAACATACAGTATGCCATAGTACACAGAGTCACTGTGTCTCCGCATGCCAATCAGGATTAAGTGTCTCACTCAAGGACATGAATGCAGTTACCGCTTGTCTGGATCAAACCATTAACCTTTTGGATTAAAGTCCAGTGCTCTAACCAGTGAGCCATCATGCTCCCCTTCGTTAGGATACAGGGTTTGTAACATCCTTGAAGGTGTTTAGAAGTACTTGTATTTTAAAATAAAAATTCGGGGCCTTGATAGGGCAATAATAGTCAGACTTTCTTAGAAAAAGTCATGAAAAGTCTGTGAAAAATTTGAGGTAATCGCAAGGCTCATTTTAGTTAACCCTTTACCGAACATGAAAAGCAGACAACACTTGCAAAAAATATTCTTGAATAAAACAAATTTTTTTCATTTTTTGTCTCAAAAACAGGTTATGACCCCTCGTTGCAACGAGCTCGTTCCAACAAGGGGTCATAACCTATGAGTTTGAGACAAAAAATGAAAAAATAATTAAAATTAATTGGCGATTTTTTAGAATAGCGTTGGCCGGTTTTGGCTGTTACATTGGGTAAAGGGTTAAAATATATAGTTGTGTTCTTTTGTTGCTTAAATTTCAATTTTTTATCCACTAAAATCTCCTGTGAGAAGTTTTTCACAGTACCACTGAAATAAGTCGTAAGTTTGTTTTTATACTGAAGCAACTAATACAGGGTTCCTGTGCAGCCTTGGATTCGAGGAATAGCCTTGAATTTGAGTAAGGGTCATTCAAGGCCTTGAATTTCTGGAAAATGTGCCAGGAGGCCTTGAAAAGCCTGGAATATTCATGAAATGAAAATGCTTATGAAGCATGTAATCATAACTATATATATGCCAGAGTTTCATGTGTTCCTAACTGGACCCCCCCCCTCCCCCCCCCCCCCCCCCCCCCCCCCCCCCCCCCCGCCCCCCATCACATTTCCCTTGAAGAGAAGTCAGGAGGAAGGGGTAATGACTGGAGGTCACGTGAATGCAGGCGTTGAAAATCTTTGAATTTGGCTATTGTATTGCCTTGAAAAATACTGAAAGTATGTCGTGAAATGGCCATGAATAGCCTTGAATTTTAGAAAGAGACCCATTACCAATGAGACTCTTTAATGGCCACAAGATCAAGTGGCCTGTGAAAGGTGAGCTCTTTGCCTAGCACACATAACTAGAAATATACTTGCCACAACCCTTTTTGTGTCAGCACTTTGCATTTTGGATACTTCATTCCATTTCAATTTACACTGTGCAGGGGCTCACAAATTGAAAAGCTATTGAGCAGAAGTAGTCTTGTAGCACAGTTATGATTTATTGAGAAGATGGTGACAGATTTGAAGTAGATTTGTCATTGCACAAACAACTCTTATCACATGACACCTCTTTAGACACGTAACCCTTTACCTAACACAAATAGGAGACGAACTGTCAAAAACATTTCTTGAATAACTAAAAAAAAAAATTCATTTTCTGCTTCAAATATATTGCTTTTCCCCCCTCACTGGAATGTGGTGTCAAAAGCTATCTTTTGGGGGAAAAAAATTAAAAACATGTTAAAATTTGAGTGGTGATTTTTGTGAATAGTGCTGACCAGTTTTGGTCCTTGTGTTAGGTAAAGGGTTAACCCTTAAGGACCTGAAGATTTTTTATATATTTTCGCTATACATTGAAAGTCTACCTCCAGTGGCTTTGTAGTTGTTTCTAGTCAAGTCTTGGCTGCCTACAGAGGCAGCCATGACTTGCCTAGAAGATACTTTGATAACAAGTTTTGAGTTTACCCAAACATTGCATGTTGGGGCACCTGTTCCTTTGTATCAAGTTTATCAAAGTTGGAATTATGCCCTTAACCCTTTACCCAACGTAACTGCCCAAACCGGCCAGCGCTATTCACAAAAATCGCCAATTTTCATTATTTTTTAGCTCACCTGAGCGAAGCTCAAGGGGAGCTTAACTAATCACTTTCTGTCCGTCGTCCGGCGTCCGTCGTCGTCCGTCCGGCGTTAACTTTACATTATCGACTTCTCCTCCTAAACCACTAGCCCAATTTTATTCAAATGTTGGCTAAATGTTTATTACCTAATGCCAATTCAGATTTGTTCAAATGAAGTTGCCCCTCCTCCTGGGTGGTGCCACACCCCCAAGGGGCACCAAAATCTTTGTAAATCTTCTTCTCATGAACCAGCAGCAGCAGAGACTTGATATTTGGTGTGCAGCTTCCTTTTGAGGTGTAGACTCAGATTTGTTCAAGAGAAGTTTGTGGGGCTATACTTGACGTTGTTATGAGAGGGGCAAATTTTTTTGCCCCGCCCAAAATTTCTATTTTCCAAACCGAGAGGCTGATTTGAACCAAATTTTATGTGAGGGCTTATTGGGTCATGAGTACTTGATTTATGCAAAAAAAAATTTTCCCGCAGCCCCGTGGGAACCGCAGGAGCTAAAAATAGAAAAAATTTAAAACGCCCATATCTCCAAAACTGCACGGCACTGAGAATTTTTATTTGGTGTGCAGCTTCCTTAGGACCAACAGAAAGGATTGGTAAAAAAAAATTGCCATCAGTTTTATCATAGGGTACAGTTTCGGGACTTTGAAAAAGTGCTGAGTCAGCACTTTTTAACACTGTAGGCAATGGGAAAAACATTAAAAAATCTTCTTCTCCAGATCCAGCAGGCAGAATCTTTTGATATTTGGTATGCAACATTGTAGGGTGGATCTGATTCAAGTTTGTTCAAATCGGCCCCCTGGGTTCATATTTGGGCTCAGTATAGGAGCCCGATTTCGAACTTAGTGCATTTCAGGCAAATTTCTTAAAAAATCTTCTTCTCCAGATCCAGCAGGCAGAATCTTTTGATATTTGGTATGCAACATTGTGGGGTGGATCTGATTCAAGTTTGTTCAAATCGGCCCCCTGGGTTTATATTTGGGTTCAGTATAGGAGCCCAAATTTGAACTTACTGCATTTCAGGCAAATTTCTTTGAAAATCTTCTTCTCCAGATCCAGCAGGCAGAATCTTTTGATATTTGGTATGCAACATTGTAGGGTGGATCTGATTCAAGTTTGTTCAAATCGGCTCCCTAGATTCATATTTGGGCTCACTATAGGAGCTCGAATTCGAATTTAGTGCATTTCAGGCAAATTTCTTCAAAAATCTTCTTCTCCAGATCCAGCAGGCAGAATCTTTTGATATTTGGTATGCAATGTTGCGGGGTAGATCTGATTCAAGTTTGTTCAAATCGGCCCCCTGGATACATATTTGGGCTTACTATAGAAGCCCGAATTCGAACTTAGTGCATTTCAGGAAAATTTCTTAAAAAATCTTCTTCTCCAGATCCAGCAGGCAGAATCTTTTCATATTTGGTAAGCAACATTGTGGGGTGGATCTGATTCAAGATTGTTCAAATCGGCCCCCTGAGTTAATATTTGGGCTCAGTATAGGAGCCCGATTTCGAACTTAGTGCATTTCAGGCAAATTTCTTAAAAAATCTTCTTCTCCAGATCCAGCAGGCAGAATCTTTTGATATTTGGTATGCAACATTGTAGGGTGGATCTGATTCAAGTTTGTTCAAATCGGCCCCCTGGGTTCATATTTGGGCTCAGTATAGGAGCCCGATTTCGAACTTAGTGCATTTAGGCAAATTTCTTAAAAAATCTTCTTCTCCAGATCCAGAAGGCAGAATCTTTTGATATTTGGCATGCAACATTGTGGGGTGGATCTGATTCAAGTTTGTTCAAATCGGCTTCCTAGATTCATATTTGGGCTCACTATAGAAGCTCGAATTTGAACTTAGTGCATTTCATGCAAATTTCTTAAAAAATCTTCTTCTCCAGATCCAGCAGGCAGAATCTTTTCATATTTGGTAAGCAACATTGTGGGGTGGATCTGATTCAAGTTTGTTCAAATCGGCCCCCTGGGTTTATATTTGGGCTCAGTATAGGAGCCCAAATTTGAACTTAGTGCATTTCAAGCAAATTTATTAAAAAATCTTCTTCTCCAGATCCAGCAGGCAGAATCTTTTGATATTTGGTATGCAACATTGTGGGGTGGATCTGATTCAAGTTTGTTCAAATCGGCTTCCTAGATTCATATTTGGGCTCACTATAGAAGCTCGAATTCGAACTTAGTGCATTTCAGGCAAATTTCTTAAAAAATCATCTTCTCCAGATCCAGCAGGCAGAATCTTTTGATATTTGGTATGCAACATTGCGGGGTGGATCTGATTCAAGTTTGTTCAAATCAGCCCCCTGGATTCATATTTGGGCTCACTATAGAAGCTCGAATTCAAACTTAGTGCATTTCGGGCAAATTTCTTCAAAAATCTTCGTCTCCAGATCCAGCAGGCAGAATCTTTTGATATTTGGTATGCAACATTGCGGGGTGGATCTGATTCAAGTTTGTTCAAATCGGCCCCCTGGATTCATATTTGGGCTTAATATAGAAGCCCGAATTCGCACTTAGTGCATTTCAGGCAAATTTCTTCAAAAATCTTCTTCTCCAGATCCAGCAGGCAGAATCTTTTGATATTTGGTATGCAACATTGCGGGGTGGATCTGATTCAAGTTTGTTCAAATCGGCCCCCTGGATTCATATTTGGGCTTAATATAGAAGCCCGAATTCGCACTTAGTGCATTTCGGGCAAATTTATTAAAAACTCTTCTTCTCCAGATCCAGCAGGCAGAATCTTTTGATATTTGGTATGCAACATTGTGGGGTGGATCTGATTCAAGTTTGTTCAAATCGGCTTCCTAGTTTCATATTTGGGCTCACTATAGAAGCTCGAATTCGAACTTAGTGCATTTCAGGCAAATTTCTTAAAAAATCTTCTTCTCCAGATCCAGCTTCAGAATCTTTTCATATTTGGTAAGCAACATTGTGGGGTGGATCTGATTCAAGTTTGTTCAAATCGGCCCCCTGGGTTTATATTTGGGCTCCGTATAGGAGCCCAAATTTTAACTTAGTGCGTTTCAGGCATATTTCTTAAAAAATCTTCTTCTCCAGATCCAGCAGGCAGAATCTTTTGATATTTGGTATGCAACATTGTAGGGTGGATCTGATTGTGATTCATGAACGTATTTATTTGTAAAGTTGATAGAATCTTAGACAAAATTTGCAGAAAAGATCTACTATAGAAGGGGTGGTATCCAGGGTGAACCGTTTACCCAAATCTAGCAGTACTAATGCATTATTCACACAAATCTTCGTTCAAATTTTATGACCCCTCATTGGAACACACGCATTCAGCTCATTCCAACAAAGGTCATATGCCATGTTTTCGAGACAAAGGAATAAAAATTTTAGTTATTCATGAAATTTTTAGGCAACTGTTGTCTGTTATTCACATTGCTTCATGAAATTTCAGTACTTTTAGAAGTTACCTCAGTAATCAAGGGTTAATTCCCCTTAATTAAATGTCGCCTCTAAAAAACAACCACTTTGCATATCTTACCTTTTTACCAGCATAACTGCCAAAACTTGTCAGCATTCTTCGCAAAAATCGCTATTCAAATTTTAATTTTTGTCTCTTAAACATACATGTACTTATCGCTTGTAAATACCCCATTGGAATGAGCTTTTTGAGCTCATTCCAATGAGAGGTCGCACACCATGCTTTTTGAGTCAAAAAAGCAATTTTTTTAGTTATTCCAGAATTTCGTACGTAAAACGCAGCTTTATGACTTCACATTAAAATGAGCTCTCTAAGCTTGTTCCAATCAACATTCACGCACTATGTCTTTCACACAAAAAATAAAATTTTCCATTTATTCAGGAATTTTGTTTGCAAGAACACTCTTACCCCCCCCCCCCCCCCCACAAACACACACACACAAACACACACACACACACACACAAACACAGACACACACATCTAAAAGTTCGTCAGCAAAAAAACAGTTACTTCAATTTTTAAATGCATTATAGGAACAACTTGCCTAATCAAATTTAAATACTTTTGCATCATTCTGTATCTAGAACAAACCATTTACCATATCTTTACGCAAAATTCTCCAGCATCATTCACAAAAAAACACCATTATTTATATATTCACATTTCTGTCTCAAAAATATACCTGATCTTCCCATACCCCTATTGGAATAAGCTGTTTGAGCTTGTTCCAATGATGATAAAAAAAAATAAAATTTGTGAAAATTTTTGTTTTCTTGCATGCAAATATATACATGTAGCACATGGAAGATATCCACAGTTGGGGAGAGATGTCCAAGGCTATCTCTTCACATTCCTTGTTTGTGCTTCATGCTAAACCAGTTTGTCTGCAGAGATAAATTTGCTTTATTAAAAATCATTGGAGATTGGCCACACACCAATGATTTTAAATAAAACTAATTTTAGGTAACAAATGTTGAACTTCAAACAAAATCTATCACTCAACCAGTTAATGTTGATGAGGCATGACATGGTGAAGGTGACCTAAAATACTTCTTAGAGTCACTTTGTCAGGTGAGCGATTAAGGCCACGTGGGGCCTCTTGTTTCATTTTTTGTCTCAAAAACATAGGTTGTGACCCCTCTTTAGAATGAGCTCATCGAGCTTGTTCCAAAGAAGGGTCATAACCTATTTTTTTGAGACAAAAATTGAAAAAAATTAGGTATTCAAGAATTTTGTTTGCAAGTGTCGTCTGCTTTTCATGTTAGGTAAAGGGTTAAGGGTTAAGCCAGAAAAAGTTTCAGCCAAAGTACTTCAGTGTTGAGGTCTATTAGCTGAAACTTAGCTTGTGCTTTTTATGCTTTTTCACAAATTTGCAGATCTATTGTTAGGTGGGATGTCAAACTAACTATATGGGTATTTTATGGGACAAACCACTATTGTACAGTGCTATTATTACAAAAAATGTCTTATTTTCAATCAGATCATGGTCTACCGGTAATCACAACAGATTTACACCAGAAATAAAATATTGCAAAGTCCCGAATGAGTCAATAGAAACAAATAAAAATGGCATCTGAGATACAATTTTTTATGCATTTGTTTTTTGAGAGATGAAAATTCTACCATTTTATTGGCAAGAAAGTGGACAGAAAAATTTGAGCAGATCACAACCCAATCACAATCTTGTAAACAAATCTGCCTGCATAATTTAGAAATTTATAAATTACGTAGTTGAAAAAAACAAAACAATTTCAACAACGCATATCATGTGACCCCCTTCCCCCCTCCCCCATTGCAATGGGCTCGTTGAGCTCATTCCAATGAGGGGATCACATGATATGGTTTTGTTGAAATTTTTTGAAAAATTTGAAAATATAATATTTAAAATAATAAATTTTGATGCAACTGTTTTGGGTAAAGGGTTAACAAAAAGGCATAATGTAAAACTGTATTCGGAGTTTGAATGGTGGTTAATGGTTTGATATCTTGTCTATTTCAGTTTGTGCCACAGTGCAGTTGCCACGATTGTACTTCAAAAGTAAATACCTTTCTTGTCTATTTTTTCCCCCCTCCCCACTCCCATCCCAATCCGTAACAGGTCGGTGTAACATTCACTTCTACTGAATGGGTGTATTTATGAGGTACAAAAATTAAAGCTTTCTGCTTTATTCTTTTGTCTTGATATTACCATGATTGTAGAAAGCATATGTCCTGCCCTTTGTATATTATTTTTATTATCAAGATTTTTCATTCCTTCTATACACTTATTTCATTCTGTCTATACACTTATTATTTAACCGCCTGAAAAATATACCAAATGCAAAGATAAAACGACGTTCATTTTCTTCTAGAGTTATTTCCCTTTAGCTTTCCACTTTTATTTTTGCTCTGACCAGATATATACATATTCTACTTTTAGCTCTCATGTGCATAGCTCAAGGGAGCTTTAGTGATCACTCTCCATCCATCGTCTGTCTGTCCGGCAGGCATGAACTTTACATTATCAATTTCTCATAAACTATTGGACCAAATTGGACCCAATTTGATATGCATGTTTCTTATATGTCAATTCAAGTGTGTTCAAAATCTTCTTCAGATCCACCAGTCAGAATCTATTGATTTTTGATATGCAGGAAGTTTTTGAGGTTCAGATTCAATTTTGTACAAATGAAATCCCTGGAGTCATATTTGGGCCCCCTATGGGAGCCGAATTTTAACTTTATGCAATATGAGGAATTATCTTTAAAAATCCTCCTCTCCAGTTTGATCAGTCAGAATCTTTTGATATCTGGTTTGCAGTATCCCTAATGGGGTCAAATTCCAGTTTGTTCAAATCAAGTCCCTTGGTTCATATTTGGGCTCCCTATGGCTACCTAAATTTTTACTTCGTGCAATGTGGGGAAATTTCTTTAAAAATCTTCTTCTTCAGATCCACCAGTCAGAATGTTTTGATATTTGATATGCAGCAACCTTAGGAGGTTCAGATTCCACTTTGTTCAAATTAAGTCCTTTGAGTCATGTTTAGGCATCATTTTAGATCCCAAATTTTAACTTGGTGCACAGTAAGCACTATTCTTAATAAAATCTTCTTCTTAACATCTGCAAGCAAGATTCTTTTGTTACATAGTATTGACATCCTTAGTGTGCTGAGATTCAGGTTTGTTCCAGTCAAATCCCTGCACTCCTATTTGGGCTACCTGTGGGAGCCTGAATTTTAACTTAGTGCAGTATGAGGAACATTCTTCAAAGATCTTATTCTTCAGACCCACCAGGCAGATAATTGGTATATAGCATTACTATAACTCATGGATTAAGTTTTTTCAAAGTGCTTCGCTTGACTGATTTTGCTGAGCACCAGGGGTTTTGAAATTTAACACAGAACCCAATGGAGAATTTACTATTTGTTTAAATGAATTTTACCAACGCATGGCAGAGCTGGTTTTGGTAAACACAAGTTAGATGTAAATGTATGTAAGATTAACATTGGGGACCACCAGGCCACTTTTTAGATCAACTTTGGCAAAGCTAAATTTGAGCTTTTGTCATGGCCCATCGTCTGTCTGTCCGTACGTCAACAATTGGATACGGCTCGGGCTAGAGGCCGTATTTATGAACCAATCTTTACGAAACTTCTTGGGTACCTTTGTTATGACTATGGGGACGAGAACGAGTGTTTTTGGGTGCGGTCCGAAATTCAGGATGGCTGCCAGCCACCATTTTGTACCGACGATGCAGAAATCTGTTTTTAGCTCAACTTTGGCGAAGCCAAATTTGAGCTTTTGTCATGGCCTGTCGTCCATCTGTCCGTACGTCAACAATTGGATACGGCTCGGGCTAGAGGCCGTATTTATGAACCGATCTTTAATTCTTGGGTACCTTTGTTATGACCGTGGGACGAGAACGAGTGTTTTGGGGTGCGGTCCGAAATTCAAGATGGCTGCCAGCCGCCATTTTGTACCGACGATGCAGAAATCTGTTTTTTGTACAGAACTTCCATATGAAAGCTCTGATTTGAATAATTTTTTGTATGAATGTTTAGTACCATGGGATACATCACCTATAATTTCTGTAGGTGCAAATGCCAATACGGCTCGGGCTAGAGGCCGTATTTATGAACCGATCTTTACGAAACTTCTTGGGTACCTTTGGTATCACCGTGGGACAAGAACGAATGTTTTTGGGTCCGGTCCGAAATTCAAGATGGCCGATAGCAGCCAATTTGTACAAAATTAGGTGCAATCAGATTTTTGCCCAGAACTTCCATATGAATGCGCTGATTTGAATAATTTTTTGTGTGAATGTTTAGTACCATGGGATACATCACATATAATACAGGGTTTTTTCTCGTGCAGAAATTATGCAAATTAGATGAACTTTGATTTATTCAGTGCTACTTACACATTGTAAGCACACATGTCAATACGGCTCAGGGTAGAGGCTGTATGTATGAACAGATCTTCACAAAACTTCTTGGGTACCTTTGTTATCACCTCGGTACGAGAATGAGTGTTTTTGGGTGCAGTCCAAATTCAAGATGGCTGCCAGTGGCCATTTTGTACCGAAATTTGGTCCAATCAGTTTTTTGTCACAACCTCTATACAGCTCGTATTTATGAACTGATCTTCACAAAACTTCTTGGGCACCTTTGTTTTCACCTTGGGACAGGAACGAGTGTGTTTTGGGGTGCCTTTGTTATCATTGTGCTATGAGAACAAATATTTTGGGGTACAGTCAGACCCACTTTGGGACTCAAAGATTTTTTTCTAGTTTAGCATCTGACTGTCACCCACCTTTACAATACTTTACCTATACATTTGTTACAGGCTACGGCCATTATTTATGTACAGACCGTTACAATACTTTATATGTACCTTTGTTATCAGGTCATTACCTAGATGTTTGTCATTGCTGTGTTACATACTAGACATGTACATGTCTTGACAAGTTGAGCTACAGTGTCATTGACACATTCATTTTTTGCTTGAGAAGGAGATTTGGAGGATTTGGAGTGATTTTATGCACCCCCCCCCCCCCCCTTTCATCCTGTTGGGGGGGGGGGGGGGCACACTGGGTGATTTTGATTTTGATTTTTATGCCATGGCCCGTCGTCCGTCTGTCCGTCTGTCCATCAACAATTAGATACGGCTCTGGCTAGAGGCCGTATTTATGAACCGATCTTTATGAAACTTCTTGGGTACCTTTGTTATGACCGTGGGACGAGAACGAGTGTTTTTGGGTGCGGTCCGAAATTCAAGATGGCTGCCAGCCGCCATTTTGTACCGACGATGCAGAAATCTGTTTTTTTGTACAGAACTTCCATATGAAAGTTCTGATTTCAATAATTTTTTGTATGAATGTTTAGTACCATGGGATACATCACATATAATACAGGTTTTTTTCTCGTGTGTAAATTATGCAAATTAGACTAACTTTGATGTTTTTTGGTGTTACTTTCAGCACTGTAAGTGCAAATGCCATACGGCTCGGGCTAGAGGCCGTATTTATGAACCGATCTTTACGAAACTCCTTGGGTACCTTTGTTATCACCATGGGGCGAGAACGAGTGTTTTGGGGCCCGGTCTGAAATTCAAAATGGCCGATGGCAGCCATTTTGTACAAAATTTTGTGCAATCAGATTTTTGCCCAGAACTTCCATATGAATGCGCTGATTTGAATAATTTTTTGTATGAATGTTTAGTACCATGGGATACATCACATATAATACGGGTTTTTTTCTTGTGTGTAAATTATGCAAATTAGACTAACTTTGATGTTTTTTGGTGTTACTTTCAGCACTGTAAGTGCAAATGCCATACGGCTCGGGCTAGAGGCCGTATTTATGAACCGATCTTTACGAAACTCCTTGGGTACCTTTGTTATCACCATGGGGCGAGAACGAGTGTTTTGGGGCCCGGTCTGAAATTCAAAATGGCCGATGGCAGCCATTTTGTACAAAATTTGGTGCAATCAGATTTTTGCACAGAACTTCCATATGAAAGCGCTGATTTGAATAATTTTTAGCTCATCTTGACAAAGTCAAGCTGAGCTAATCTAATCGCTTCCCGTCCGTCGTCCGTCGTCTGTCGACCGTCAACACCATGTTTTGGTCTTCTCCTCCAAAGCCACTGGGCCAATTCAAGTGAAAGTTTGTGTGAGTGATGGTCCCAAAGGGGCATTTCATTTTTGTTCAACTCAGTATGCCCGGCCCCATAGGGAGGGAGTGGGGGAAAATGCTCCAAAATATTTTAAAAATCTTCTTCTCAAGAACCAGTATGTGCAATGACTTGATATTTGCTATGGAGCTTCCATATGAGGTGTAGAATCAAGTTTGTTCAAACGAAGTTCGTAAAGTAATATTTGGCTTTGTAATAGGAGGGGTAAGATTTTTGGCCCCGCCCAAAATTTCTATTTTCTGAACCGATGGTCCGGTATGAACCAAATTTGGTTTGTGGTAGTATTGGGTCATAAGTACTTGACCCATGCACAAAAAAAATTCCCGCATCCCCGTGGGAACCCTGGGAGGTAAAAATAGAAATATTTTCAAACGCCCGTATTTCCCAAACCCCACGGAACAGAGAGCTTTTATTTGGTATGAAGTATCCTTATGACCAGTAGAATTGAATGGTAAAAAAAAATTGCCATCGGTTATGTTAGGGTGTTCTGTAATGGGCATCGAAAAAATGCTGAGTCAGCATATTTGCAAAAATTAAAAAAAATCTTTTCTCCAGAACCAATCATCAGAATCTTTTGATATTTGGTATACAGCATTCATAGGGGGGTCAGATAAAAGTTTGTTGAAATAAAGCTCATTGGTTCATATTTGGGCTCTCTACAGGAGCCCGAAGTTTTAACATAGGGTAATATGGGGAATATTCTTTAAAAATCTTCTTCTTCAGAACCACCAGTCAGAATCTTTTAATATTTGGTATACATCATTGTTATGAGGGTCAGATTCTAGATTGTTCAAACCAAGTCCCTAGGTTAATATTTGGGCTTCCTATGGAAGCCCAAATTTTATCTTTGTTCAATATAGAGGGTAATTTAAAAAAATCTTCTTCTTCAGATCCATCAGTCAGAATGCTTTGATATTTGGTATGCAACATCTCTATGGGGGTCAGATTCAAGTTTGTTCAAATCAAATCCCTAGGTATATATTTGGGCTCACTATGGTAGCCCAAATTTTTACTTAGTGCAATATGAGAAAATTTCTTTAAAAATCTTCTTCTTCAGATCCACCAGTCGGAATGCTTTTATATTTGGTATACAACATCTCTAGGGGGGTCAGATTCCAGGTTGTTCAATTCGAGTGCCTAGGTTAATATTTGGGCTCCATATGGGAACATGAAATTTAACTTAGTACAATATGAGGGAATTTCTTCAAAAATCTTCTTCTTCAGATTCACTTGTCAGAATGCTTTCACATTTGGTATACAACATCTCTAGGGGGGTCAGATTCAAGTTTGTTCAAATCGGATCCATAGGTCAATATTTGGGCTCGCTATGGTAGCCCAAATTTGAACTTAGTGCAATTCGAAGAAATTTCTTTACAATTTCTCTTCTTCAGATCCAACAGTCAGAATGCTTTCATGTTCGGTACACAACATCTCTAGGGAAGTCAGATTTAACTGTGTTCAAATCAAGAGCCTGGGTTAATATTTGGGCTCTCTGTGGGAGCCGGAATTGGCCATTTTGCTGAAGAATTAAAAATTTTGTATTCAGTACCCTCTAGAGGTACTAAGATTAATCCACATAGGTTGTATCAAGGGGCTTCATAGGGGAGCTCTGCATTTTACTTATGATCAGCTGAAGAAAAGGCATGATGCCCAGATTATTTTTGTCACTCCTGAGGGACTCAAGGATTGACAGTGTAGCCTATGGAGATGGCTTGCTTAATGTAGACTCATTCTTGGACTCTGTTTAAATTGTGTTCTGTACAAGATGAGCGCTTCAGGTCCCGTGGGGCCTCTTGTTTGTGTGAATGTTTAGTACCATGGGATGCATCACATATAATACAGGTTTTTTTCTCATGCAGAAATTATGCAAATTAGATGAACTTTGATTTTTAGCTCACCTGACTTTCAGTCAGGAGAGCTATAGTGATCACTCACCGTCCGTCGTCCGTCGTCCTGCGTCCGTCGTCCGTGAACATGGTGTTTGCGTCTTCTCCTCCCAAACCGCTGAACCAATTTAATTGATATTTGAGATAATAGTTTGTTATGACATCGCAATTTGATTTTGTTCAAATCAAGTTGCCCCGCCCGTGGGTAGGGCCACACCCAAAAAGTGTGCTGAAATCTTAAAAAATCTTCTTCTCATGAACCAGCAGTAGCAGAGACTTGATATTTGGTGTGCAGCTTCCTTTTGAGGTGTAGACTCAGATTTGTTCAAGAGAAGTTTGTGGGGCTATACTTGGCGTCGTTATGGGAGGGGCAAAATTTTTGGCCCCGCCCAAAATTTCTATTTTCCAAACCGAGAGGCTGATTTGAACCAAATTTTATGTGAGGGCTTATTGGGTCATAAGTAACTAATTTATGCTGATTTTTTTTTTCCCGTAGCCCCATGGGAACCGCAGGAGCTAAAAATAGAAAAAAATTAAAACGCCCATATCTCCAAAACTGCACGGCACCGAGAATTTTTATTTGGTGTGAAGCTTCCTTAGGACCAACAGAAAGAATTGGTAAAAAAAAATTGCCATCGGTTTTATCATAGGGTACAGTTTCGGGACATTGAAAAAGTGCTGAGTCAGCACTTTTTAACACTGTAGGCAATGGGAAAAACATTAAAAAATCTTCTTCTCCAGATCCAGCAGGCAGAATCTTTTGATATTTGGTATGCAACATTGGAGGGTGGATCTGATTCAGGTTTGTTCAAATCGGCCCCCTGGGTTCATATTTGGGCTCAGTATAGGAGCCCAAATTTGAACTTACTGCATTTCAGGCAAATTTCTTTGAAAATCTTCTTCTCCAGATCCAGCAGGCAGAATCTTTTGATATTTGGTATGCAACATTGTGGGGTGGATCTGATTCAAGTTTGTTCAAATCGGCCCCTTGGGTTTATATTTGGGCTCTGTATAGGAGCCCAAATTTGAACTTAGTGCATTTCAGGCAAATTTCTTAAAAAATCTTCTTCTCCAGATCCAGCAGGCAGAATCTTTTGATATTTGGTATGCAACATTGTGGGGTGGATCTGATTCAAGTTTGTTCAAATCGGCCCCCTGGGTTTATATTTGGGCTCATTATAGGAGCCCAAATTTGAACTTACTGCATTTCAGGCAAATTTCTTTGAAAATCTTCTTCTCCAGATCCAGCAGGCAGAATCTTTTGATATTTGGTATGCAACATTGTGGGGTGGATCTGATTCAAGTTTGTTCAAATCGGCCCCTTGGGTTTATATTTGGGCTCTGTATAGGAGCCCAAATTTGAACTTAGTGCATTTCAGGCAAATTTCTTTGAAAATCTTCTTCTCAAGATCCAGCAGGCAGAATCTTTTGATATTGGGTATGCAACATTGTGGGGTGGATCTGATTCAAGTTTGTTCAAATCGGCCCCTTGGGTTTATATTTGGGCTCAGTGTAGGAGCCAAAATTTGAACTTAGTGCATTTCAGGCAAATTTCTTCAAAAATCTTCTTCTCCAGATCCTGCAGGCAGAATCTTTTGATATTTGGTATGCAACATTGTGGAGTGGATCTGATTCCAGTTTGTTCAAATCGGCCGCCTGGATTCATATTTGGGCTCACTATAGAAGCCCAAATTCGAACTTAGTGCATTTCAGGCAAATTTCTTTGAAAATCTTCTTCTCAAGATCCAGCAGGCAGAATCTTGTGATATTTGGTATGCAGCATCCTTAGGGGGGTGAGATTCAAGTTTGTTCAAGCCATGTCCCTAGGTCCATATTTGGGCTCAATGTGGGAGCTTGAATTGTAACTTTGTTCGAAATGAGGAATTTTCTTAAAAAATCTTCTTCTTCAGATCCAGCAGTCGGAATGGTTTGATATGTGGTGAGTAGCATCCTTGGGGGGGAGGGGGGATTCAAGTGTGTTAAAGCCAAGTCCATGGGTCCATATTTGGGCTCCCTGTGGGAGCCCAAATTATAACTTAGTCAATATGAGGAATTTTTCTTTAAAAATCTTCTTCTTCAGATTCAGCAGTTGGAATGTTTTGATATTTGGCATGGAGCAACCTTAGGGGGCTGAGATTCAAGTTTGTTCAAGCCAAGTCCCTTGGTTCATATTTAGGCTCACTATGGGAGCCTGAATGACAACTTAGTTCAAAATGAGGAATTTTATTTAAAAATCTTCAGATCCAGCAGATGAATGCTTTTGATATTTTTTATGCAGCATCCTTAGGGGGGTAAGATTCAAGTTTGTTCAAGCCATGTCCCTAGGTCCATATTTGGGCTGATTGTGGGAGCTCGAATTGTAACTTGGTTCAAAATGAGGAATTTTCTTTAAAAATCTTCTTCTTCAGATCCAGCAGTCGGAATATTTTGATATTTGGTGTGCAGAATCCTTAGGGGTGTGAGATTCAGGTTTGTTAAAGCCAAGTCCCTGGGTTCATATATGGGCTTCCTGTGGGAGCCCGAATTATGACTTAGTTCAGTATGAGGAATATTCTTTAAAAATCTTTTTTTAGATCCACTGGTCAGAATATTTGGATATTTGGTTTCAGCTTTTCTTAGGAGGAGCAGAAGCAACTTGTGGAAATCAATTCTCTGGGTTGCTATTTAGGCTACCATGTCAGGTGAGCGCCCTCAGGCCCCCTGGGGCCTCTTGTTTCAGTTCTACTTACACACAGTAAGTACACATGTCAATACGGCTCGGGCTAGAGTCTGTATTTATGAACTGATCTTCACAAAACGTCTTGGGTACCTTTGTTATCACCTTGGGACGAGAACGAGTGTTTCTGGGTGCGGTCCAAAATTCAAGATGGCTGCCAGTGGCCATTTTGTACCGAAATTAGGTCTAATCAGTGTTTTGTACACAACTTCTATACGGCTCAGGCTAGAGGCCGTATTTATGAACCGATCTTTACGAAACTTCTTGGGTATCTTTGTTATCACCGTGGGATGAGAACGAGTGTTTTGGGGTGTGGTCCGAAATTCAAGATGGCCACCAGCAGCCAGTTTGTACCAAAATTAGTGCAATCAGTCTTTTGTACAGAACTTCTGTATGAGTTCTGATTTGAATAAATTTTTGTATGAATGTTTAGTAACATGGAATACATCACATATTGTAAGGGGTTTTTTTTCATGCAGAAATTATGCAAATTAGATGAACTTTGATTTATTCAGTGCTACTTATACACTGTAAGTGCACATGTCAATACGGCTCAGGCTAGAGGCTGTATTTATGAACCAATCTTCACAAAACTTCTTGGGTACCTTTGTTATCACCTTGGGACGAGAACGAGTGTTTCTGGGTGCGGTCCCAAATTCAAGATGGCTTCCTGTGGCCATTTTGTACCGAAATTAGGTCCAATCAGTTTTTTGTCACAACTTCTACACAGCTCATATTTGTGAACTGATCTTCACGAAACTTCTTGGGTACCCTTGTTTTCACCTTGGGACAGGAATGGGTGTGTTTTGGGGTGCCTTTGTTATCACTGTGCTATGAGAACAAATATTTTGGGGTTCAGTCAGACCCACTCTGGGACTCAAAGATTTTTTTCTCCTTTAGCATCTGACTGTCACCCACCTTTACAATACTTTACCTATACATTTGTTACAGGCAACGGTCAGTATTTATGTACAGACCGTTACAATACTTTATATGTACCTTTGTTATCAGGTCATTACCTAGATGTTTGTCATTGCTGTGTCACATACTATACATGTACATGTCTTTGTCTTGACAAGTTGAGCTACAGTGTCATTGACACTTTCATTTTTCTCTTTGCTTCAAATGAGTTTTGAAGAGGTTTTTAGTGATTTTGTGCACAAACAAAAATCACCCGACACAGAAACTCCCCCACTCCCCAAGCTAAACTAGATTAACTATTTTAACCCTTTACCTAGCATGAAAAGCAGATGACACTTGCAAAAAAACTTTTTGAATAACTATTATTTTCATTTTTTTGTCTCAAAAACATAGGTTATGACCCCTCATTGGAACGAGTTCGTCGAGCTCGTTCCCATGAGGGGTCGTAACCTATGTTTTATAGACAAAAAATGAAAAACTAATGAAAATTAATTGGTGAATTTTGAGAATAGCGCTGGCCATTTTTGTTCGTTACGTTAGGTAAAGGTTTAACATGTAAATGCTGAATGTGACCTTAAATCCTTCTTTAAACAATTTTTATCAGGTGAGCGATTAAGGACCCTTGGGGCTTCTTGTTTCGAGTTATTTTCAGGAGACTCAGTACACATAAATATTTCTGCAAATAAAATAGAAGCATGAGGGTAGTGTTGCATTGACCCAAATTAAGCTTTCCAACCCTTTACTTGATAAATTTTCAAAATCTGCAAATTTCAAACTTCTGAATTTCGTTGAGAAACATGGCTACCAGTAGCCATCTTGGATTTGGCATATAAATTGTAAACAATTCCATTAGACATCCTACAGGGTGCACATCTCACCCAATTTTCAAATTTTATATGTTACTTTGATGTGATGTCTAGATGGGAGCTATCAAAATTTTCTGAATTTCGTTGAAAAACATGGACCTCAGTGGCCATCTTGGATTTGGTATATAATTTGTCAACAATTCCATTAGCACACCCTGCAGGCCACATCCCTCACCTGATCTTTTTCAGATTTCATATGTAGCTTTGGTGTGATGTCAAGATGGGAGCTATCAAATTTATTTTGAAAACGTAACTGACAGCATCTATCTTGGATTTAGCATATAAATTGTCAGCAATTCCTTTAACACGCACATCCTATGGGATTCATCTCTCACTCAATCTTTTTCAACTATCTTGTGTGGCTTTAGGGTGATGTCTGCATGGGAACTATCATGTTTTCTTTAACTTCATTAAAAAACATGGCCACCAGTGGCCATATCTGATTTTGCTATTAAATTGCCCACAATTCCTATAGCACATCCTGCAGTTAGTTATTTAGTTCTATCCCTTCCTGGTGAAGTTGATCTGCAGTGCCATTGACACTTTCATTCAGAATACAATATAATTTTGTTTATATGGAATCTAAAGGGTACTTTTGCTTTGTGTAATTTCAGGTGTTCACCTATCCAAGTATTAGTCCAGTAAATGCCATTAGTGGAGTGATCAGTCCCACAACTCTCAGTTTGATTGCCTCACCAGTTGCCACTCCCAGAACAACTCCAAGGTCTACACCTATACCTAGGTGGACAACCCCATTTATACCAGTTGATGAAGGGATGGATTATAATATTTTAGCCACATTTATGCCAGGTGTGAATAATGAAGAATCTCTATTGAGTGAAGGTAGGTTTATCATTTTAACCATTAAAGGACTATTTCAGACTATTACAACCTTAGAACAGGTGCCCTTGACTAGCCTTCAAGAGGAGGTCATGCTGATAATAGACAAATTAGGCCACACAAAGTAGATCTTCTGTTTCTTGGTCACTTTTTGTTAAAATGCATGGGGTGTGCAATTTTTTATTTTATTTTTAGCTCAACTTTGGCGAAGCCAAATTTGAGCTTTTGTCATGGCCCGTCGTCCGTCTGGCCATCTGTCCGTACGTCAACAATTGGATACGGCTCGGGCTAGAGGCCGTATTTATGAACCGATCTTTATGAAACTTCTTGGGTACCTTTTTTATGACAGTGGGACGAGAACGAGTGTTTTTGGGTGTGGTCCGAAATTCAAGATGGCTGCCAGCCGCCATTTTGTACAGACGATGCAGAAACCTGTTTTTTCTACAGAACTTCCATATGAAAGCTCTGAGTTGAATAATTTTTTGTATGAATGTTTAGTACCATGGGATACATCACATATAATACTGGTTTTTTTCTCGTGCGTAAATTGTGCAAATTAGACTAATTTTGATGTTTTTTGGTGTTACTTTCAGCACTGTAAGTGCAAATGCCAATACAGCTCAGGCTAGAGGCCGTATTTATGAACCGATCTTTACGAAACTTCTTGGGTACCTTTGGTATCACCGTGGGACGAGAACGAGTGTTTTGGGGTCCGGTCCAAAATTCAAGATGGCCGATAGCAGCCATTTTGTACAAAATTAGATGCAATCAGATTTTTGCACAGAACTTCTATATGAAAGCGCTGATTTGAATAATTTTTTGTGTGAATGTTTATTACCATGGGATACATCACATATAATACAGGTTTTTTTCTCGTGCAGAAATTATGCAAATTAGATGAACTTTGATTTTTTCAGTGAGACTTACAGTAAATACACATGTCAATACGGCTCAGACTAGAGTCTGTATTTATGAACTGATCTTCACGAAATGTCTTGGGTACCTTTGTTATCACCTTGGGATGAGAACGAGTGTTTCTGGGTGTGGTCTAAAATTCAAGATGGCTGCCAGTGGCCATTTTGTACCGAAATTAGGTCTAATCAGTTTTTTGTACACAACTTCTATACAGCTCAGATTAGAGGCCATATTTATGAACCAATCTTTACGAAACTTCTTGGGTACCTTTGTTATCACCGTGGGATGAGAGCGAGTGTTTTTGGGTGTGGTCCGAAATTCAAGATGGCCACCAGCAGCCATTTTGTACCAAAATTAGTTCAATCAGTCTTTTGTACTGAACTTCTGTATGAAAGTTCTGATTTGAATAAATTTTTGTATGAATGTTTAGTACCATGGAATACATCACATATTGTAAGGGGGTTTTTTTCATGCAGAAATTATGCAAATTAGATGAACTTTGATTTATTCAGTGCTACTTACATAATGTAAGCACACATGTCAATATGGCTCAGGGCAGAGGCTGTATTTAAGAAGCGATCTTCACAAAACTTCTTGGGTACCTTTGTTATCACCTTGGGACGAGAATGAGTGTTTCTGGGTACGGTCCAAAATTCAAGATGGCTGCCAGTGGCCATTTTGTACCAAAATTAGGTCCAATCAGTTTTTTGTCACAAGTTCTATACAGCTTGTATTTATGAACTGATCTTCACAAAACTTCTTGGGTACCTTTGTTTTCACCTTGGGACAGGAACGAGTGTGTTTTGGGGTGCCTTTGTTATCACTGTGCTATGAGAACAAATATTTTGGGGTTCAGTCAGACCCACTCTGGGACTAAGATTTCTTTTCTAGTTTAGCATCTGACTGTCACCCACCTTTACAATACTTTACCTATACATTTGTTACAGGCAACGGTCAGTATTTATGTACAGACCGTTACAATACTTTATATGTACCTTTGTTATCAGGTCATTACCTAGATGTTTGTCATTGCTGTGCCACATACTATACATGTACATGTCTTTGTCTTGACAAGTTGAGCTACAGTGTCATTGACACTTTCATTGTAATTATTATTTCTTTGCCATCAGAAGTTGCTATAATTTGTTTGTATTATTTTTTTGGGCCTCATAATGTAAAGAATAACAATTCGTAGAGGTGTATTTTGCCCCCTGTGATGGTGACTCATTGCACTTGAGGGATTGTATCTATTTTATTCATTTGGGTAATATATTTGTTATAAACCAGTTGATTTCCATTTTTTAGTTCAACTTGACAAAGTCAAGCTGAGTTATTGTCATCACTTCTTGTCCGTCGGCGTATGTACGTTAGTACGTACGTATGTACGTACGTACGGCCACAATTTCCTTTGGCACACCTCACAGGTCGCATTTATGATCAGATCGCATTGGAACTTAGTATGCTTGTTTGGGGTGACCTCTGGATGGGAGCTATCGATTTTCTTCCATTTCCGTCAAAAAATGTTGCCGCTGCCAACGTTCTTAGAATTTTGTTTAGTCAGACCTCAATATTTCCCTTTGGCACACCCTACTGGGCACATTTTTGATCGGATTTCTTTGAAACCTGGCTTGCTTGTTTGGGGTGACCTCTAGATGGGAGCTATCGATTTTCTTCCATTTCCGTCCGTCAAAAAATGTTGCCACTGACAACAATCTTTAAACTTAGTTTAGTCAGGCATCAGTATATTCCTTTGGCATGACCATGACCTGCAGGGCACATTTATGATAAGATCGGTTTGAAACTTTGTATGCTTGTTTGGGGTTACCTCTAGATGGGAGCTATCGATTTTCTTCAATTTCCGCCAAAAATGTTGCTACTGGCAATGACCTTCGATGAACTTAGTAAAAACTTAGTGCAGTTAAGCATCAATATTTCTCTTTGACACACACTGCAGGGCACATTTATGATTGGATTGCTTGCAAACTTGGTGTGCTTATGTGGGGTGACATCTATATGGGAGCTGTCGATTTTCTTCCATTTCTGTTAAAAAATGTTACTGCTGACCTTTGAACTTACTTCAGTCAGACCTCAATATTTCCCTTTGACACACCCTTCAGGGCACATTTATGATTGGATCACTTTGAAACTTGCTAAGTGTGTTCGGGGTGACCTCTAGATGTGAGCTATTGCTTGTTTTCATTTCCATAAAAAATTATTGTCGTTATCACCAGCCTTTGAACTTACTGCATTTGTGCATCAACTTATCCCTTTTGCACTCTTTGCAGAGTATATTTATAAATTTCCATAAAAAAACATTGCCACAAGCAATGACCTTCTACTTAGTGCATTTGTGCATTAATATCTTCCTTTGGCATGCCTCAGAGGGCACATTCATTATCGGGTTGTTTTGAAACTTTGTATGCTTATGCAGGGTGACAAAGATAGGAGCTATTGATTTTCTTTTCATTTCCATCAAAAACTGTTGCTGTTAGCAACAATCTTTGAATTTATTGCATTTGTGCATCAACATTCTTTGACATGGCCTACAGGCCACATTTATCATAGGATTGTTTTTGAACTTGGTGTGCTCATTAAGCAAGACCTTTAGATAAGAGCTATTGATTAGCATTCATTTCTGTGAAAAAAGTTGCCATTTACAGTAACCTCTGAACATACCGCATTTGTGTATCAACATTCTTCCTTGAGCCAATCTTACAGTTTACATTTAAAAATGCATGGATAACTCTGACATGGTGCACACACAATGCTGTTATGTTGAAATTTCATCAAATAACATTGGTACCAATGATCTTCAATTTTGCCATTTCATTTATAACTTACCAAGTTCAAGTTTGTCAAGTTGAGCTACAGTGTGATTGACACTTTCATTTGATATGTTTCCCATCTCTAAAAAATATAGATTTGGAAATATGTGAAAGGTAACCTCAGCAAAACATTTATATCCTACTTATCAGAATTTAAGAAGTTTCACATCGTCCCTGCCTTAGAATAATGATATTCAAAACTCAGTTGTGTGTTTTTTTTCTTTCAGATCGTTTCTTCCATGCTGTTCAAAACAATGAAAATATGGACCCAGGATCATCTGGTAATGGTGGGTCGCAAGCCACTTCTGGCCCCACTCCGTCGGCTCAGCCACCTACACCTGGTGCTCCACCCCCTCCATCACCACCTCGACCTCAATCTCAGCATCAACAACAACAGACTTGAGAGTGTGGTAACTGGTTACCTGTCATGTAGAACAGGGCCTTGCATTCATAGATAGGTTGTGAAAAATAAAACAGTAAATCTCAATGGCAAACAATTGGTAAATAAGTTTCAGTATAGCAGGCAAATTCAGTTGAAGCCTTTGGTTCAGAAATTATTGTAACATATATACATGTACTATGCCTTGAATTAGAAGAAAGCATATGCCTTTCTACGACTTTACTGTATGCTTACAATTTTTCTCACTTCTGTCTAGGCTTGGTATATAACTATACAAGACCTATTAGAAACTTACCTGAATTCTCAACTCCATCAGGAGGTTTTGGACTGTGATATACAAGAACTAAAGGTCTTACTGATTCTTTCGCCTTCAGAGGTTGAATGGCGACAGACTTTGACAAACATTGCAACCTTGGAGATGTTGCTGTTAAAATATTAATATTAAGAAAATTTAGCAGACATGAGTTAGATTACTCTGTCTGTCATTTCTAGGCAGGTCTTGGTTGCCTATTGAGACAGAAATGATATAAGCCTTCACCAAATGCACATGATATCAAAACTTTTTCAAATTTATCTAAAAATTCAGCAAAACAATATTAAGTGACACCTCCCCCACCCCCCACCCCCCACCCCACAAACCCATACCATGTAACCCCTTATTGAAACGAGGTTGATGAGCTTGCTCCAATGAGGGGGTAACATGATCTAGTTTTATTGAAATTTTTTGAAAAATAATTTTTTTCAACTGCCGAATTCAAGTTATTGTTTTCATTAAAATTAGAATAAAAATATTGTCTTTCAAAGACTTGTTTCATCTGGTAGACTATTTAAGTAAACACAAGCCAGAGGATCTATGGGGAGTACGGTGACTCACTGGCTATGGCATTGGTTCGATCTCCACCAGGGGTAACTACATTGTATTGTATCCTTAGGTATGGCACTTAATCCCGCTTGCCCAAGTGGAGGCATGGTGACGATGTGTACTAAGGTGAGCTGCATGTCAATGGTACACTTGTTTTCAACCAATGTGAACCTTGCTTGTGCAGAGTTATTAGGTTGGGAAGACTTCACAGTTACTCGCCGCTACCTAGCTGTTCTTTTCGGGTACTCCGGCTTCCTCCACCTGTAAAACTCTCTGACACAAGATAACCCTGGCTGTGGAAAGTGTTGTTAAACCCCAATAAAAAAGAGTATCAGTGGTTCAGTAATGGTGTAAGTGTTGGCTGTCTATAACAGCAGGCAAGACCTGACTAGAGATCACTCTAGAAAGGCAGTTTGACATGAATATGGCACATGCTCAAAGGTTGAAAAATTACAGACTGTTGTATTTGGAGGGGGAGGGGTTGAAGATTTTTTTTTGAAGATGCAGAAAATGGAATCATTCATATAAGTGGTGATAAAAATAATTCTTCACTTTATTAAAATTGCGTGAACTCTCTGCACACTGATGTCAAAATCTTGCTTTAATTTTAGTTGTTCTGTTTGTCCTGACGTGCCCTATCTCTTCAGCCTCTATGGGTAAGATCGACTTTAAAAGCAGATGGTGTGTGTAATTTTATTTGATATTACTAAACATGTTTGGTGGCAATATTTTGCATTTTTTACCGAGAATCAGCAGTTGTGTCGCAAGATAGAGGTAGATAAAACACTTTATAATTCAGAGCTTTCTGTGGAATAAGGGAGGTAACTTGAAATGGCACCTATCAAAAAACACTGTGGGTCCATTCACATGTATAAAAAATTTAATATGCAAATTTTTCCCATAATGCAACAAGGATTTCAATCAATTTTATCTTATTTGACAGAGCTCATTGAGCTCTGTCAAGCAAGATTGCCTTGAATAAATTCTTAGCTGAATTATGGGGAAAATATGCTGCTTGAAATTTAGGATTTTGACAGTGCACAGAGGTTTAATCTACTGAAGTCTTTTTATTGTCATGACGAGACACTGATTTCGGCTATTCTGCTTTGACTGCTATATTGAGAAGGTTGAAAAAGTGAGTGAAGATTATGTAGACTTCACAGAGTAGCTTGCTGTATATGTGGTATGTTTGTGAGAGATTTATTGTCTTCCTGCCATTTTTATTGTCGGCAGGTCCTTACTGACTTGACAAGTGACTGATGTATTTGATAGGTGCACAATAGTGCTGAGAGCATGGCTGTGATTGAAATTATATTGTTATTATACTTAACTCTTATAATCAGAGTAACATGCTGTCCATTTACAAGCTTACCTCATTCAGTGAGATATTATCACAGGGTTCCTGCGGGGCCTTGGAATCAAGAAATGGCCTTAAATTTGACTTGGGATCATTCAAGGCCTTGAAATCCTGGAAAATGTGTCAGGAGGCCTTGAAAAGCCTTGAATATTCACGAAATAAAAATGCTGTTGAAGTATGTGATAAATATGTTTTATATGCCAGAGTTTGTGAAGGTTAAGTCCTAACTTGGACCCTTTGTTCATTACCTCCTCCTCTCACTTCCCTTATAGGGAAGTGGGAGGAGGGGTTAATGAACAGAGGTCCTAATTAGGACTAATGAAGGCAGGGCCTTGAAAATTCTTGAATCGGCTATTGTAGGGCCTTGAAAAAAATGCTGAAATATATCAAGAAATGGCCTTGAATAGCCTTCAATTTTATCAGTCCTTGCTTGCAGGATCCCTGCATCAGCATCAAAACCGATCTCTAAAATTTGCCAACAATATTACCATAATCTATCAGATATACCTTTTTTTAGCTCGCCTGACTCAGTCAGGGTAGCTACAGTGATCACTCACCGTCCGTCATCCGTCGTCTATCGTCCATGAACATGGTGTTTGTGTCTTCTATCAAATCGCTGAACCAATTTAATTGATATTTGAGATAATAGTTTGTTAAGACATTGCATTTTGATTTTGTTCAAATCAAGTTGCCTCGCCCCTCTGTAGGGCCACACCCAAAAAGTGTGCTTAAATCTTAAAAAATCTTCTTCTCATGAACCAGCAGTAGCAGAGACTTGATATTTGGTGTGCAGCTTCCTTTTGAGGTGTAGACTCAGATTTGTTCAAGAGAAGTTCGAGGAGCTATATTTGCCTGCGTTATGGGAGGGGCAAGAATTTTTGCCTCACACAAAATTTCTATTTTCCAAACCGAGAGGTAGATTTGAACCAAATTTGATATGAGGGCTTATTGGTTCGTAAGTACTTAATTTATGCCAAAAAAATCTTCCCGTTGCCCCATGGAAACCACGGAAGCTAAAAATAGAAAAAAATTAAAACGCCTGTATCTCCAAAACTACACGGCACTAAGAATTCTTATTTGGTGTGAAGCTTCCTTAGGACCAACAGAATGGAGTGGTCCAACAAAATTGCTATCAGTTTTATCATGGGGTACTTTTTAGGGACTTTTTTTGCATTTTTTAACACTGTGGATAATGGGAAAAACATTTTCTCCCAAACCACTGCTCAAAAAGCTTTCAAATTTCACATATAACATCTTTGGAAGATTGTGTCACACGTTTATTGAAATCAAATCCCTGGGTCCATATTTGGGCTCTCTATGAGAGCCCAAATGTTTAAATTAGTGCAGTATGAGGAATATTCTTTGAAAATCTTCTTCAGATCTTCCAATCAGAATCTTTTGATATTTGGTATGCAGCATTCTTAGGGGGGTGAGATTCAAGTTTGTTCAAGCCAAGTCCCTCGGTTCATATTTGGGCTCACTGTGGGAGCGTGAATTATAACTTAGTTCAAAATGAGGAATTTTCTTTAAAAATCTTCTTCAGATCCAGCAGTCAGAATGTTTTGATATTTGGTATGCAGCATCCTTAGTGGGGTGAGCTTCAAGTTTGTTCAAGCCATGTCCCTAGATTCATATTTGGGCTCACTGTGGGAGCTTGAATTGTAACTTAGTTGAAAATGTGGACTTATTCTTTAAAAATCTTATTCTTCAGATTCAGCAGTCAGAATGTTTTGATATTTGGCATGCAATATCCTTAGGGGGGTGAGATTCAAATTTGTTCAAGCCATGTCCCTGAGTTCATATTTGGGCTCATTGTGGGTGCCTGAATTATAACTTGGTTCAAAATGAGGAATTTTCTTTCAAAATCTTCTTCTTCAGATCCAGCAGTCAGAATGTATTGATATTTTGTATGCAGCATCCTCTATGGGGTGAGATTCAAATTCATTCAAGCCAAGCCCCTGGGTTGATATTTGGCCTCACTGTGGGAGCCCGAATTATAACTTAGTTCAATATGAGGAATAATCTTCAAAAATTTTCTTCTTCACATCCGCCCATCAGAATCTTTTGATATTTGGCATACAGCATCCCACTGGAGGTGAGATTCAAGTTTGTTTAAACCAAGTCTCTGGGTTCATATTAGGGTTCCCTGTTGGAGCCCGAATTATTACTTAGTTCAATATGAGGAATATTCTTTAAAAATCTTTTTTTTTTAGATCCACTGGTCAGAATCTTTGGATATTTGGTATAAGCTTTTCTTAGGAGGGGCAGATGCAACTTGTTGAAATCAATTCCCTGGGTTTATATTTAGGCTACCATGTCTGGTGTCTGGGGTCTCTTGTATTGAAAAAGTGAATTTGATCTATTCACAGAAGAAAATAGGATTATTAGTCGAGTTGTGACAAAGTCAAACTCGACTTATAGTTTGGTGAATGTCTGGCGGGCGGGCGGGCGGGCGTAAACAATTGGTTTCCGGATGATAACTTGATAGTGGTTGAACTCACATTCATTAAACTTCATACGTAGGTTGGTCTTGGTGGGAGGAAGAACCCTATTGATTTTGGACATGCTACGTCGAAGGTCAAGGTCACAGTGACCTTGAACATAGTAAATCTTAAACAATTGGTTTCCGGATGATAACTTGATAATGGTTCAACTCACATTCATGAAACTTCATAGGTAGATTGGCCTTGGTGAGGGGAAGAACCCTATTGATTTTGGACTCGCTACGTCAAAGGTCAAGGTCAACGTGACCTTGAACATAGTAAATCGCAACAATTCCTTTCCGGATGATAACTTGATAGTAGTTCAACCTACATTCATGAAACTTCATAGGTGGGTTGGCCTTGGTGCGAGGAAGAACTCTATTGATCTTGGACTCACCAGATCAAAGGTCAAGGTCACAGTGACCTTTAACATAGTATATCGCAACAATTGGTTTCCGGATGATAACTTGATAGTGGTTCAACCTAGAGTCATTAAACTTCATAGGTGTGTTGGCCTTGGTGCGAGGAAGAATCCTATTGATCTTGGACTCACCAGGTCAAAGGTCAAGGTCACAGTGACCTTGAACATAGTATATCGCAACAATTGGTTTCCGGATGATAACTTGATAGTGGTTCAACCTAGAGTCATGAAACTTTACAGGCGTGTTGGCCTTGGTGCGAGGAAGAATCCTATTGATCTTGGACTCACCAGGTCAAAGGTCAAGGTCACAGTGACCTTGAACATAGTATATCGCAACAATTGGTTTCCGGATGATAACTTGATAGTGGTTCAACCTAGAGTCATGAAACTTTACAGGCGTGTTGGCCTTGGTGCGAGGAAGAACCCTATTGATGTTGACTCACCAGGTCAAAGGTCAAGGTCACAGTGACCTTGAACATAGTATATCGCAACAATTGGTTTCCGGATGAGAACTTGATAGTGGTTCAACCTAGAGTCATGAAACTTCATAGGTGTGTTGGCCTTGGTGCGAGGAACTGTTGTCACAACTCGACATTGGATCGGCGATCCTGAGCAGCATTTTTTTTTTTTGTATTTAAGAAAGTGCTAAACACAGGATATCTGATGAGTCATGATTTCAGACAAATTTTATGAAGCAAGTTTAGTAAATTTGATTCACGTTTAATTTAACATTGTTTGGAATCAAATTATAGTGGACACATTAATAAATTGGTTAGAATCAGGATTCATTCATTATCATTTTACTCATATAAAGGCCACTATCAGAGATTCATTTCAGCAATATTCTGCTCATCTCACAGACACCAAAGTATTTCTGGAATGGATCTTGTCTGCCTAAAAGAATAAGAATTTTGTGGCCAGTAAACAGTAGGCAGTAGGCACTCTCTCATTAACTGTAACAAGGCAAATCCCAACAGATAAAATAATATCACTTCAAAGGTAATATGAAGCACATTCTTAGAATATGAAGCCTTTAAATTGCGGTAAAGGCACCTCAGAATAAAGCTCAAATATGGGCTTCCAGCACTCTACCAGTTAATACTGAGGGCCTAAGGCAGCCGTCTAATAGGGAGTGTTGGAACATGATGCCCCAAGAAATTTTTTGTGGATCAAATGGGTACTGCTTATTACATTTGATGATTTTATTTACAATTCACTTATTCTCACAAAAATATCATCTCTTCAACTATTATTTCAACCATTTATTTAACCCTTTACCTAACATGAAAAGCAGACGACACTTGCAAAAAAAATTCTTGAATAACTAATTTTTTTCATTTTTTGTCTCAAAAACATAGGTTATGACCCCTCGTTGGAACGAGCTCGTTGAGCTCGTTCCAACGAGGGGTCATAACCTATGTTTTTGAGACAAAAAATGAAAAAAATAATGAAAATTAATTGGCGATTTTTGAGAATAGCGCTGGCCGGTTTTGGCCGTTACGTTGGGTAAAGGGTTAATGCTCAGGCATCAATTCACGCTGAAAAATTAAGTCATATTCCCCTGTCGGTCGGCAAAACGAAATATCAAAATGATATTTAGAAATCGATATTTCATCGTAGGTTCGGATGACGAATCACATATACTTTAAATTCTACGTATTTATGCGAAGACAGTGGAAATGAACCGGTCGAAATGGAACTGCAATTGCTGTTATTGTTTACATTCAGTTGTTGTTCCAGTGAATCACGCTCCGAAAAGTCAACAATTTTAAACATTCCTGACAAAAATGTGGAGAATAACAAGTCTTCACCTCTCCAACAACAACTGAATGTAAACAATAACAGCAATTGCAGTTCCATTTCGACCGGTTCATTTCCACTGTCTTCGATGTTCAGTGGCAGCACGTTTAATGGGCCGATAAACATTTACATGCAATCATCACAGAGTCAGCACATCAGTAATGAATTCCAGAGTCCCAAATACAAACGAATTCGAATAATTGATAGTGACAGTGACTAAATCAATTCATTAAATCAGCGGTTTCAAAGTTTGACTTTCTCATTCACCTTCCAGCGAAAAGCCGAAATCACTTTCAAATTTCTTCAGTTCAACTTCACACGTCTTCAGTGCATTGAGTTCCAAAAAAATAAAATGACGTGTCTTGTTATTGAAAATAAGAAAGTGGTGTTTTTTGTTATTGTTCTATTTCTTCGAAACACATTGCGATTATTTCAATTCGCCAGCCTTGGTAAATCGTAAAGTTAGGGGAGAAATAAGACGGGACTACTTTTTGTGCGGATATTCACACATTCCAATGGTTGGAGTTTGGTTGTTGTAATTTTTGTATGGACGCCGGTTCGGCACATAAATTTTGCGCCTTAATGGCAAATAAAGGCCACAAATTGGAGAGTTTGTAGTCGTAGAGCATTAAATAAAAAGAAAATTCACGAAAATTTGATGAATACCGAAAATATCTCGTTCGTGGCTACAAGAAATATGAGGATCTTCACTCGCGACTGCGTCGCTCGTGAAGATCCTCATATTTCTTTGTAGCCACTCACGAGATATTTTCGGTATTCATCAAATTTTCGTGAATATCCTCTATTTATTAAAAAAATGAAGAGGAATAATCGTTTTGATTAGTTTAGGAAGATGCTAACAAAAATGACTTTGAACTTCAATGAACAAACCACGATAAATAAGCGTTCTATATTCTTTGAATATGACTCCTCCAGTAAAAGCAAATTATTTTACTTCTCAGGTATTGATTGCAGTTTATTGGAGTGTGCTCATAGGTATAAATTGTAACATGCACATCGTCCACTGAATGCAACAAGGCATTATCTTGCAGATGTACCTTATCACTTTCAAAGGGATGAAATGATCATATTGTGGTAACTAACATTAATCCCTCAGTTCGAATCCATCCTGCAACAACCGCGTTGTGTCCTTGGATAAGACACTTCACCCCCATTGCCCATATGGGGGGCACGGTGACATTGTGTGCTAAGGTGTACTGCACATCGATGGTGCACTTGTCTTCAACCAATGCTAACCCTGCTTGTATGGAGTTAGTATGTTGAGGAACTGACAGTTTCCTGCCATTGCTTGGTGGTTCTCTCTGGGTACTCTGGCTTCCTCCACCCGTAAAACTGTCATGGTCATGATTAGCCATAGTGCAGAAATATGTGACCTTAAACACCAACCAATAAATAAATAAATAACTAAAATTAATCTGTTACTCTGTGGGTTAAATAAATGTAAATATGTCATTTATCAAGACTAATACAGTGGAACCCTGTTAATTGAATAGCTACTTTGCCAATGAAAATTATTCAACAGATGTATTCAATTAACAGGGATTGTGCACTTTCCAGTATTCAGGAGATAAACTTAGCATTTATTGTATTATATCTTGTTTGACAGAGCTCCATGAGCTTTGTCAAACAAGATATAATAGATTAAATGCCTGTATTGGATGTGCTGAGGCCAAATAGGTCTATAAACAAAGGAAAGCTAGGGAGATTTGGTAATTTCTTGACAGGTTACAAGATTTTTTATTCACTTAACAGGCGTTTACTCTATAACCTATATTCAACTAACAGGTCAAATGTGTACTGGAGGTATGGTAAATGGTTTTGTGTTGGGAAATTATATTCAATTAACCGGGTTATTCAGTTAAGATATATCCAATTAAGTGGGCTCCTCTGAATACTTTTTAGTTAAACTGTTGCAGCAACTTCTAATACATGAACTGAGGCAATTGAAATTATCCAATGGGTTCCAATTTAACATCGTTGTATACAATGGCCAGGGTTTCTGTTATAAAGTTGTTTTTATTCTGATATCAAGGTACCCTTAGACTATCTTGATCAAAGAAGACGGGAAGGAAATTACCTTTCTGGACAGCATGTTATTCTGGGTGCCACATAACCTAAAAGCCTCATAAAAAGGTTGTTGTTGCATTGTAAACGATTTGTTAATATTTGTATACGAGTTACTAGTATTTATTATATTGACTTTTTATTACCCTTTTCATATAGAGGGTTGTGTTGTGATGACTTGAAAAAATGAAATCATCAAAAGTTTTTAATGTCTTAGGCCACACAAAATAGATCATTTGTTTCTCAAGACAGGCTATTTTTTTTTCTCAAAAGTTCATCTAGAGAGGAGAGAGTTTTTTTTATTTATTCATTTTCTCTCAGGTTGCATATACTACGTTTTTATGTTTTCAGGACTCTTAACCCTTCACCCAATGCAGACGATATCAAAATTTATTATTTTAAATATCATTTTTTAAACTTTTTAAAAAAATTTCAACAAAACCATATCACGTGACCCCCTCATTGGAATGAGCTCAATGAGCTCGTTCCAAAGAGGGGTCACATGATATGGGTTTGTTGACATTTTTGGAAAATAATATTTTTTCAGCGGCTGAATTTGCATATTACACGGGCGGATGTGTCCAATTAATTGGGTAAAGGGCTAACCCTTTACCCAGCTTACTGTTGAACCAGCCAGTGCTGTTCCCAAAAATCACCATTTAATTGCCATTATTTTTTGCCTCAAAAACAAAGCTTATGACCCCTCATTGGACTAAGCTTGTTCCAATGAGGGGTCATAAGTTATGTTTTTGACGCACTAAATGGAAAAAATTTGTTTTTCAGGACTTTTTGTTTGAAAGTGTGGTCTTTTTTTCATAACCATTTTGGTAGGTCTGAGAAACAGAAGCTCATTTTTTGTAGGCCTTATATTCCATGCACTGGATGGACACAGAAGTCAGCTGAATATGTTTTACATCCAATAAGTATTAACCCTTCACCTAACACAATTTTCAGTAAAATGTTATACCAATTACCAAAATAATATAAAACTTTCACTCATATCAAACCGCTGATGACACCTCGTTGGAATTAGTGTCTTTTTATCCAAATGCGGGTTATTGTTGAAAAAATAATGGTGAAATAGTTATTGAACAAATATTATGTGCTTCAGATTCTGCCATTTAAAAGGTAAAAGAAATTTGTTTATGAGTAACTGCCTCGCAGATGCTTCCAAGTTCTGTTCTAAACAAAGATTGTAAATCATGTTGTCTTTCCCACGATAAGGTGGTTTTCTACATTTTGTGCAAAGTATTACTGGTTACAATAATGGTTTTTCAGTGCTTTCTTCCCACGTGTATCAGAACTGTCTCAACTGGATGAGAAACATTTGCTAGGCTAACTTGAATGTACCAATTGAATGTACCAAAATTCCAGCGATGAGTTAGAATGAACTTTTCTTATGGATTCCACCACTGCCTGAATTATTGAGATGTTGATTTTCTAGGACAGTCATGCTGTCTTTATGGGACGCTTGTTTTTTCTAACGAGAGGTCTTTGAGTTAAAGCCGGTTTTTGATACAGCAGTATAATGGTTTTAAAGGTCCCTTTTCTGTTCTTTGCAGTTACACTCTCGATTAGGTTCTATTAAGTATAGGGCTGTCATGATTAATTAATTGTTGATCGGTCACAACGAAATTGATTAGTATTTTTCATTGTCGAAGAATTGATAAATTTTGCCCCGTTTTAGACGTTTAATAATTTTTTAAAAACTGATGAAAAAACTATTGTTTCTAAAGGTAAAAGGTCAAGAACGTTGACATTAAACCTCAAGAAGCCGTTAGAAGCATTTGTCTTTTAGGTACATTCAAAGCTTTAATGTTCTGTACTTTTGAACTGTCAGTGTAATAATCAAGACTGGTTGGCAGTTGTGAACTTGCAAAGTTTGCAACTGACGACCGGTCTTGATTATTACACTGACGGTTCAAAAGTTCAGAACATCAAAGCTTTGAATGTACCTAAAAGAGGATCGTCTTCATTGTTTACTTGAGGTAGGTCAACTGACTTGAACTTCATTTTTAATGTCTTCAAAGAGAGGGTGGGGTATCTAGTACAATTAATCGATTCTTTGCGATGATTAATCGATTCCTAAATTAAAAAATCGTGGCAGCCCTAAACAAGTATCATGCCTTGGCACTTTAAATTTGCAGTTAATACACCACCTAAAATGGCTTGAATGGTGGTTTTGTTAGTTCTTTCTAAACATGTTCTCCCCAAATTCATCAAAATTCTAGAATCTTGTGAACAAAATATACAAAGTTACTATACATTGTGATCTTTTTAGCTCACCTTGACAAAGTCAAGCTGAGCTCATCTAATCGCTCTGTCCATCGCCCATCATCACCATGTTTTGGTCTTCTCCAAAACACTGGGCCAATTCAAGTGAAAGTTTGTGTGCGTGATAGTCCCGAAGGGGCATTGCATTTTGTTTGATTCAACATGTCCAGTCCCAAGGGAAGAGGTTGTGGAAAATGCTCCAAAATATTTTAAAAATCGTCTTATGAACCGGTGGGTACAATGACTTGATATTTGTTATGGAACTTCCCTTTTGAGGTGTAAAATCAAGTTTGTTCAAATGAAGTTCATGAAGCAATATTTGGCTTTGTAATGGGAGGGGCCTGCCCAAAATTTCTATTTTCTGAACTGATGGTCCGATTTGAACTAAATTTAGTATGTGGTATTATTGGGTCATAAGTACTTGACTCATGAAAAAACAAAAATTCCTGCATCCCCGTGGGAACCTCTGGAGCTAAAAATAGAAATATTTTCAAACGTCCATATTTCTCAAACCACACGGAACAGAGAACTGTTATGTGATATGAAGCATCCTTAGGACCAGTAGAATTGAATTGTAAAAATAGAAAAAAAATTGACATCGGTTATGTTAGGGTGTCCTGTAGGGGGTGGTGGGGGGGGGGGGGGGGGGCAACGAAAAAGTGAGTCAGCACATTTGAATAAAAAAAATTTTTTAAATCTTTTCATACAGAACCCATAGGGGGGGGGGAGGGTGGATACAAGTTCATTAAAATGAAGCCGATTGGTTCATAATTGGTCTGAATACAGGAACCCGAATTTTTAACTATGCAATATGGGGATTATTCTTTTAAAATCTTCTTCAGAACCACCAGTCAGAATCTTTTAATGTTTGGTATACATCATTGTTATGAGGGTCAGATTCAAGATTGTTCGAACCAAGTCCCTAGGTTAATATTTGGGCTTCCTATGGAAGCCCAAATTTTAACTTAGTGCAATATGGGGGATAATTTAAATCATCTTCTTCAGATCCACCAGTCATATTTACTATACAACATCTCTTGGGGGGGGGGGGGGGGGCAGGGGGGGGGGGGGGGGTCAGCTTCAAGTTTGTTCAAATCGGGTCTGTATGGGAGCCCGAATTTTAACTTGGTGCAACATGAGGTAATTTCTTCAAAAATCTTCTTCTTCAGATCCACCAGTCAGAATGCTTTCATATTTGGTATACCACATCTCTAGGGGTTTCAGATTCAAGTTTGTTCAAATCGAGTCTGTAGGTTAATATTTGGACAAATTTTAACTTAGTGCAGTATGAGGAAAATTTCTTTTAAAATTGTTCTTCAGTTCCACCAGTAATAAAACTTTTATATTTGGTATACAACATCTCTAGGGGTGGGAGGAGTGGGGGATTCAACTTTTTTGAAATCGAGTGCCTGGGTTAATATTTGGGCTCCCTATGGGAGCTGGAATTGACCATGTAGCTGATGAATTAGAAATTTTGTAGTCAGTATCCTCTAGAGGTGTGTAACTAAGATTAATCCACATAGGTTGTATCAAGGGGCTTTATAGGGGAGCTCCACTTTTTACATTATGATATACTGAAGAAAAGGCATGTTTCTTGGATTATTTTAGTCATTCCTGATGGGCTCAAGGATTGGCAATGTATCCTATGGAGATGGATTGCTTAATGTAGATTCATTCTTTGACTCTGTTTATATCATGTTCTGTTCAACAAGGAGAGCGTTTCAGGCCCCGTGGGGCCTCTTGTTTTCTTTAAAACAATTGTTAACCCTTTACCTAACATGAAAAGCAGACGACACTTGCAAAAAAAATTCTTTACTAATTGTTTTAATTTTTTGTCTCAAAAATATAGGTTATAACCCCTCATTGGAATGAGCTCGTTCCAATGAGGGGTCATAACCTATGTTTTTGAGACAAAAAATGAAAAAATAATGAAAAATAACTGATGATTTTTTAGAATAGTGCTGGCCGGTTTGGGCCGTTACGTTAGGTAAAGGGTTAACCCTCTGCACACTGATGTCAAAATATCCAAATTTCAAGACGTAGATTTTTCCCCAAATGTCACTTTGAATTCAACCAATTCAGTTTTGTTTGACAGTGCTCATCGTGGGAGCACGGTGGTGCTGTGTACTAAGGTGTACTCTCATCAACTCAACAGAATCCAGAGGAGACCTGTGGCGCAGTGGTTACGGTATTAGACTTTGAAATGAAAGGTCCATGGTTCATTCCCCGCCAGGGGTAACTGCTTTGTGTCAGTGGGCAAAGCACTTAATCCAAATTGCCCATGTGGGGGCATGGCAGCATTGTGTACTAAGGCATATTGCATGTCGATGGTGCACCTGTCTTCAACCAATGGTAACCCTGCTTGTGCAGAGTAAGTACTTATCACAGTAGGTAGAGATTCAGGCCAAGAGGTCCTCGATTTGTATCCCACCTGTGGCAAATGCATTGTGTCCTTGGGCAAGACAATTAATCCTGATTACCCATGTTGGTGCACAGTGGCTTTGTGTACTAAGGTGTACTACATGTCAGTGGTTCACTTGTCTTCAACCAATGCTAACCCAGCTTGTGTGGAGTTAGTACATTGGGGAGTCTTAAGAGTTGCTCGCCATTGCTCGGTGGTTCTCTCCGGATACTCTGGCTTCCTCCACCTGTAAAACTCTCCAACATGAGGTGACTCTGGTTGTCGAAAGTGTCGTTAAACTCCAATAAATACATAAATGAATAGTTAGTACATTTGGGAGTCTGACAGTTGTTCGGTGGTTCTCACCAGGTACTCTGGCTGCATTTTTAGTATGACTGATTTTGCCCTGAAAGTTAAAATGGTTTCATGTGCTGTTTGGTTTTTTATTCATTCCTAGTCATTCATGTTGTTTCTTATTCATTTTATTATCTATCTTATGTTTTGTAAATTTGTGTTTAGTTTTGCTGCTTTTTAAGTTGTGACCCTTTTGTTTCTTGAATAAATTATTTATTGCTGTGATAGGCTCTCAAGTGGTGTACTGTGTATGTTCTTGCCCAGTGTTGTAATTTGGTATAAATACTGAATTCTAATTTAAGATTACTTCATTTTTTTACATTTTTCTTTTCTTTTCTTTTCCCGTGAAAAATTCTCACTTTTCAACAAATGCTAGTTCACTGTGGTATATTGGAATCAGGGATTTCCAAAATGAATTGGAGGTCTTATCTGTAATCTTGATTGGGTGCATAATTCATCATGTGGAAGGATGAGGAAATTTTTGAGAAACATTGGAAAAAAAACCAACCCCAAAACAATAAGTACTGAACCCAGTTTCCCCCAACTTATTTAACCCTGATTTAACCTAAGAACCCTCACAACCTCAGAACAGGTGCCCTTAACGTGCCATCATGAGAAGGTCCTGTTAACAGCAGGCAAATTAGATAGGCAGTGGTTTGTAGTAAAGTCTTGTCTGCCTGTTAAGGTAGCCAAGACTTGATGAGAAATCACTGCTAAGTCACTGTATAGAGGCTGTGGGCTGGTAGGAATTCAGGACACTTTTCCAGGACCTTAAGGTTAACCCTTTTCCCAATGTACACACAATATCGCAATCTATTATTTTAATTATGTTTTTTTCAAATTGTTTCAGAAAGTTCAACTATACCATATCATTTGATTCCTTATTGGAATGAGCTCATCTGGCTCATTCCAATGAGGGATCACATATGGTTTTGTTGACATTTTTTGGAAAGAAATAAATAATGTTCAAATGCTCAATTTGTAAATTATGTGGGCAGATGTGCCCATTTTGTTAGGTAAAGGGTAAAAAAAACAAACAATCAGTAGTTTTCAGCAAATTTTGGTGGTTGGAATTTGAAATGTTTTGTTGCAACTAATTGGTGAGTACGTTGTTCAATAATGCAACAGAACAAATCTGTATGTGCAAAATACTGTTTGCCTATAATGGAATATGAATTATACCCATATCATTTGATGTCTTCATCATGTTACTATCAATGGAAGAGGATGAAATTAGAAATACTTTTTACATTGTGGTATTCAAGTAGGCTCTGTAATATACGGTAACTTCGCAGTTTAGGAATTAAGTTACATACAGACCTGAATCCTCAGTTGAGTTCTGTTTTTGTTTTTACTTTGACATGGCATCTAAACGTAATGAAGAAAAGATTAACTGTCAGTCATATCTCTAAACTGATATGAAGAATGAATGGAATTTAAGTTTTCATGATGATTTCTGTTAGTCATTGGAGTAGCTTCCTTTTATCACTTTTACTGAGATTTTTGCTATTTATCAAATCAAATGAGTGCTGCTGTAGAGTGACACTTCATCCTGATTGCCCATCTGGAGACATGGTGGCATTGTGTACTAAGACGTACTGCACATTGATGGTGCACTTGTCTTCAACCAATGCTAACCCTGTTTGTGTAAAGATAGTATGTTGGGGTATGTGAAATTTGTTTGCCATTGCTTGGTGCTTCTCTCCAGGTACTCTGGCTTCCTCCACCCATAAAACTATCTGACACGAGGTGACCCTGGCTGTTGAAAGTGACATTAAACCCCAATAAATAAATATAGAAAAGCTTTGACTTAATTAAATCAAGATTCGATGGTTACATTGGTAAATATTTTACTTCCAAGAAATTTTTGCAGGTCCTTATTAGCATTGTTGTCCATTGTAGAATGGGGACTAGGTCATTGTGAATGTTTCTTTCTGTGATGGATATCTTTTTATGTGACAGTGTGTTAGAAAGCAGGTTCAAAGCGGTTTAACATTTGCACTATAATGTCAAAATATACAAATTTCTCCCCATGGGAAGTAAAGCAGTGCTTGTTTACTGTGGTCATCAATCTCAGTTTTACTTGTACAATAGGACCCTGTGACAAATGTGACCTTTTATCTAAATTTAACTCAAGGAATTATTGGTGAAAATAAATATCAGCATGCAAGGACTTAATCCTTTACCAGTGCATGTGATGTAAAAAAATATTTATTTTAATAATCTTTTATTGAAAATGTCCACAAAATCATATCATGTGACTCCATCATTAGAGCGAGCTTCATGAGCCTATTCCAGTGACAAGTCACATGATATGGTTTCATTGTAAAAAAATTCAAACCTGCTCCATTTGTAAATTATACAGGTGTATGCGGCAGGTGGATGCGGCAGATTCGTTATGTAAAGGATTAATTGATTAATAGTTTCAACAAAATACAAAGCTGATAAATAGCAGACTTGTATATCTCATTCTTCCTATTCATTTATCTAAGAGTTCCTGCGGTGCCTTTGATATGGGAGAGGAGAAGACAACCTGTCAAAATTTTGTAGGAAATTTAGAACTCGGTTAGAGACATTTTTGTACTTATACAAATGGGTCATTCATTGTAAAACATTGCCAAATATTAATACAAGTCCAGGATATCCATTTTTGTAAAATATTTTTTTAAGTTAACCCTCTTCCTAACATGCTTCCAGAATATAGCTGCTTATGAGTCCTCAGTGGAACAAGCTCTATGAGCTCAACTTTAAAATTAGAATATTGATTTTTGTGCATTGTGTTGAGCGTTTATGGCCATTACATTAGGTAAAGGGTTATAAGGACAGGAAGCAATCCCTTATAATAGGTCCCCGTGGGAATCCTGGAAAGTGAAGCAGTGCTTATTTATTGTGGTAAACAAGCTCTGTTTTACTGTTAAAACAATGCTTGGGGTGGAAGGCCTCTAAAATGGGCAACATGGTTATAAAAAACTGTTTGAACTTGACTTTATTTACATGTGCTCACAATTGGCCATTGTGCAGAACTATGTAACCTTAAACGCCAATAAATAAATAATACCATATTATAGGTGTCTATACTATCAAATTTTCAGAACATATTGGGGATGCAATGCATCTCTGCCTGCTTTAGTGGCCTGTAACGATTTTTGTGCTTCTGATTTCCATTGGAAAATTCATGGTCTATACCCTCCCAAAACATAAACACACCGGAAAAAAAGTATATATGTACCATTGAATAGGAGTACATGAGGAGTGTGTCGGTAGAAGGGTTAACTTCATAACGTTAACAATTTTTGTCCATCTTAAATGTATCATTTGTCCAACATTGAGCAACTACCTCATTTAGTATTTTACTGTACTCACTTCCCGCCCATGAAGAATTACTGTTAATATTATCATATTTTGTAAAATGAAAAAAATTGACACCAATTAATTTTTCAATTTTTTTTAGCAAAGTGTATTATACTTCTGTTTGTTTGTGCAGATGATCCCCCAATTTATCTTCCACAGAGAATCATGATCAATAGTGATGTTTTTGTTCTATTATCTGTTTCTAATAGTTGCAGTATCATGCAATAATTTTAATTTGGGAGTGATTATTGAGACAGCCTGTGAAAAATCACAAATTTATGGTTCTAATAAGGCCTATAAAAACATTTCTTGTTTCCTGGGCAGTTTTTCTTTTCATTGAAGGCAGGAGGCTTTTTTTTTATTTTTCTTTAATAAACAAAATAGTGCAGAAGAGTTGGAATTAGAAATGATACTCCTCATGCTGTTATGTGGAAAAAACAATGTTTTCCTCTCAGAGAAAATTTCCCATAATGCATTTGCATATTTACCCAACTATATCTTGTTTGACAGAGCTCAGTGAGCTCTGTCAAACAAAATATTGTTGGTTAATTGTTCAGTTTGGAGGCGCAGTGGAAACAAGATTTTTTTTATGGACCAACAGTTCTGAGAAAATCGGTTATTTTTTTAATTTGTTTTTCTCTGGCTGGTAAATGATTTATTTTTATGTTGAATCATGGAAAAATTGATTTTTTTTAAATTTTGAAATAAAGTATTTATTTAGCAGTACCATGATCTGTTCCACAAGTTTACCAACAGCTTCATATAAATCTGTCTTTTTGCTTATGAAATGCTGTGAGAACACACATTTGGAATGGTTCATTGGACACTTTCCAACAGCATTTTGTGGTGTTTCATTCATTGCCCTGTGGGAAGTGAAGTGGAGCTTGTTTACTGTGGTAAACAAGCTCTGTTTTACTGTTCAAATAGGACACGGTAACCAGTTCCTGAGGTAGAAGTCATCTGATATATGCAACATGGGCATAAACAATTGGCTGTACTTGACTTTATATCCATGTTGGGTTTTATCGATGTTGTGGTCATAATTGGTCATTGTGCAAAAATATGTGACGTTAAACACTAATAGATAAATAAATACTTCATTCTGTTAGATTAATGGCATCTGTAAAAATTAACTGAAGCATCTTTAGCTTTTGACACTGAAGCAGTTGAAAACAAACATATATTACTAATTCAAAGACATGACAGCTTTGGATATTTTCAATTCCAAGTCATGAATATTCATCAAAATGTGTTTGAAATTTGTATCAGAAAATTATGGATACCACTTCATTGGAATGTTGCAGAATCCTAATTTTAATCCTGATAAAAAGTGATTGTACAACATGCCAGTTCTGGTTCTGCAGTTGAACCTACTTAATTGGATATCTCATAATTGCATAACCCTGTTAATTGAATATATAAAAAAACTAGTATCATACCTTCAGTCCATATTTGACCTGTTAATCAGGCCTGAAAATAAGCAGTCTGACATTAAGATTGAGGTGAATTTGATGATGCTATCCCATACAGCGGGCCAATTTATCCCCTGGGTACTTTTTTCTGTTTAGTTTTGAGACCTTCATCCAGATTTGGTTCACAGAGGGTAAGTTTTGTGATGCTATGCAGGGTACCATCACTAAATTCCCCCTCTGGGGACCTCATTTTGCAGATGGCAGTCTGCTTATTTTCTGGCTTGCTGTTAATTGCACATAGGTTTTTGAGCAAACACCTGTTAATTGAATAAAAAATATTGTAAGTTGTCAAGAAATGGCAATCATTGCATTCTCCTTAATTACAGAACTATTTTGCCTCAGCACATCTAAAACAGGCATTTGATCTGTGATTTCCAAGAGCTCTGTCAGAATAATAGTAGAATAAATACTCATTTTGTCTCTAGAATGCTGGAAATGTGACCATATCTCTGTTAATTGAATACCACTGATAATTGAATAATTTTATCCCTTTAACTGATTGAGTGTTGGAAGCCCAAATTTGGGCTTTACTCTGAAGTGTGGGTACCACTAATCAAAGCCTTCATATTCTGTAGATGTACTTCAGATCATTTTTTAACCCTTTACCCAACGTAACGGTCAAAACCAGCCAGTGCTATTCTCAAAAATCGCCAGCTTATTTTCATTATTTTTTTCATTTTTTGTCTCAAAAACATAGGTTATGACCCCTCATTGAAACGAGCTTGTTCCAAGCTGGGGTTATAACCATTGTTTTTTAGACAAAAAATGAAAAAAATTATCTGTTCAAGAATTCTTTTTGCAAATGTCATCTGCTTGTTAGGTAAAGGGTTAAGTGAAATTATTAGGCTGAAGGAATTACCTTGGTGCAATTTATTGGGAGAGTGCCCATAGGTACTCTCCCATAAATTGTAACAAGGCAAAGATATTTGAGCAAATTTTTCTGACCAAAAATAATTTAGCACTCTACCAGTAAGGGTTAAAACCCAATAAACTAAATTGAACTTTGACCTATTGCAGGTTCTCAATCCAATCCCAGCTATAAGTATAATGAAATTCTAGTAACTCTGTTTACATTTATAAGAGATTGTCAGTAGTGGCTGTCTGATGAGTTGAAACAAAACTCTTGGACACAGTTCACATAAACTTGGGGGTCGATTTAATTTTTAAAAATTCAATAGCAGATTTCTAATTTGGATAAATTTGAATTATCAATTCCTATTATTTACATGATTTTTCATTTGAAATTGATAAGCTATAGTTGAAAATTGATTCAAAAACTGCTATGCAAATCCAGTTAAATCAAGCTCTGCACAAACTCTCGATACAGTTGCTGATCAGGTTTATTTTTGATGAAAAACATCTATGTTATAATTATACTCCCACTTTTTTTTCAAAAAGGGCGATATACTGGATTGCGCCTGCCTGTGCATCCATCCACACATCTGTCTGTCTGCACTCAGATGTCTGTTTGCATTATAACTTCAACATTACTGCTCAGATTTCGATAAAATTTGATACAGATGTTTGTTATCATGAGATCTTTAAGCAGTAATCGGCCATTTTGCTGTTGAAATATTTTTCCTGTGAGTTATGGCCCTTTGAATATACAAAAATAGGCTATTTTTTGTTTGTTTACCTTGTATCTCAGGTTTGGGTTATTGGATCTCAATGAAATTTTGAATGAAATTTTTCATGGGAAAGGCTTTCAAATGAGTCTCAAATGTTATTTCCCACTTTTTTAGATTTATCTCCCTTTTTTAACTTTGAAAATTTACTGTTTGTCTTGTAAAAAAGCCAATTTTTTGTCTGTTCACATCATATTTCAGGTTTGGGTTATCAGATTTCAATGAAACTTGGATTGAAGATTGTTTATGGGAAAAGCTTTCAAATCAGTTATGTCCCTGCAGTAAAACAAAGAAAATACATGCAAATCACCTCTCCACATGTGACATTATGTCTTTGTTCTACATCTCCTATGTGGATGGTCCCATCGTCACTAGACTTCCGTAACAGGTTTTCTGGCCTTTGCAGTTACCTTGCTGTAAAACAAAGACAATAATTTTGCTGTTTGCCTCGTAAAATAGCCAATTTTTTGTCTGTTTGCCTCATATCTCTGGTTTGGGGTTAGCGGCTCTTAATGAAATTTGGAATGAAGATTGTTTATGGGAATAGCTTTCACAGTATCATGGTTCATTTCTTCTCTCTTCATTGCTTGGTGGAATGCACCATGGGGGTATGCCAGGGGCATGACCTCTCCCCCCTGGCCCCCTGTTCATAATTAATTTGGCAAACACTGTTAACTGTTTCAGAGTCAAATCCTATCTGATTTGCCCAAAAGTGTAACAGTATTTGTTTACATTAAAATGGTAGAAACATAATATTTGCTGGTAAAATAAGACCTGGTGGGGAGTGCATGTTTGCTCATTGGTTAAAAGCATTGGACATTAATCTAGGGCCTTGCGAAACTTCGAGATCAGTTCAATTTTGAATTTTAAGTAGCTTCCTCTTGAATCTTTTTTATAGGAATATAGCTTGGTATGAGTCATCTTCATCGTCTCACATAAATAATGTTGAAATAAAAGACTGAGTGTAATTTCTGCTACATTAACATAAATAAGATTTCTACTAATTCCACCAGCCATGCTAATTCCAATATCACTAGTCCCTACCACTGTTAAATGCAAATTTAAGGTTTCCAAGCAATGTCGATGAGGAACTATAATCCTTACAAGGAAATATTCCAACTACATCATCATCATTCGACGAAGGCATGCCTTGGTGGTGTAGTTGGATTATTTTATCAGTCGGCGCTCGAGCCATCACAGTCGGAACAAATCAGGTTTATAGCATCCCCAAACTCCTTCAGTCATCATCAAGACACTACTGATTCGATTTGTGGTTCAATTTGATTTTGAATAATGGACATGATTTCGGTTTGAGATTCGATTCGAATCGAAAATGTGTGATTCGCGGGGCCATACTTTAATCCGAAATGTCAACGGTTTGATTCTGACACATGCCATCTGCATTGTGTCCTTGGGCAAGACACTTAATCCTGAAACTCTGATTGCTCATTTTCATGACGGAACTGTGTACTAAGGCATTCTGTATGTTGATGGTGCACTTGCCTTCAACCTTGGCAACCTCCATTTTACAGGGTTAGTTGAAGAGTTGGACAGTTGCTTGCCACTGCTTGGTGGTTCTCTCCAGCTACTCCGACTTCTCCACCTGTAAAACTGTCTTGACACGGTATGGTCCTGGCTATTGAAATTGTCATTAAACCCCAATGAAGGGGGCGCGGTGGCTAAGTAGGAAGAGGTGCAGGCTACAAGCCAAGCGGTCCTTGGGCAAGACTCTTCACTCCCATTGCCCATGTGGGGGCATGGAGGCATTGTGTACTAAGGCATGCTGCACATCGATGGTGCACCTGTCTTCAACCAATGCTGGGAGCGTGGTGGCTCAGTGGTAGTCTGTTTGACTTCTATGCTAGAGGTCACAAGTTCGATCCCCATCCAGGATGACCTGCGTTGTGTCCTTGGGCAAGCCACTTTATCCCGGTTGCCTACATGGGGGCACGATGACGCGGCGTACTAAGCGTATAGCACGTCAATGGTACACATGCCTTCAACCGCTGTAACCCTGCTTGAGCGGAGCTTGAACAGAGTTAGAATGTTGAGGAGCTGACAGTTGCTTGTTGATGCTCGGTGGTTCTCTCCAGGTACTCCGGCTTCCTCCACACGTAAAACTCTCACGGTTACGATTAGCCTTTGTGCATAAGTACGTGACCTTAAACACCAATAAATGAATAAACCAAATCTAACCCTGCTTGTGTAGAGTTAGTATGTTGGGGAGCTGACACTTGCTCGCCATTGCCTGGTGGTTCTCTCCTGGTACTTCCTCCACTGATAAAACTGTTTTGGTCATGATTAGCCATTGTGCTGAAATATGTGACCTTAAACACCAAGAAATAAATAAATATAAATAACCCCAATAAACAAACAACATTACCTGGTAACCCCAATTCCGGGGATTGGGGTCCTCTTAGGGATCTGCAAATCACACATTTTTTCGATTCGTATCTCGAATCGAATTGTGTCTCTGATATCGATATCGAATTGAATCTCAAATCGAATCTTAATAGACAAGTTATTTCATATTGCGTCAAACGAAAGTTACGGTACACTGTGATAACCATTACAAGACAGACACTTTAAACACCAATAAATAAATATTCTCTGGAGCACCGTCGCTGAAACAGCTAGGCCCATTATCCATAGTTTTAGTTTTTGAAGTCTTAACTGGTAACTTAACTGGTTCTTAAGAACGTGAATACTAACAAGTTAAGCCTTCAAAAACTAAAACGATGGAAAATGTTCCGGACAAAATTCTTTACTTACCTAACAATTAACCCTTGTCAATTATTCAATTAAATATCAATTGAGCCAACATAAATGAATTGTCTGATGTCAATTTATCCAATTTTGGTTGAAAATATATCAAACTGAAGTTAGTACGAGAGATTCGAAAAAATCGAATCTTGAGACTGATTCGGGATCGATCTCGAAGCAGACGTATGATATCGATATCGAATCGAATCTCGAATATTCACAGGACCTTAGGTCCTTTAGTGTTGGCAGTATAATTTATAAATGATTTGCTAAACATGACTTTAAGTGTTCATAATAGAGCCATTAATGTTGAAACTCATATAAACATAAACTAAATTTATGGAAACTACCATAACTATAGCTGATTAAATTCACCTCCTAACTGGTAGAGTGCACATTGTTCTTGACCACAAAATTCTGTATCAGCATATATTGGCATGTTACATTTGATTGGATAGTACCAAATGGCACTATCCAATCAAATGCAACTGAGCAATATGTCATAAATGTAACTGAGCAATATGTCATAAACAAAATCAGATTCCTGTCGAGGTCAATATGATAGCTCCTCCAATAGAGTGTAGGCATTACAGCCACAGCTAGTGGTAATTAATGAAGCCCATATATGGACTTCCAGCACACTACCAGTTAATGTAAAATATGAATGTTTTAAATTTTAATACAGCAATAATTTAACATGCATCAGAATTAAGTCCAGACTGATTGGTCAAAAATATTTTGTACCCTAACTGGACACAACTGGATTATGTCAAAAATTTTATTTTATATGATATCCTGTTGAAAAGAGCTCTCAAGTCCCTTCCAGTAGTGTATAACATGAAAGCATTTTGTCAAGGCAAGCAAAGAATTACAAAAATATTGTTGTTTATTTACAGTAGAGTTGCCGTTGACTGGTTGTAATCCACGCGGGGGCAGTGATGTCTACGCATGCTTTTATCAGATAATAAACATCATCAGCAGCAAAATTTTAATTAATGAAGTACTGGGTACTACCCGATGATTCATTAATCAAATTTCTGATGATTATTCCTATAATTAGTGTTTGGAATCCAATATTATTGGGTCTGTGGAAATATTGCCTACCTGTGGAAAATAACCAGTCCACGGTGGCCATACTGTAGAACTGTTCATGACCCAAAAACAGTTATCATGGACAACTGCCCTTGTGGCAACCCCAGAAAATGAAGTAGTATTTGTTTACTGTGGTATTAAACAAGCTTTGTTTTATTTGTAAAATGGGACCCAATCACCAATGCCTGGGGTGGAAGTCCTCTAAAATGGGCAGCATGGGTACAATTTAATGATTGGCTGCGCTTGACTTTATATCCATGTGCGGGTCACAACGAGCCATTGTGTAGAAATATGTGATCTTAAACTCCAGTAAATAAAAAATAAATATCATAACTGATGAAAAAATCTGAACACACTTGAGTTTCATGAACAAAACTGCATTTAATAAGTCTTCCGATTTTACATAACTACATGTTACTTGTTCTTGCCTATGCTTAATTGTTTAAGTTTGTCATCATCTTTTTGTTATGTTGTTGTAGTTACTGCTGTTAATAGCCAAAATATTATGTACAGAGAAATGTAAGATTTTGTGTAAACGGCCATAGTTTTTTGTGTGTTGTGAATATAAAAACCATTGACATAGTCATTAGGTTGTGTAAAGAAGATGTGAATGTGCAGTGATCACCTGGTCCTAGCTTTGGTGGGATAACATGAGCATCCCTGTGCGAACCCCATGAAGTGAAGTAGTGCTTGTTTACTGTGGTAAATAGGACCTTTTCACCATGCCTGGGGTGGAAGTCCTCTAAAGTGGGCAACATGGGTATAAACAATTGGATGGACTGGTCTTTATATCCGTGTTGCAGTCAGAAATATGTGACCTTAACCCTTTACCTAACATAATGGCCAAAACCGGCCAGCACTATTCACAAAAATCGCCAATTAGTTTTCATTATTTTTTGTCTCAAAAACATAGGTTATAACTGCTCTTAGGAACGAGCTTGTTGCAAAGAGGGGTAGCCTATGTTTTTGAGACAAAAAAGGAAAAAAATTTGTTAATCAAGAATTTTGTTTGCAAGTGTCTGCTTTTCATGTTAGGTAAAGGGTTAACCCTTTACCTAACGAATCGCCCGCATCCGCCTGCGTAATATGCAAATTCAGAAGTAGAAAAAATATATTTCAAAAAATTTGAAAAAAAAACATATCATGTGACCCCTCGTTGGAATGAGCTCTTTGAGCTCGTTCCAACGAGGCGTCACATGATATGGTTTTGTTGAAATTTTTTGAAAAATTTAAAAAATGATATTTAATATAATAAATTTTGATATTATCTGCGTTGGGTAAAGGGTTAAACACCAGTGAATAAATGGATAACAGGAGCCACCCAGATTGTAGTGAAATAGTAGAAGCAACTTAACCCTCTGCTCACTACTCATGTCAAACATTTAAAATTTCAATCTGTCATTTTTTCACATCCCCTACGGGAACCCCACGAAGTGAAGTAGTGCTTGTTTACTGTGGTATACAAGCTCTGCTTTTCCGGTAAAATGGGGCCCAGTCACTAATGCTTGGACTTGAAGTCCTTAAAACAGGTAACATGGTAGGTTCCGAGTTTGATACCTGTCCGGAATGACCCACAATGTGTCCTTGGGCAAGGCACTTTATCCTGGTTGCCTACATGGGGGTACGATGACGCCGGGTACTAAGGCATACTGCACGCTGATGGTGCACGTCTTCAACCACTGTAACCCTGCTTGGGTGGAGCTAGAACAGAGTTAGAATGTTGAGGAGCTGACAGTTGCTTGGTGGTTTTCTCCGGGTACTCCGGCTTCCTCCACCCGTAAAGTATGTGACCCTAAACACCAATAAATAAATAAATAAATAACGGGTAACATGGTATAAACGATTGCCTAAACTTGACTTTATCTCCATGTTGTGGTCACGTTCAGCCATTGTGCAGAAATATGTGACCTAAAACTCCAGTAAATAAACAACAGTAAATTTTTCCACAAGGCAGCTAGGAATTTAACCAATTATATCTTGTTTGACAGAGCTCCCAAAGCTCGGTCAAACAAGATTGATTTGATTAAATTCCTAGTTGCTTTATGGGGAAAATTTTCTGCTTGGAATTTAGAATGCAGAGGGTTAAACACCAATAAAGTTGAGCACTGCTTGTTTACTGCTAGGGTGGAAGTCCGCTTAAGTTGGCAACATAAATGATTGGTGGAACTTGACTTGGTACTTCTGTTGCAGTCATGAAGTAGCCACACATGCTAAAAGTGACATTAAATACCAATAAATAAATGTATCCACTTATGGAATTCCTTAAATTTTTTGCAGGTGTCATCCTTTAGTGGTGTTGGGTAAAGGATTAATGGAAACCACATAAATGCGATCAATGCACACATTTCACAGATATTGGATATTACACTGATTTAGTTGTGAGAGGTTTAGCAATCAGTTGACCCTGTCAAAATTATTTGTCAGCTGTGTATGCGATGTTGGCAATTCATTTTGATGAAATCATATATCCCATTTAACTGTATTTAAACTACAAAACTTGGGATCATAGTGGCTCAGTGGTTAGAGCATTGGACTTTAAACTGAAAGGTTGATGGTTCAATCCTGACCAGTGGTAATTGCATTGTGTCCTTGGGCGAGACACTTAATCCCAATTGCCCATATGTGATCATGGTAGTGCGATGTACTAAGGTGTATTGCACATCGAGTTGATGGGGGCGCGGTGGCTCAGTAGGTAGAGGTGCAGGCTGCAAGCCGTGAGGTCCTCGGTTCGAATCCCACCTGCGGCAACCGCGTTGTGTCCTTGGGCAAGACACTTCACCCCCATTGCCCATGTGGGGGCTCGGTGACGTCGTGTACTAAGGCGTACTGCACATTGATGGTGCACTTGTCTTCAACCAATGCTAACCCTGCTTGTGTGGAGTTAGTATGTTGGGGAGCTGACAGTTGCTCGCCGTTGCTCGGTGGTTCTCTCCGGGTACTCCGGCTTCCTCCACCCGTAAAACTGTCATGGTCATGATTAGCCATTGTGCAGAAATATGTGACCTTAAACCCCCTATAAATAAATAAATAAATAACATCGAGTTGATATGTTAGAGAGTCTTGACAGTTGCTCGGTGGTATTCTCCAGGAACTCTTGCTTCCTCCGCCTGTAAAACTGTCCAACATAATGTGACGCTGGTTGTTGAAAGTGTCATTAACTCTTTGCATGCTGCTGTTGGATATTCCTGCCCAGCATAGCGGTTCGTTTGTCACTGAAATAAGTATAAGTTGGGCACTTTTAATCGATTTGCCCCCTGTAAATTAAATGGATTTTTTCAACAATGATGTATTGTGTTACATTTATATTAATTTTTCATCAAAGCTAGTCATGGCTGCTTTCAAGCAGCCATGACTAGATTTGATGAAAAATATCTAGAAAAATGCTCAGCAGGTTGAGAGTTAAACCCCAATAAAACAAACTACAGAACATTTTCTTAGCCACTCGTTGGGTTGATTTTTGTTAATCCTCCAATTGTTGGACCATAGTTAGTGCACTGCAATGTACTTAAATTACCAAAGAATACATGTATTATAAATAGAATTATTTTCTATGTAACTTGTAAACTCAAGCTTTAGAGTATTTAAATGGTGAATTTTATAAAACCACACACAAAAAATTGGCAGTTTGCTGTAAAAATTTGTATAGATAGTATTTAATTTATTTTTGAGTGGAAATATTTTTGTTGTAAATATTGTGACGTGAGAGTTGTTGAACTGTAAAGGAGGAAAAAATGTCTACAATGTCACCTGTGATCTTGATGTCAAGTTTATTAAACTGCCATCTGAAAGTTAACATGTGACAGATTATAAATGTATAGTGTGTCTACTATTGTCGAACTGTATTAGTGCCATTGAGCAGCACAGACAATTTCTGGAGTTATGTCCCTTGAGCTGATGATGTTCTGTTGTGTGATTCACTACTCTGATGATCAAGTTGCATTACAATATAGTATAGCCTGTCATGAGTGGATTTCCACTGAAACACCCACACAGGGAGGTTCCACCATACACTGAGTCTAGAGACCAGATATTGTGAAAAAGTTGAACCCTCTGCACACTGATGTCAAAATAATGAAATCTGAAACAACAGCGTTTTCCTGTAGTGCAACTCCAGTATTTAACCAGCTCAAGCTTGTTTGACAGAGCTCGATGAGATTTAAACTGAAAGTTTAAATTGCTTAAATTCAACAAGATTGAATTGCATAAATTCCAAGTTGCATTATGTGAAAAATTTAATATTTTAACTTCTCTTCTTAGTTGATTGAATGTCCACAAGCAGTGTTTCAACCACTGGAACCAAAACCACCACCCACCTTACCCCACCCCACTCCATGGGAACCCCAGAAAGTGGAGCAGTGCTTGTTTACTGCATTAACCCTTTACCCAATGCAGACAATATCAAAATTTATTATTTTAAATATCATTTTTTCAAATTTTAAAAAAAATTTCAACAAAACCATATCATTTGACCCCTGGTTGGAATGGGCTCGTTCCAACGAGGGGTGACATGATATGATTTTGTTGAAGTTTTTTGAGAAATAATTTTTTTTCAACTGCTGAATTTGCATATTACGCAGGCGGATGCGGCCGATTCGTTGGGTAAAGGGTAAAAGAGGTTCTGATTTACTGGTAAATTAAGACTCAAAACCGATGCCTAGATGTGGATCGCCTCAAAAGTGGGCAGCATAGGTATAAACAATTGGCTAGACTTGACTTATCCCCATGTTGTGGCCATGAGATGGGCAAAGATGCTGAAAATGACCTTGAACACAATAACACTTTACCTCCGAGTTGAATCCTGAATTCCACTGCTTTCAACTTTCCTGGAGCTTTGTTCATTTTTGGGTGCAATTTTTGCCAAGGAATTCTTTGTTGCAGTGTATCTCTTTCTCAATCGAATCACAGTTCAGTTGGAACACATTTACACCAGTGAATTTAGATGTGGTAAATAAAATATTTAGAAATCAATAACAACAAATGAAAGTAGCATGCAAGATGCAATGTTTTTGCTTTTCCTTTTCACAAGTTAAGATACTACAGTTTTTGAGCTTGCAATTGTATAGAGAATTTTGACCATGTCATGTCCAAGTCGTGATCCGGTTGAAATTCTCTGTCCACTTTCATATTGCCAGTACTGTGGAGTAATGATACTTGTTGGAATGTGTCCTCAATTCCCCAGTGGGAACCCTGGAAAGTGATGTAGTGCTTGTTTACTTTGGTAAACAGCATCTGTTTTACTGGTATTTTAGCATTGTTGCCCATTGTAGAATGGAGACAAGGTCATTGTGAATGTTACATTCAGTGATGGATATCTTTTATGTGACACACAGTATGTAAGAAAGCAGGTTCTAAGCAGTTTAATCTTTGCACACTATCGTTAAAATATCCAAATTTACCCCCATGGGAACCCCAGGAGGTAAAACAGTACTTGTTTACTGGTAATATAACCAGTGCTTGGGGTGGAAGTCCTCTGAAATGGGAAACATGGGTATAAAAGATTTACTAAGCATGACTTTATCTCAATATTGTTGTCATGATTAGCCATGTGCCAAAACATGTGCCCTTTACTGTTAGAGTGCTGGAAGCCTATATTTGGCCGTTACTCTGAAGTATAGGTATCATAAGTTAAAGGCTACATATTCAGTGGATATGCTTCATATTATATTTTAACCCTTTACCTAACATGAAAACCAGACGACACTTGCAAAAACAATTCTTGAATAACTAATTTTTTTCATTTTTTGTCTCAAATACATAGGTTATGACCCCTCGTTTGAATGAGCTCGTTCCAACAAGGGATCAAAACCTATGTTTTTGAGACCAAAAATGAAAAAAATAATGAAAATTAATTGGCAATTTTTTTTAGAATAGTGCTGGCCGGTTTTGGCCATTACGTTGGGTAAAGGGTTAAGTGAAATTGTTTAATCTGTACGGATTTTCCTTATTATAAATTTATGGGAGAGTGAGTGTCCTAAATTATTTCATACTGGAGAGAATCAATTAATCATGAAGGATCTAAATTAGAAATATATTTATATGTCATATTCTTATACAAAAGTCTGGTTACATGAACACTGCAGTGTATTCAAAAGTAAAATAAGAAGCAGTTGTTTTGATTTCTACTTTTTTTTAATTCAAACATGAACACCACAGACCTATGTTAAATTTATTGTGTTTTAACATTTTGCCTTACCCTTCAAATTTTTGGAGCATGGTGGCTCAGTGCTTATGGCAGTGGACTTCAAACCCGTTGGTTTGATCCCTGCCAGTTGTGACTGCATTATGTGCTTGGGCAAAACACTTCATCCTGATTGCCCATGTCAGGGCACACTGATGTTGTATACAAAGGCACACTGCACATCGATGGTGCACTTGTCGGGGAGTCTGACAGTTACTTTGCACTGCTCGGTGGTTTTCTCCAGGTATTCCAGCTTCCTCCATCCATAAAACTGTCTGGCACAAGGTAACAAAAGCAGATGTACACAGATATGTTGTCCCACTCTAGAATGGATGACGGTACTAATGAAGAATATGGTTATATTTTTGTAGTATGTTCAGGGGGGTTTGGAACTCATCCACTTAATGGGTCGACATATTACTGTCCAGTTACTTGCTAGACCAGGCCCCAAGAAGCAAACTTGAAATTCACAGACCACCAGGTTAACAACGCCAGGGTTCCCATTGGGCCTCGGATTCAAAGAATGACCTGAAATTTGAGTAAGGGTTATTCAAGACAACAAAATCCTGGAAAATGTGCCAGGAGGCCTTGAAGATTCTTGAATTTATTTATTATTTATTTATTTATTGGTGTTTAAGGTCACATACTTATGCACAATGGGTAATCATGACCATGACAGTTTTACGGGTGGAGGAAGATGGAGTACTCGGAGAGAACCACCGAGCAACGACGAGCAGCTGCCAGCTCACCAACATCGTAACTCTGCAGTGCAACACAGGCAGGGTTAGATTGGTTGAAGACATGCTCACCATCGACGTGCAGTACGCCTTGGTACATGGCGTCATTGTGCCCCCATGTGGACAATCGGGGTTAAGTGCCTTGCCCAAGGACACAATGCAGGAGTCCGAATCGATCGCTGAGACGGTCACCCATCCGTGGACTAACCGGGCTCGACGTTGCTTAACTTTGGTGATCTGACGAGAGCCGGTTACCACAATGCCTCCACGCCCCCAGATTCTTGAACACTCATGAAATAAAAATGCTGACGAAGCCGGTAATCAGAACTATATAGTGTTATATGCTAGAGTTGCTGAATGCATAGTCCTAACTAGGACCTCCGGTCATTACCCCATCCTCCCACATGGGAGGATGGGGTAATGACCGAAGGGTCCCTGTTTGGACTAGTGAAGGCAGGACTGGAAAATCCTTGAATTGTGGGGCCTTGACAATTGCTGAAATATATTGAGAAATGGCCTTGAATCACCTTGAATTTTATTAGTCCTTGCCTGCAGGAACCCTCAACCTCATGGTTTGCGAACTACAAATTTAATTCTTGTGTTCGCAGTTTCTACAGGTCTAAAAAATAATGCTATGTGTTTATGTACACTCATGAGATAGTCAGATACCAAATCGCACTGTGTTTACTCTAACATCTGTAAGGCTAGGGTCAAGCCTGAATATAAGCAACCTGTCATTTGCAAAATGGGGTCCCCAGAGGGTGAATTTGCTGATGCTATCCCATACAGTGGGCCAATTTATCCTCTAGGTACATCTTTGTTTTGGCTTGAGACCTTGATTCAGACTGAGGTTCCAAATTCACCCTCTGGGGACTCATTTTGCAAATGATAGTCTGCTTATTTTCAGGCTTGGCTAGGGTATGCTTCAGGACCAATAAACTTATAATTGATATTCACTGATAATTGCTTCCAGAAATGTGTCTTCAGGTATATTTTGTCATGACAATTCCCCAAGCAGTGAAATGTTTTTCTATGCAATTCAAGAAGACTGTGTCCATATATTTCCTTACAGAAAATTAGATAAAATGATGATAAATCCATAGATTGTTTGTGAAAGATTGATAGATGATTGTATTTTTAAAAGGTGTATTTTTAGCAAGCAATCCTCGTTTTGTGTACCATGCCTAATTGTGCAGTTAACTTTTCTTATTCCAGAGCATTTTATGGAAAGTGATACAATACTTAATTTCTCATGTATTCATCCATGGGTCACAAAAGTATCCATTTCTATCCCTTGTGTTAACATAAAGTTATCCAGGCATGGAAATAATCGGCAAATGTTTTTTCTGGTTCTGTGAAGGTTACATCAATTGAAAATTACAAGAACAAACAAACAAAACAAAATAAGACAACACAAACTCAATCCTTAATCCCAAATGTTTGCCAGTCAGATTTGAAAATCTTTTGAGACTAATTCAACTCAAGGGTTGTGCATTGTATCCACATCTCAATAAAGTAGCATGCCATTTACATCTTAACAAAATTTCTGTCAAAAAAAAAAATGTTATTACTATATATGTTGGGCGAAAATTCTGAGGTGAATCCAGCATGGTAAAACTTGTCACATAGTTATGACGTCACGCCTTTGTTAAAAGTGTGTGATATATTTCGAAGAGTTGGTTAGAGCATGTGTGATATTCAACATATATCACCACACTTTTACCAATCAAGGAACAATAGACAGTGATTGTGTAACCTGTCAGTTCTAATACAAACACAGCCGAGAGGAAAGATTAAGGGCACCTGTGCTAAAATGTTTTGAACAGAGAAACGAGAATTTACCTGACTTTTGATTTTATTGAAAGAGTTAAAGAAAGAAATCCACACCCGGGTGTAAATGATAAATGGAACGTTTAATTTCTCGCTCAACCTTTTGAGCGCAATGACGAAACGGAAAAAATGAAGTAATATCACTTGCTTTCCATCAATCTTCATGTGTCTTGCAAGTTTGGCTTAAGAAATTAACTAATTAAACGGGAATGGACACGTGTCAGACAAGGGTTCAGTGGAGTGTTTGATTGTTCGTGTTTTGATTGTTTGTGCAAACATCAATGTGACAAGTCGGTTACAGCACAAAAACTTGTGATATTGAACATACAATCGCTTGAGCTAGTTGCTCGGACAAGTCCTCGTTAACTAACTCTCGCGATTGTATATTCAATATCACTCGTTTTCTATGCTGTAACCTATGCAAAGAAGGCGAAAAAAGCATCAGAACATTCTTTTCCTGTAGGTTACACCACCATGGTATGTAGAATGACCTGGCAGAGTAAATCCCACTTAATTGGATATCTATTAATTGATTAACCCTTTTATTTGAAGATAACCTTGAAACACAAATTCATTTACCATACCCTCAATACAAATTTGACCTATTAGTTGCATATACTGTAGGTTAAGGGATAAACTCCTGTTAATTGAGTAAAAAAAATCTTGTAATATGTCAAATTATTCTTGCAATCATCAAATTGCCCTTGTGTGTAGACCTTTTGCCCTCAGTACTTCCAATGCAGGCATTTAATCTATTATATCCTTTTTGACAGAGCTCCATGGGCTTGTCAAACAAGATATTATAGAGTAATGATCAGTTTATCTCCAAAATACAATAAAGTGACCAAATCCTTATTATTAATTGAATATTCCAGTTCATTGAATAATTTTCACTTGTTAATTGGCTATTCAATTAAGGTTCCACAGTAATTGGTTTTGATGTGAGCTCTTTATTTCCATGTCTTGTTATATTCCGTGGCACTTTTCAGTATATACTTGAAGAGTTTACCTTTAACTAGTAGAATACTAAATTATTTTCAAAGGTGATTTGTAATACAAATATTTTTTTTTAATCTAAGATACCATGCTACCATAAAATGGAGTCTTACTTTAACAATATTTTGTTCATAGAAAATTGTTTTGTTGCAATTTATTGGAAAGTGCATGTTAGCACTCTCCATTAGATTGTAACAACACAGCTTTGTATTAACATTTCTTGTCTGCTGCCAAGCTCTAGTGGCTTTCAGTACTTTTGACTAGAGCCTTGATAGTGGCTTCTAGCACTCAATCCAGTTAACTCCTTGCATGGTGGTGGTGGTGGTATACCTGCTAGGGCAGGAAAACTCTTGCCATTGAAATAAGTAAAACTTGAGGATATTCAACTAAATATTCCCCTGTAATTTGTATACACTTTTTTGACGATTGACTTCTGAGATCAAAGTTTCATGAATTTTTTCATTAAATCTGGTCATGGCTGTTGTGAAGCAGCCATGACTAGATTTGATGAAAAATATTTTTAAATTACTCAATGGATTAAGAGTTACCCCATTAACTAACATGACTGGTAGAGGATATATGCAACAACAAAAATCCCCAAATAACTAAAAAAAAAATTCCTATTTTGCCTCAAAAACAACTTATGCCCCTTCACTGAAACAAGTTCGAGGAGGTTGTTGCATTGAGGGAGTCGTAAACTGCATTTTAGAGGCACCAATTCACAAATAAATTCGAAGTCCTTTAAAGTAGTAAGCATGGATATAAAAGATCAGCTAAACTTGACTTCATACTTGCATTGCTGTTATTATATAGCCATAGATGCTAAAAGTGACCATCCACACCAATAAATAAATAATGTGATTTTTTAATCTTTACACCAGTTACAGTTCATTTACACTAATGGTGTAAATATGTTGTAGGTGAATTGCAAAGAAATATCTCATTTTTTCCTCATTGATATTATCCTTCTCTGAAGCTGATTGTTTGAAAGTGGTTGCAGAACTGTCAATTCTTTACTTTCTGGGTATTTCTTGAGTATCTTATGGAATCAAGTCATGGCTGCTTTGCAGCAGCCATGACTTGGTTTGATGAAAAATTCAAGAAAGTGTGGAAACAGGTAGTTATTGAGTGGACTGGTAAAAGGTTTAAATCTATTTGTGTCAGAAAATCATTTCAGTTTTAGCAAATGTTAATTCTGTTTAATGAACTGTTCGCATTTTAAAGGTACAAGGCATCACACATGTTCATGTGGCGTTGTGAAAATATTGTAGTGAAACACTGCAGTGCCTGAATCTTGATTGTTTATGTATTTTACTTGGCACACATTCTTATGATCTTCCATATTTATACATAGGAGCAGAAAATTTATCACAGGAATGGTTGCATTAGTTTTTTCCTGCTACCCACCAGACATGCATCATGGGAACAATGTGACTGTTAAGCAAGTTCTACAAAGCTCAACATCTTGACATAAAAAGAAAACAAATACTATCATGATTTGTCTCACAAACTAAAATCTATCAAGAATGTAGGAGATGGCAAATTTTCATTTTTTAACACCAAACTCTTTGCTTAACCACAATGAAGATTTGATCTATTCATTGCATATATGGTGCAGAATGAATCCCTGTTAATTTAATACTCACATGCAGGAACACAAGCTGATGTTTTACTGGTAAAATAGGACCCATTCACCAATGCTTGGGGTGCAAGTCCTCTAAAATGGGCAACAATAAACGATTGACTGAACTTGACTTTATCTCTGTGTGGTCATGATTTGCCATTGTGCTGAAATATGTGACCTTAAACACCAATAAATAAATAATACCCCCATGTGAATCTTGGGAAGCAGTGCAATGCTTGTTTGCTGGTGTAAAAAAAATTCTCTGTTTACTGTTGAAATAAGACCTGGCAACCAATGCGTGTTTCAGTCGGGACTCAGTCATAGATGCTGAAAGTGACCTTAACACCTTGCATGCTGCTGGTAGATATTCCTGCCCAAAACAGGAAATCTCTTGCAATGGAAATAAATCAAATTTGGGCACTTGAAACCAAATTGGCCTCTGTAAATTGAATCAGCATTTCAATCAATGATTTCTTGAGTTAAATTTTAATGAATTTTTCAGCAAACCTAGTCATGGCTGCTTTACAGCAGCCATGACTCAAATTGATGAAAAATATTTTAAAAATACTCAGCAGGTTAAGAGTGAAGCACTAATAAATAAGTGAAAAAATTACCGATAAACACAAATTTGTTATCTATTAAAGCCATTTCAGCGACTGATTCGCACTCCCGCATTTGTGTCCTCGGGCAAGGCACTTAACCCTGATTGCCTACATGGGGGCACGATGATGCTGTGTACTGTGCCACAGTGCAGAGTTAGAGTTACGATGTTGGAGAGCTGACAGCTGCTCATCATTGCTTGGTGGTTCTTTCCGGGTACTCCAGCTTCCTCCACCCGTAAAACTGTCACCGACATACTATGACCCTGGCTGTTGAAATGTCGTTAAACTCTAATAAATAAATAAATAATCTATCAAAGAATGATACTGAAAAGGTTCAAATTCTCCACCTTTACAAACCTTTTTGGCTTTCAATACAGGCATTTATTCCATTATAACTTGTTTGACAGACCTTCATGAGCTCTTGTCAAACAAAATATAATGGAATAAATTTTAATCTTATCACCAGAAATTAGAAAAATAACTAACTTCTGGTTAATAGAATACTCTTGTTAATTAAATATTTTCATTATAAAAGTTGGTTTACACCATGATTATTAACTTCTATCGAAAGCAACGGATGGCCCTGATTGGTGAATATATTTCAATGAAGGGGTCAAATAAGCTAGATGTTGGAGTTAAAACTTGAAAAAAAATAAAATCTGTATCACAGCATTCATGAGATATGTCTGTTACATTTGGTAAAGGGTTGACCCTTTACCCAATGTGCATGATATTTATTTTTTTAAATATTATTTTTTCAACATTTTTCAACAAAACTACATCAAGGGACTCCTCATTGGAACAATCTCATCAAGCATCAATGAGATTGTTCCAATGAGGAGTCCCTTGATGTGGTTTTGTTGAAATTTTTGGACAAATATTATTTTTTCAGCTGCTTAGTTTGTATATTACGTGGGCAGTTGCAGACAATTTGTTGGCTAAAGGGTCAATAAAGGCCACTATCAGAGTTACTGCATCCCATATTCTCAATTTCAGCAGTTTCTCAATGACTGATCTAAGGGAGAGAACTCTAATTTGGGGATGTTTGTTCAAAAAAGCCAAACCAGTTGACTGACTGACATAATTACTAGTCATGTTGTAGGTGTAAAATATGGTTAAAGATTGTTATCTTGAGCAATTATGGACACCTTGGCTATTCAGTCTATTTCACTGTTCAAAGTAATGTCACTTGCTTCTTCCAAACATTTCCCCATGGGAACCCCAGGAAGTGGAGAAGTGCTTGTTTACTGTGGTAAACATATTGTGCTGTACTTGTAAAATAAGACTTGGTCACTACTGTCTGAAGTGGAAGTAATCTAATGTGGGCAGAACAGGTATAAATGTTTACCAATACTTGACTTCATATTTGTGTTACAATTTGGATATTGCCAGAAAGTGACCTTAAACTCCAGTGGCTAAATAAATTCTCCCAACCATACCTCATGCCCCTTGTTCAGAATTGGTGTGATGAGCTCATTCCAAAGATATATCAGTGGTGTTTTGTGTTCTTTCTTTTCTTCACACATTTGATTGAGTGGAGTTACAATAAAAGGACAAAAGTCCTCTTAAAAACATATTGTCCAACATGGCCAAAACTGTTCTTGCAAAATTTCTCTGCTCCTGATGTATATATACCTGATGTCTGCAATCTGAATGTATATAATTTTTTTTTTAAACACAAACAATGTGAAATTCACATGTTTTTTTTATAAGTGATAAGTGAACTCTTATTAACGTCCAAATTTTCATCGAAGAAATAAATCTTTCGTCATAAAGAAGGGATGCTCTGGTTTTTTCGTGTCTTCTCTTTTATATTATTTAATTTTCAGGTTTGATGAAAATTATGGACAAAATTATTTAATAAAAAAAATGCAAAGATGAAAAATTTTTATAAGCAACTATTAATCACAGTTACAAAAGTTGTGAAAGTTTCAAATAACACAGTTGAATGTGACTTGAATTTTCAGTCAAGTAAAAAGAATTTGATAATGCAAAGCTTGTTGTTTTCTTTATCACAAGGATTTGGATTTGTTTGTAGTTGTCCTTATAAATGCTTAACCCTATACCTAACGAAATGCTCCCCTCCCTTCCGCAAAATTTTTCAAATTAAGCAGTTGAAAAAATATAATTTTCAAAAAGTTGAAACAAAACCATATCATGTGACCCCCTCATTGGAACAAGCTCATCGAGCACGTTCCAGTGAGGGATCGCATGATATGGGTTTGTTGATATTTTTTTAGCTCGCCTGACTGCAAGTCAGTGGGGGAGCTATTGCCATAACCTGGTGTCCGTTAACTTTTGCAAACTTGACTTTTTCTTCACAACCACTAGGCCAAATTCAAACATATATTGCACAGATCATCTAAGGAGTATACCCTTTCTGTTTTTAGCTCACCTGACTGAAAGTCAGGGTGAGCTTTTCTTATCACTCGTCGTCCTGCGTGAAGGTGGTGTTTGAGCCTCTTTCTCCTAAACCACTGGCCACATTTTAATTAAATTTCATGTAAGTAGTGGTTATATAGGGGCATTTTGATTTTTATCCAAAATAGGTTTCGGCTCATATTGAGCAGAGGTGTGGGGAAAAAATGGCCAAATTTTTTGAAAATCTTATATATACAGAGTTCTTTTGAGGTTTAGAATCAAGTTTGTTCAAGAGAAGTTTGTTGGGCATTATTTGCCTTCGTTATGGGAGGGGCAAAAATTTTGGCCACGCCTAAAATTTCTGTTTTCAGAGCCGTGAGGTCGATTTGAACCAAATTTGATATGAGATGATAATGGGTCATAAGTAGTTGATTGATGCAAAAAAAATTTTCCTCATTGCCCCGTGGGAACCTCGGGAGCTAAAAATAGGAAAAATCTTAAAACTGCCATATCTTCAAAACTACACGGCACAGAGAATTCTTATTTTGTATAAAGCTTACTTTTATCCAGTAGAATAGAATGGTTAAAAAAATCCCTATCGATTTGATCACAAGGTACTTTTTTCAGGACTTTGAAAACGTGCTGAGTTAGCACTTTTTAACACTGTAGGCAATGGGAAAAAGATTAAAAAATCTTCTTCTCCAGATCCAGCAGGTAGAATCTTTTGATATTTGGTATGCAGCATTGTAGGGTGGATCTGATTTAAGTTTGTTCAAATCGGCCCCCTGGGTTCATATTTGGGCTCACTATAGAAGCCCGAATTCGAACTTAGTGCATTTCAGGCAAATTTCTTAAAAAATCTTCTTCTCCAGATCGAGCAGGCAGAATCTTTTGATATTTGGCATGCAACATTGTGGTGTGGATCTGATTCAAGTTTGTTCAAATCGGCCCCCCTGGATTTATATTTGGGCTCACTATAGAAGCTCGAATTCGAACTTAGTGCATTTCAGGCAAATTTCTTAAAAAGTCTTCTTCTCCAGATCCAGCAGGCAGGATCTTTTGATATTTTGTATGCAGCATTGTGGGGTGGATCTGATTCAAGTTTGTTCAAATCGGCCCCCTGGATTCATATTTGGGCTCACTATAGAAGCCCGAATTCGAACTTAGTGCATTTCAGGCAAATTTCTTAAAAAGTCTTCTTCTCCAGATCCAGCAGGCAGAATCTTTTGATATTTGGTATGCAACATTGTGGGGTGGATCTGATTCAAGTTTGTTCAAATCGGCCCCCGGGTTTATATTTGGGCTCAGTATAGAAGCTCGAATTCGAACTTAGTGCATTTCAGGCAAATTTCTTCAAAAATCTTCTTCTCAAGATCCAGCAGGCAGAATCTTTTGATATTTGGTATGCAACATTGAGGGGTGGATCTGATTCAAGTTTGTTCAAATAGGCCCCCTGGATTCATATTTGGGCCCACTATAGAAGCTCAAATTCGAACTTAGTGCATTTCAGGCAAATTTCTTAAAAAATCTTCTCCAGATCCAGCAGGCAGAATCTTTTCATAATTGGTATGCAACATTATAGGGTGGATCTGATTCAAGTTTGTTCAAATCTGCCCCCTGGATTCATATTTGCCTCACAATAGAAGCCCGAATGTGAAGTGCATTTCAGGCAAATTTCCTAAAAAATCTCAAGATCCAGCAGGCAGAATCTCTTGATATTGGGTATGCTCCATGCTTAGGGTTGGGGGGGGGGGGGGGGGGGGAGATTTCAAGTTTGTTCAAGCCAAGTCCCTGGGTTCATATTTGGGCTCACTGTGGTAGCCCGAATTATAACTTAGTTCAAAATGAGGAATTTTCTTTAAAAATCTTCTTCAGATCCAGCAGTTGGAATGTTTTGATATTTTATATGCAGCATCCTTGGGGAGGGGGGGGGGATTCAAGTTTGTTCAAGCCATGCCCCTAGGTCCATATTTGGACTCACTGTGGGAGCTTGAATTGTAACTTAGTTCAAAATGAGGAATTTTCTTTAAAAATCTTCTTCTTCAGATCCAGCAGTCAGAATGTTTTGATATTTGGTGTGCAGCATCCTTGGAGGGGGGAGGGGGGGGTTGAGATTTAAGTTTGTTAAAGCCAAGTCCCTGGGTTCATATATGAGCCCGAATTATAACTTAGTTCAATATGAGGAATATTCTTTAAAAATCTTCTGTTTTTTTAGATCCACTGGTCAGAATCTTTGGATAGTTGGTATAAGCTTTTCGTAGGAGGAGCTGATGCAACTTGTTGAAATCAATTCTCTGGGTTAATATTTAGGCTACCGTGTCAGGTGAGCGCCCTCAGGCCCCTTGGGGCCTCTTGTTTCAAATGAAGCAACTGCCATATGCCATATTAGGGCTCTGGTTAATGCTCCAAAAGCTTAAAAACATTTTAAAATCTTCTCACAAACCACCAGAGGGTATGCCTTGATATTTGGTATGGAACATCCTTTGGTGTAGGAGATTAAAGTTTGTTAAAGGGAAGTTGGTAGGTCAATATTTGGGCTCTCTGTGGGGGTGGGGGGGGGGGGCATATCCAGTTTGGGATATATCAAAAACCAGTGGGCTAATTTCAACCAAATTTGGCATGTAGTATAAGTGGGTCCTATGTAACTGATTGATTCCCCCCCCCCCCCCCAAAAAAAAAAAGAAAAAAAATTCACAGCCCTGTGGCAACCCTAAAAACAAAACAATTCAAAAGCCCATATATCCCAAACCACAAGGAACGAGAGAACTGTGATTTGGTATGAAGCATCCTTAGGACAAGTAGAAGGGATTGGTTAAAAAAAATTGCCACCGGTTCTTTTAGGGCACCCAGTAGAGGGTATTTAAAAAATGAAGGGTCGGTATTTTTGCAGTAGTTTATCCTGGGGAAATATCACGTGCTGAGAACCTAGAATAACATATTGGTCTTAGCAAAACAATTACCTGTCAAACACAAGTTAATCTTATAATTTCAATCAGAAAATGAAATTTTTCAGTGAACTTTCTGTTTTCCTGATCAAACCCTTTCAATTCTGTGCACATATGTTTTTTCTGATTCCATGGAAAAAAATGATCTGGCTCCAGTATGAATATCTTTAGTTTAACCCTCTCATGACTTCAGTGTGTTTCCCAAAGATTTTATTTTATGTTGCACCCTTTCAATTGCGTGCACATATGTTTTTTTCTGGTTTCTTGGAAACATTCATCTGATTCCTGTATGAATGTCTTTAATTTAACCCTCTCAAGACTTCGGTGTGGGCTTCAAAGATTTTATTAACGCCTTGATCAAACCTTTTCAATGCTGTGCACATGTTTTTTCTAGTTTCTTGGAAACAGTTTCTCTGATACCTGTTTGAATATCATTAATTTAACCCTCTCAAGGATTCAGTGTGGGTTCCAAAGATTTTATTCATGTAATACTGTTAACGAAAACCTATTTTTGATTTCTTTAAAAATATTAACACCCCAAAATAAGCCTCCATAAATTCTCTTTGTGTTTTGTTTATTTTTGATGCTTTAACCATTTTCACGCAGACTTTAATTTACTGGTGGCAGTAAAATTTTGTTTCTCCAGTTTGAAATCTTGCTTATTCTTTAAGACCACTGGGCCAAATTCATTCATTTATGTCAAAGACCATTTTTGGAGTTAACCTTTTCTTCTTTGTTCAAATGAAGCTACTTGCCATCTTCACCTTTGTTATGACCCTGGGACGGGAACGAGTGTTTTTAGGTGTGGTCCGAAATTCAAGATGGCTGCCAGCGGCCATTTTGTACCGATGATGCAAAAATCAGTTTTTTGTACAGAACTTCTGTATGAAAGTTCTGATTTGAATAAAGTTTTGTATAAATGTTTAGTACCATGGGATACATCAAATATAATACAGGTTTTTTTCTCGTGTGTAAATTATGCAAATTAGACTGACTTTGATTTATTTAGTGTTACTTTCAGAGCTGTAAGTGCCAAGCTGCTATGGCTCGGGCTAGAGGCTGTATTTATGAACCAATCTTTACGAAACTTCTTGGGTACCTTTGTTATGACCCTGGGACGGGAACGAGTGTTTTTGGGTGTGGTCCGAAATTCAAGATGGCTGCCAGTGGCCATTTTGTACCGATGATGCAAAAATCAGTTTTTTGTACAGAACTTCTGTATGAAAGTTATGATTTGAATAAAGTTTTATATAAATGTATAGTACAATGGGATACATCACATATAATACAGGTTTTTTTCTCGTGCGTAAATTATGCAAATTAGACTGACTTTGATTTATTTAGTGTTACTTTCAGAGCTGTAAGTGCCAAGCTGCTATGGCTCGGGCTAGAGGCCATATTTATGAACCAATCTTTACGAAACTTCTTGGGTACCTTTGTTATGACCGTGGGACGAGAACGAGTGTTTTTGGGTGCAGTCCCAAATTCCAGATGGCTGCCAGCAGCCATTTTGTACCGACGATGCCGAAATCTGTTTTTTGTACAGAACTTCCATATGAAAGCTCTGATTTGAATAATTTTTTGTATGAATGTTTAGTACCATGGGATACATTACATATATTACAGGTTTTTTTCTTGTGCGTAAATTATGCAAATTAGGCTAACTTTGGTTTATTTAGTGTTACTTTCAGCACTGTGAGTGCAAATCCCAATATGGCTCGGGCTAGAGGCCGTATTTATGAACCGATCTTCACGAAACTTCTTGGGTACCTTTGTTATCACTGTGGGACGAGAAGGAGTGTTTTGGGGTCCAGTCTGAAATTCAAGATGGCCGCTAGCAGCCATTTTGTTCAAAATTAAGTGCAATCAGATTTTTGGGCAGAACTTCCAAATGAAAGATCTGATTTGAATAAGTTTTTGTATGAATGTTTAGTACCATGGGATACATTACGTATAATACAGAGTTTTTCTCGTGAATAAATTATGCAAATTAGGGGTCCGGGTAGGACTTAGAAAATTTTGGACCAAAATCCGGAAATTAGTTTTTTGGTTTTTTATGCGTTTTGGTCAATTTTAAGACAAAAAAAAAAAAAATTTTTTACACTGAAAATTTGGGGTCCGGGTGGGACTTGGAAAATTTGGGACCAAAATCCGGAAATTAGTTTTTTGTGTTGTGATGCATTTTGGTCAATTTTAAGAAGAAGAAGAAAAAATTTTAGTCTGAAAATATTTTGTTTGGGACTGAAAATTTCCACACAAAAATAATAATCTACAATGATTGGTCTTAATCTGTAGTCCATTACAGTCACCTTGTAATTCTTTTATTATTGTTGACTGGGCCAAAACAAATACTAATTCCTGTCATATTCATTATTCAGTTGTCTTGGTCACAGCAAGTACTAATTCCTGTCATATCCAAGTTGAGCTACAGAGTCATTGACTCTTTCATTGTTCAACTCAGTATGCCCGGCCCCATAGGGAGGGAGTGGGGGAAAATGCTCCAAAATATTTTAAAAATCTTCTTCTCAAGAACCAGTGTGTGCAATGACTTGATATTTGCTATGGAGCTTCCATATGAGGTGTAGAATCAAGTTTGTTCAAACGAAGTTCATGAAGTAATATTTGGCTTTGTAATAGGAGGGGTAAGATTTTTGGCCCCGCCCAAAATTTCTATTTTCTGAACCGATGGTCCGGTATGAACCAAATTTGGTTTGTGGTAGTATTGGGTCATAAGTACTTGACCCATGCAAAAAAAAAATTCCTGCATCCCCATGGGAACCCTGGGAGGTAAAAGTAGAAATATTTTCAAACGCCCATATTTCCCAAACCCCACGGAACAGAGAGCTTTTATTTGGTATGAAGTATCCTTATGACCAGTAGAATTGAATGGTAAAAAAAAATTGCCATCGGTTATGTTAGGGTGTTCTGTCATGGGCATCGAAAAAATGCTGAGTCAGCATATTTGCAAAAATTAAAAAAAATCTTTTCTCCAGAACCAATCATCAGAATCTTTTGATATTTGGTATACGGCATTCATAGGTGGGTCAGATAAAAGTTTGTTCAAATAAAGCTCATTGGTTCATATTTGGGCTCTCTACAGGAGCCCGAAGTTTTAACATAGGGTAATATGGGGAATATTCTTTAAAAATCTTCTTCTTCAGAACCACCAGTCAGAATCTTTTAATATTTGGTATACATCATTGTTATGAGGGTCAGATTCTAGATTGTTCAAACCAAGTCCCTAGGTTAATATTTGGGCTTCCTACGGAAGCCCAAATTTTATCTTTGTTCAATATGGAGGGTAATTTAAAAAAATGTTCTTCTTCAGATCCATCAGTCAGAATGCTTTGATATTTGGTATGCAACATCTCTATGGGGGTCAGATTCCAGTTTGTTCAAATCAAATTCCTAGGTATATATTTGGGCTCACTCTGGTAGCCCAAATTTTACTTAGTGCAATATGAGAAAATTTCTTTAAAAATCTTCTTCTTCAGATCCACCAGTCGGAATGCTTTTATATTTGGTATACAACATCTCTAGGGGGGGTCAGATTCCAGGTTGTTCAATTTGAGTGCCTAGGTTAATATTTGGGCTCCATATGGGAACATGCAATTTAACTTAGCACAATATGAGGGAATTTCTTCAAAAATCTTCTTCAGATTCACTTGTCAGAATGCTTTCACATTTGGTATACAACATCTCTCGGGGGGTCAGATTCAAGTTTGTTCAAATCGGATCCATAGGTCAATATTTGGGCTCGCTATGGTAGCCCAAATTTGAACTTAGTGCAATTCGAAGAAATTTCTTTACAATTTCTCTTCTTCAGATCCAACAGTCAGAATGCTTTCATATTCGGTACACAACATCTCTAGGGAAGTCAGATTTAACTGTGTTCAAATCAAGAGCCTGGGTTAATATTTGGGCTCTCTATGGGAGCCGGAATTGGCCATTTTGCTGAAGAATTAAAAATTTTGTATTCAGTACCCTCTAGAGGTACTAAGATTAATGCACATAGGTTGTATCAAGGGGCTTCATAGGGGAGCTCTGCATTTTACTTATGATCAACTGAAGAAAAGGCATGATGCTCAGATTATTTTTGTCACTCCTGAGGGACTCAAGGGTTGACAGTGTAGCCTGTGGAGATGGCTTGCTTAATGTAGACTCATTCTTGGACTCAGTTTAAATTGTGTTCTGTACAAGATGAGCGCTTCAGGCCCCGTGGGGCCTCTTGTTTAGCTCACCTGGCCTAAAAGTCCATGTGAGCTTTTGCTATCATTTCACGTCCGTCGTCGTCCGTAAACTTTTCGCATTTTCATCTTCTCTGGAACCGCTGAGCCAGAGGAACCAAACCTGGCAGGAATGGTCTCTGGGAGGTCCTCTACAAGCAATCTCCGTTTTGTTTCCGTCGGATGAAAAACATGGCCGCCAGAGGCATTCTTTGATTTTGGTTAGTGGATTTTCAAAAACCTCTGAAACCACAGGGCCAAATCTTTTGGAACTTCACATGCTTGATGCTTGGGACCCCCTCTACCAACAATTCTCATTTCATGTTGAGCGAGTTGCAAACATGGCCCCAATTGAAGCTTATAATTACCATAGAAACCCAATGGGAAATCACATTTTCATCTTCTCTGGAACAACTGAGCCAACGTGAACCAAACTTGCCAGGAATGATCTATTGCAGGTCCTCTACAAACGATCCTCATTTTGTTCCCATGGGTTGAAAAGCATGGCTGCCAGAAACATTCTTTGATTCTAATTGGTGGATTTTTAAAAATCTCTGAAACCACAGGGCCAAATGTTTTTAAACATTGCATGGGTGATGACTGGGACACCCTCTACCAACGATCCTCATTTAATGTTGACTGGGTTGCAAACATGGCCACAATTGTGGCCTATAGGTACTATAGAAACCCTATGGGAAATAACATTTTCATCTTCTCTGGAACTACTGGGCTGATGTGAACCAAACTTGGCAGGAATGGTCTATAGGAGATCCTCATTTTGTTCCCGTGGGTTGAAAAACGTGGCAGCCAGAGGCATTCTCTGATTCTGATTGGTGGATTTTGAAAAATCTCTTAAACCACAGGACCAAATGCATAGAAATTTTGCGTGGTTGATGCCTGGGACACCCTCTACCAACGATCCTCATTTATTATTGATCGGATTGCAAACATGGCTTTTTGTTACTGTGGGAAATCACGTTTTCATCTCTGGAACTAATGGGCCAAAGTTGGCAGAAATGGTCTTTGGAGGGTCCCCTACAAACAATCATCTTTTTGTTCCTGTCGGTTGGAAAACATGGCTGCCAAAGGCATTCTCTGATTCTGATTGGTCAATAAAAATGTTTTCTGAAACTCCAAGCTAGGCCAAATGTTTTGAAGCTTCACATGATTGATGACTGGGACACTCGGTGGAAGAGGAATAACTTTGCTGTTATATGTTATGAAAATATAAACCCTATGCCGGCAGGGTAGCTTGAATGGCACAGTAAGTGGACAGTGGATTGTAACTAAATCACCTGTGTAGTGGAATAATCACCCAAAGTATCAGTTTCAAATTCTGTACATATGGACAAAAAAGCCACAAACAATGTGCCAGCCAATGGACCTCTGAACATGGAAGTCCATTGGCTAGGACTTTGCTTGTAATTATTATGCTTTGCAACAAATTTGAAGTTATTGCTTGGGTGAAATTTTCACACTGTGGCTGATTTTAGTGAAAAAACACTCGCCACGAACTGTAGCAATTTTCTCCACTGAGAACGTGGGCAATGATAAAATATTGTGTGCAGTTTTATGTTGGGATGTAACTGGAAACAACTTTGCTACTATACTAAGTCAAAAAAAAGTTTAATAGAAACAAATGTGAAAAAATAGCAGAAAAGATGAAATATAGTAGTTCTAATGTTGCATTTTTGTGGACAAGAAGTCGTGCAAAGAGTTTAATGACATGTTGTCTTCCCAACTGTATACAATTTTGCTACGGATTTCAAAATAGCACGTGCTACCCGAGAATGTCAAATTGAATGGGTGACCGACGATTGTCTTCGTGTTATGTTGTTCTAGAGAGCCTGGGTTATCGAGAAAACACGCTAGTTTTTGTCTTCCGACATTTTAAAAAATGCCAAGGTTAACCGAAAATCAGAGATTGCATGCTATTGGTGTGCATGAGGCTGGGATACCTCCAGATGAGCTCGCTGCTGAACTCTGACTCACTGTGGCCACTATTTACTGTCTCATTGGAAGGTATAGAGCCACTAGAGCTACTGCCGACCGGCCGCGCTCAGATCGACCAAGAGTTACGACCCCTGCACAAGACCGACATATCAGGACGTCTCACATGCGGGATCGCTTCCTTCCGGCGATGAGGGCAGCAGCAATTTTTCCCGGTAGAACTAATAATAGAATCAGTGCACAAACTGTGCGCAACAGACTCGCTGAACACGGCATCCGCAGTAGGCGTCTATAACACGGATCAATCCTTACCCAACGTCATCATACCGTCCGAATGGCAAGGGTACGTCAGCGTGTTCTCTGGATTCGGCAGCGTTGGAGCACAGTTCGCTTAGTGATGAATCACGATTTTGTCTACGACGCGCTAATGTTAGGGCAAGAGTATGTCGCCGATGAGGAAAACAGTTTTCTGATGCTTGCGTGCGGGAATGCGACCATTTCGGTGGGGGTAGTGTAATGGTTTGGGTAGGAATTTCTTTGCACCATCGAACGCAGTTGATCTTCATCGATGATTATCTGAATGGACAGCGATATAGGGACGCAATTCTTAACGCTGTTGTTGTCCCGTTGTTCAACGCTAACGTCGGATTGCAGTTATTCCAGCAAGACAATGCCCGATGTCACGTGGCGCGTATCTGTCGTGACTTTCTGGAGGAGCAGAGCATCAAACTTCTTCCCTGGCCCCCACTTTCGCCAGATTTGTCGTCAATCGAGCATCTTTGGGATCAAATGGACCGTGAGGTTCGACTTCATGATCTTCATATGTTAGGCGATTTACTTAATGTTCTAAGGCAGGAGTGGAACTCAATACCACAGGGTGACATCCGGAGAATTATTAGATCTATGTGCCGCCGATGACTTGGCATGCAAGAGGCAAAGGGTGGACATACACGCTATTGACTGCATGTATGAACGTTTCATTTCACCCCATGTCTGAATTGCGACGTCCTGACGTGACGCTGGCGAACATGAAATGATTCAAATTCATACAGCTAGACCCGAAATACGAATTTACAATAATTTGTTTGGGATTAAAGTGGATAATACTAAAAACATTGCTCCTCAAAATTTATTATACTTTCTTTTTTGACTCAGTATATATGTTATCAGAAAAACTGTCAAGTTGTAATTGATGACAGGTGTTTGGAAAACATGGTGTAATTTACTGGTCAGCTCCAAATGATAGTATACAAATATTCTCCACATTATTATTCTTTGATTTTATCTTTCATTCGAGATAGACATAATGACAAATCCATTGAATAAAACGTTCTTTGTGTAACCCTTTACCGATGCAAAGCTCTTTAACCCTTTACCCAACGTAACGGCCAAAACCGGCCAGCGCTATTCTCAAAAATCGCCAATTAATTTTCAAAATATTTTCATTTTTTGTCTCAAAAACATAGGTTATGACCTCTCGTTGGAACGAGCTCGTCGAGCTCGTTCCAACGAGGGGTCATAACCTATGTTTTTGAGACAAAAAATGAAAAACATTAGTTATTCAAGAATTTTTTTTGCAAGTGTCGTCTGCTTTTCATGTTAGGTAAAGGGTTAAAAGAGAGTATTGTCTGAAAAACTGTAATTTTCAAAATGTTCTTTAACCTTCTTTTACTGATTTTTATTGAAACAGAGTTCGTAAATGTGAGCTGGCATTATTTGGTAAACAGTATAACTATGATACTGTTGATTTCTAACTTAACCCTGCACATATGGTTTCAGAGAAGTAGATATGGATTTCCAGTAATTATGGGTGGAATATTAGGAAATGTAGTCTGTCCATCCGTCCATCCATCAGTCCATCCATCCGTTGTTCGTCTATCTGCCTGGATGTGCCTGACAGATTGCCTGCCCACGTGCCCACCCACGCACCCTCCCATATTCCCGCCGGCGTGCTGGATTGGTCTGATTGGTCGATTTTGAAAAATCTTCTCTGAAATTACAAGGCCAAATGTTTTGAAACTTCACATGCTTGATGACTGGCACACCCTCAACCAATGATCCTCATGTAATGTTGACTGTGTTGCAAACTTTTGCCGCAATTGCAGCTCATAGTTACCATGGAAACACAATGGGAAATCACATTTTAGCTCACCTGGCCTAAAAGGGCATGTGAGCTTTCCTCACCACTTGGCGTCCGGCGTCGTCCGGCGTCTGTAAACTTTTCACATTTTCATCTTCTCATCTGTAACCACTGACCCCGTGTGAACCAAACCTGGCAAGAATGGTCTATGGGAGGTCCTCTTCAAACGATCCCCATTTAGTTTCCGTCGGATGAAAAGCATGGATTCCAAAGGCATTCTTTGATTCTGGTTGGTGGATTTTCAAAAATCTTCTCTGAAACCGCAAGGCCAAATGTTTTGAAACTTCACATAAATGATGACTGGTACCCCCTCTACCAATGATCTTCATTTAATGTTGATCGGGTTACAAACATGATCGAAATTGCGGCTTACATTTACTACAGAAACCCTATGAGAAATCACATTTTCATCTTCTCCTCTGGAACTACTGAGCCGACGTGAACCAAACCTGGCAGGGATAATCTATAGGAGTTTCTCTACAAACGATCCTCAATTTGTCCCCATGGGTTCAAAACATGGCCGCCCGAGGTATTCTTTGATTCTGATTGGTGGATTTTGAAAAATCTTCTCTGAAACCACAGGGCCAAATGTTTTGAAACTGTGCATGGATAATGACTGGGACCACCTCTACCAACAATCCTCATTTAATGTTGATCGGGATGCAAAAATGGCTTCAATTGCGGCTTATAGTTACTATAGAAACCCTATGGAAAATCACATTTTCATCTTCTTCTCTGGAACTACTGAGCCGACGTGAACCAAACCTGGCAGAGATAATCTATGGGAGGTCCTCTACAAACGATCCTCATTTTGTTCCCATGGTTTGAAAACATGACCGACATAGGCATTCTTTGATTTTGGTTGCTGCATTTTCAAAAATCTTCTCCTTTGAAACTGCCAGGCCAAATGTTTTGATACTTCAAATAAATGATTACTGGAACCCCCTCTACCAACGATCCTCATTTAATGTTGACCATATAAGAAATCACATTTTCATCTTCTTCTCTGAAACTGCTGAGCCGACGTGAACCAAACCTGGTAGGGATAATCTATGGGAGGTCCTCTACAAACGATCCTCATTTTGTTCCCATGGGTTGAAAACATGGCCGCCAGAGATATTCTTTGATTCTGATTGGTGGATTTTGAAAAATCTTCTCCTCTGAAACCACAGATTCAAATATTTTGAAACTTTGCATGGTTAATGACTGGGGTCCTCTCTACCAACGATCCTCATATAATGTTGATTGGGTTGCAAACATGGCTTCAATTGCGGCTTATAGTTACTATAGAAACCCTATGGGAAATCACATTTTCATCTTCTTCTCTGGAACTACTGAGCCGACGTGAACCAAACTTGGCAGGAAAGATCTATGGGAGGTCCTCTACAGACGATCCTCATTTTGTTCCCGTGGGTTGAATACATGGCCGCGAGAGGTATTCTTTGATTATGGTTGGGGGGATTTTCAAAAATCTTCTCTGAAACTGCAAGGCCAAATGTTTTGATACTTCAAATTAATGATGACTGGGATCCCCGCTACCAACGATCCTCATTTAATGTTGATCGGGTTGTAAACATGGCCGCAATTGCGGCTTATAGTTACTGTTGAAACTCTATGGGAAATCACATTTTCATCTTCTTCACTGGCACCACCGAGCTAATGTGAACCAAACCTGGCAGGGATAGTCTATGGAAGGTCTTCTACAAATGCTCCTAATTTTTGTTACTGTGCATCGAAAAACATGGCTGCCAGAAGCATTTATTGATTTTGATTGGTGGATTTTGAAAAATCTTCTCCTCTGAAATCACAGGGCTAAATGTTTTGAAACTTTGCATGATTGATGACTGAGACACCCTCTACCAACGATCCTCATTTAATGTTGATCGGATTGCAAACATGGCTGCAATTGTGCCTTATAGTTACTATAGAAACCCTATGGGTAATCAGAGTTTCATCTTCTTTTCTGAAACTACTGAGCTGATGTGAACCAAACCTGGTAGGGATAGTCTATGACAGTTCCTGTACAAACGCTCCTCATTTTGTTACCTTGTATCGAAAACCATGGCTGACAGAAGCATTTTTTGATTCTGATTGGTGGATTTTGAAAAATCTTCTCCTCTCAAGCCACAGGGACAAATGTTTTAAAACTTTGCATGGTTGATGACTGGGACACCTTCCACCGATGATCCTCATTTAATGTTGATCGTGTTGCAAACATGACCACAACTGCGGCTTATAGTTACTATAGAAACCCTATGGTAAATCACATTTTCATCTTCTTCTCTGGAACCACTGAGCCGATGTGAACCAAACTTCGCAGAAATGGTCTATAGGAGGCTCTCTACAAACGATCCTCTTTTTGTTCACGTTGGTTGGAAAATATGTCCACCAGAGACATTTTCTGATTCTGACTGATGGATTTTGCAAAAATTTTCCCCTCTGAAACTACAAAATCAAATGTTTTGAAACTTCACATGATTGAGGACTGGGACACCTTCTACCAATGATCCGCATGTAATGTTGATGTAATGTTGCAAACATGGCCACAGTTGCAGCTCATAGTTACCATGGAAAGCCTATGGGAAATCACATTTTTATATGTAGTTGCAGGTGGGCGATTACAGGCTCTTTGGGGCCTCTAGTTTATATGTAGTTCTGTCAGGTGAGCGATTACAGGCTCTTTAGAGCCTCTAGTTTTCAAAGAAACCCAGTAAGTCAAAATTTGGGCTCCCAAATTTTGCGCTACACTCAGAATTTCTATTTTCAGATCCATTGGTCAGATGTGAACCAAATTTGTCATGTAGTGTATAACTGGGTTATAAGTATTTAATTTATCCCGGAATTTTATTTATTTTTTTTTTTTTGGTGGGTAGAGAGAACCACAGTAGTTGAAAACAAAACAGAAATTTCGTTCGGTTGTTTTTTTAATACCCTACAGAACAGAGCTTGCTATGAAGCTTTCCAAGGACCAGCAGAAATGAATGGCCAAAAAGTTGCCTTTGGTTGTGTCAGCAAATCAAAAGATTGCTCTTGCTGCTGATCACTTACTGATACACTCATCTCTTTTCACAACTTGAGCCAGGTGAGCGTTTTAGGCTCACTTGAGCCTCTGGTTTAAAATAAAACACGTTAATTGAAATGATAGGGGGCTCAGTGGTAGACTGTTGGACTTCCATGATAGAGGTCCCGAGTTCGATCTCCGTACGGGACGACCCGCGTTGTGTCCTTGGGCAAGGCACTTTATCCCGGTTGCCTACATGGGGGCACGATGAGGCCGTGTACTAATGCGTACTGCACGTCGATGTTGCACATGTCTTCAACCGCTGTTTCCTGCTTGAGAGGAGTTTGAACAGAGTTAGCATGTTGAGCAGCTGACAGTTGCTCGTCGATGTTCGGTGGTTCTCTCCGGGTACTCCGTCTTCCTCCACCCGTAAAACTGTCACAGTCACGATTAGCCATCGTGCATAAGTATGTGACCTTAAACACCAAAAAATAAATAAATATTAAAATAATAAATCATCTTGATATTGTGTGCATTGGGTAAGATGTTAAAATTGCTTGAATTCTAAATCAGAAATGCCAGGCACATGAATGCCTGACTTATTAGCTAACCTGACTGAAAGTCAGGGTGTGCTTTTGCCTTCAGTTGACATCCGTTTGAATTTCAGTCTTCTTTAAATTAAGTCCATGGGTTCTTTTTGTGAGGAAATTCTTCCAAAATCTTCTTCACCTCCACCAATCAGTATCTTCTCATATTTGGTATACATAATCCTTATGGGGGTTCATTAAGCCTTTACCCAACGAATCGGTCGCATCCGCCCGCGTAATATGCAAATTCAGCAGTTGAAAAAATATTATTTTTCAAAAACTTTCAACAAAACCATATCATGTGACCCCCTCGTTCCAAAGAGGGGCACATGATATGGTTTTGTTGAATTTTTTTGAAAAATTTGAAAAAATGTTATTTAAAATAATAAATTTTGATATCGTCTGCGTTGGGTAGTGGGTTAAGTTTATTCAAAGAAAAAATGTGGGTTCGTATTTGGTTTCTCTGTGAGAGCCTAAATTCTAACTTTGTGAAATATGAGGAATATTTTTAAAAAATATTCTTCTTCAGATCCATCACTTAGAATCTTTTCATATTTTGGTATTCAACATCCTTAGGGGTCTCAGATTTAAGTTTACTCAATTTCAAATCAAGTCTGTGGGTTCATATTTAGGTTCCCCACTTGGGCCTGAATATCAGCTTAGTGCAATATAAGAAATAACTTTTAAAAATCATCTTCTTTAGATGAACCACTTCGAATCATTTGATATTTGGTATACATCGTCATTAAAGGGGCCAGATTCAAATTTGTTCAAATGAAGTCCATGGGTTCTTCATTTGACCCAACCTGCGTAGTCTTTTCTGTGGGAAGCCCGTTTGTCGTTTTTCCGCATAATCTCAAGCCTAATGTAGGGTGTACACTGGGGGTGGGGGTTGAAAAACAATACATCATTATTCAGAGTATTTTGGTTAGTCATTGCAGTATGCACACATGTACAAGGTGACACTTCCTGTTTGCATGCGTCTTTCTGATCCCTAAACACAAATACCCTCATTCCGTGTAGACAACTTGATCCAGTTGAGCATTTAAGCCTCTCTTGAGCCTATGGTCTAAGAAGAAGTCGTGGAAAATTTGTAAAGGTTCGGCTAATCGACGCAAAATGGGTGTTGTACTTGGTGGGGGGGGGGGGGGGGGAAGTCCTTAACCCTCTGTGCGCTAATGTGAAAATGGGAATTTAACCAATTCATTCTTCTTTTACAGAGTATGGAGAGCACAGTCGAACAAGACTGAATCGGTAAAATTCCTAATTGCATTATAGGAAAAAAATTTTGTTTTGATTTAAATGTGTTTGCAAAGGGTCAAATTACATTTTTCTTACGCACTGTAAACAAAACCTACACCTAGCATTCATCCTTGGGAAGCTCTCTACGAGAGCTTTCCAAGGAAGAATGTCAGGTATGCATATTATTCATGTGGAGTACAGATAAGAGAATTGCAAACTGATTTGTCAGAATACGATTAACTTCATAATGCTGCTGGTGGATATTCCTGCAACGATTTCCGTTCTGAACGTAAGTGCGGAACAGACTGCGTGGTTTAGTGTTCATGTTTATGGGGATTACATAAAACAGGCGTGTAACAAATACCTTTGTTGTGTACATGAGACAGCCATCGATGCTAAAAATGAGCCGGTCGGTCTATTTGCAGTAAGTTCCCGAACTGCAATAAGTCCCCGAATTGCAGTAAGTAACTTTGCGGAAATTCCTCGGTATGCGGCAACGTGCTATTAATCCTTTGTCATCTTTATAATACCGTCGGTATTAAGGAATCTTTGTATGATTTGAGTAGTGTTTTATGACGTTAGTTTGTGTTTTGATTATTTATTTATTTATTTTATTAGTGTTTAAGGTCAAATACTTATACACAATGGCTAATCGTGACCGTGACAGTTTTACGGGTGGAGGAAGCCGGAGTACCCGGAGAAACCCACCGAGCAACGGCAAGCAGCTGTTAGCTCTCCAGCATCGTAACTCTGAACTCTGCACCGCGGCACAGGCAGGGTTAGATTGGTTGAAGACATGCGCACCATCGACGTGCAGTACGCCTGAGTTCACAGCGTCATCGTGCCCCCATGTAGACAATCGGGGTTAAGTGCCCTGCCCAAGGACACAACGCGGGAACGCGAATCAGTCGCTGAAATGGGCTGAAATGGTCACCCATCCAACTACTAACCGCGCTCGACATTGCTTAACTTCGGTGAACTGACGAGAACCGGTTTCCGCGACGGCACCACGCCCGCTGTGTTTTGATTAGTACTCTGCGATTCTCTTTTGCAAATCATGATAAATTGTTCAGCTTTGCTTAATATATTGGCAGCGCGTTTTCTTTTTATTTGTCCGGGTTTTGTTTTCCTGCATGCTGTGGTGCCATTACCATTCTTGCCTCGTCAGTTGTTCGTATGATATTTTCCCCTAGCTGACTTGACTTGTTTGAGAAATTTCTCGAAGTGTTTAGCTCTTTTTTCATTCGATTTTCAATTCCAAATTCCGTGATGCACTTCAAGCTTTCTATACTCTGGTTATGATATTTTGTTACCGATTTTAAATAAACTTCTCTCTAATTCCGCGTATTCACGATCAGTAACACAGTATATCATCATTATCAATTCAGAAAGTGCTTCAGATTTCCATTCAATAGATTGTTTAACCCTTTACCTAACGAATCGCGTTGTCGGGTGGCTTGGGTAATTTGCAAACTGAGCGGTAAAAGAAAAAAAAATTCAAAATATTTCAACAAAACACGGCATATCATGTGACCCCCTCATTTGAACGAGCTCACCACGCTCGTTCCAATGAGGGGTCACATGATAGGGTTTTGTTGAAATCTTTTTGAAAAATTTAAAGAAAATAGTAATTAAAACTAAAATATTTGATATTCTTTACGTTGTGCTTAAAGGGTTATGAATATGGTTTAATGATTCGTTGATGTTATTGGTTCATTCTTGAAGATTTGGTGGTAAACCTGGAAGCTGAGATGTCCTGAAATTTTTCTTAAGGAGTGGCAGTAATCTATTTTCTCAATAATCACTGAATTTCTCCTTGTATTTATTTTCTAACATTCCTATTGTCCATTTAACTTTTTGCATCCTATAATCAAATATCACGTAGCTGTCCGTTTTATTTAACCCTTTACCCAACGTAACGGCCAAAACCGGCCAGCGCGATTCTCAAAAATCGCCAATGAATTTTTATTATTTTTTCATTTTTTGTCTCAAAAACATAGGTTATGACCCCTCGTTGGAACGAGCTCGTCGAGCTCGTTCCAACGAGGGGTCATAACCTATGTTTTTGAGACAAAAAATGAAAAAAATTAGTTATTCAAGAATTTTTTTTGCAAGTGTCGTCTGCTTTTCATGTTAGGTAAAGGGTTAATCCATTCTCGCCGAAGATTTCCTCTACTATTATTTGATTCATAACATGAAACACTTTCATATGTTTATCAAATTAAAAAAAATGAATGACTCCAATCAGTAAAAAAACAATGATTAACAATAGACTTATGTAAGTGACAACACTGTAATCCGATCAACTACCAAGACAATATATTAATAACACCTTTCGCGTACACCGAGGAACTTCCGCAAAGTAACTTTCTGCAATTCTGGAACTTCCTGCAACTCAGGAACCTACTGCAAACAGACCGACCCAAAATGAACTAACACCAAGAAAGCAGTCCGTGTGACCCCATGGCCACCCCCACCCCCCCCCCACCCCCTCCCTACTCGCCTGACTACAGAAATGAACTGGACACGCAAAATGTTCAGTCTGAGCTCAAATGAAACTGAACATCCTCACTCTCGGGGCCAAGTAAGGAAACTAGAACATCCCCTCAAGCTCCTAACTGTGATCTTCCAATCTCTTAGTAACAAGAAACCTGACTTTCATCTCAGTGACGAGAAACCTGACGTCACCTTTGCTTTAGAGACCTGGATTGATAGATCAATCTCCTCCTCTGACTTCCTTGACAGTGATGACTTCTCAGATATCACAAAGATAGAACACCCCAACCTTGTCTTGTGGGGGCGCCCTGCTTGCTATATCTAATAAGTTCTCTCCCCATTAAGTAATAGAACTTAAAATTGACTGTAAGGCTGCCTGGGCGGAAGTGGATCTTCCCAGTTACGAAAATCTTGTTTTGGGTACCTTCTACCGACCACTTTCCTCGTATTGCAAATACCTTGCCGACTGGAAACCTCGATGAGTCGAATTAGACCCTCGTCTAACTCCACGATTATCTTGAGTGATGACTTCCACTTATGCTACATGTGCGTAGACTGGACAGGACTAAATATCACGCCCAGAGGGAAAGGTGCCATTCTCTTCACCACAAACTTCTCACATTTAAAGAATGCCTCTCGTCATCTTGTAATCAAAACATGCCATAAAGAAACAGGACAAGCTGCCCTGGATAATTAAACTCAATATAAAACTAGATGATTTCAAAGTCTCAAGGCGAATTTCCAGAAATCATTTAGCTGAGCACGACCAATGCCGAATCACCTAACAACGAGGAAGAGGTGTTTGTCGCTTGTTTGCACACCAAGCCACTCGATAACCCATACGTCGTCGCTCGTTTTGAATGAAATATAACAAAAATAGCATAGACTTTGAAGTGACCTCAAAACGTCAAAAATGGCGATAAATCGAAACTATAAAAACAGCTATCTCCTATTTTTCTAAGCTCTACAACATAATAAAATTTTAACAAAACCAGACGCATTTAAGTTTTGACCCTATGACGTCTCAGAGTTCCGCCATAACGGTTGGGAATTTTGTATAACAGTAGGGCATTTTTAGATATGGATTTCAGTTGAGGTTGTATTACCAAGGTTTTAAACAACGAAAGGCTGGGCCTCAAAATTAGTGTGGACGTGAATGGTGTAGAAGAAAACGTAAAGTCGGCATCGGGTGCGTAAATTTGAAATGAAAATATAAAATCGCCCAATTTCAAGTAACAAAAGACCGCAACTCAGTTGAAAATGGGCGGGCGCAGCTGAAATTCGTTACATACTGCTACTTCCATATGCTGATGCTACAAACCAAGTTTGAAAACTAGGTCAAATCATATTAAAGTTATTGCACGGCAACCAAACTGAACCAATAAACGGCCCAATTTTGTAAAAGGTCCGTAACGTTAGTAAAAATGGGCGAACTAAGCTGAAATTCATTAGCAACCTATATTTTCCTATGCTAATGCAACGAAACAAATTTGAAAACTAGGTCAAATCATACTAAACTTTTTGCACGAAAACCACAAACGGTCCAATTAGTCGAAACAAAGGCCCGCAACTCTGGTCAAAATGGTCTGGTCCAGCTGAAATGCATTACAAACGTGTATTCCCATGCTACAAACCAAATTTGAAAACTCTAAGGCAAATCATACTCAAGTTATTGCACGGAAAACCAAAACGGACAGGCGGACAAAACTAGTAACATAATACATCCCGACTTCAACCGGCTTATAAAACTAGTACAGAAGTCAAGCAGTTCATGCAGATACATTCTTTGATGGACAGAACACGGGAGTAGTTCCACATTTTTACCGAAAATAAAATGATAGACCATCCCTGCTACCACCAATATAATTAAACTAGAATGAAAGTGAAATTGCAGCAGAGTGATATACCCCCATGTAAAACATGGAAGTATAAGAACTAGATGATTTTGAAACTGCAGAGCAATACCTAGAAGTCATCGAACGAAGCACGGCCAACGACGTTTCGCCCCAACATAGAGAGGAAGGTGTCTGTCGCCTTTTAACGTACCAAGTCGCCGGTTAGAAGGTAATTTTTTGAATTTGGTCTTTTTTAAGCATGCGAGAAACGGGGATGTACACGGAAACTGGGATAGTGCCATTTAAGACTTATAATTCACTGTTACGGGCATAGAGATGGACTAAGTCAAACTTGCATCTTCAAGACCGTCGTCAATGGGTCCGGACACTACCTTTAAATAGATAATCACCAGGACGTAAAGACGAAAAGAAATCGCGGATAATTTCAAATTAACCAATTTACAGCTTTTTCGCTATTAAGCCTTCATGGGTTAATGACGAAAAAGCTGTAAATTGGTTAATTTGGAATTAAAATTGAAGAAACGACAGTGGTAGGCTCAGTCCAAACTACTGAACGCAGTTACTTAAAATGTTTCAAATTTGTTCTATCATTCCTGCTCGACAGTTTCGTATCTTTGTCGAGTGCTGAGACCGCATGAGAACACCGTGGATCGCGTGGAAACCGAGCGGCGATTCGTCCCTGCTTTATTCTCAGTGCAATGACTTTTCCACTCACTATTAACCTGTCACCGGCCGAGTTTGGCATTATTTCTGACTATTTGATGAACTGTTCAACATTAATCGCTCGCACCTTTATATAGGAACGAACGGTTGGAGTTGAACTGTTTTTCTTAGACTGTATTAAACTGACAAGTCGGTCATTTCTATACAAAGATACCCAGATCGTCGGCCACTGATTAATGAATATTTTTAAGTAAAAAATAGATCACTTTTTAGAAATACGCTACAGCATAAAAAGAGGTGTGTTTCAGGTATTTCTTTATCGTACTCGTGGATTGGTTGTTTGAAACTTTGTGGCCGGGGATGGGGAAGCTACGTCTATTAAACAGTTTTATATGTCAAATGAATCAAATGAATCACGATTTGAAGGTAAGAGAGCGCACTCCCAGGAAGTGCTCTGTCATCCATGTTGATGATGTTGTGGCATACTGTGATTCCAGCAGATAGAGTAGGAAATTAAATTCAGCATACCTTCGTGCATCTTACGGTGATATTTCCTTCCGCAAACTTCAGTAGATTAGCAACCGGGCGTGTCACAAGCATGCCCTGATCGCAGTGGTCTCTAGTACACCAGACGTCATAATATGCGATAACAGGGTCTTTTATTTTTTGCTACTGAGTCTTATACCGAAATTTTAGAGACATTTGACGCAATTCTATTTTTATGCCGTTTCGATATATCACACCACTTGCAGGTATTTGTATTTTAATTCTTTGAATGTTCATTAAACGCACATTATATACCACACATATAGGCGCACATAATGCAAAATTAAAGACTCGATATCTCAAGCCGTTCTCGAGGAGTAGAGATAACAAGAAGTTCAAATGAAAAGCGTCCTCAAATTTTCGACCCACACGATATCTCGAAGCGGAAATCTGACCCCTACCATTTTCGCACATCATATACCACATATACAGGCGCGCATAATGCAAAAGGACCGGACTCGGTACCTCCAGAGTAGCAGAGCGATGGATCTGCCCAATTCAGCCAGATCTAGTAACGTCATGTTTGGTTGTCATGGTTGACTTTTCTGTACACTATCTGTTATATAGTTCAATATTTATTCTGCTCACTTCGATCTGTTCAGTTAATTGGGGGATTTTCACATGGCCCTATGGCCTCATTCGACAGAAAATGGGAGTCGAAGGGCAGTCGTTTTTTATTTAGGGGCGCTGGAATTGGGGCACCACGGGACATGCTGATGAAGTAAAGTGAGCCGGCTAGGTAAAACATATCTTAAGGTGTGTAGATCAAGAACAAGAATACCTGGATTAGGTTCAGAACTAGGCTGAACAAGCCGGAAAAGCTAAAGTAACAATAAGCAAAACTGTTCCAACAGGCTCTTCTACTCTACCAGAGAATACTCCAGTACAAACGAATAGGATTGAACAGACAGAAACCAGAGCAAATCTGAAAGGGAGAAACCGAGGATTTGTTGAGACATCCGAATAGTAAAACCATTGTTGGGTAATTCTACGAAGTAAAATTATTCCTATACAAAGGAACGGTCATATAGCATTGCATGCTACTATTATACAAAGGAACGCGACTGTTACTGGAAAAAAAGCCCATTCTGGGGCTTCGCCAAGTCCATTTCGGTAGTTTTGGGTGATTTTTTTTGTGATTTGGGGACATTGTCGGGTTTATTTGGGTAATTATTTCTACTCTTGTACACGGGAACACACCCTCGTGCTGTTGTAGTACATCCAGGCTCATGGCAACCATAGAAACCAAGATGGTGGCCTCCAGTATACAAAATGACGACGGAAACACGTATCACCCTAACAACACGCGCTGAGCATGCGCATTAGGACCACATATCACTATGGAGATGACGTCACAAGATGGCCGCTCACGCAGGCTACCATGCCAACTAAAGATGACGTCACTAGGTCATGTGCCTGTGACGTCACATGAAATCCTGCTGAATCGGTCCGATTCATCGCTTTTACAACTACTCTCCAGCCAGATATCATAATAATAATAATAATAATAATAATAATAATAATAATAATAATTAAATGATCATTAAATCTTCTAAACGATCTCAAGCCACGTGTATTGTCATGTATACCATCAAACAACCGAGGGTACTTCTTGTAGCTTTGGAATTTTAATTTGTCAGCAACATCGGTAAAGGATTACCAATCCTGTTATCGAAAGGGTCCCTACTGTTACCACTTTTATCAAAACATTGATAAGAATGGGATGCAGAGCCACAGTTCAGGAGCCACACGATTATAAAGCAAATGATTAGATCGAGATGGCATCAGAACAGTCATAACACGATATTAATTCAAGCAGTGATATCTGGGGTTTTCCGCGTTTTGTGGCCTGATGTTACCAAAGTGTGCATTGTTGTTACTATTTTTAAGGTAACCTTAGGGACAGTAACATGGGGGACATTTGGAGGTTTGCGATGGTGATTGCCCGGGATGTACTTTGAGTCACAAAATGTATGCTGCCACCTGCAGGTCACTTGGCACAAAATGAACGCGGGGAGCATTTGGTTAATAATAATTCCCACCCCAAACCTGTAGTCATGATAACAATAGGGATTGGCTGGACATATGGTCACCTTCTTAGCGTGTAGTGTTGAGATATATTGGAAAACAACCTCTTCTCTCAGTAGGTGATATGTTTTCAACCAAACTGTTTATTGAGTGGAATCAGCTAACCAATAATTGCGTATTCTTCCAATTAAAGCCTAGTGTACTCTACGATTGCCTCTTCCGGTAACTGTAGAGACACTCCCTCGATGGAGAAAAAATTGAGCCAACCATAACCACAGACATTGTACATTTACCGAGTATTTCGCATTTAGGGCTCAGAGACATCACACTTGATGCAAAACAGTGGGAAAAAATCCAAACTTTGTGAAATATGTAATAGTTGGATGACTTTCCACTTGAACGTCGGAAGTTTTTGCAATTTCCACCACATAACGAGTATCCAAACCTCCATAAAAGCTTGCAAGCGCCCTTTAAAATCAGTTGAGTTAACAATCAAGCCAAATCAATAGGTTGAGTGAATATGAAGTGGGTTCATATTCACCCACAGGGCTCGAGAAAATATTTGCGAGAATCCATCCCTGCTAAGAGTGTCCCAGGATCCCATAAGGACCACCATGGTTGAATCCTTCTTGTATACAGATAACACATGTTAACCCATTACCCAATAGGTCTTTTTAATTTTTAAAACATAAACTGAATTTGATGATATTTTTAAAAAAACAAAACAATATTTACCAATAAAACTTTACAAATATGGATTTCATTGGAACCGGCTCATTGAGCCGGTTCCAGTGACAGCCATATTTGTGCAATTTTATTGACAAAGTGTCAGTATATTTCGGATCATATTAGCCTTGTATTGGCTTAATTTGCTTCCTTTATGATAGGTAAAGGGTTAAATTGACTCAATTCTTTTCACGCGAATCCTAGCAGAGGTGCAGCAAGAGCCAACATGGATTCTCGCTGGTTTTGTTGCGCGAATCTTTGCGTGAATCGATTCTTGGATTCTCGTCGAAATATAAGTCCTGACTCAGCCCAGTTGATTGGGGTCAAGTTTTAACCCAACTGATTTTAGAATGCCTAGATTTGCGATCTGTAGGGAGGCAACCTCATCCTGACGTGTAGTTGATGGCTTATAAAATAGTTTGTTCAGATATTTTTCTTGAGAAAAAGTAATGGACAGTGAATATCCACTTCTTTTTTGAAAATCCGTATGTGCCTGAATGTGGGGAATGTTAAAAGATTTACAACGCAATTATAACTCCATCATCTGACTGATTGTAGGGAAGATCTCTCTTATCTCGGATATTAATTAATCAAATGATAGAGTTAATTTGCGAATGACAATATATGCAGAACCGATCATAATCAGAGGCGACGGACACAGGTTGGGGGGGGGGGGGTGTAACAGGGGACAGAGCTACTTTTTTCCACAGACATGTTGTTCTGTTTTACAATGAGTTACAATGGGAGCACGTAAACGTGTCAATGTATAGGCACGTGTCAATGTATAATATATTATTTGCAAACCCAAACAACATATGGTCAAAGACTCCGACATTCGATCGCTTCTGTCCATTTCTTCTACACCAACTATCTTCCAACCCGAAGGATAGCCTTCGGGTTGGAAGATGGTTGAAGTAGAAGAAATGGACCGGACAGAGACCACTTCGCGGCATGCTCATCTGTAAACGAGAGACTGTTGTGTGTGTTGTGGTACATATATCAACATATGTTTGTAACTTTTCTCCCACTAGGCCGGGCCGAGGAAACCTTGAAAATTTGTGCCCCTTCAGTTTTATCGAGCTTCCGCCGTCTCAGAATAAAATAAGCGACAACAATGGTCGGGATCGGCTGCATAAGTGCTAAAATACTATTCTCTGTAAAATAGGCTCCAATGGGTCGAAGTAAACCTACGCGACAAATTCCAAAAACAATGATTAAAAATGTAGTCTTTTTTTAATTTGAAGAAATTAACACTCATCTGCAATAACAATTATGCAAATGGACAAAACTACAATGGAAAAGTAATACAAACATTTTGAAAATGTAGATTCAAGAGAGAGAGAATAAATAATATAATAATATTGATAATAGTGGATAGAGAAAAAATATAAGACAACAACAAAAAGATACGTGATAGTGGTGCTCGTTTTGTAACCAGTGGGGGTAGATGGGTACATCGATTGTCCACAAGGGACGCAATACTTATTGAATTTTTTTTTTTTTTTTTTTTCATTTTTTTATTTTTTGGGGGGTGGGGGGGGGGGGTTGTTATCGGGATATAAGTTCTCACTGTATGAGTTTGAGACTAATTCAGGATAGGCTCCTTGTCACAAAGTCAAGATATAACTGCGTTTAAGAAACATACCTATTACGTTTTCCACTCTCGCGCCCTCACACTCACATTCTTTCCTCCTAACGCTTCTAATTTTGTTGACTAATGGATAGAAACTGTAAAACCTTTTCGCTAGTTTTATCTAACAATCATATAGATTTTGGCCTGAAAAACACGAGAAACGGTACGTATCACATAATGTGTTCCGATTCCGTATCATATAGACGACTCATTCCGATTCCGTATCATATAAACGACTCGTTTCCGGTAGCGCTACGGGCTATCATAACAGGCACATGGATACATTCTATGTGCGTTTCAGTGATCGACCGAACATTATGTCCCAAAAATGTTTAAAAATAATTTACCTAACATGAAAAGCAGACTAATTTTTTTTTTCATTTTTTGTCTCAAAAACATAGGTTATGACCACTCGTTGGAATGAGCTCGTTCCAACGAGGTGTCATAACCTATGTTTTTGAGACAAAAAATTAAAAAATAATGAAAATTAACTGGCGATTTTTGAGAATAGCCTTTTCCTGTTTTGGCCTTTGCGTTGGGTAAAAGGGTTAAGATTTAATGTGTGTATTTGACAGAATTGTTAGATAACTGAATTATCATGATAATGTGCATGTCCTGTGATTTGCATCAGATTCTCGGTGGTGTCCAAAAGCCGGCTCGTTGAGATCATGATAATCTGTATGCATTAGCTCACTTGATTTGAAGTCAGTGTACGTTTTTGACATCACTAACGTCCTTTGTCCGTTTTTTTTTTTTTATTTCGATCTTCTTTTGAGCCACTTGACCAAATTCGAATATACTGGACACATTACCTTTGGGTCAAACTCAAGTTTGTTTAGATGATGATACGAACCTTGTGTGGAGTTAGTATGTTGGGGAGCTGACAGTTGCTCGCCGTTGCTCGGTGGTTCTCTCCGGGTACTCCGGCTCCCTCCACCCGTAAAACTGTCGTGGTCATGATTAGCCATTGTGCAGAAATATGTGACCTTAAACACCAATAAATAAATAAATTAGTATAAATGTTTAGAAGGTAATTCTTTTCCGAGGAAGGATAAAGACTTGCAAATTACAGTAAAAAAACACATTCGCTAAATAAGAGTCAAAGTGGACGGTTACTTAGTTGTTTCTAATTAGCTTGCCATAAAAAGCCAAGTTTCCTTTTGTAACTTTTAATAAGGAAAACAACAGACAGCTCTGAGAGCTGTCTGTTGTTTTCGTTTATTAAAAGTAACAAAGAGCTGTCTGAGGATTTCATTTATTAAAATCAACAAAGTTAACCTTTGCTTTATTTTTCAGCTGATGTCATGGGTGTTTTCTCAACAATTACATGTTTCTTTAGTAGACCTTCCCGCCCATCTAATAATTTCAGGGGAGATAACTTTATCGAAAGTTGATTTTCATGACGAGAAAAGTCAGGGATGGAAGATGACCGATTGGGGAGGGTGGTTTGTCCTAGCTGCAATGCTCAAATCCCGGCTGATAAAATATTTTGGCGAAGGCATGCCTTGATCATGTGAGAATATTTTATTAGTCGTATCTTTAGCCGTCGTAGTAAGGCATACCTTGATGATGTGTTGTAATATTATAAGTCAATGGGGATTATAGTTCAAACCTCGGAGTTCTTGTTAATATTTTATCCAAATTCAGGGTAAAAAAACGGCCGGCGCTATTCACAAAAATTGCCATTCAGTTTTCATTATTTTTTTTATTTTTTTTGCGTCAAAAACATAACTCATGACACCTCACTGGAACGAGCTCATTAAGCTTCTTTCAATGAGGGGTCATAAGCTGTGTCTGTGACGCAAAAATGTAAAAAAACAGTTATTCAATAATTTTGTTTGCAAGTGTTGTCTGCATTTCATGTTAGGCAAAGGGTTAATTTTGTGTCGATAAATGTAATAGTCGCGACGCCTAGGTTTCTAGCCTCCTATTTTGATTAGCACCTCTCGTAGGCCTACTTCAGAGTGGCCATGCTTAGCTTCCAGCAACCCGAATTGTATTCCACGGGCCTCCATTTTTTGGGGCCTACCGTGTTTATGACATCAGTTCAGGTATAAAATCTTGTCTCGAAAAAAAGTACATGATTAACATAGGCCTTGAACTAACCCGAGAACGATCGTTTAGGTAACGTGGGGGTTACGTTGTCATAAAATGCGCGAACGTACTGCGGGTTACGACAAAATAATACAAGCTAAATTAAATTCTTGAATCCGCATGTCAACATTTTACAATCTTTCGAAACTGACTCGACACAAAGATTGCTCATTTATCCATATTTGAATAGAGTGACGTTCAGTTTACATCTTAATAGCAATTCCGTCCCAATAGATAGCAATCACTTCTAACGCGCGATCTCGCCTCAGCTGGATCGAGCGTTACTTGTTTTTATTCATTTTGGCGGAAATTCTGTTAAAACGTAAGCCGGGCATATTTGGCGTTGTAAACACGGAGAAGATGGGAAACCATCAGAACTCTTCATTTACAGGTTACTAGCATATTATTTACCGTAACCCATTAACCCTTTACCCAACGTAGAATATCAAAATTTATCATTTTAAATATCATTGTTTTAATTTTTTCAAACAATTTCAACAAAACCATATCATGTGACCCCTCATTGGAACGAGCTGAACGAGATTGTTCCAATGAGGGGTCACATGATATGGTTTTGTTGTAATATTTTGAAAAAAATAATTTTTTCAACTGCTCAATTTGCATATTACGCGGGCAGATGCGGGCGATTCGTTAGGTAAAGGGTTAACGGGTTACGATGTAAGCTCTATATTTCCTTGCCTGTTAATAGCAAAAGCAAATTGATATCGAAGACACCAAACCGAAGAAAAATTCACAATTAGAACATCATGGGGGGGGGGGGGGGGGGGGGCTCACCTCCTCCCCTACAACCAACTCCCTCCTTACAGTTATGACCCTGTGGAGGCGTAGATTGAACACTGTCCACAGAAAGTTTTTCTGGGCAGTATTTGCGCTTGTCAACAAAGGGGCAAATATATGACCACGCCCAAAATGAGTCCTAGGACTACTGCAATAAAAGGTGGTCCTCCTTTATTACACAGTTATAATGGCAGTTCCTAACATTGTCTCTTGGAATTCTCTCAGATTGATAGAAGGCGTTCCAGAAAACAATGTTAACCCTTTATTCAACCCGAACAGCGGACGACACGCCAATTCGGACTCCCGCGTTGTGTCCTTGGACAAGGCACTTAAACCCGTCTGTCCACACGGCAGCATGGTGATGCCGTGTACTAAAGCGTACTGCACGTCGATGGTGCGCATGTCTTCAACCAATCTAACCCTGCCTGTGCTGCAGTGCGGAGTTACGATGATGGGGAGCTGGCAGCTGCCCGTCGTTGCTCGGTAGTTCTCTCCGTGTACTCCGGCTTCCTCCATCCGTAAAGCTGTCACCGATACGATATGACCTTGGCTGTTAAAGTGTCGTTAAACCCTAATAAATAAATAAATAGATCACACGCCAAAAATATATCTTGAATGACTAAACATTTTCATTTTTGTCTCAAACCATAGCTTATGACCCTCATTGGAACGAGCCCGTTTGGCTCGTTCCACTGAGGGGTCACAAGCTATGTTTTTGAGACAAAAATTGAAACGATAAAATTTAAATGGCGATTTTTATGAATAGTTCTGGCCTTTACGTTGGATAAAGGGGTTTTAAGGACTGATTATACAAATTAAAAGCAAGCATAACTGTTAGTAGCTAGGACCTATCTTATAATCTGCAAGATTGTTATTTACTATTTCGCTTGAGAACTTTACTGTTGGAACGTTTGAATACGAATAAACAAAGCGGCTAACTTGTTAGTTCGCGAAAGCTCGAACACGAACAGCGGAACACTAGTTGGTACTTTTGAGCTGTCAGAACAAGAATCTGAATTTGATGACTAGCTTGAAGGTTTCCAATCAGTGGTGGCGCCCCCGTCCACACACAAACACATAACCATCCACACACAAACAAATACCCTCTCCATCTCCGACATATATCGTCACGAAAATCGCCTTTCGATAAACTTATCTCCCTTGAAATTATTGGACGAGCGAGAAAGAAAGTAATTGTCGAAAAGACACCAATGACATCCATAGAAAATAAAGCCAAGATTCCTTTTGTTTCTTTCAATAAACGAAAACAACAGACAGCTCTCGGAGCTGTCTGGTTTTTTTTCGTTTATTAAAAGCAACAATTCTTGTTGCAAAAAATTATAGTAAACCAATGCAGAAGAAAAAGGCGCACATCAATGATACAATATGTTTCAATTTCAGTTTTTATCTGATATTCCGTCGTTGCTCGGTGGTTCTATCCGGGTACTCCGGCTTCCTCCACCCGTAAAACTGTCACGGTCATGATTAGCCATTGTGCATAAATATGTGACCTTAAACATCAATAGATAAATAGATAGATCTGATATTCCTGTACTCTTAGTGTTAAACTTGCACAATGCACATCTCTATTTTAACAAACTCTAATCCAGTGGCTGATTTATACTACAGCGTGGAATATTGTCGACCATAGGTGCCAATGGTATGGGGTCTGTCACTTCTACTTCTACTGTCATAAACTAGTGGAAGACGTAAGACCGAGTGAAATACATCTAATGCCGAAGCATTAACCAGTTCTACAGAATGCAATGCTACAAACTGATAAATTGAGAACAAATTTCTACTGTTATTATGGAATCACATCAAGCTCGAGACCACTGAGCCAACTTGGATTTCTGTGTGCTTCATACCTTCAGACAAATCTTTATGTGAAAGTTGCCCGATAGAACTCGTGCTTCATCATTTTTGACGTCCAAAGATAATTTACCCCCAAAGCCACCAGAAGACTTCATTCTATGGTCGCTCAATGGATTCAGATATCGTAGACACCTGCTCGGGTTGCTGTCATTCATAGGGAACCAGTCCTCTACATGCCCCTCCCCTCCCGTGAAACATTTTATCACACGCCTGTTCTTTGAAATTCCCATATACAGCAAAACTAAACAATGCGGGAAATAAAAATCCGTTCCGCACATATGTGCGGAACAGAAATCGTTGAGGGACTATTTTTAAATAGAAGTGAAATTTCACTGGAATTTTCTACAAATCGTGCAACGCAAGTACAATTTGAATCGCTAGCGATAGCTAAAATAGTCTCCCGAGTTCCAATATGTTCTATGAAACCATAGAACACATAGAACACATTGGCACTCAGAGGACGAAAGAGTAACATGGGTTCCCCTCGCAAATTTGGTTGACGATAAAATGTGTTCTTTTTGTTGATAGTTGTCAAATGAATTGCTGAGTGTACTTTTCTAATAATTGTTTTTTATAGACGGGAAGGCGTATAATAAACACAGAACGGCACGCGCTTGTGCCATCACGGAAGAATAAAACTCGAGGCCTGTAGCCTCTCGTTTTATCCTTACGCGCTAGCTTTCGTGCCATATTGATTAACCCATTCACACGCGGGCGTCGTTCTGTATATTTCTGGGACCGCCACTGTTTCCAACAATTTAGTAATATTTCCTTGGGAATTTGAAAATACGGCCTACCTCAATTAATTGTGTAACCCTCGCCCGTATGCAGTGGCCAAAGCCGACCAGCGGCGGTCACAAAAAAAAATCCATTCAAGTTTTTTTTAAATGTTCGCCCCAAAAACATAACTGATGACCCCTCCTTGGAACGAGCTCATTGAAATCGTTCCAATGAAGATGCGTAAGCTCTTTGTTGAGGCGATAAATGGAATGTTTTAGTTATTCGGATTTTTTTGTGCAAGTGTCGTCTGCTATTCGTGTTAGATACTTTTTTTTAAAACATGCTCAGTTTCAAACGGTCCTTAAACACTGGACGTGGTTGTCTCAGATAAATAAACACGTTCTGTAGGATGCACTCAACTCAGCTGTCGGTGGATGATCTCCGAGCAGCAAACAAGACAACACCTCCTATTATATACATAAATGACGCTATTATAGCAAAGGCAAATCCAACATGTAAATATTCAATGTGAGTCTCTGACGCAAATATTATCGCTCCAATCACCACAAAGCCAGCTGAAACGATAAAAAAAATAAATATGTACACGCGAATACCATTGACCTTTCACAGAGCTGAATCGATGTACCAACCGATTCAGATATTCTACAACAAAAAGGTTATCTGCTGCGGCAGTAAATCTTTTAGATGGAGGGTTTAACTCTCGCACACTCATATCAACATATTCAAATTTCAAGTTATATACAAGTAATATATATATTGTTTTTTGCTTTTTTAACCCTTTACCTAATATGAAAAACAGACGATACTTGCAAAAAAAAATCTTGAATAGCTATTATTTTCATTTTTTGTCTCAAAAACATAGCTTATGACCGCTCATTGGAACGAGCTCGACGAGCTCGTTCCAATGAGGGGTCATAACCTATGTTTTAGAGACAAAAAATGAAAAAAATAATGAAAATTGATTGGCGATTTTTTTAGAATTGCGCTGGCCGTTACGTCACGTAAAGGGTTAAATAATATAATTATCGTTAATAGTGAAACGTAATAAATCGAGTAATCGCTTGCCTGGACTGGTTCCCTCGCCTCGAATGAATTATTTCACGTAACCAGTCCAGTCAAACGATTACTCTCTTTTCAATGCATGCCAGGAAAAAACTCGGCAAATATCAACTCCTAGGCGTTTACATTAATGGAAAGGACAGTGTCTATATTATACACTGAGTCCAAAAAGAAAGTATAATAGAAACAAACGTGAAAAAATAGCATAAAGGATGAAATATAATAGTTCTAATGTTGCATGTTTGTGGACAAGAAGTCGTACAAAGAGTTTAATGACATGTTGTCCACCCAACCCCATACAATTTTGCTTCGGATTTCAAAATAGCACGTGCTACCCGAGAATGTCAAATTGAATGGGAGACCGACGATTTTCTTTGTGTTATGTTATGCTAGAGAGCATAAGTTATTGAGAAAACGCGCTAGTTTTTGTCTTCCGACATCTTAAAAAATGGCAAGGTTAACCGAAAATCAGAGCTTGAGTGCCATTGGTATGCATAAGGCTGGGATACCTCTAGATGACCTCGCTGTTGAGTTCGGAATCACTGTGGCCACTATTTACCGTTTCATTGGAAGGTATAAAACCACTGGATTTACTGCCGACCGACCGCGTTCAGGACGACCAAGAGTTACGACCCCTGCACAAGACCGACACATCAGGACGTCTCATTTGCGGCATCGCTTCCTTCCGGCGACGAGGACAGCAGCAATTACTCCTGGTAGAACTAACAAGAGAACCAGTGCGCAAACTGTCCGCACTGAAATTCTAAACTTAGTGCATATGTTGAAATTAAGGCCATGTAAAATAGAGATATATTTTTAGTATCAGATATATGATTACATTAGGTTTTTTGTTGGACAAGAGAATTTGAAATTTTGGTCCCAAAGTTGGAGTTCGATACATAGGGATAAATTACCAGATGAATTATGGGAAACAGTGGCTTCGAAAAATTGACTATTTTTTCAAATGTAATTTTTACACGGGTTTGTTACCAGACAGGTAACTAAAAATGAGACGGGAACATATAAATTATTTTTTGCATTTTAGAAACAGGGGATGATCTGCTCCAGGGGTGGGTAGGTGGGGTTGGTGGGAAAATTCTGCTTTTGAGGCTGCTAGGTAGCTGAAAATGACTGGTTTCGGTATTTTTTCAGGCAATTTTCCAGGTGGAAGTCTTGCCTTTGACAATAAATAATTCCACCCACATTCAGATTGTTTATTTCTACTTAGTCAGATAATGTTATATGTTTTTTGTGGATTTGGGAAATGTAATACATGTAATGGGTTAGATAACTAAGTTACAGAATTTTTGCATTTGAAGAGAGTGTATGGCATGTCATATTTGGAAAAGCCTGGAAAACTGTGGAGCGGAACCTAAAAGAGCATTCTGCCGTCGGTGTCAATTCTTGAACCAGGAAGTTCCTTATTTGTGTTTGAGTTATAAATACACCATTTTGCAAAAAAACTTTTCATTATTTCTGGTTTGTGTGCAATTGTTAGTAGTAGTTAACATTCATCAAGTGATATCTCAGCACAACTGGAAGGAAATAAGTGCAATTTTTAAGAAACTTATTGATGTAGCCTAATTTCGCACTTGTTTTGAATTTTCGACAAAATTTCGAAAACATTAAGGTAGAACACTGCTTTTCCTAAACACCGAGCCTTGTATTCATGACAAATATATGAAGTTGTGGACAGCTTGGTTGTTATTGTTGACCAGAGATTTGCAGTCATGGTGTCTACTTTTTCATTTTGGTCATTGGTGTCATGTCTGTGTGCCATCCGTCCGTCAAGCTGTTTACACTTTCATATCTACAGAACACCCCCCCCCCCCCCCCCCCCCCCACACACACACAGCTATGGTTATTAGTGCTTACTGTTTTACATTTTGATTGTATTTAACAGTGCTATTGGCAGGACCTGTGGAGTCAATGTGGCTGGTGGTAATAACAAAAATACTCTCTGAAGTGGCTCAGAGAAATGGGAGGGGTGAGGTGGTGTGGTGTGGTTGTGAAAATCGGGCAAAAACTGGCTGCAAAAGCGATTCGACAGACAGAAAGGCGATGCTGTATCTTTTTACTGGTTGAAAATAGAGACTTGTGGTTTTTGTTCATTCAACTCAGGATAGACCCCAGATTCTTTTGCCTGAGTGAAATCCAGGGGGAGATCACTCTTGTTTTCTCTTAAGGTTCCGCTCTACAGTTTCGCACTATTGCACAGGGGTGAAATTCTAAACTTAGTGCATTTGTTGAAATTAAGGCCATGTAAAATAGAGATATATTTTTAGTATCAGATATATGATTACATTAGGTTTTTTGTTGGACAAGAGAATTTGAAGTTTTGGTCCCAAAGTTGGAGTCTGATACATAGGGGCAAATTACCAGATGAATTATGGGAAACAGTGGCTTCGAAAAATTGGCTATTTTTTCAAATGTAATTTTTACACGGGTTTGTTACCAGACAGGTAACTAAAAAATGAGACGGAAACATATGAATTCTTTTTTGCATTTTAGAAACAGGGAATGCTCTGCTTTAGGAGTGGGTAGGTGGGGTTCGTGGGAAAATTCTGCTTTTGAGGCTGCTAGGTGGCTGAAAATAACTGGTTTCGGTATTTTTTCAGGCATTTTTTCAGGTTGAAGTCTTGCCTTTGGCAATAAATAATTCCACCCACATTCAGATTGTTTATTTCTACTTAGTCAGATAATGTTATATGTTTTTTGTGGATTTGGGAAATGTAATACATGTAATGGGTTAAATAACTAAGTTATAGAATATTTGCATTTGAAGATAGTGTATGGCATGTCATATTTGGAAAAGCCTGGAAAACTGTGGAGCGGAACCTGAATACGGCATCCGAAGTAGGCGTCCATGCCACGGACCAATCCTTACCCAACGTCATCGTACCGTTAGAATGGAATGGGTACGCCAGTGTGTTCGCTGGTCTCAGCAGCGTTAGAGCACAGTTCATTTTAGTGATGAATGACGATTTTGTCTACGGCGCGCTGATGGTAGGGCAAGAGTGTATCGCCGACGAGGAGAACGGTTTTCTGACTCTTGCGCGCAGGAATACGATCATTACGGCGGGGGTAGTGTAATGGTTTGGGCACGAATTACCTTGCACCATCGAACGCAGTTGACCTTCATCGATGGTAATCTGAATGGACAGCGATATAGGGACGAAATTCTTAACGCTGTTGTTGTCCAGTTGTTCAACGCTTACGTCGGACTGCAGGACAATGCCCGACGTCACATGGCGCGTATCTGTCGTTACTTTCTTGAGGAGCAGATTATCGAACTTCTTCCTTAACCCCCTACACCCCCCCCACCCTCACCCCCACCCCCACCCCCACACACCCACTTTCGCCAGATTTGTCGCCAATCGAGCATATTTGGGATCAATTGGACCGTCGGGTACGACTTTATGATCATCAGACATTAGGCGATTTACGTAATGTTCTAAGGAAGAAGCGGAACGCAATACCACAGGGTGGCATCCAGAGACTTATCAGGTCCAGGCGCCGTCGATGTCTCGCCATCCAAGAGGCAAACGGTGGACATACACGCTATTGACTGCATGTGTTAACTTTTCATTTCACCCCATGTCTGAATTGCGACGTCCTGACGTGACGCTGGCAACAGTAAGAACATGGAATTATGCAATTTCATACAGCTAGATTCGATATATGAACTTACAATAATTTGTTTAGGATTAAAGTCGATGATACTAAAACCATTGCTCCTGAAAGTTTATTATACTTTCTTTGTTGACTTGGTATATATTTTCCGATATTAAATGTAACTTGAACTTTGAACTTTACCTAACACGAAAGGCAGACGACATTTGGAAATAAAATTCTTCAATAACTAATTTTTTTATTTTTTGCGTCTGAAACATAGCTTATGTTCCCTCATTAAAACGCGCCAAACGAACTCGTTCCAATGAGAGGTCATAAGCTATGTTTTTGAGACAAAAAATGAAAAAATTGAATGGTGATTTTTGTGAATAGCACTGGCCGATTTTGGCCGTTATGTTGGGTAAAGAGTTAACAAAATAGTCTTGTTTGGCAGAGCTCGTTGAGCTCTGTCAAACAGGATTGAGATTGGTTAAATTCCCAGTTGCATTACGAGAAATATTTGCGGGTTGAAGTTTTGATATTTCGACATCCTTGTGCAGAGGATTTCTGTTTTATTGGGCTTTTAACAACACCCTCAACAGCCAGGGTAACATCACGTCAGGCAGTTTTACGAGTGGAAGAAGCCTGATGGCCTGCAGGGAACCACCGAGCAGCGGCGAGCAACTGTGAGGCTCCCCAACGTACTAACTCCAGACACAGGCAGAGTTTGCAGCGGTTGAATGCAAGTGCACCATCGACGTGCATTACGCAATAGTACACAGCGCTACCGTGTCCCCGACTGGGTATTCGGGATTAAGAGTTTTGCCTAAGGACACAAATCAGTTACCACTGGTCATAATCGAATCGCCAAACTGAGCCATCACGCTCCCGCGTGCAGTGGGTTAATGAGAAAACTCTACTCAACTCAAATGCGACAACCCAGCGACTTAGTATCGACCAGGGCGCATATGACGCATTTGGAATCCCAGTAATTAAGGGCCTATATTAGTAATGAAATTTTGTTTATTTTGAAAATTCTCACCTCTAATATTCCTTCATTTCAAATTAAATATACACAAACTGTACATCAAAATGAAGGTTGGGATGTATACTGTATAGAACACGAAACACATGTGTAATCAACTCATAGAGTCGACTGTAGGCACCACTGGTTCCTGGTGTCAGGGCAAAGCCAACCTAAATATAGGGGCAAGGGGCCTCATATTTAAAGATATTGTAAGTTCAAAATATATTCCGCGTCAAGGCGAAAAACCTACATGAATTTCACTTGTCTGTAAAGCTGGAAAAACACACGTGGTGTCACGGTCAATTAAGAAACGAGATTCTAAAACGATAGAAATGTCTATCGTATCGTCACCTAACAATCATGGCAAGAACGAATCGGTTTTCTCGACAAGTGAAGTCAGCGTTAAGTCACGCGTGAGATGACTTGTATTGATTCTGCCTCGATATACGTCATCTCCCACCGTTTTGACAGGTGGACAGATGAGCGTCGGTCCACCTGACAGTTTAGGGTAAAAAGTATATATATACCTGGAAGAGCAGAGCATTAGACACACACTTGGGGTCACACACGCGTTGGTGAAGTCCAGGACAGGCGGACTCTGTTTCCTGGCATAAGGGTACCTTCGATCACAGGACCCTGAAACGGCTGGAATCGCCAGAGAGGGCATTCCATGATTGATTTAGCTTAGCGTTGATAGGCGGCTACGGGGCCGAATTCGTGAGAAGGAACACCCCAGGTGGAACGTTAAAGTTTAGATTGTCGAGTAGCAGGTATCGGCCTGCAATAGTCAGAAGTGTAGGTTAATTGTATTGTGCGTATTAACCCTTTGAAGCGTCAGATTGATTGCGTTCTGAGTAGTTTGTTTTGCTGTCGGAACATCGTAATACCGACTGGAGATCGGTGTGAGTGACAATTTCGCCCTAGCACAAAAAGGGCATTTGTGAATCGTGAATTCAACCAGGAACGGTGAATATTTCAATAGGACTTTCACGGAGGACTTTCAAAAGGCACATAAGGTATGAGTAGACAATATCTGACCCAAATCAGAAGTACGGTGTCTTTATAGATGACGAACATTGCTGGTCGGAACCCTCCGACAGCCAGAGGTACAGTTACGCGCAGACGTTGACATTTGAGCCTAAGCGGGTGAAGCTCTTATGGCGAGCTCACAGTAATAACATTTCAGATTTGTGAAGCTCTTATGGCGAGCTCACGGTAGTAACATTTCCAGTGTGTAGACTATAGTGCCAGTACAGGGCTATAGAATGACTATATGATTGTTTAGAATTATTTAACCGTAGCGACCCATTTTCTGTGAAAAGAATCGAATTGTTGATTGTTGAAATATTGAAACGGATTTATTTTTATGTGTAAATAAAAGAATCGTTGTTACTTTAAATCATTCTTTCCATTATACAGCCTGAAGTGATTAGGAATCACACCTAACGGAAATCGAACCTATTTCAGGCCAATTTGGCAGAGAAGGAATCACGGCGTCGGTCTAACTCAGCTCTCTGCGCCGAGTTCGCGACACTTGGATTCCGACCCTCCACGTTGGTCTAATTTTCCCGCAACTTCATCAGCGGGACTAAATAACCCCACGTCAGCCCAGGCCTTACGGGGCCTCAGGTGTCCCTGACATTGATTGGCGAGGCTACCAGGATATTTCTAAAAGGTAAAAAATGGCTATATGGAAATTTTGTTTTATTTTAACGGCGGTTCTGTTTAGGTTTTGACGCGTTCGGTCAGTCGATGCCGTTCAAGGGTTTAATATCGCAATACAGTAGTCCCCAAAAGGATACTTAATAGCCACTATAACTGCGGTAGGTTTCAGAATATTTGGTGCGTTTAATTACGTTAAATTACAGAGGTAAATTAGGATCAATTGCCATATTTTTTTTTCTTTCTTTCTTTTCCTTCTTCATTCTTTCTGACGAGTGTTGAAGACAGAAAGAAAAAATCAAAATGGATGTTGTTACACCCCTCGCCCAACTGGTATCATTAGGCAAGGAAATGGGCCTTGAGGGAGCTGAACTTCAGAAGTTCGTTAAAGATGAGCAGAAACGCGAGGCCAAGGAGATTGCCTTACGTAATGACGCAAGGGAGAGAGAGGCCCAAGCAGCGAGGGAGGCAAAAGAGCGAGAGATCCAATTAGAACGAGAGCACGAGAAAGACGCAAGAGAGGCAAAAGAGCGAGAGATCCAATTAGAACGAGAGCGTGAGAAAGAGGCAAGAGAGGCAAAAGAGCGAGAGATTCAGTTAGAAAGGGAGAGAGAGAAAGAGGCGAGAGAGAGGGAAGCCCAATTAGCAAGGGAGGCAAGGGAGGCAGAGCGAGAGCTCGGACAACAGAGGCACGAGAGAGAATTAGAGCTCCTCAGAGCAAGGGCCGATGTGGAGAATGAAAGTCGGCGCTCAGGGGGTGGGAGTGCAGGGGTAGCAATTCATGCCCCACGCCCCCACCTCGCTCATTTTAATGAAAACACAGATGACTTGGACTCGAACTTGGAGAGGTTCGAGCGTTTTGCCTCCAGTCAAATGTGGCCAGAAGACACACGGGCTATGTGCTTGAGCCCTCTGTTGTCAGGTAAAGCCCTCGAGGCTTATACCAGTATGCCTCCTGCACTTCTTAACGACTACAGTGAGCTGAAGAATGCCATCCTTCGGAGATACCAGCTCACTGAAGAAGGATTCCGGACCAAGTTCCGAGAGATTAAGCAGGAGAAGGGAGAAACAGTGCCTCAGTATTTTGCCCGAGCTAGGCGGTACTTTGACCGCTGGACTGATCTCGCAGAAGTGAATGAGTCATATGGAGCCCTGCGAGATCTATTTCTCCGGGAGCAGTTTTTAACTACATGCTCCAAGGAGATGGGCCTGTTCATCAAGGAAAGGGGTCCGCCCACCTATGATGAGATGGCAACTGTGGCAGAACGCTACATCGAGGCCCACGGTGGGAGTGTAAACGCACCCAAATCGGCTAGGGGTGGGGCAAACGGGTTGGCAATGGCACCCGTAAGGCAACACCACCCTGATCCTCCCGCGTCGCAGACCAGCCGAAAGGGGAGCGCTCCCAAGGACACCACTTGTTTTATCTGCAACAAGCGGGGTCATATTGCCAGGGACTGCTGGCAGAAGCAGGTAAGGACCACTGGGAACATTAGACCACCTCAGCAGGGGGCCGGGAACGCAGCGCCAAGGGGTTGGAAGCAAGGTGACCGCGTAGATCCAGGGCCCAGTAGGTAGACGGCAGCGTTCTGTCAAACTATCGGTCCAGAACACAGTCCCCTCCGGGGATGTATACAAGAGGGAGAATTAAGGCTGGAAGACGGGAAGGTTGTCCCGATAATAAGTGGCATGTGTGAGAGGCTCACAACTTCGCAGGAGAAGGTTGATATGCCAGTGTACCCAGGGTATGTGGGACAAAGGGAGATCCGTCTGCTCCGGGATTCTGGGTGCTCCTCTGCAGCGGTTAGAAAGCAACTGGTTGACGACAAGCAATTGTTGGGGCGCGACCATTTGTGTATTTTGATAGACGGGACCGTTAGAAGGTTCCCCATCGCGTGGATAACTGTGGATACCCCATTTTATTGTGGCGAAGTGGAAGCCATGTGCATTGAATCACCTGTGTATGACCTGGTCATAGGTAATATCCCAGGGGTGAGGGCAAGCCCTGATGAGTTATGGTCCAGGGGTAGGGGGCCAAGTTATGGCCCAACGAGGGCAAAGGAAGTTCAAGTCGGTGGGCAAGGACCCCCGGCGGTTGCACTCGGTAACGTACCGAGTAAGGAAGGGAAGGTTCCCAGGGGGAACCAGTCCGATGGTCCAGGGGATGGCCCCTACACGACGAAATGTCGCAAAGTTTCAAGAGAGACGACTCCTGTCCAATTAGGGAGAAGGGGCCGCAGGCGGTCCAGGCTAAACGCCAAACGGCGAGGGAACCCAATGGGGTCATTGGGGAAAGACCCTCAAGCAAATTTATGTGGGGGAGTTGAGCTCCCCCAGAAGTCGGTGTCACCTGTGTGGAGAGGGGAGGCCAGACCCACGCAAATGGCTGGGCAAACTCCTCCAGAATTGAGAGGGCACGGGTCAACACAAGTTAAGTGTGTCAAAGTGGATGGGACCGCTAAGGTGGGCGCCCAGGTGACCGAGAAAAGGGTCCACAAATCAAAGGAGAAGCATCCTAGGTGGCGGAGACCACGTAGAGAGTGCCGGGGGCGCACAGCGCCCAATGTGCGCAAGAAGTCATCGCAATGGACCGGGGGGTCGACGGCAAAAGGGCCAAGGACGGCCAGTGTCGTTCGAACGACGGTAATCGCCGGGACGAGTGAGCCTGGGGGATATAGCGCCAAGGGAAGCTCTTGGGAATGCGACAACGACAGGGTATGGGGACCCTGGTGGAATACCCGTAGAAATGACGGGGCGAGAAGTAGAGGTGTGTCAAGGGTTACCCAAGGGGATACTGGGAACCGGGCCCCTACCAATGGTCGGTGGTTATAAAGAAGCAATAGTTGGGTGGCTGTGGGCCTGGTGTCTGGGACGGGGGCTCCAGTCGCAAATATTTTTGTTGGTGAGGTGATGGGCTTCGTAAACTCGGTGTTAAGGCCCGGAGGAATTTTCTTATTTTAGTATTATTATTGCTCTGACTGCTGACTAGAGTTGTTTGTGAGTGCGAATGTGAGATATACTGCCCCGTTCGTCGCATGTGCGTGGACGGGGAGCCTGCGTGTCGAGTTTTTGTAAGTGTGGGATACACTAACCCCGTCTGTCGCAAAGGCGCGGTCGGGAAATCTGTGTGTTGAATGTGTGAGTGTGTGCGTCACAATTTTAATCCCCTGGTTGAGCTTTGCGAGGGTGAGGCTCAACATAATGCAGGGGGCGTTTGCCCCTTCACAAGTCATAGGGCAATGCGAGGCGAAGTTACACTCCGTTGGAATTAACCCATCTGACGCAAAGGCGCGGACGGTGTTACTCGTCGGAGTGAGTGCCAAGTGAACTGTTTGCAAAATGGGCGAATGTGTATAAAAACGTGTATGTTTAGGTGTAAATGTATAGTATTAGAGATAGAGAGTGCTGCAAATCTAAGGATAAGGCTACTCCCCATATCATATGTAAACCCGCAAGGCGGGAACATGTGGTAGCGAGTGTGTCGTGGGAATCGACATGGCCGACGCATGAGCCCGGTCATGACCCCCACGACCACTAGGGTACAGTTTTGTAGTCTTGAACATGATGGTAGATCGTAAAAAGGTGTGAGAGGCGAGCGTGCGTGGCTTTGCCCCTTGCGTTTTAAGAGATACACAGGGTGTTTCTCTCGGGAAGGGAGTTGTCAGGGCAAAGCCAACCTCAATATAGGGGCAAGGGGCCTCATATTTAAAGATATTGTAAGTTCAAAATATATTCCGCGTCAAGGCGAAAAACCTACATGAATTTCACTTCTCTGTAAAGCTGGAAAAACACACGTGGTGTATATCCAGCTTTAGCGCAGGGACCCAGGGGAGAAACGGTATGTTAGATAAGGTCTAATCTCGTTTAGTTTCTACAGTAGTCGGAGTCTTACGAGACGTAATCGGTTGGTGTCAAGATATCGTCACGGTCAATTAAGAAACGAGATTCTAAAACGATAGAAATGTCTATCGTATCGTCACCTAACAATCATGGCAAGAACGAATCGGTTTTCTCGACAAGTGAAGTCAGCGTTAAGTCACGCGTGAGATGACTTGTATTGATTCTGCCTCGATATACGTCATCTCCCACCGTTTTGACAGGTGGACAGATGAGCGTCGGTCCACCTGACAGTTTAGGGTAAAAAGTATATATATACCTGGAAGAGCAGAGCATTAGACACACACTTGGGGTCACACACGCGTTGGTGAAGTCCAGGACAGGCGGACTCTGTTTCCTGGCATAAGGGTACCTTCGATCACAGGACCCTGAAACGGCTGGAATCGCCAGAGAGGGCATTCCATGACTGATTTAGCTTAGCGTTGATAGGCAGCTACGGGGCCGAATTCGTGAGAAGGAACACCCCAGGTGGAACGTTAAAGTTTAGATTGTCGAGTAGCAGGTATCGGCCTGCAATAGTCAGAAGTGTAGGTTAATTGTATTGTGCGTATTAACCCTTTGAAGCGTCAGATTGATTGCGTTCTGAGTAGTTTGTTTTGCTGTCGAAGCATCGTAATACCGACTGGAGATCGGTGTGAGTGACAATTTCGCCCTAGCACAAAAAGGGCATTTGTGAATCGTGAATTCAACCAGGAACGGTGAATATTTCAATAGGACTTTTACGGAGGACTTTCAAAAGGCACATAAGGTATGAGTAGACAATATCTGACCCAAATCAGAAGTACGGTGTCTTTATAGATGACGAACATTGCTGGTCGGAACCCTCCGACAGCCAGAGGTACAGTTACGCGCAGACGTTGACATTTGAGCCTAAGCGGGTGAAGCTCTTATGGCGAGCTCACAGTAATAACATTTCAGATTTGTGAAGCTCTTATGGCGAGCTCACGGTAGTAACATTTCCAGTGTGTAGACTATAGTGCCAGTACAGGGCTATAGAATGACTATATGATTGTTTAGAATTATTTAACCGTAGCGACCCATTTTCTGTGAAAAGAATCGAATTGTTGATTGTTGAAATATTGAAACGGATTTATTTTTATGTGTAAATAAAAGAATCGTTGTTACTTTAAATCATTCTTTCCATTATACAGCCTGAAGTGATTAGGAATCACACCTAACGGAAATCGAACCTATTTCAGGCCAATTTGGCAGAGAAGGAATCACGGCGTCGGTCTAACTCAGCTCTCTGCGCCGAGTTCGCGACACTTGGATTCCGACCCTCCACGTTGGTCTAATTTTCCCGCAACTTCATCAGCGGGACTAAATAACCCCACGTCAGCCCAGGCCTTACGGGGCCTCAGGTGTCCCTGACATTGATTGGCGAGGCTACCAGGATATTTCTAAAAGGTAAAAAATGGCTATATGGAAATTTTGTTTTATTTTAACGGCGGTTCTGTTTAGGTTTTGACGCGTTCGGTCAGTCGATGCCGTTCAAGGGTTTAATATCGCAATACAGTAGTCCCCAAAAGGATACTTAATAGCCACTATAACTGCGGTAGGTTTCAGAATATTTGGTGCGTTTAATTACGTTAAATTACAGAGGTAAATTAGGATCAATTGCCATATTTTTTTTTCTTTCTTTCTTTTCCTTCTTCATTCTTTCTGACGAGTGTTGAAGACAGAAAGAAAAAATCAAAATGGATGTTGTTACACCCCTCGCCCAACTGGTATCATTAGGCAAGGAAATGGGCCTTGAGGGAGCTGAACTTCAGAAGTTCGTTAAAGATGAGCAGAAACGCGAGGCCAAGGAGATTGCCTTACGTAATGACGCAAGGGAGAGAGAGGCCCAAGCAGCGAGGGAGGCAAAAGAGCGAGAGATCCAATTAGAACGAGAGCGCGAGAAAGACGCAAGAGAGGCAAAAGAGCGAGAGATCCAATTAGAACGAGAGCGTGAGAAAGAGGCAAGAGAGGCAAAAGAGCGAGAGATTCAGTTAGAAACGGAGAGAGAGAAAGAGGCGAGAGAGAGGGAAGCCCAATTAGCAAGGGAGGCAAGGGAGGCAGAGCGAGAGCTCGAACAACAGAGGCACGAGAGAGAATCAGAGCTCCTCAGAGCAAGGGCCGATGTGGAGAATGAAAGTCGGCGCTCAGGGGGTGGGAGTGCAGGGGTAGCAATTCATGCCCCACGCCCCCACCTCGCTCATTTTAATGAAAACACAGATGACTTGGACTCGTACTTGGAGAGGTTCGAGCGTTTTGCCTCCAGTCAAATGTGGCCAGAAGACACATGGGCTATGTGCTTGAGCCCTCTGTTGTCAGGTAAAGCCCTCGAGGCTTATACCAGTATGCCTCCTGCACTTCTTAACGACTACAGTGAGCTGAAGAATGCCATCCTTCGGAGATACCAGCTCACTGAAGAAGGATTCCGGACCAGGTTCCGAGAGATTAAGCAGGAGAAGGGAGAAACAGTGCCTCAGTATTTTGCCCGAGCTAGGCGGTACTTTGACCGCTGGACTGATCTCGCAGAAGTGAATGAGTCATATGGAGCCCTGCGAGATCTATTTCTCCGGGAGCAGTTTTTAACTACATGCTCCAAGGAGATGGGCCTGTTCATCAAGGAAAGGGGTCCGCCCACCTATGATGAGATGGCAACTGTGGCAGAACGCTACATCGAGGCCCACGGTGGGAGTGTAAACGCACCCAAATCGGCTAGGGGTGGGGCAAACGGGTTGGCAATGGCACCCGTAAGGCAACACCACCCCGATCCTCCCGCGTCGCAGACCAGCCGGAAGGGGAGCGCTCCCAAGGACACCACTTGTTTTATCTGCAACAAGCGGGGTCATATTGCCAGGGACTGCTGGCAGAAGCAGGTAAGGACCACTGGGAACATTAGACCACCTCAGCAGGGGGCCGGGAACGCAGCGCCAAGGGGTTGGAAGCAAGGTGACCGCGTAGATCCAGGGCCCAGTAGGCAGACGGCAGCGTTCTGTCAAACTATCGGTCCAGAACACAGTCCCCTCCGGGGATGTATACAAGAGGGAGAATTAAGGCTGGAAGACGGGAAGGTTGTCCCGATAATAAGTGGCATGTGTGAGAGGCTCACAACTTCGCAGGAGAAGGTTGATATGCCAGTGTACCCAGGGTATGTGGGACAAAGGGAGATCCGTCTGCTCCGGGATTCTGGGTGCTCCTCTGCAGCGGTTAGAAAGCAACTGGTTGACGACAAGCAATTGTTGGGGCGCGACCATTTGTGTATTTTGATAGATGGGACCGTTAGAAGGTTCCCCATCGCGAGGATAACTGTGGATACCCCATTTTATTGTGGCGAAGTGGAAGCCATGTGCATTGAATCACCTGTGTATGACCTGGTCATAGGTAATATCCCAGGGGTGAGGGCAAACCCTGATGAGTTATGGTCCAGGGGTAGGGGGCCAAGTTATGGCCCAACGAGGGCAAAGGAAGTTCAAGTCGGTGGGCAAGGACCCCCGGCGGTTGCACTCGGTAACGTACCGAGTAAGGAAGGGAAGGTTCCCAGGGGGAACCAGTCCGATGGTCCAGGGGATGGCCCCTACACGACGAAATGTCGCAAAGTTTCAAGAGAGACGACTCCTGTCCAATTAGGGAGAAGGGGCCGCAGGCGGTCCAGGCTAAACGCCAAACGGCGAGGGAACCCAATGGGGTCATTGGGGAAAGACCCTCAAGCAAATTTATGTGGGGGAGTTGAGCTCCCCCAGAAGTCGGTGTCACCTGTGTGGGGAGGGGAGGCCAGACCCACGCAAATGGCTGGGCAAACTCCTCCAGAATTGAGAGGGCACGGGTCAACACAAGTTGAGTGTGTCAAAGTGGATGGGACCGCTAAGGTGGGCGCCCAGGTGACCGAGAAAAGGGTCCACAAATCAAAGGAGAAGCATCCTAGGTGGCGGAGACCACGTAGAGAGTGCCGGGGGCGCACAGCGCCCAATGTGCGCAAGAAGTCATCGCAATGGACCGGGGGGTCGACGGCACAAGGGCCAAGGACGGCCAGTGTCGTTCGAACGACGGTAATCGCCGGGACGAGTGAGCCTGGGGGATATAGCGCCAAGGGAAGCTCTTGGGAATGCGACAACGACAGGGTATGGGGACCCTGGTGGAATACCCGTAGAAATGACGGGGCGAGAAGTAGAGGTGTGTCAAGGGTTACCCAAGGGGATACTGGGAACCGGGCCCCTACCAATGGTCGGTGGTTATAAAGAAGCAATAGTTGGGTGGCTGTGGGCCTGGTGTCTGGGACGGGGGCTCCAGTCGCAAATATTTTTGTTGGTGAGGTGATGGGCTTCGTAAACTCGGTGTTAAGGCCCGGAGGAATTTTCTTATTTTAGTATTATTATTGCTCTGACTGCTGACTAGAGTTGTTTGTGAGTGCGAATGTGAGATATACTGCCCCGTTCGTCGCATGTGCGTGGACGGGGAGCCTGCGTGTCGAGTTTTTGTAAGTGTGGGATACACTAACCCCGTCTGTCGCAAAGGCGCGGTCGGGAAATCTGTGTGTTGAATGTGTGAGTGTGTGCGTCACAATTTTAATCCCCTGGTTGAGCTTTGCGAGGGTGAGGCTCAACATAATGCAGGGGGCGTTTGCCCCTTCACAAGTCATAGGGCAATGCGAGGCGAAGTTACACTCCGTTGGAATTAACCCATCTGACGCAAAGGCGCGGACGGTGTTACTCGTCGGAGTGAGTGTCAAGTGAACTGTTTGCAAAATGGGCGAATGTGTATAAAAACGTGTATGTTTAGGTGTAAATGTATAGTATTAGAGATAGAGAGTGCTGCAAATCTAAGGATAAGGCTACTCCCCATATCATATGTAAACCCGCAAGGCGGGAACATGTGGTAGCGAGTGTGTCGTGGGAATCGACATGGCCGACGCATGAGCCCGGTCATGACCCCCACGACCACTAGGGTACAGTTTTGTAGTCTTGAACATGATGGTAGATCGTAAAAAGGTGTGAGAGGCGAGCGTGCGTGGCTTTGCCCCTTGCGTTTTAAGAGATACACAGGGTGTTTCTCTCGGGAAGGGAGTTGTCAGGGCAAAGCCAACCTAAATATAGGGGCAAGGGGCCTCATATTTAAAGATATTGTAAGTTCAAAATATATTCCGCGTCAAGGCGAAAAACCTACATGAATTTCACTTCTCTGTAAAGCTGGAAAAACACACGTGGTGTATATCCAGCTTTAGCACAGGGACCCAGGGGAGAAACGGTATGTTAGATAAGGTCTAATCTCGTTTAGTTTCTACAGTAGTCGGAGTCTTACGAGACGTAATCGGTTGGTGTCAAGATATCGTCACGGTCAATTAAGAAACGAGATTCTAAAACGATAGAAATGTCTATCGTATCGTCACCTAACAATCATGGCAAGAACGAATCGGTTTTCTCGACAAGTGAAGTCAGCGTTAAGTCACGCGTGAGATGACTTGTATTGATTCTGCCTCGATATACGTCATCTCCCACCGTTTTGACAGGTGGACAGATGAGCGTCGGTCCACCTGACAGTTTAGGGTAAAAAGTATATATATACCTGGAAGAGCAGAGCATTAGACACACACTTGGGGTCACACACGCGTTGGTGAAGTCCAGGACAGGCGGACTCTGTTTCCTGGCATAAGGGTACCTTCGATCACAGGACCCTGAAACGGCTGGAATCGCCAGAGAGGGCATTCCATGATTGATTTAGCTTAGCGTTGATAGGCGGCTACGGGGCCGAATTCGTGAGAAGGAACACCCCAGGTGGAACGTTAAAGTTTAGATTGTCGAGTAGCAGGTATCGGCCTGCAATAGTCAGAAGTGTAGGTTAATTGTATTGTGCGTATTAACCCTTTGAAGCGTCAGATTGATTGCGTTCTGAGTAGTTTGTTTTGCTGTCGAAGCATCGTAATACCGACTGGAGATCGGTGTGAGTGACAATTTCGCCCTAGCACAAAAAGGGCATTTGTGAATCGTGAATTCAACCAGGAACGGGGAATATTTCAATAGGACTTTCACGGAGGACTTTCAAAAGGCACATAAGGTATGAGTAGACAATATCTGACCCAAATCAGAAGTACGGTGTCTTTATAGATGACGAACATTGCTCGTCGGAACCCTCCGACAGCCAGAGGTACAGTTACGCGCAGACGTTGACATTTGAGCCTAAGCGGGTGAAGCTCTTATGGCGAGCTCACAGTAATAACATTTCAGATTTGTGAAGCTCTTATGGCGAGCTCACGGTAGTAACATTTCCAGTGTGTAGACTATAGTGCCAGTACAGGGCTATAGAATGACTATATGATTGTTTAGAATTATTTAACCGTAGCGACCCATTTTCTGTGAAAAGAATCGAATTGTTGATTGTTGAAATATTGAAACGGATTTATTTTTATGTGTAAATAAAAGAATCGTTGTTACTTTAAATCATTCTTTCCATTATACAGCCTGAAGTGATTAGGAATCACACCTAACGGAAATCGAACCTATTTCAGGCCAATTTGGCAGAGAAGGAATCACGGCGTCGGTCTAACTCAGCTCTCTGCGCCGAGTTCGCGACACTTGGATTCCGACCCTCCACGTTGGTCTAATTTTCCCGCAACTTCATCAGCGGGACTAAATAACCCCACGTCAGCCCAGGCCTTACGGGGCCTCAGGTGTCCCTGACACCTGGAAGTCTGCTACCGTATTCGCCCCAGAACTGATAATTTAATAATATTTCACGAAAAAACTTGTGGTCAAATGTGCTTTACATATTCAAGAACAAAGCTAGGGGGTCAAAATGCATTAAAACACGACGACAGAGCTGCATGGGGGAAAATTCCAAAGCCTTTGCTTTTGTTTATGTATGAGTATACTTTCGATTTCCGGTCGACGTCATCGGACGGAAAAAGCATGTAAAACAACGCCGTCTAAAATCAAATAATGAAAAAGATTGCCTTCATACAGTATACTGTTATCAGATAGAGATTGCACAGTTGACATATTCAATGCAAGGTATCATCATACCTGTTGAAATTTCTTAGAATTACGATTTTGTTTTTCGATGGAAATTCGTGGTATCGAGTGGTTTGTCTGTCGAGCATGGAAACCATCTTCAATAAAAAGTGCAGACAGTGTTGTCCTTTTCCAAAATGCAGTCCTGTCGCTGCACTCGAAAGTGTTTTGAATGCCTAGCTTTGTTATTGAATATCGGAAGCACATTGGCCACGAGTTGTTCTTGCGAAATATTATTTTATTGTCAGTTCTGGTGCGAATACGGTAGCAGACTTCCAGGAACCAGTGGTGCCTGCTGTCAATTCTATGAGTTGATTACACATCTGCTTCGTGTTCTATACATCCCAACCTTCATTTTGATGTATAATTTGTGTATATTTAATCTGAATTTAAGGAATATGAGAGGTGAGAATTTCAAAATAAACAAAATTCCATTACTTGTGTAGCCCCTTAAGCTTTCGTTGACTGAGGTGCGCATATTATTCCAGAGCATGAGCCATCAAAGTTGAAAATTGAAGTTGAAGACAAGTTTTCAATAAGGTTTTGTTGCGAAACCACTGTGTATAAACGGAAGTGAACGGAAGAAACCGTTAAAATTTTTTGAGGTGGAGACTAGCGGATAAGTATCCCGACTCATCATACACTAATTTGTTTCGGAAAATGTTAATTTTTAGTCGAGTTGTGACGAAGTCTAACTCGACTTATAGTTTGATGAATGGCGAGCGGGCCCGCAGGCGGCCCTCCGTAAGCAATTGGTTTCCGGACGATAACTTGATACGGTTCGACCCACGTCCATGAAACTTCATAGGTAGGTTGGCCGCGGTGAGAAGAAAAACTTTCTTTATTTTGGAGTCGCTAGGTCAACGGTCAAGGTCACAGTGACCTTGAACATACTAAATCGAAAACAATTGGTTTCTGCACGATATCTTGATAGTGGTTCAACACACAATCACGAATCTTCATAAATCACCATAGGTAGATTGGCCTTGGTGAGAAGAAGAACCCTATATATATATATATATATATATTGGACTTGCTAGGTTAAAGGTCAAGGTCACAGTGACCTTGAATATAGTAAATTGTAAACTATTGGTTTCCGAATGATCATTTGACATTGGCTCAACCCACATTCATGAAACTTCATAGGTTGGTTGGCAATGGTGAGAGGAAGAACCCTATCTATATTGGATTCGCTAGGTCAAAGGTCAAGGTCACAGTGACTTTGAACATACTAAATCGTAAACAATTGGTTTCCGGATGATAACTTGACAATGGGTCAACCTACATACGTGAAACTTCATATGTTGGTTGGCCTTGGTAAGAGGAAAAATTCTGTTTATTCTGGACCCTGCGAGATGAACGGTCAAGGTCACAGTGGCCCTGAACATAGTAAATCGAAAACAATTGGTTTCGGGATGATAACTTGATAATGGTTCGACCCACATTCATGAAACTTCGTAGGTAGGTTTTCCTAGGTGAGTGGAAGACGCCCTGTTTATTTTGGACGCGAAAGGTCAAGGTCAGAGATTTTGGACCCTTGAGATGAAAGATCAAGGTCGCAGTGACCCTTCACGTAGTAAATCGTAAACAATTGGCTTCCCGACGATAAGATAATAATGATTAAACCCATTTTTGGGCTGTCACAACTTGACATTAGATCGGTGATCGTATCGGCATTTTTTCATGATAAATCGCACCGAAACCGACAAAGGTTGCTTCCGAAATGCAACAAAATTAGGACAAAATGCTTATTTTTCTGTTCTTAAAATATCGAATCGAACTTGCAAAGGTGATTTGTGATTGTCCCATACAGGCCTGGCAATCTTGAAAATGAAGGAGTGCAAAACAGTTGCCCTCCTTAGATTGCTTTGGAGTGCAGTTGCACCTGAAATTTCCAATGCAAAAACTTGTATGCTATTTTGGCTATGTTCACTTCAAGGTATTAATATTGTGACCGAAAAAATTGTACAACATTCAGCCACATAGTGGAAAAATTGGCACCCACATCTTCCCATTATTCAATATGTTCCATTCAATTCTTATATGACTGTCTTCTACACTCAGAATGTATCGACATGCAACACGGAATGGGTCATGAATTATTGTGAATCAATGCAACATTGACAAATCGTCCCCTGAGTTCCAATGTGTTCTCTGTGCCAGTAGGCACAGAGAACAAATTGGAACTCAGGGAATGAAATGATAATAGATTTTAAAGGCAGTCCCTAACAGGTCTGGCATTCCTGAAAATCAAGGGGTGCAACAAATTGACCTCCTCGATTTTTTCTAGGCGTGCAGCACTCCTAAAGAATGCCAGGCCTGCGCATACATCTGTAAGAATTGATCTGTTACTTAAATCAACGTAAACTTTTGCATCTAATAGAAAAATCCCGGTTTCCTAATTTTCATTTTGAACGGACGGTAGACCCAGCTCCGAAATCTGTTGAACAGCGTTTCTCATTCAGGTGACCATGTTGAACAGACAGTTGGCGGCTAGACGCATAGAGTTCCTAACTTTGTGTTGAAATTAAGCAATTCTGAAGTGCCCAGTTTTCCCCGCCATGTATGGTTTCAAACTCGAGTATCGCATTCATTGTACAGTGTAACATTTAGTTCAGTACTATATATGTAACGATCATTTTATCTGAAATCCTGACCCCCAAAATGACACCGGGTTATCATAAGTAAAAAAAATATTTTTTGTAATAGTAATTTCCTGTGTTTTGTGAGTGCATCAGGGTATTCTCTTTCTCAACATTGTCACCCCCCCCCCCCCCCCACACACACACACACACCTCCCTTCCTCCCTCACATACACATACACACACCCTCTCGCATGGATCTGGGATTTAGCCCTGATGGTCGATGGTTATAAACAATTATCTTACAATCAACATGTATTTTGTCTGTATTAACTCCGCAACTGTATCCGACCCCCTGATACAGATGTTTGTATCAGGGGGTCGGATACACGCACGTTCCTTTCGCGTGAGTTCCATTTTTTTCTTGTTGTTCATCAGTACCAATAAATAGTTCGTTATACATTCGTCAACATTCTTGACTTATTTCCAATATTTTGTAAGATAAAATGATTACTACCATTATGTTTCGACTCGTCGTGATCTGCCCTTAGAACCCGGAGCTCGACTCAGATACACTTATCAAGTGTTTTTTTTTAAATTTGACATTCTATGAACGAAAATATAATCATTGTGACCTTTTCTGTGCCCAACTATGAATGGTACTCCTGCATGAGACTGGATATTTGGTGCGAGTGTCTATCATGCGAACAGGTTTCCAACAGTTTCACCTCAACAATTATGCACACGGTTGAACCACACAACGATGTTTAAGTGAAAGTTGGCAAGAAAAAATCCGAACTCCACACTGTCTACACGCTAGAGAAAGTTCAAAGGGATTCCAAACATTTCGCTTCCCAAGGCAAAGAAATCATCCCACTGAAAGACGGCAAGAAATAAACGGTCAGTAATGAAGAAAGGTGATGTTGTTGAGCAAATCAGTTCACCTTCATTTCACCCGTAAAAGCGAATAATCGAGAGTTAGCTCCCTGTCCTCTTTCGACGTAGACAAAGCCAACATTCTCAACAAAACCTTTTTATAAAATAATAAGATAAATGATGTTGGAAATAGCGAACCTGATTTCAGACCTATGTGTTCGGAGATCCGGTTTGAGGTCGAATTCTCTGAAGACGAAGTGATTAGGATCCTCGGCAACCAACAAACCCAAAATAAAAAAAGACAAAAAAACCAACTGGCTACGACGGTATCAGGAACCGCATGCTCAGCCTTATGCTTAAAGAAGCAATAAACACAATATGCAAGCCCTTGGTTCAATGTTTTCCGCTCTTCTTCATCTCGCACGTTTACTCGTCAGAATAGAAAATGGCAACAGTCTTACCAGTTCATAAAAAAGGGAGTTGTACATGATTCCAATGAGGGGGGGGGGGGAGGGGCGCAGTGGCTCAGTAGGTAGAGGTGCAGGTTGCAAACCGAGAGGTACTCGGTTCGAATCCCACCTGCGGCAACCGTGTTGTGTCCTTGGGCAAGACACTTCACCCCCCCCCCCCCCCCAGTGCCCATGTGGGGGCAAGGTGTCACTGTGCATTAGGGCGTACTGCACGTCGATGGTGCACCTGTCTTCAGCCAATGCTAACCATGCTTGTGTGGAGTTAGTATGTTGGGGAGCTGACAGTTGCTCACCGTGCTCGGTGGTTCTCTCCGGGTACTCCGGATTCCTCCACCCGTAAAACTGTCGTGGTCATGATTAGCCACTGTGCAGAAATATGTGACCTTAAACACCAATAAATAAATAATAAATACACGATCCCAATAACTACAGACCAGCTTCTCTTCTCTGCTGTGTCAGCTAAGTAATCGAGAGGATTGTCTTTAACCAAATGTATGAACATTGGTGTGTTAATAATAGTTAATAATTGATTTTTTTAAATATCAGTCCGGCTTCATACCCTAACATAGCACCTGTTTATCGGCTCATTGAAATGTATCATATTCTTTGCTTAGCTTTTGATATGAACCAATTTTCTCTTGGGGGCATTCTGTGGCATATCAAAAGCCTTTGATGGGGTTTGGAACAAAGGTTTAATTTATAAACTGAGACAGTATGGAATATCTGGACCACCCATCGAGTGGACCAGTAGCTACTTGACCGATCGTAAACAAAGAGTAAATGTTAACTCTACTCTCTCAGAGTACCTATTGATTGTGGTGTTTCTCGGGGATCTGTACTGGGACATTTGTTTTCTTGAATACATCAATGGCATGTCTGAAACTTAGACTCGCCGGATGTGTGGAGGATATTTGCGGATGATACCAGTGAAATAGAAAATGGATACGAACAAGATGACATTGCGGCTGTGTCTAACGAAAACATTAGGGCCGTCTCCGAATGGGCAAATACTTGGCTAGTCCTATTTAACCCTTCAAAATCTGAAATCGTTTTATTCGCCAAGAAAATTGTTAATTTAGGTACTGTTGCAATGTTCGGTAAGACACCACCTGAACTCACAAAGTCACACGCTCATATCAATTTGTCCTTATATGGGGACTTGAAGCCTTGAACCGGCACACCCAAATTATTGGATTATGCAGAAAGGCTGACTCGAGACTTTCTCACTTAAGGAAACTTAAGTATGTCCCAGGAAGAAAAAGCATGGAACCTTTGTAGAAGTCATTCATACTCCCTATCTTAGAATATACTAATGTTGTAATGGGACGATGCACCGGATTCTTTACTTTCTAAATTGGACAGACTCCATGGTGTGGCCATTGTTAATTATCGCAAACCCCAGAACGCAAAGAAAAGATCATTAAGAGAATTGTTTTTTGACATCATGAAATTTCTTCACATTTAAACATAATCTGGTCCTGCCTCAACCAAAAAAAAAAGATGCAAAATGTAAATATTGCATACTATTAATGTTGCGGCCAACCCCAGGAAAGTGCTCTTGTTTTCGAGATGCTCCTCCCAAGGCTAGAACAAGCTGAAACTTTCGCACATCAGTTGGTTATAACCTAGTGAACCCGAAAAGTGACGTTGGAATTGTCAGGTTCATGTTACAATATGAGAAAAATAACATTTTATGGGAAAAAGGTAATAAAAACATTAAAATACGAAAAAAATCTCCGTACTTATAAAATACAATAATGTAACAAAATGTCGGTACAGCAATGATTGTTTCTAATGAAAATAATTTGCATAGTTCCCAACGGTTAGGCCAACAAAATTAAATTGATTCTCAGGCAATTGTTTTAAAAATGAATGAGGGAGGGCGGCGTTTGTTTTTATTTTTTATTTATGATGAAATGGTCGCAGATGCTTAAATCCAGTTGTGAGAGCCTAAACTTAAATTCTAGTGCTTCCGTGGTGATTTCACTGATAGTTTGGCGTTGTAGCAGTGATCATACTACACAAAATCAATATAAAGAACAACTAAAATGGAGATAAAAAATAATAAGGAATTTTTTTTTAACTGGTTGAATGCTAAAAGCCACAATCAGGCCTTTAAAAAAAAACGAGGATACCAGTGCAAAAGTCAACATTTTCCTTGCCCATTTTTTTGTATTCAGTCAAACGTAAATAACAGTTTGTTTTATACAAATTTGTTGGGGCGCGGTGGCGTTGCGGTAACCGGTTCTCGTCAGAACACCGAAGTTAAGCAACGTTGGGCCCGGTTTGTCCTCGGATGGGTGACCGTCTGAGCGATCGATTCGGACTCCCGTGTTGTGTCCTTGGGTAAGGCACTTAACCCCGATTGCCCACATGGGTACACGATGACGCCGTGTACTAAAGCGTACTGCACGTCGATGGTGCAGAGTCTTCAACCAATCTAACCCTGCCTGCGCTGCAGTGCAGAGTTACTATGTTGGGGAGCTGGCAGCTGCTCATCGTTGCTCGGTGGTTCTCTCCGGGTACTCCGGCTTCCTCCACTGTAAAACTGTCACGGTCATTATTAGCCATTGCGTATAAGTATGTGAACTTAAACACCAATAAATGATAATAATACAAATTTGTTCTATTACAAATTATTGGAGAGTGCCTGTTGGCACTCTCCAATAATTTGTAATAAAATAATTTTTGACAATCTTTTGATGAACAAATTCAGACCACTAAAAATAATCTATCCCTCAACCAGTTAAATATTTTTTTTTTTTGTACATGAATATGAGAGTCGTGTTATTCTCGTGAAGAGAATAACAGTTTTGAATCAATGTGTACGGCATATTGCATCGCAAATCGCGATGCGATACCGCCAAGATCACACCCGATGATAGTTTTATACATTTTGAATTTTGCCTCCGAAATACATATTACAAACCATGCCCCCCCCCCCCCGCCTACCCCCCCCCCCCAAAAAAAAACGAATGCGCCACTGCCGGAGAATCAAAAGATTAATTTTGTTTAGCCTTACATAACAAACGAGTTATGGGTACTATTATGTCCACTTAAATAAAATTTTGCCATTAGTTCAATGTTTGTAACAGAGAAAAAAAACGTACACCGCACACATCGTATACAATTGTAAAACACAACTGTAAAGATTATGAACATATGAAGAACTGCCTCATGTATCCAGTCCTTATTTATTTATTTATTTATTTATTTATTTATTTATTTATTTATTTATTTATTTATTTATTTATTTATTTATTTATTGGTGTTTAAGGTCACAGACTTATGCACAATGGCTAATCATGACCGTGACAGTTTTACGGGTGGAGGAAGCCGGAGTACCCGGAGAGAACCACCGAGAAACGACTAGCAGCTGCCATCTCCCCAACACCGTAACTCCACACTGCAGCACAGGCAGGGTTAGATTGGTTGAAGACATGCGCACCATCGGCGTGCAGTACGTCTTAGTACATGGCGTCATCATGCCCCCACGTGGACAATCGGGGTTAAGTGCCTTGTCCAAGGACACAACGCGAGAGTCCGAAATGTATCCAGATAATTTATCATACAGCAAGCACTGCCATCTGTGTGTGATTTCAGTCTTTAAATGGCCGCATGTTACCCCCCCCCCCCCCCCCAACTTAAAATCTGACCGATTTTGATTTTTTAGCGAAAGAGGATCCCAGGTCGGAAATATGCGAATTTATAACTGTATGAACATACAGTACAATCGTCGTGGATTGGTGCAAATCCGCGCGTAGAAATGGATTGCTCACGGATATACAACAGCGGTACAATTCTGAGATACTATTAGTTACACAGTTTGTTAGTGGCCTAATATGGTATATATGGTGTCCGTTAATTTCATATTGGACGAGAGCGAAGCTCGAGTCCAAAATGGAATTAACGGACACCATATATATCATATTAGGCCACCAAGAAACTGTGTAACGAATATATCTTACCAACTGCTGCATCGATGCACAGAACTAATAACGGTGGCTCAGTTGAAAGAGGTGCAGGCTGCAAGCTGAGAGGTCCTCGGTTCGAATCCCATCTGCGGCAACCGCGTTGTGTCCTTGGGCAAGACACTTCACCCCCATTACCCACGTGGGGGCGCGGTGACGTAGTGTACTAAGGCGTACTGCACGTCGATGGTGCACCTGTCTTCAATCAATGCTAACCCTGCTTGTGTGGAGTTGGTATGTTGGGGGAGCTGACAGTTGCTCGCCGTTGCTCGGTGGTTCTCTCAGGGCACTCCGGCTCCCTCCACCCGTAAAACTGCCACGTTATGGTTAGCCATTGTGCATAAATATGCGACCTTAAACACCAATAAATAAATAAATATAATAACATACTAACCCCGGCTAACCAACCCTCTGAAACCTACTAAACCCGTAAAGCAAGTCAGTGTTATGCAGACAACAATGCTAAAATATCTTCAGAGAAAAATATATTACTCCATGACACTGTATACCCAAATGTCATAAATCGAACGAATCAAGATAACGCAACAAATACAATGCATATCAGTCAATGAATGGGAATTTGATTTGCGCTTCTGACATACTTTATCGTTCAATATCGGGAGAAATATAAATAATTATTTGAGTCATGAGATCTCAAAACAAATGTTGCACGTGTTTATCGATGCAAAGTTGTTGCGTCACATCTTATGCATACAGTTCGGTCGTCGTGGAAATGTATTGACCACAGAGATGTACAATAACGGAAGAATTCTGAGATACATAGAGATTATTACCATTATGTGGACTGTACAAAATATGTATTCGAGTCGAGCTCCGGGTTCTAAGGGCAGATCACGACGAGTCGAAGACGAGTCGTGATCTACCCTTGGAGCCCGGAGCGAGACTCGGATACATAATTTGTACATCCACATAATGGTAATAATCATTTTATCTTACAATATATTGGGGATAAGTCAAGAATGTAGACGAATATATAACGAACTATTTATTCGCACGGATGAACAAAAAGAAAAAAAAATGGAACTCACGGGGTCGGATACACCTCAGTTGCGGAGTTAATATAGACAAAATACATGTTGATTGTAAGATAAAACATATGACCCGCCCAGTGCTCCATTTAGTGAAATTGTGTTTGTGGTTCTTATTTAGGCTTTCCCAAACCCAGTTTGGGAAAGACTCTTGTTATTCTTCTTTTTCAAAAATTTCTCTCTTCATTCTTTTTTGTTTTTTTTTTTCTTCCCTCAATTTTGTCTGTTGCACTTCTCAAAAACAAGCTGTACGATTTTAACCAAATTTGGCACACTTATGTAATGCGACAAAATCTAGTGAAATGGGGTATCGCCAAACCTGTGAAAACGCGTATTTTCAAAATATTCTGCCAAAACCTTCAAAATTTCACCATTTTTCAGCATAACTCAAAAAAAAGCTGTACGATTTCAACCAGATTTGGTAAACTTTTTATTGTCAAAATATCTAGAAAAATGAGGTATCGTCATATTCATGAAAATGCTTATTTTCAAACTTTTCTGCCCAAACCATCAAAATTTCACAATTTTTCAAAAGTCTCGGAAGTGTTTACAGTTATCCAGCTCAAATTTTCCAAACATTTAGAGCATAATATGATAAACCAAAATCACCACACAAATATTTCAAAATTAACCCCTGTGGGCCAAAAATGAAATGAATATAGCAGTTTTGTCTTCAAAATTGACCAACTTCAAGAGCAATTTTCTCTATTTACAAGGTTGTTGTAACAATTATTTTTGTATTGATAGATGCAACAATGATTGCAGAAGAAAGTTACTGTTTACTTTCTAATCTCCGATTTAACACCCAAGCACAATGAGGGCGAGAATAAGAGTGTTGTTTGAAAATGCCAAAATTAGCCAACTTTGGTTGCTTTTTTCTATCATTTTGGAAAGGGCTAATTTCAAACAATTTGCATGTAACTATTCTCAATTGACTACCGAGCATATTTGCTGTCGGAAGTTTGGTTGTAAAGTTTAACTCTATGCCCATTCTGGTTGCATAAAAGTAGGTACAGTCCAAAAAAACTCCACATTGTTTTCAGAATTTTAAGTGACAATTTACTCCATTTCTAATTAATTGAGCTCTGAATGTTCTCTATGGCTGCAGGCAGCAGTCAAAGTATGACATATTTTGTTTTATATGTTATTATTAAAAGTTTAACCCTTGGTAGATTTGAGACTTCCCATAAGGGTACTGTCGGAATAATTGATATTTTCACCAGCTTTTACATGCGATTTCTCAGCACTTAACCCTTATTTTCTCAAAACGTTCCCCATGAAAAGATAGGGCATTCATTCAAGAACAATTTTGCTGTTATATGTTTTATTTAAAGTTTTAACCCTCACCCATTTGTCAGTCCTTGAATTGGAGTACCCTCAACGTGCACATGTTCATTCAAAGACCACGATTCAAGATTCCTCCATGCCTCTTATCAGACACTCAGTCTGGGGTTGGTGTCCACGCATTTAGAGCATAAGATGATGCACTAAAATCACCACACAAATATTTCAAAAGTAACCCCTATTGGCTAAAAATGATATGAATATAACGTTTTATCTTCAAGATTGACTTACTTCAAGGGCAAATTTCTCTAATTGCAAAGTTGTTGTAACAATTATGTTTGTATGCATAGATGCAACAGTGATTGCAGAAGAAAGTTACTGTTTACTTTCTAATCCTCCTTTAAACCTCAAGCGCAATGAGAGCGAGCATAAGAGTACCATTCGAAAATGCCAAAATTAGCTAACTTCGGTTGCTTTTTCCTATCATTTTGGAAAGGGTTAATTTCAAACACTTTGTTTTGCTCTAGGAGGAGACGCTTAATGAACAAATCCGCTGCTGTGTATATTATGCTTTGGGGCTTAACCCAACATATGTTTTGGCCACTTAAAGAATAGTACTGTCCGAAAAAAATTGATTTTCAGTGAATTTTGCAAACATATGTACTCATTTGCTCTAAATGCAAGGTTGTTGTAGCAATTATTTTGGTATGGATAGATGCAATAATGATTGCAGATGAAGGTTACTGTTTACTTTTTAATCTCAAAATTTAATCCTCAAGCGAAACGAGGGTGAGAATAAGAGTACCGTTATAAAATGCCAAAATTAGCCAACTTTGGATGTTTTTTTCTATCATTTTGGAGATGGTTAATTTCAAAAACTTTGCTTTGCTATATGTAGTCTGCAATTTCACATTGGAAAGTTGGGAAAGTCCGTAATTTGTCCAACAAATTACAATGCTCTAGTTTGTATCTTCTAATTCTACCGTTTTGTATGCGTGGACATTCAACTCCTCTCATGGATTTGCATCAGTCTACGTCGACTGTACTGTATATATCATAGTTCACATCAGTGGCGTAGGAACCGTGGGGGGGGGGGGGGGTATTTACCCCACCCCTCAAAAATTTCCAAAACTTTGTAAATCATATCTAGTATATACACAAAAATAACCACATACATCTGCATATTCCACATCATACAGGCGCACATAAAAACTGTATGATCTTCACCATTTGCAGTGCATAGAAAATTTGGTAGCCGATGTCACTGACTGATTTGACGCTCAACAGGTTAACATCTTCCTCTCTGACATACATCCTCCTTTAACCCTTTACCTTTACCCAACGTAACGGTCAAAACCGGCCTGCGCTATTCTCAAAAATCGCCAAATAATTTTCATGATTTTTTCATTTTCTGTCTCAAAAACATAGGTTATGACCCCTCATTGGAACGAGCTCGTCGAGCTCGTTCCAGTGAGGGGTCGTAACCTATGTTTTGGAGATAAAAAATGAAAAAAAATTAGTTATTCAAGAATTTTTTTTTTTGCAAGTGTCGTCTGCTTTTCATGTTAGGTAAAGGGATAAACACCAAAAATTAACAGCAACGATACCTTGATTTTTTCACTAGAGAAGCGAGGAAATGAGCTCCCAGTAGTTCATATTTCACAATTTTTCCTGGTATACCCCTCCCGCACTCTCCCCCGGGTTCGGCTACGCAGAGCGGGCCGCCAAAGGCACCCGTGCTGTCCCCTACAAGCTCCCGTTTTCAATAACCCCCCCCCCCCCCAAAAAAAAAAAAAAAAAAAAAAATATTATAAGCTTCCTACGCCCCTGGTTCACATATCACCTTCGTCAGAATTAATTTCCGTACTCTGGAAAGTGTTGGAGCATTCTGACTTACACCTGCAATTATCAATGCACTTTCACCCCACACCGAAACACTGGCATTGTGAGTTCAGGAAACACCCTGGATGTACACAGAATAAGTGAGTTTGATCTCTGACGTCGGCTGGAGCGGGGCTTTTTTCCACCATAACAGTTTCAATTTTCTCCACATACTTCCTTCCAGACACTAGTCGTTAGATCCATTGTTCCCGAGTTTGGTTTGTGGCTGTTTCACTATATGTTGGACTGATATCTTGCCCTTTTGACATGTTGGAGGAATGCATTCTCAGCCGGTTTATCCGATGTGGTGGCCAAACTGAGACGCAGTTCTTCGAGGTTTGACGTTTCGCTTTTCTCTGTCCAACATAGAATTTTAGTACATACAGTCTGGCGACATCCAAATCCGTAGTCAAAGAATCAGTTAGCATGAAATTTGACAATCCAGCCAAGGCGTCCAGTGTTTTTATTAATACAGTGAATGCGGTCTTTTTACCAATCTTGAAGAAAGAGGTGGTTGTGTTGCAGCCAGTAATGTCATGCATAACGGGCAAGCAGCTGCAAAGTGTTTCTCCTAGAGTAGAAGCTAATTTATGTATTGGTACAAATCTTTGGCGATTGGTACTTTGTCTCACATGTACTGCGTTCATGAACACCGTTTTTCCAAAAATGTGCATTTCCAACTTGTGCAATTTTTTGAATTTTTAAAAAATATATCAATATATCAGCAAATATATACCATCATTTGTGTTTCAAACCTTAAAGATGATGTTGTACATCACACTCTTAACATAAATACAACATCAGGAGGCTTTATATGTGAGAATATTGGGCTTAATCTGGGAAAATGTCACACGTTAGTAGGGGGTGGGTGTCTTGTTCGAAATGTAGAAAATGTGCAGACAATATTTTGGGAAAATGCTCTCTGATGCACTAAATTCAACCCAAGTTATTTATTTATTAATTCATTTATTTATTTATTTATTGGTGTTTAACGACACTTTAACAACCAGGGTCATATCGTGTCGGTGGCAGGTTTACGGGTGGAGGAAGCCAGAGTACCCGGAGAGAACTACCGAACAATGACGAGCAGCTGTCAGCTCTTCAACATCATAGCCCACGACTGTACTACACACTGCACAGCGGTACTGCGTACTACACAGCACAGACAGGGTTAGATTGGCTGAAGACATGTGCACCTCGGCGTGCAGTACGTCTCAGCACACAGCGTCATCGTGTCCCCACGTGGGCAATTGGGGTAAGTTTATTTTGGATTTTAATGGGAGAGTGGGGGTGGGTGTCTGAGAACGGTAGTAGAAAATTTGCACGTAGTGGGTGGGTGGGTGGGTGTAAAAAGGAGCCGAATAAAAATAGGACGTCACGTCTTGCAAATTTTTAGTGCCCCCCCCCCCCCCCCCCTCCCCCCGATTTACCTTGAAAAAATAGTATAATAAAATTACCATTACGACAGTGTCGTCACATTTTACAACTATTCCGCTATGTCTTCCTGCCATTTTAATAGCATGAAACACCATCCTCGTGTCAGCTTCCTCGTGTGCTGTAAACAGGTTGCTAACGTCCTCCATACCACAATTATTGACGCATTTTACAAGAGTTGCTTCTGCAAATCCCCAGCGAGAGTAGGCTTACACCCATCTGGCAACATACACTGGCCACTTTCTGCAAGGAACTGACATACACGTGCTGCCAACAAAGCTTTATTCTCGGAATTGCTAAGAAACCTTCTATAGTTTGGCACTGTTCGCTATCCTAGCACCGCACGGTATTGGCCTTCTACAGAATGACTGCGACGACACCGTTCCATATTCTTCACGGATTTAGCATTGTCATACCTATCGAACACGAGTGCAACTGATGTAATCGTATTATCGGTCTTCGGAATGGAAGCATTTTTTATAAGTATCAGCTCTCCAAGATCATTGAAGGTTGTGAAATGATTCTCGTTCAACTCACAAAACAATGCCATATCATCTATGATGATTGCCGTCGTGGCACGATCTGGTAAATCAGGCAAGATATATACTTCAGGGTAGAACGATTCTAATTTCTTAATTCTAAATCTGCCTTGTCAGTCCCCCATCTGGATTGAATGAACAGGCCTGGCATTTTTTAGGAGTGCAGGAGTGCTGCACGCCTAGAAAAAAATGAGGAGGGCAATTTGTTGCACCCCTTGATTTTCAGGAATGCCAGACCTGTTAGGGACTGCCTTTAAAATGTATTATCATTTCATCCCCTGAGTTCAAATGTGTTCTCTGTGCCTACTGGCACAGAGAACACATTGGAACTCAGGGGACGATTTGTCAATGTTGCATTGATTCGCAATAATTCATGACCCATTCTGAGTTGCATTTCGATACATTCTGAGTGTAGAAGACAGTCACATAAGAATTGAATGGAACATTTTGAATAATGAGAAGATGTGTGTGCCATTTTTTCCACTATGTGGCTGAATGTAGTACAATATTAATACCTTGGAGTGAATATAACCAAAATAGCATACAGGTTTTTGCATTGGAAATTTCAGGTGCAATTGCACTCCCAGGCAATCTGAGGAGGGCAACTGTTTTGCACTCCTTGATTTTCTAGATTGCCAGGCCTGAATGGAGGTGCTATTGCAGCCAATTCATGTTCAAGTACAGTTTTGAGTGAAACTTCCCTATCTTTGGCAGCAGCGAGTAGTCTCCTGAATAATATCTCAGGATCGACAATTAATTTCTTGTTCTATGATTCGACAAGCTTCTTCAAATCTCCGTATGTCAGAGTCTTAACTTGCGGATTTGTAGTCCAAATACTCATTTGTCAGGAACAGTGTCTACATCGAAGGGGTTTTGCTATTCCCTCGCTAGTACATCAACCATCGGTCTTACATCCTGCCCGTCACGAGAAATTCGCCTTTGATACAACTCCTTATGCTTCCTTTGAGTCGATTTGCTGTGATAAACATTTTTGGTGGCAGCAGCAAATTCACCGGAAACATGTCTTGTCACACTCCACCTTGTCCGCGCACTTTTCCGCATCGTGAACGCCACGATTGCTCCAGTGCTTGATCCGTGGGCACAGCGTTCAAACTCTTGTCAAATCTTCTTACACCAAAAGCAATGCCTTTCATCTGCTCAAATGATTCTGGGAGTGAAGATTCGAGTTCACAGACACGAAAACATGTATACGGTATGTCCTCTTTTCAGAAAATCATCAACAGTTGCAAATGTGTTTGATAAACCTCTTCCAAACTCGGTAAATAATCTTAGGCATTCTCGTGTTTCCGCAGCATCCCCAGTCGATGAGTCGATGAAGGAAACAACATCAGCACGATCATTCGCATTGAACGCGGTTTCCATATCCTGTAACAATTTGCTGAGGTTTTCTGCAATCAACACATTTGATTTTCTGTCCATCCATTTGGAAACTGCTTTCAACAACACTCAGTCCAAAGCCTCCTCTACGAGTATTTATCTTCGGATCGCCCTTGAATATTGCTTGCCTTGGAACATCTGCTGAGCTGTGGCCATTGGCTAAACATCAGATTCTACTAACAATGTCAAAGTCCTCCAGCGCCATACGATTTGCCCAAATCTGAGGTGAGCGCCATTATTAGATGCATAGACCATAGCCTCATAGTAATCGTTCTATCGAGAGCTTTTGTTCTTTGCCACACAATTTCCTGGGCTTTTTTGTATATCGCAATGTCTGTAGTTACTAATATGTGGTCCTGGCCGAGTTAAGTTGCGATATTTGCGAGATTTACCACGAGGTATACACTGTTGAAAGGTCTGATGGAATTTAAATCGTGCTCCCGCGTTGTGTCCTTGGGCAAGGCACTAAACCCCGATTGCCTACATGGGGGCACGATGACGCTGTGTACTAAAGCGTACTGCACGTCGATGGTGCGCATGTCTTCAACCAATCTAACCCTGCCTGTGCCGCGGTGCAGAGTTCAGAGTTACGATGTTGGAGAGCTGACAGCTGCTAGTCGTTGCTCGGTGGTTCTCTTCGGGTACTCCGGCTTCCTCCACCTGTAAAACTGTCACCGACATGATATGACCCTGGCTGTTAATGTATCGTTAAACCCTAATAAAAAAAGAAAAGAACAATTTAAAAATGGCAAATACCTAACAATTGATACAGGTGTGTCTCAATTTACAATAAAGTTGTTGAACCCCGACCATCCAGGGATATTCTGCTCATTCACCCCAACATGTCGACATAGTGTCCATATTAGATTTAGAATTTGAGACTTGAAATAACAATCTGATGAGAGATCTACTTCCAAGATTTCTGTCCCTGGAATTTGTTTTGACTCCGGTCGAACCGGTGTTTTACTATATGGCCTTAATACTTTCCAAAGTGTGATTTACTGGGATTTCCGGGTTTGATTATAAACGATAACTTCACAAGTGAATTATGAAATCAACAATTGGGTCATGTATCCGTGCGCGCAAACGAAGACGCTTTGCCGCGGGTGTAATGGGGACTTCATTGGGTTTTTTTTTAACCCTTTACCTAACATGAAAGGCAGACGACACTTGCAAAAAACATTCTTGAATCACTATTATTTTCTTTTGTCTCAAAAATATAGGTTATGACCCCCTCATTGGAACGAGCTCGACGAGCTCGTTCCAATGAGGTGTCATAACTTATGTTTTAGAATAGTTATACTGTTGCATGTTTGTGGACAAGAAGTCGTGCAAAGAGTTTAATGACATGTTGTCCACCCAACCGTATACAATTTTGCTACGGATTTCAAAATAGCACGTTCTACCCGAGAATGTCAGATTGAATGGGTGACCGACGATTTTCGTTTTGTTATGTTGTGCTAGAGCCTGGGTTATTGAGAAAAAATGCTAGTTTTTGTCTTTCAACATTTAAAAAAACGCCAATTTTAACCGACGAGGACAACAGCAATTACTCCTGGTAGAACCAAGGGGGTGGGGGTGCGGGAGGGGGGGGGGGGGGTCAGGCAAAAAATTACGGATACAAGGTGGAAATATTTACATTTTCAATTTTTGGGACCCACCACTCCTGGAATGCAAATTTTTGCCAGTCATGTCTTGGACACCCACCCCTCCCGCACAGTTTTTCCTCAAAGACAATTGGGGACCCACCCCCAATTTATAAAATCTGTTTAACGAAGTATTCAAAAAAATTTAAAAAAAATAAATAAATAAATAAATACTTTTCCCAAACATGAAAGGTGCCGCAAAAAACTTGTCCGATATCCCAGCCCTGCTCTTGGACATCCAAGGCATCCCTAGCCACAGATGCCCCAAAACAATCTCTCTGCATATAAAGCCACAACGGAAATACAGCATCAGACCCTCAGGTAACCACTGGAACCCGCCTCCACCAACTGAATTGCAGATATACACCCATTCATGTTCTAAGCAACACAACCCTTACCCCGATGTACAACATGTCTATGCTGTTCAGACACCAGTCGAATCCCACCACCAAGAAGCCCTGCCCAAAATATATTGTTCCCACCTGGATATCTTCAACTGTCCACAAGAAATAGTTGTTTTTCATTTCATTACTTTTCGGTTAAATGTTTAGTTTGTACAGCTGGTCTGAGAGAGACCTAATACTGAAGTTCTTTGACCAATGCCAGTGTGGCTTGTCTGAGATGAATTGCCTCTTATTTATTTTTTTATGTTAGTGTCACTAGAATCGTATTTACCTTGAAATTATACACGTTTTCCACAATCAAGATTTTTATTCTATCAATCTTTCCAATTATTCCATACATGGAAGCACACTAGACCAAATAATAGGAGCTACAAAGCACTAATAAGAGGCAGACTGCCTAAGTAGAAATATAAAGGAGTGAAAATCATGACCAAATAGCTTGGAATCACCTTTTTGTTTTGCAAATTTTTGCCAGACCCAGAACAGGATCCACCTCCTAATGAAGTGTAAAACATGGGGAAAAAATTCTAACATGGAGCCCCCAACACATTATCAATGCTCTATTCTGTTCTAAGTTATGAATCTAAGCACTTAAATTCACTTTGGTTGTAATTACTTGTCTGTAAAATGATATTTGGCAAAAAATTGCATGACACCGGCAAAAACTGCACTTTGGGGCTCAGACCCACCCACCAAAATCCACCCACCCACCCACCCGGACCTTGTATCCTGGCATTTTTTGCGACCCCTCCCCCTGGTAGAACTATCAATAGAATTAGTACACAAACTGTCCGCAACAGACTCGCTGAGTACGGCATCCGAAGTAGGCGTCCATACCACGGACCAATCATTACCCAACGTCATCGTACCGTCAGAATGGAATGGGTACTTCAGCGTGTTCACTGGACTCAGCAGCGTTCGAGCACATTTCTTTTTAGTGATGAATCACGATTTTGTCTACGGCACGCTGATGGTATGGCAAGAGTGTATCGCCGACGAGGAGAACGGTTTTCTGATGCTTGCGTGCGGGAATGCAACCGTTTCGGTGGAGGTTGTGTAATGGTTTGGCCAGGAATTTCCTTGCACCATCAAACGCAGTTGATCTTCATCGATGGTAATCTGAATGGCCAGCGATCTAGGGGCGAAATTCTTAACGCTGTTATTGTCCGGTTGTCCCGATGTCAAGTGGATCGTATCTGTCGTGACTTTCTTGAGGAGCAGGGAATCGAACCTCTTCCCTGGCCCCTACTTTCGCCAGATTTGTCACCAATCGAGCATCTTTGGGATCAATTGGACCGTCGGGTACGACTTCATGATCTTCAGACGTTAGGCGACTTACGTAATGTTCTTAAGCAGGAGTGGAACGCAATACCACAGGGTGACATCCAGAGACTTATCAGGTCCATGCCCCGTCGATGTCTTGCCATCCAAGAGGCAAACGATGGACGTGCACTCTATTGACTGCATGTGTGAACTTTTCATTTCACCCCATGTCTGATTTGCGACGTCCTGACTTGACGCTGACAACAGTTAAGAACATGAAATTATGCAAATTCATACAGCTAGACTCGAAATATGAATTTACAATAATTTGTTTGGGATTAAAGTCGACAACACTAAACAAAATTGCTCCTCAAAGTTTATTATAATTTCTTTTTTGACTCAGTATATATCACGATGCACACACCGTTGATATAATGAACAGAAGAAAGGTTACAGAACATCGAGAGAGAGATGGTGTTTCCTTATTTTTAACCCTTTACCCAACGTAACGGCCAAAACCGGCCAGCGCTATTCTCAAAAATCGCCAATTAATTTTCAAAATATTTTAATTTTTTGTCTCAAAAACATAGGTTATGACCCCTCGTTGGAACGAGCTCGTCGAGCTCGTTCCAACGAGGGGTCATAACCTATGTTTTTGAGACAAAAAATTAAAAAAATTAGTTATTCAAGAATTTTTTTTGCAAGTGTCGTCTGCTTTTCATGTTAGGTAAAGGGTTAAACGGGGTTCGATAGAGAAGAACAGTCAAACATTCGAACTTATTGGGAAGAAATTGTAAAATGCCAGCTTCTGTACTTTAAAACTACTCTACAGGAAAATGCCTGAAGTTTGTAAAGTGACGCGCACATCGATGATACAAATTCACTAACATTGTTACTTTTAACCGGTTGAGTGCTAAAAGCCACTATGAGAGCTTTCCAAAAAATGAGGGTACCAGAGTAAAAGCCAACATTTTCCTTTCTCGTATTTCCTATTCAGTCAAATGCAAATAATGTTTTGTTTAAATACAGTACGTGGAGAGTGTATTATCACTAAATCACCCGCAAAGTGGAGATTCCACCCGAGCAATAATTGCAAATGTGTTGCAAAGCATAACCAGCACCAGCAAAGTTTCAGCCAATGGACCTCCGGGTTAAACCCGGAGGTCCATTGGCTGAAACATTGCTTGTGTTTTTTGTCGATATGTACAAAATTTGAAAGTTATAGCTTGGGTGATAACTCCACTCCGCGGGTGATTTAGTTACAATCCACTCTCCACGTACTGTAAGCTTGTTTTATTACAAATTATCCAATAAATTGTAATAAAAGAAATTTTGAGTAACAAATTCCGACCACCAAAAATAATCTAGCCCTCAACCAGTTGATACACGAAAACAACAGAGAGCGAAAACCAACTAAACGAAACTTTGCGTTATTTTATTTTTCTACTGATCTCACAGGGCATACGTGTTTTGTTAACTATTACTTACTTCTAAATTGGACATTTCTTGCGTGTCTAATAATTTCTGAGGAGATAACTTCATCGAAAGTCGATTTCTTGACGATATAAGGCAGGGATGTCGTCCAATGTCATAAAAATACTTACCGGTAACGAAATTTCCAAGTTTTGCCAATAATCCAAGTATTGGTTTGCCTTTAGTCTGGGGAATGAAGACATATAAAAACATAAGCGCCAGAGTTGACATTCCACCAAGGAATCCAATCACTGATAGGGCTCGAGCTGCTATGAGCCATTCTGAAAATATACATATTTAAAGATCCGATTGAAATTCAGCCACCTTAGAGCTTTGAAGAATAGGAATAGAACTATTAGTCCAGGCACATTAGACATAAAAATGAGAAAGTAAGGAAAAAAATCGGAGAAAGCTGATTTTTTTATATGTTTCCGGGACACATATTGCGGATAAAGTGTGAAAAGTCCCCGCGAATCCGAGTTGAGCTTTTTTAGTTATAGCGTTTTTTTGATGAAAAAAAATTTTTTTAAAAAAATTCGACCCAGCTCCATATTTCTCATTCTTATTCGCCTTAGTAGGGTGAGAATCATAAATATCGTGCTGAATTATATTGAAAATACATATCCCCAACAGAAAATGACAACTTTGTACCAATCCTCACACTCAATGGTGAAATATTCACGAAAATGTACAAAATTACGAAAAAAAATGTATTGTTTTCATACACACAACGGTACACAACGTCCATTAAATCAAATCTACGACTACTTTGGGAGTTAAATTATATATCAAAAATTGCAGAAAAGCAGTGGCTTTATAATGATATATAACAATAGTCATTTATTCCATAATGAACTGGTGAAACGTCTGAAATATTAACCATACCCCCTAAACTCAAATTCAAACGGCATCGACTTTTCTCATTCAAATACCGTATTATAGCATCATTGTTTCAATTTCCATGTTCGATTAAATCACATAATGTGGAGATTGTGTCTTCATCAGATAAGTTGACAAAAGTTTTCGTTAGACTCGGCGGCTTCCATATGATTATGTCATATTTAGGGGCAATTGGTTCGATCATGGCTGGTAGCGGCTTGGATGAACTTTGGGGGACTGTTTATGCTGGTGGGTCAATCCATCATTTGATCAGTGGTCATGCATATTCAAGAGCAGTTCGTGCCCATTTGCTAACACAAATTGCCATTACAAAACTTGTGTTTGAAGAAAGCCGAACACTAGATAACATAGACTGCACAGAAGTCAATGAAATATTCTGTGGACTTGCCAGAGGTGACTGTACAACAGCTGACGCTGTCAATCAAGAAAGTGTCAACCATCTACTGTCAAAATTACACGAACTGCTCCAGAATGCGTCCGTAGGACGCACAGGAAAGCTTTGGGTACAATACTACGAGCAAATAGGTCTTCTCCAGTTGTTCTTGAGAGCAGAGCGCACAGACGACTGGGAACTCCACACATATTGTGTTCACAATATGATTCCAGTATTTCACGCAGGTGGTCATTTTGCATACGCAAAAAGTTCTCATCTCTATTTGCAGCAGATGAATGAGCTAACAGAAATAATGCAACAGGATGATTTGAAGTTGTTCACTGAGAAAGGTTACTTTACCATAAGGCGCTCAGATAAATTCTGGGACGGGATATATTCTGATCAGACCATAGAGCAGTGTTTAATGAGAATGTTCAAGCTCCCTGGTGGTCTCACACATGGCAGGGGAATAACCGATAGCACTGTTGCGAAATGGGTACATGGACTACCTCTTTGCCTTCCGATATGTAATGCTCTCGAAAATTTTGTTCATGTTCACACTGGTCATGGCGAACAACATCGGGATCTCCGTCAAAGTTCACAATTGACTGATGCCAATGATATCACCAAATTATTGAACTGGCTCAGAGTGCATTCCCCCTTTCAGAATAGAGATCCACTACAATTAGTCTCTATAGCGACCGGGCTTGTGGCTGACGAAACTGTGAACTGTGACCAAGTTCGCAAAATTGGTGAATGTTGCGTATCGAATGTTGTAAGCAAAACGTTCAACAGCATCAAACTACGACGTGTTGACACTGAAGTCTTTCGCATCGATGGCAAATAGCATCAAAGTAAGTGGAAGTAAGGTAGTGACTGACCCCACAATTCTGTTCAACCGCATCACATGTGTTATTCAGTCACAAGCAGAGATGGAAGAGTATCTCAAATATGAACTCGCCCCGAAACCACCAGCATTGTTTGATTCTGCTGGAATGAGGAAGACATAGAAAAGCACGCTCGGTAAGATCCTCAAAACATACGCTTCCGAGCAAACTAAAATCCAGAACATTCTCTGTTTGTTGTAGATGGTGGATTTTTATTGAGGGCAGTTGTATGGCCTAAACAGTCGTCATATAAGGACATATGTACATCATATTCCAATTATCTAGTGAGACATTTTGGGGCGAACGTCGTGGTTGTTTTTGATGGTTATGCTTGTACAATGTCGACAAAGGGCATGGAACAAGCCCGTAGATCTAAAGACAGGTATTCCATTGATATCAATATCTCACCCGAGTTACCAGCCACCACACCCCAATCCGATTTCCTTGCAAATGCAAAGAACAAAACCCAGCTGATCGATCTTCTAATGCAGGAGCTATCTGCTATCAATATTCAGTCCAACCAGGCCGAGGCTGATGCTGATGTACTGATAGCCGAAACTGCACTTGACATCGCTCAAGATGACAACAATGTTGTCGTTGTGGGAACAGACACAGACTTGTTAGTCATTCTTACCTCTCGAGTTCAACCGGGATGTAATATTCACATGATGTATTCCATTACCCCAAACGTACTAGTTTCAGTTAGTGAAATAGCAACCAAAATGGGTGACCATAGAAGCAACCTCCTTGTAGCACATTCTATAAGTGGTTGTGACACTACTTCTGCACTCTTTCGAGTTGGTAAGAAGAAAGTATTCAGTACAATTGTCTCCGATGTTACTAGCGACTCACAACAGTATGTCAACACAATTTTGGCGGATGACAGTACACCAAGTGTAGTAGCCGCTGCCGGGGAACAACTTCTCCTGATCTTATACGGGAGTAAAACTGTTTCCTCTCTCGACCAATATAGATATGTCACTTACAAGCGTTATGTAGCAAAATCTAAACTGAATAAACCCATCGACCTAGCCTCACTCCCACCAAGCAGCGATGCTGCACAACAACATGTCTACAGATGTTATTTCCAGGTCCAACAATGGCTGGGCACTTCGCTTCCTCCGACGGATTGGGGGTGGTCGCTAGACAATGGACTTCTTGTACCGACTGCAGCCACAAAGCCATGTGCCCCCGATAACCTACTGAATCTGATCAGTTGTGGTTGCAAGAGTGCTTGTACAAAAAGGTGTGGGTGTAAGAAGGCAGGACTCTCTTGCTCAGGTTTGTGTAATTGCAGTTCGGATTCTTGTAACAACCACAGAAACACTGTCCTGTCGGAAATTTCTGAGTTCGATGAATAATATGTATATAGGTCATGTCATTTCTGTATATAGCGTTGATAATAGTCAATGTAACTTAATCCATGTTGATTGATTTGTACATTCTGTAAATATTATTTATTGATTTTTGTACATTCTGTAAATATTATTTATTGATCTAATGCTGCCAGACACAGACGTGTCTGTTCGGTCCCAAGCCCGAAAATAGTTGAGTTCTCATGCTGACGAATTTTATGCCAAAAGGGGAACTCGGCCAGAAGCAGAGGGGGTCTTCCATAATGTCTATTTTGTAAGCAATGATAAAAGTCTTCAAATGGTGGTGGATTTTTTATCGTCTGTCCAACTAACATCCCGTTCTGTACTACGACCCTTTGGGCAAATCCGTTAGGAAAATCGTCATTTTTTGCGTAAATCCGATACTTTTTTGTGAATTTTCAATAATTTTTCGCAGAAATTGTCATAGAATGCACATTTTCCTCTAGGTAAATGTATATTAGACATTATGTAGCTCGAAATACGCGTAAACAAAAAATACAGTTGGATCAATTCGAGGTTACAAAGTTCGTGCGATTTTTTTTAATTTTTTTCAAACGCGTTTTCGAAAAAAGGCTGTAGAAAAAAAAGCTCAACTGGGATTTTAGGGGACTTTTGTCTAATCGTTCAGTGACATGTACTCGACATTCCCTGAAAAAATCAGCTTTCTCCGATTTTTTTCCCTAGTGAAACCTAATGTTCTTGGGCTATATGTGCTAGTGTATAAACTCGTCTCAGTGAATTATGAACGTTACGGGATGACGACTAAAACACACACATGTGCTATTAGTACATTTTGTAATTGTTTACACTGGGGTTGGCACTTCAGATCCGGGAATTGCCTTTCAAATGACTGGCATAACGCATATGGAGCGATATCAAATAGTGTTCAACCGATGATCGGAATCGGCCACCCCAATCGGCCGATTGTAATGATTGTGGACAATCGGATGACAACAGCAGCGACTGCTGGAGTTAATGTAAAATGATGTCAATAATACCATTCAACAAAGGTAAGAAACAACCACAATGTGTATTCTGAATTTCTCTAGACGCCCCTTTATGGGATATACAAGTTTAACGACATGTAAAGCTTACAATTGAGCGCACAAGTGGCAATCGCCAGTTCACATACCAGAAAAAAGTGAAGGTTGCACTCCATTGACCCAGGCTGCAGTAAAATGACCAATCGCGCGTACTTGGGCGGTACACGTGACTCTGAGAGCCACATATACCGCCCAAGTGTGCGCTTCTGGTCATTTTACTGCGACCTGAGTCAACGACGTTTAACACTGAAATATGTTCAATTTAATGTAGTTCTTTCAAGCCTCAACTAGTCTAGTAGTGAAAGGTATTGGAATCGGAATCGGACGAGCGTGAGCTCAAATAACCGGTAATCGGTCAACGGACATTTTTGGTAAGCGGTTGAATACTAATATCAAATTTTGTGCATTTTCCATGAAGGTGAAAACTGAAGAAAAAAAATATTTTCATAACATGATAATTTTTTTTTTTTTTAAAATAATTTTTATTTTCAGCAGATATGTACAAAAACCGTTTTTTACAAGGTTTTTCTTTTTGACAAACAATATAATATATATATAAATAAATGTACATAAAATAATACACAATTTCTGCTTTCTCTGATGAGGTCTAGGTGTTTTGAGGAGATAATACTAGTGTCTGAAAAGAGGGTGATGATCAGTGTGTACTGTCGTTACCAAAAGGTCTTAAAATATAGGGGAAGAATTGGGCCTAAGGGGGGATACTAAAGAGAACCGTGGATTCTACTACGCTTCCCCTCCCGTCTCATTAAGAGGAAGCTGATACCAAGCAGGTCTTGTAGTTGCATACATCTCTCTTGAATGCACTTTCCCTATTTACGAATATTTATGAACGGACATTAATTCTAACGTACGGTATACTTTTATCTGCTCTAGGAAGCTTTTGAAGACAGGTGTACACCCCCTCACCTTGCAAGAATAAATATTTTTTTTGAAAAGTAGTACACACAGATTACCAGCTGCTGACAGTACTTCCTGGTTTGGGAAATCTAGAAGCACATACTGTGGAGTAACAGGGAAGGACAGAGCACAATTAATTCGCAATTTATCTTGAAGGTTCACGAGTATCGTCTTAGAATGACTGTATTCGAAAAATAGGTGCAAAAGAGTTTCTTTTGTATTGCTGTAGAAGGTATATAGTTCCGTTTCAGACAGTTTGCTTTTAAGTAGTTTGGAGTTGGTATAAATCGATCTGTGCAATATTTTGTATTGGAGGCTTTGAAGGTAGGGGTCATCACTAATAGTACAAGAACCCTTGTATATCAAGCCCCTGTCCGTCGGTTGATATTTGTTTGTTATTTTATGAGGGCCTATCTTGTGTGTAATAAAAATAAATATACAGGCTCAGTCATTCACACGAAAATTTTTATCTGGGTTTTTATTGTATTTACTCTAACAGTAATTCAAATTCAAATCATCACCCCATGTTAAAAAATGGATATAGCAGCAACTTTTGATACGTACTAGTAGCAGTGTACAAAGGACAACATACGTATCGATTTTCTGTCAATTCCATCTTTCCCTAAGAGTACTGATCTTCAACAAATTATTTTTTCAGAATTTGTTTTAACCCTTTACCTAACGTAACGGTCAAAACCAGCCAGCGCTATTCTCAAAAATCGCCAATTAATTTTCATTATTTTTTTCATTTTTTGTCTCAAAAACATAGCTTATGACCCCTCGTTGGAACGAGCTCGTCGAGCTCGTTCCAACGAGGGGTCATAACCTATGTTTTTGAGACAAAAAATGAAACAAATTAGTTATTCAAGAATTATTTTTGCAAGTGTCGTCTGCTTTTCAGGTTAGGTAAAGGGTTAACGTGTATAATATATATTCCAGCTAAGAAAATTATACGCACCAGGATAAGATTTCAAACCATCAATTCCAATTCAACACTCAATTGGCAACACAGGGATTCTTATTCAAAAATGTAAATTTCCCACCTGTTACATTGGATACATAGTCGTTATATGATAGACAAAGATCGTTACACAAGAGATTTTTAAGACCAGATATCGTTGCTGCCATTGTGGTGCTCGTCTAATGCGTGGCTAAATTATACAATGAAGTTCCCGATGGTTTTTACAAATCAAAGAGACTGTATGCTCAAAAATTGTGGGGAAATTTTCAGAATTGACAAATGACTCTATAGGTAATTTGTGACAGCAGGGACATCCTTGTTACATTGCGGACATATTTAGGTATGTTTTACATGTAGGCACGAATAATACTTATATCAGTTAGGGAGAGAAGAGAGGAACCAGATATTTATACAAGATTTAGTCATCGAATGATTGGGACCAAAATACTGTATGGTAGCTAACAAAAGACATTGAATGTCGGGTAAACCCGAAGAGGGTGAACTTAGTAGAACTCATAGTTGCGTCTTTTTTATTCACGAGATGGAAATTGAACAAATACGATTGAAATTAACTCTTAGAATGAAGCAATACTTTTACAGCTAAATAAAGAGGATTTCTCCTCCAACATTAAGACATTCGAGAACAAATTGTTTTTGTTACTGGAGAGACATTCGGAAACGATGTAAACAAACTTCACCAAAAATATATCATATTCAACAGCCTTCTCGGGAACAGAAACAAAAATGAGTCCGCTCTTCCAAATTACTATACTCTATGTTGATTTATTTGTGAACATTACCTAGAGTGGCGACCGACTGTTTTGATGCATCTCGACTGATCAAACTATAGCTCGGAAGTTAAGTGAATGTACAGTAAAGTCACCATGGAAGGCACAAATCCATGGGTGGGCAATATTGTCCACACATGAAACGTAAAGACAACTGACAGCAAATCACAGTAAACATTGAATTTATGAGGCACCGGGTTACACCCAGCCCTTCATAAATTGAAAGTCTGCTGTTGATTCCGATGTCTTATGTTAGGATTCAAATTTTAATGTATCTGTTGAAATTTTGCCAGTCACTATTCGATAGCTCATTTGCTCGACAAGAATCGAGTCGTCAGAGCAATGCACGTTCCAGCCACTGCTTGATTGACGCTTGGACTCATTCTTAAGAAATCTTGTATCAGCTAATGATACGACCGAGGGCGGGTTTCGATGACTGGAGTGATCTAATTGGTCGAGACCAGAGATAACCTGGAATATATCAAACAGTTGGATGAGAGTGTACAGAATAGAGCTTGGGACGCAGAGAATAGAGGGTTTGGGGGAAATTCAAATTAAATAAAGTCCATCATATAATTGCATCACTTTATTCTACATTTTGCACTACAATACTGCACTACATTGGAATCAGCAAGAACGTCTCTTTTTTAATTTTCTCGCCATAGAATCAAGAAAGGACGCCGGTTTCCTTTGCAATGGCATAGCGTGGGTTCGAACCTACGCATATAGAGTTTCCTTCGGCACCAACTGCCTAGCAAAACTGTACTAAGCCACGCCGAGTGGTCTGCGTGGCTTAGTGTAGTTTCGCTAGGCTGTTGGTGCCAAAGGAAACTCTCTCCGCGTGTTCGAACCTTCGCGATGCCATTGTAAATAAAGTCCGCTTCGGTGATTTCTTGTTTTTTATGATTTTCAGTCGATGTCGGATACATTTAGGTAATTAGTCATACCACTGTCGAATCGAACGCATCCTTCTACCACACCCCAATCCTATTGGGATCCTTTGAATCCTATAGTAACCAAGTGCAATCATGGATGGCGGTCTGGTTGGGGAGAAGCCGAGGATTTCGGAAGTTTGGGGACTATCAAATCAAATATCGAATCGAATCGAATAGCGGCCATTATTCGCGAACAGAATATTTGAACACCTTTCCTCCAATAGTATTCCTATGACCACACCGGAAGAAACCCAACCAAAAGGCAACAGGCTTATTACCGAGTGACGTAGAATTACGTCAGAGGAGTTCACTATAATTTTCAGATTCTCACGTGGAATTGGAAACAGACACTCATATATGTTTTGTTTTTGTAATCACGAACTGGGAACTTTCTGTAAAATAGTGGTTGGATTCTTGTTTTTTTTATCTTGGAATTGGAGCATGGTTACAATTACCCCTTGCATGTATTACGAAGCAGGATTCCGTCCCCTTGGGATAACATTTGCTTATCTGATATACCTCGCGGGGGGGGGGGGGGTGGGGGGTGCAGTGGCGTCGCGGTAACTGGTTCTTGTCAGGTCACCGAAGTTATGCAACGTCGAGCGCGGTTAGTAGTTAGATGGGTGACCATTTCAGCGATTGATTCGCGCTCCCGCGTTGTGTCCTTGGGCAAGGCACTTAGCCCAATTGCCTACATGGGGGCATGATGACGTTGTGTACTAAGGCGTACTGCACGTCGATGGTGCGCATGTCTTCAACCAATCTAACCCTGCCTGTGCCGCGGTGCAGAGTTCAGACTTGCGATGTTGGAGAGCTGACAGCTGCTCGTCGTTGCTCGGTGGTTCTCTCTGGGTACTCCGGCTTCCTCCGCCCGTAAAACTGTTACCGACATGATATGATGATAATGTGTCGTTAAACCCTAATAAATACATACATAAATAAATAAATAAATATATCCCACGAGAATCACAATTACGCTAGACTTCATCCGTCATTGCTTCCGACACAGTCAGTGTACGACGTTCTAAATTTCAGGAAACATTTTTCTCCGCTATGAAATAAACTGAAATATCGAGGAGAAATTTGATCCAGCAGGCCGCAGAAGTCTTAAATTCCGTTGTAGTTGATGTTATCAACAATAACTAATTCCTGGCATTTATCGATGCAGAGGCACGGTAAAAGACGGGCGAAAACATTCGATAGATATCCGCGTGAATTGTCGAATCGAATACGGCAGTCTTTTCCATTAACATGAAAGTTCAGGAGGTGAGATTCGAACTTGCAATTTACTGTAAAAACACATTCGCTAAACAAAGAGCCAAGGTGGACGGTTACTTAGTGTTGGTTAGCTAGCCATAAAAAGCCAAGTCAGTTTCTTTTGTAACTTTTAACAAACGAAAACAACAGACAGCTCTCAGAGCTGTCTGTTGTTTTTGTTTATTAAAAGTATCAAACGGGACTTGCCTATATTTTCTACTATTTTCTACTGATGCCATAGGTGTTTTTGCAACAATTACATGCTTCTTGATTGGACCTTCCCCGCGCCTCTCCCACCTGCGGCAACCCCGTTGTGTCCTTGGGCAAGACACTTCACCCCCATTGCCCATGTGGCGGCACGATGACGCCGTGTACTAAGGCGTACTGCACGTCGATGGTACGCATGTCTTCAACCAATCTAACCATGCCTGTGCTGCAGTGCGGAGTTACGATGTTGGGGAGCTGGCAGCTGCTCGTCGTTGCTCGGTGGTTCTCTCCGGGTACTCCGGCTTCCTCCACCCGTAAAACTGTCACGGTCATGATTGGCCATTGTGCATAAATATGTGACCTTAAACATAAATAAATAAATAAATAAATAAATAAATAAATAAATAAATAAATAAATCCTCTCGCCTCTAAAAAATTCAAGGGAGATAACCTTATCGAAAGTTTGTTTTCATGATGATATAAGTCGGGATGTAGGGGTCCCGAGTTCGATCCCCGTCCGGGACGACCTGCGTTGTGTCTTTGAGCAAGGCACTTTATCCCGGTTACCTATATGGGGGCACGATGACTCAGGTGTACTGCAGGTCGATGGTGTACATGTCTTCAACCGTTGTAACCCTGTTTGAGCGGTGCTTGAACAGAGTTAGAATGTTGGAGAGCTGACAGTCGCTCGTCGATGCTCGGTGGTTTTCTCCGGGTATTCCGGCTTTCTTCACTCGTAAAACTGTCACGGTCACGATTAGCCATTCTGCATAAGTGTGTGACCTTAAACACCAATAAATAAATAAATAAATAAATAAATAAATAAATAAATAAATAAATAAATAAATAAATAAATAAATAAATCGGGATGTGAAATGTTTGAATGGAGGAGGATTTATATAAAAAATATCATTTGTTTCTTACCTGGAACGCCGAGACGATACGAAAAACACGCAAAACTACATTGCAACCACAATCCCCAATGATATGAAATATAACCAATTTTTTTGACTGCCCAGTATGGCAATGCCAAAGATAACAAATTGACACCGAAAGCTGCACCAGTGATGAAAAAGGAAATAATTGAAAAATCCATCTTTAGGAAAATGCTACAGAGAAAAGCAGCTAGATGAACACTGATTCCAGTATCTGTATATCGCGGTTTCCGTCGTAATGTACCGAGTTCAATGTGTTTCGCGTTTCTGTAACGATTGAATTGATTTCTTTTCATTCCGGTCGCTCTCCCAACCGAGTGTTCTCGATGAAAATGTTACCTTCGCGTACCTTTAACCTTTAACTGTTGAGGAGGCACACACTTTTTTTAATTGAAGGTTGAACCTTGGAGTACATTGTAGACTTACAGTACGACCGCCGTTGACTGGTCACTTTCCACGTGTGGGCAATATTTCCACGGACGTTATAATATTAGATACAATACACTAGTTATGGGAATAATCATCAAAAATTTAATTAATGAAGCACCGCGTACAACCCGTTGCTTCATTAATTAAAATTTTGATAATAATTTTTATTACCTGGTAAACGCATTCGTGGGCATCACTGCCCACGCGTGGATTGCGATCAGTCCACGGTGAATATACTATATTATATCTTACCTTCTACAAGTATCTGAGAATTTCATTGGTTTAAAGACGTCACATGCAGACTGCATATAAAACCATATACTGCCTCTCAACATCAATATACGCTGACAGCTATGGGTAATCTCCCCTTTGTTCATTGATTATTCGAAATGGCGGCAACCGATAAACGCTTCAAGTTGAAAGTTTGAGTGTTAGTGTTGGAAGCCCATATTTGGTCTGAAGTGCAGGTTAGGCAACTTAAAAGGCTTCATATTCTGTAGATGTCTGTCATGTTACCTTCGAAATGAAACTGTATGAATTTGCCGTGTTACAATTTATGGAGAGTGCCTGTAGGCACTCTCCCATAAATTGTAACAAGGCAAAGACACGTGAACACATTGTGAGAATTCTCTCATTTAATTTTGATCGCTGTTGTTATTAGTTCTGGGCATCGATGCAGCAGTCGGTAAGATATATTCGTTACACAGTTTGTTGGTGGCCTAATATGGTATATATGGTGTCAGTTAATTCCATATTGGACTCGAGCTTCACTCTCGTCCAATATGATATTAACTGACACCGTATATACCATAAGGTCGAGTCCAATATGGAATTAACTGACACCATATATACCATATTAGGCCACCAACAACTGTGTAACTAATACTATTCTCTGTGTAAACCCATTTAAGAGAGCTGCCTGTTATTTTCTTTTATTAAAAGTAACCAAAGGAACTTCGCTTTATTTTCTACTGATCTCAGAAGTGTTTTCTCAACAATTACATACTTCCCAATTGGACCTTCCTCGCCCGTCTAATAATTTCAGGGGAGATGACTTCATCGAAAGTGGACTTTCATGACGAGATAAGTCAGGGATGTTTGTATGGGCATAGGGGTCCCAGCCATTAACAGTGTGAATAATGGGAAAACACACACAAAAACTTTTTTCTCCCAAACAACTGTTCTAAATACTTCCATTTTTAATATATATGAGGACGCGTCCTCCAACACACGTCCTCCCGGACGGGTATCATATTAGGGATACTATTGTTGAACATTTTCGGGCTCAATACGTTTATCCGGGTATCGCAAAAGTTCATGACATTTTAACCGCAACGACAATCATTTTTATGAGTCTGGAAATGAAATCTAATCTTAAAATGCTAGTTAACCCTTTACTCAAAGCACATGATATCACAATTTATTGTTTGTAATAATATTTTCAAACAATTTCAATAAAACCATATCATGTGACCCCCTCATTGGAACGAACTCGCCGAGCTCGTTCCAATGAGGGGTTGCATGTGGTTTTGTGAATTTTTTTAAAAATAATGTTTTTTCAACAGCTCAATTGTAAATTACGTAGGAGGATGCATCCGATTCGTTTGGTAAAGTGCAGTGCTCAAAATAACTTTTTTTCTTTGCGTAGCAAAATGCTACAAATTTCCCAAAAATGAATAGCATTTTGTAAAAATTACATAGCTATTTTTGTATTCCAGAGTTATGTTATGCTGTTTTGTATTGAACTCTTCTAAGTAGATAGAATAGTTCCATCTATTTGTGGGCATTTCCAAATGATCTGCAACACATGAAACATTTACTATGTTTTTTTTAACTGAACTGCCTTTAAGGGTTGCATGGACTTGGATATTTTCAAATAGCGTCTTGGTTGATCAATAGAGTTCTCAAAATGGAAGTTGGAATTTTTAATTTGATGGGCTTGAAGTTATTTTTAATGTACATTTTATGCAAAATGTTGTAAAAACAGGAAAAATTTAAACCAATAGAATTCATCTTACATATGAAGTTGCTAATGATGCTTGATGGAGAGTTAATCTGAGTTATGCCTGTAATGTTCCATAATCAGAAGTAAAGCATCAGTGAACTAGTTTTCAAATTTGTTTGCAAATTTTCATTTACATTTTGCGATACAAGATAATCAACTGCAGCCTAATAGGCTGCAGTTGATTATCTTGTATCGCAAAATGCTATACATAATTGAACATTGTGTAGCTTTTTGCAAGTTTTGCATAGCAAAAAGCGACGCGACACCGCTTATTTTGGGCCCTGGTAAAGTGTTAATGTAGTTATTACAGTTGGAATTGTAAGATAAATCTATCATCACCATTATGAGTATGTGCACACTGTTGTATGAGAGTCTCGCTTTCTAAGGCTATATCTCGACTTGTCGTCGACTTGTGTCGAGAAACAAGATCTCAACTCTGATACAACATTTTGTACATAAACATTATGGTGATAATGTACTACTCAAAGTTTGATAAGCACCAAGTATATCCAGCTACCTGTTTTACGTTTTAGTTGAAATATTGTTAAGACAAGTGAATATATTTTATATTTAATTATATCTTTAATGATTTAAGCACAGAAATTAAGATTTTGTGTGTGTTTGACATTATATTTTAGCTTTTGAATACGATAACCATGGAAAATGGATATTATTGGTAAAAGAGGGAATTTTTCAAATTTGCCAAAAAGTTGATGGAGCGAACTGATATGGGTTCAATATCGAGTTTGAGACCCATTATTGTTAATTACAGCTTGACAACCTTCTCATGCTGCCAGAAAGGTTCCAGATGGTCCTTTGTGGGATGTTGTTCCATTCTTGGACTAGCATGGCACCAAGCTCCTCGACACTTCTTGGTTGGACTGGACGGACTGAAATTGCAAGCTGCAACTCATTCCTGTCATGTTCGATTGGATTGAGGCCAGGGAATCTTGCTGGCCAGTCCATCCGCTCAATCCCCTCCCTCTGTTGGTACTCCCGGACAGCATGGGCAACATGATGAGGACGGGCATTATCGTCCATCAGAATTAATCTATCACCCACTGCACCTGCATACAATCTGACGTGGGCATCCAGGATCTCATCAATATACCGCTGTGCAGTCAATGTACCACGGTCAAGGACACAGAGCTTTGTACGTCCATCCCAGCTGATGCCGCCACAGACCATTATTGAGCCTCCACCATAGCGGCCATGCTCAGCAATGTTGGCTGCATGGAATCGCACTCCTGGTCTTCTCCATACCATAGAACGCCTATATGTGTGGTCTGGACAGTACCTTACCTCATCTGTAAAAAGGACAGGTCGTCAATCTTCTCTGGTCCATCCAAAGCGATCCACGGCCCATTCATATCGTCCCTGGCGGTGGGTCTGGGACAGCTGAATGCGAATACATGGTCTTCTCGATCGGAGACCACCTTCGTGCAACCTTGCCCGGGTAGTCTGCGTCGAAACATTTACCCCGGATACATTCTGAAGGTCACTGCGAAGCTAGGTTGCTGTGTCGAAGTGGTTGCTATGGGCCTGAATGATCAAAACCCGATCTTCAGCGGCAGATGTTGCCCTGTCTCTGCCACCACCATGTCATCTGACTGGTGTGCCATACTGCTGAAATCTTGCCCAGGATCTGGTGATCACCGTATGGTGCACACCAAGGGCTTCACCAACCTGACGATGGGTAGCCCCTTGTTCCACCATCCCTACTGCCCACCACATTTCTGCTTCAGACAAATGTCTTCTTACATTTGCATTCGCCGTATTCAATCATTAAATCACAAGTCTTTGAGTTGAAATGAAGACTGAATACCCTACACATGTCATGTACATGTAGACAGTACAGGAAAAAATCATGAAAATCAAGGGGTATATGCTTTCCATGACTGTCACGAAAAGTCTGCCTGTCAAGAGAGCTAATGTAAACACTAGGGATCATCTCAATACATTCCTCAATTATATCCACCAAAGATATTGCAAATGTTTCACAAGCAAATTTCACAATGGTGTGTCAAATATGTGGTGCTTAGCAAACTTTGAGTAGTATATATATATATATAGAATATACCCATACTAGCTTGGTGTAACAAATGTTGCCCACGAGTGGTGAAGTGGTTAACACCACTACACCACGAGTGGCGAACATTTGGTACACCAAGCTACTTTGAGTATGATTTATTTATACCATGAGCGTCAGATTAATAAGAGTTGTACAGTTGCATTTTTGTTTACAAATGTATGTCGCCAATAGTTAATTGAAATTGTATTAGCTACGGAGAGGAGGGATACCTAAGTGGTACGCACTTTCTTGTCCTCCAATCCATTTTGTACTTTTGGTGCAATATAATATGTTTAGACAATAAGAGTTTAAATGATAAATAAATCAATATTCACACGTGCGAATCTGTTTTGTTTACATGAGCACCGGTGGGTGGTACATTCGCTGGCAATTTTATCGCCGAAACGAAAAAGAAAACGAAGCGCGCAAATTACGGGTCCTTTTTCATTTTAATAACATAATAACATACTATTTCGAGTTATGCGTGCTTTATTAACATGAGATAACGAATGCTTGTTAATTTTTGCTATCATATGAGGTAAATTTATTTAAAAACGTAATAAATAATTGCCGGTTTCATTTCACTCTTCACGAGGCGACGAGTGATAAATTTAGACAAGTTTGCATGCATTCAAGGCGAGGTCACCAAATGCCAACTTGGATGTATTTCCACTGTAGGTGTAAATTTTAAGTATTGAAATCCCATTGCTGGCGTGTTCACCACGATTGGTGTGTGAAGCTATAAAATGTGTGTCATAGGCTTTTTATATATATTAGAATAGGTAATCATGGTATAAATACGTATGAAACGGACCTCAGCTTTGGGGACCCAGAAGTAAACCACGGAGGTGACGTAATAGAATGGTGCATATTTTAGGTGACGTCGGTTGCTCAGTGATACTGGGAGCAGACCTGAAATCCTCGGTTCTGGCTTAATCTTCCCAGTTTAACCCTTTAGTAACGGCCAAAACCGGCCAGCGCTATTCTCAAAAATCGCCAATTAATTTTCATTATTTTTTCATTTTTTGTCTCAAAAACATAGGTTATGACCCCTCGTTGGAACGAGCTCGTCGAGCTCGTTCCAACGAGGGGTCATAACCTATGTTTTTGAGACAAAAATGAAAAAAAATTAGTTATATCAAGAATTATTTTTGCAAGTGCGTCTGCTTTTCAGGTCAGGTAAAGGGTTAAGACTCTTGTTTTTCAGTTGTTGAATGGCGAAAAAGTAATGTTATAGTTCTGTTGTCTTTTCTATTCAAATTGATCACGGGCTCTATGCAAGACTGACAATGTTTTCATTAAAAGAGATTTACAGGAAAGTTAACTCCCCCTAATTTTCTAAAGCAGTCAGTAAATTTAACATTAAGGGTATTGGAATTTCATGTAACAATTTATATTTAGAAATGTTAGCTACGTTGTTATCATCGATATGCGCGTGGTTTTACAAACTTTGGGCATTTTCCTGTACAGTAGTGTAAAAATACAGAAGCTGGCTTTTTACATTTTTTTCCAAATCAGTTTGAACATTTGACTATTACTGTCTGTTTAACCCTTTACCCAACGCAGACGATATCAAAATTTATTACAGTAGAATCCTCTTAATTGAATATCCATTTTGCCAGTGAAAATTATTCAATTAGCAGGAGTATACAATTAACAGGGATTTGGTCAGTTTCCTGTGTTCGGGAGGTAAACTGAGCATTCATTCTATTATATCTTGTTTGACAGAGCTCACAGAGCTCTGTCAAACAAGATATAATAGAATAAATGCCTGTATTGGATCTAGTGAGGCCAAAAAAGGTTGATAAATAAGGGGAATTTGGTGTGTGTCACAGTAATTTTTTCACCATATTACAAAAAATTATATACAATTAACAGGAGTTTACTCTACAACCCATATGCAATTAATAGATCAAATTTGTACTGAAGGTATGGTAAATGGTTTTGTGTTTGAAAATTATATTCAATTAACAGGGATATACAATTAAGAGATATCCAGTTAAGTGGGCTCCACTGTATTTTAAATATCATTGTTTCAAAAAATTTCCACAAAACCATGTCATTTGACCCCTCATGACATGGTTCCAAAGAGGGGTCACATGATATGGTTTTGTTGAAATTGTTTTAAAAATAGTATTTTTTTTTCAGCAGCTAAATTTGCATATTACGCGGGCGGATGTGGTCGATTCGCTGGGTAAAGGGTTAAACATATTTAAAAATAAGAAACAAGCGCTTTTACCGTCATTTGAGGTTCTGTAACTTTTTCTGTTTTTTTTTTATATCAACAGTGTGCACATCGTGACATATAATACAGACACTATCCTTTCCATTAGCATAAAAGCCAAGGAGGTAAGATTAGTTCACTTTTTTCCTGGGAAGAATAAAAACTTGCAAAGTATAGAAAAGTACTATAAAAACACATTCGCTAAACACAGAGCCAAAAAGCTTGTCATGTAAAGCGAAGTTTCCTTGTGTGACTTTGAATAAACGAAAACAACAGACAGCCCCGAGAGCTGTCTGTTGTTTTCGTTTATTAAAAATAATAAAACGAAACTTCGCTTTATTTTCTATGGCTGTCATGGGTGTTTTCTCGACAATTGTACGCTTCTTAATTGGACCTTCCTCGCCCGTCTAATAATATCAGTGTAAGATAACTTTATCGACTGTAGCTGTTTATGGTGTGGTTAAGTCAGGGATGGGGTATATTTCATTTATCATATGCTTCGTCCGTTTGGTTCACTTTAAAACATTTGATATTTTGTTTTCATATTAATCAGTGATAAATAAAGCCTTCCGTCAATTTCATTGGTCAATTTCAAAACTAGACAATTTGATTGGCTGAACAAAATACAACCGGGCCACATTTTCATAATTTGCATAATTAGAGTTGGGACGTTCATTGGTCAATTTCAAAACTGGACAATTTGATTGGCTAAACAAAATACAACTGGGTCACATTTGCATAATTTCAGTAGGGAGAATTTACGTTATCTGTCCTATTTAAGGTGGGTTATTTTGTATTAATCTTTTACCTAACGTAACGGCAAAAAACCGTCTCGCGCAATACAAGAAAAACGCCATTCATTTTTTTTTATATTTTCACTTTTTGCTTCCAAAACATAGGTTTTGACCCCTCATTGGAACTAGCGTGTCGCGCTCGTTCCAATGAGGGGTCATAACCTATGTTTTGTAAGCAAAAAACGAATATTTTTAGTTGTACGAGGATGTTTTTTCCAAGTGCCGTCTGCAACTCAACTTAGGTGATAGGGTAAAAAGTCGTACTAAGTGGCTAATTTGTGCGTGTGTGTGTCATATGATAAATAGAATATAAAATGAGTGTTTTTCTCATATAATATTTATGAAACTCGTCCGAATTTTCCGTTTGGGCTCGCCAGAGGCTCGCCCAAACGGAAAATTCGGACTCCTGATTGCCAGGCGGTGTTGCCTATGGTTCGATTTCCAGCCGGGGATGGGAAATCAACATTAAAAGGTCTTCGAAAAAATGATTGTGTCCTTTAATATACACACACTCGCCCGTGCCACTCTACGTCTGAGGCCAACCACAGCACTTTCGTCGTATACCGTAGCCTGCGCATTTCACACTTCCATGTAGCTGCGTTAAGGAAAGTGAACCAAGTATTCATGGGAACATCATCTAATAAGCTGGATTCCAGCCATAGTTTTGGGTTTGTTTTTTTTTTAACGATGTGCAATGGTCTAGTGGTATAGGTATTCGACTCCTGATTTCCAGGTGTTGTTGCCGATGGCTCGATTCCCGGACGGGGATCAACATTCAAAATTCTTCGAAAACCTGTTTGTGCCCTTCAATATACACACACTCTCTCCATCTTTTACTTGCTACAATCTATTGAAAGTATTTAGGATTTTTCCCGCATCCTCCTCTTCGGCTACCGGCTCCTTATTCTCATGGGTGGCGCCAGAATTTCACCGACAGGGCTGGGGTAGGGGGCTTGTACTCCCTGGCGCATGGGCTATGGTATTCGCCCGGCAAGCACACGATAAAGGAGACTGTTTCCCTGATCGGGGCGGGGAGGCTAACCCTACCCCCACCCCTGTTTACTTTTTTTATTGCGGGCTTGATTTGAGGACCGACATATTGGATTTCTCGAGCTGTACTAGATCGTTATAGGTAAGGCGTAAAGCGTTTTTATAGCCCTGGTCACCTGTAATGGAGATCGGTTCGATTCAAGCCACTATCCCACAAACCACCTCGTGCAGATAGCTATTTTGCTCAGCGTTTTGAAGTCTTAAGTAGCCTAGTGTATACCTGTTTAGTTCACTTTCCTGTGCAAACCTGTACACGAGGCGTGCGGTGGGGGTGCTTATTGATCGCTGCACTCCGCTTATAATAACCACACTTCTCGTCTTAACGAACATCTACTTAACAAGAAATTATTGATCAAACCACATGCATCCAGGAAACAGATGTATCGATGAATGTAAGCATACAATGACTTTAGTGTTAACGTCAGAAAACATTTGTTTAACCCTTTACCTAACATAGCGGCCAACAGCGGCTAGGAAATTGATCAATATAAGCCCACCACAGCCTAAAATGTCTTACAAATGTCTCGATAAAACCATACGAATATGGATATCCTTAGAACCGGCTCGTCGAGCTGTTTTTAATGGTATCCATATCTGTATGGTTTTATTGAAAAAATATAAGAATTTTTTTTGAAAAATGGGAAATTTAATTTATTTTTTAAAAAGCTGTGTTAGGTAAAGGGTTAACCTAATTTCTACAAAAACAGTAGGCACTGACAGGCTTTAGAATTAAAATAACCCTCATATTGTAATAAGACGTATTGTTCATTGGAACTCAATTAGTGTTCAAACGGACCGATGGAAATTCCTTTAAAAAGGTCTGGTCGCCAGTTAGCGAATAATGGTCGACATAATGAACAACATAAGTTGCGCAGTAGTAGGAGAGCAATGGATCACCCCACAATGGATGGAGGGGAAGTGCCCCCGTCAAAGTCACGTGACCTAGTTACGTCATGTTTGGTTGTCAAAGCGGCCAACTTGTGACGCCATTCCCATAATGATGCGTGGTCTTAGTGCGCATTCGAAGCGTGTGTTGTTAGGGTGATAGTGTTGTAGTGATATAGGTGCAGCAAAGAGCCGTGGTGGTCAGTAGTAAGAGTGAGAGACTCTTATCACAGGACATAAAGTGGTAGTGGTACAGAACAATAGTAGTGGAAGTAGAGTGGACGCTAATCATAGGACAGATGCAGGGGCGGCGGAAGCTTGATACAAGTGGAGGGGCACAAATTCACAATGCTACTATTGTTCGACCCAGTGTGAAAAAGGTTACAATCGTATATCGGTAAATGTACCATGACTCGCTATACTTTCCCGTCTAAATGAATATGTCGCTGCGTGGTCATTGTCCTGTCCGTTTCTTCTACTTCAACCGTCTTCCAACCCGAAGGCCAGCCACTTGGAAGATAGTTGAAGTAGAAGAAACAGACCGGAGCGACCGAAAGTGGGATTATTTGGCTAAAAATTGTTTGAATTTGTAAACTTAGTAATGTTACAGGAATGCATATATATTGACACGTTTGCATGCGCCCATTTTAACTAACTGTGTAAGTGCGAAACATATCTGTGGAAAAAAGTGGAGGGGGAAGTGCCCCCTGTGCCCCCCTGGCTCCGCCGCCTCTGGACAGATGGTGGTTACAATGTACAAATGTGTAGTGGTAGCCTTGGAGCTATGACGAAGTCAGGAACTGAACAGGCGCTAGGCGCCATTATTATCTTCAGATAGATATCCTCCGAAAAGTATCATCTAAAAGGTATCCTCCAGTAATACATCACCGTGTCGTCCGTATCCTCCAATACCCAGATGAGCATAAGAGTCGTAAACGGAGTCACTGGTTCGGGCAATTACTCGATAGCCTATTTGCTCGAAAAGATTCATGTCGTTCGAGCAATGTCTGTTCCTGCTCAATTGTCTTTCGGGTTGAAGATTCAAAAAGAACTTCGTTATCATTACGTGAACACTCCATACGAAAAAATTATCCCAAAATCGACTGAGTGTGTTATGTGTAATTACATAATGTCAGACGTCCACTCACTAATCAGTGTTGATTGGACTGTATTGGGAAAAGATTCGCCAATGAACATATTAATTTCTGTTCACTAAATCTTTTTTTTTGTACCTGATACATTTTGTTTGGGAATTTTGATATATCAAATAAAATCTTTAAAGGTGAAAATCGGTTCGGTAAATCTCGTTATTTTGTGTGATAAATTTGACCCCAAAAATGAGAATTTCGCCGATCACGTGCAACAGTGTGGCTAGTCCGTCAATTGGATCTGCATTGCATGAAATATTCTGAAGTCATTGGAGACCGGCGAACAAACTCAGTATTCAATCTGTTTTTCATCAGACACGGAAAGTTATAGATTGTTTATACATTTTTTATTTTTGAACATCAAGGGAATTTACCTGCTTTTGTCAGGGGAATAACATCATAATCCACCCAAATGTCAAATTATAACACGATTTTTGTGACATATCTGGCAGCTACTTACAGCCTCGGAAATTCAGTGAAGCGGATTGTTTTCGAAACAGATCAGATCCACCCGCGCGTGCCTTTTTCCGGAGCTATTTTAAAACACGGCATCCAAATTCAACTCGGGACTCTTCCGATCGATAAAGCGTGTCCCCGCGAAAATGAAATGACGCCATAGCAGGAATACATTACTTGAATTATGGTTGCGAGAACAACACCGCAACATCTTATGGTAACTGGGGAGACGGTCATAGCAGCCTTGAAATCGCCGAGAACACCAGTTTTGCCATTTTCTGTGGGGAGGGGGGAAGGGAAGGGAAAAAATCGACCAAACTCGTTACTCTCAACCCAACTCTGATGATGCCAAGCATCATACTGATACTATGAGGATAACTAACGCCCCCCTTCTTCGTGAATTTCTTGAACCGCCACTGCAGGGAGCCACCCGTCTTCTCGGTTGTCTCTTAACCCTTTACCCAATGCGGATAGCAGACGATGCTTGCAAAATAAATTCTTGGATAACATTTAAAAATTTTAAACTTTTGTCTCAAAACATAGCTTATGACCACTCATTGGAACGACTCGAGATCATCGAGCTCGTTCAAATGAGAGGTCATAAGCTATGTTTTTCTCGACAAAAATCTAAAACATATTAAAATTTGAATGGAGATTTTTGTGTATAGTGCTGGCCGAATTTGGCCGTTGATCGGCGTTGGGTAAAGGGCTAACAGAAGAAATTTTGCGAGCAATTTCGTCAGTTATTGAAAGTTGTTTTGACGAGTGGGAAATCCACCTGCAGATGTCACTTGCAGTAATTCATTACCTCCGTACATTGGAGAATGTGCAGCTATAACGTGCCTAAACTGTGACGTCGGAGAATTTGGGAAAACCTGAATATATTACTGCTGGTTTAGGTTCCGCTCCACAGTTTTCCAGGCATTTCCAAATATGACATGCCATGCACTCTCTTCAAATGCAAATATTCTGTAGCTTAGTTATCTAACCCATAACATGTATTACATTTCCCAAATCCACAAAAAAACATATAACACTATCTGACTAAGTAGAAATAAACAATCTGAATGTGGGTGGAATAATTTATTGTCAAAGGCCAGACTTCAGCCTGAAAATTGCTTGAAAAAATGCCGAAACCAGTCATTTTCAGCCACCCAGCAGCCTCAAAAGCAGAATTTTCCCACCAACCTCACCTACCCACCCCTGGAACAGAGCATCCCCTGTTTCTAAAATGCAAAAAAAAATTATATGTTTCCGTCTCCTTTTTCAGTTACCTGTCTGGTAACAAACCCGTGTAAAAATTACATTTTAAAAAATAGCCAATTTTTCGAAGCCACTGTTTCCCATAATTCATCTGGTAATTTACCCCTATGTAACAGACTCCAACTTTGAGACCAAAACTTCAAATTCTCTTGTCCAACAAAAAACCTAATGTAATCATATATCTGATACTAAAAATATATCTCTATTTTACATGGCCTTAGTTTCAACATATGCCCTATGTTTAGAATTTCACCCCTGTGCAATAGTGCGAAACTGTGGAGCGGAACCTTAAGTAACAGGAATAAGAAGTGGTACTGGCATTCATTTGATTTACACGGAGACGAAAAGGCGTGAATATTTTGAGTAACAAGAACAAGAACGATACTTATTTTGCACTGAAGTTTATTTAGTTTATTTAGAAAAAACAACCTTTCTTTCTCTCACACACACAAACATAGCACATAATGTCATCTTAGTACAATATCTATATACATGTACACTTATACAAGTATTTACAGTCCTGTGTAAAAACATTTAACCCTTTACCTAACATGAAAAGCAGACGACACTTGCAAAAAAAATTCTTGAGTAACTAATTTTTTTCATTTTTTGTCTCAAAAACATAGGTTATGACCCCTCGTTGGAACGAGCTCGTTGAGCTCGTTCCAACGAGTGGTCATAACCTATGTTTCTGAGACAAAAAATGAAAATATTTTGAAAATTAATTGGCGATTTTTGAGAATAGCGCTGGCCGGTTTTGGCCGTTACGTTGGGTAAAGGGTTATACAAAAAGACAGTCATAGCACATTTTAGTGTGGCGGTGTGTGTCGGGGGAGGGGGGAGGGGCTCTGAGGGCATCCACAACATACAGGGACATACTACTATAGAATTTATATCGGGCATAGAGTGAGTCTGTAAACCAATATTTTTGTATTTGAGGTGGGTCGGTTTTGGCATTTGGCAGTTACGTCGGGTAAATAGTTAACAGAAAGCTTGGAAGCGGTTTTCATGCTTTTTCCCGCATATTGGACTATTAACTTTTTTAACGAATAATACATTCTCATTTTAGTTCATTTAAACTATTTCAGTAAAAAGCTCATGCTACAATAAGAATTAAATCACTGGGTTTTAACTTTGAAATGTTCGGACACTCGGCACAGTATAGAATCCATAATCCCGTGTCGGAAAAGCTATTGCCGCAGCGAAATGCCAGGATGTATCGCCAAGACTGTCAAATTGTTGTTTCAAAAACACCGTACACCCAGAACACATTTTATTCACTGAAATACTCGTTCTATTCCATAATTTCATTTAAAAAATACCGATGAACTGTTACGAGAATGAATGAAGACAAGATCATTTCGACGGAGACAATCCGGCCTTGAATTATACGGGGGTGGGGGTTGGGGGTGGGGGGGGGGGGAAATCCAAATCATATATCAGCGAAAAATTTATTTTAATATGAAAAATCGAAAATCTCAAGAATTAACGAACGGATTTTTTCAATTCCTTTATTAAACCGCAGTGCAGAGTTCTGGAAATGAAAGATATGGCATTTGTATCTGAATATTTTATTAAATGTAGGTTTTAGAAATTTTCTAACTGAACAATATATCAGGGACAGTCTCTGAAAAGATTTTTCTCCTGAAACATTAATTGGTTATGTAATCCTTCTCACGTGACCGTACTAAAACAGCTTTTCATTCCCGGTCGTTTCTGCACAAACGACGGGGTATTTACAAGTGCGGTTTTGTATGCAATGTACACGTAATTTGCACAAGGGAGATAACTCGGGATGGGTAGATACAGATTACGGGAAATGAAGCAATCTGATTGGACATTCTAAGTCTTGGACATGGCTAAATGTAGGAATCAGAGATAGCTTGGACTAGATAGACTGATAGGGTTAGGGTAGCAAGAATAGCGTCTGTAATAGGTAATGGCAGACTGGGTTTGGGATGTAAAACGGTTTCAAGTTAAAGGTTCTTCGCCACATGAGAGTACCACAAAACTCCAAAATAAAGTAATACTGTTGTTCAGAACTGCTCTTAACCTCCTTCACACTAATGTCGAAATATCTAAAGTTCAAGGTGCAATTTTTTCCCATAATGCAACTAGAAATTTAACCAATTCAATCTTGTTTGACAGAGCTCATTGAGCTCTGTCAAACAAGAATGAATTGGTTAAATTCCCAGATGCATTATGGGAAAGTGGCTGCTTGAAATTTGGATATTTTGACATCAGAGTGAAGGGAGTTAAAGGACCAGGAAGCCTAAAATAGTTACTAATAAGCTAAAACTGTTTCAACTTAAAGGCTCTCCTCCGCTAGTGGAGAGTACTCCAAAACACACCCCTCGGAGACCTTTTGGTGCACTACATGTTTCTCTTATAAATAAGATTATTAAGAAATCATACCTGAAATAAAAAGGTGGAAACAGAGGATTTAGTGAGAAATCCAAGCCAAATAAACAGTTGTCAAGTTGTTTGTGGATTTTGGATCATTAGACTGACTCTTATACAAAGGAAAGCGCCTATTGTAGGAAAAAAGAAGGATTCTGAATTTCTGGGGAAATCCGAACCCATTTCAGTGGTTTGGGTGATTTGGAAGACCAAGATGGCGGCCTCTAGTCCACAAAATGGACGGCGGAAACACGTTTCACACTAACAAATGCGCTGCGCATGCGCACTAAGACCACGTATCACTACGGGATGACGTCACAAGATGGCCGCTCATAACATCTATACTACTTGCTGTCCATGAAGCTAGTTTTGCGCGCGAACCCAGAAAAATTGGTGGTAAACTGGATTTTACCACATTCGATGCAGGAAGGTTATTGCTGAACATTATCTCATATCCTTTTGGGGGAAACTTTTTACAGCGCTCCAATGATATCACCCTTTTTGGAGATTTTCAACGTTTTTTACCAGTATTAAGGCCGCGGGTGGGGGGGGGGGGGGGGTGAGAAAATATACGTGAACACAGGTGGAAATTTTATTTTGTAGATTTTTTGACCCACCCACCCTTTCCTGCATAGTTTTTTGGCATGACATTTTTGGGACCCACCCCCTTCTCACACATTTTTTTTTTTACAAAATATCGGCACCCGAACACCATCTCGAAACGCATAAAACACTCATGCAAAACTGGTACGCATTTACGATCGTACACATAATAGGGTTCGTAAAGTCAGCAAGCAGTTAGCAATTCGAAATGTGAAGTCAGCAAGCAGTTAGCAGTTAGCAATTCGAAATGTGAAGTCAGCAAGCAGTTAGCAAATCGAAATGTGAAGTCAGCAAGCAGTTAGCAATTCGAAATATGAAGTCAGCAAGCACTTAGCAGTTAGCAATTCGAAATGTGAAGTCAGAAAGCAGTTAGCAATTCAAAATGTCAAGTCGCGGATATTAGATGTGTCTTGACGATTCGCCCAAAGGGCGTTTCGTACCTAGACATTTCGTACCAACAATACTTTTTGTAAACCTGAGAAGGACTGTGAGGCAGAGGGATTTGCCTTTCCCGCTTGTTCTTTCGGTACTCAGAAAAAACTCAGTGAGCAGTTAGCAATTCAGAATGTCAAGTCAGAAGTCAGTCAGCGATTCGAAATGTGAACTCAGAAAGCAGTTAGCAGTTAGCAATTCGAAGTGTGAAGTCAGAAAGCAGTTAGCAGTTAGCAATTAAAAATGTCAAGTCACGGATATAAGACGTTGTCAAGTCGCGGATATTGGATGTGTCCTGACGATTCGCCCAGAGGACGTTTCTTACCTAGATATTTCGTACCAACAATACTTTTTGTAAACCTGAGAAGGACTGTGAGGCAGAGGGATTTGCCTTCCCCGCTTGTTCTTTCGGTACTCAGAAAAAACTCAGTGAGCAGTCAGCAATTCAGAATGCCAAGTCAGAAAGCAGTTGGCAATTCGAAATGTGAACTCAGAAAGCAGATAGCAGTTAATAATTCGAAGTGTGAAGTCAGAAAGCAGTTAGCAGTTAGCAATTCAAAATGTCAAGTCACGGATATAAGACGTTGTCGGGTCGCGGATATTAGATGTGTCTTTACGATTCGCCCAGAGGACTTTTCGTATCTAGACATTTCGTACCAACAATACATTTTGTAAACCTGAGAAGGACTATGAGACAGAGGGATTTGCCCTCCCCGCTTGTTCTTTCGGTACTCAGAAAAAAGTGAGTAAGCGGTTAGCAATTCAGAATGTCAAGTCAGAAAGCAGTTAGCAATTCGAGATGTGAACTCAGAAAGCAGTTAGCAGTTAGCAATTCGAAGTGTGAAGTCAGAAAGCAGTTAGCAGTTAGCAATCCAAAATGTCAAGTCACGGATATAAGACGTTGTCAAGTCGCGGATATTAGATGTGTCCTGACTATTCGCCCAGAGGACGTTTCGTACCTAGACATTTCGTACCAACAATACTTTTTGTAAACCTGAGAAGGACTGTGAGACAGAGGGATTTGCCTTCCCCGCTTGTTCCTTCGGTACTCAGAAAAAAGAGTAAGCAGTTAGCTATTCAGAATGTCAAGTCAGAAATCAGTTAGCAATTCGAAATGTGAACTCAGAAAGCAGTTGGCAATTCGAAGTGTATACAGGAATAGAACGTTGCTTGATCTGATCATTTCTGTAGGCGTTATGTTGAAATTACATGTAATTATAGCCTTTTGAATAATATGTTATATCTTTAACCTCTTGTGTTACAGCCATTACCCATCATATCGAGGTGGAAGGTGGCGGGGTGGTGAACCAACGGAGAGGGAAAGATACACAAGAGTAAATAGTTTTGCCCTAACGCTCAAAGAGAAAAATGTTTATTTCCCCTTTCTCATTCAGCCACTTTCTGTAGTTTTCAAGTGTCAGTGACCACTTTATAGTTTCATGGGACAGGAACCTTCATTGTGACAAAACTCTGACCCAGTGCGCTAAACCTCATGCTGGAATGGTCATGGGCGTTCACCGTTGGGCCTTAGCGAGTCAGAATACACACTTGCTCAGACCTATAGTATCAAAGAGTGTGGGTGTAAGCCAATGCCGATTTTTTTAAAGCAAATGCTAGGACCAACAGTGAACCCAAACAGGCCAACCCTTACAACTCATGCCCAAATCAACAATTGGTGCCCCCTTACATATTTACTGTTTTAAGATTTGTAGGCCTACTCTCATATGGTAAGTGGTTCATAGTCTCCAGAAATATGTAAGCTGTTACCACAGGCTGTTATGCGTAATATAAACAAGGTATTGCAAAGCGTACGATCCCCTTCAGCCAATGCTCCACATCGGAAAAAGTACTGGTAATTGGTCATGCGTTTTGGTTGGGTGCCCAACAGGCACTATCTCGTTGAGACTGTCAGTTTATCAGTGCTCAGAGAAAACCTGGGCATCGATGGTGCAAGACTGCGAGAGGTTATGGGGTTAGATAAGATTGAGACACTGCAAATCGGGATGTAGTGCACCTCAGCTCACAGCATCATCGTGCCTCCATGCGGGTAATTGGGTGAAGTGTCTTGCCCAAGGATCGAACGCTGAAGTCCGAATCGTTCAATCAAGGTTTGGGCGGGCGAGTGGTCGGTCATGAGAAACTTTTGAATTTCAGACCCCAAAAGACGCAGTTTCTTTGAACCTAGAAGCTGCACCTCCACACCGGGAACGCCATGTTATACGTACATGATAAGCAAAAACTTTATGTGGCAAAACCACCAAAATAATTGATTATTTCGGTAAACCAAAAGAATAACTCTCGATCATTTCAAGGAAAACTATATTTTGTGAGTCCGAGTGGCCTCTCATAAAACTACAACCGAGTCACGGAACCGGCCACATTATTTAACCCCCTGCACTCTGATGACGAAACGCCTGATTTGTCATCCATGGTTATCCCCCCTGTGTTGTCAGAAATTCAGCAGTTCAGATTTTGGTTGACAGAGCTCCAATTGAGCTCTGTCAACCAAAATCTAAATTGCTGAATTTCTGACAACACAGGGGGGATAACCATGGATGACAGGGAGGTGTGGTTGGGCTTAGAGTGGGGGAGGTGTCGAGTATTCTCGACATCAGTGTGCAGGGGGTTAAGCATATTCAAACTGAAATAAATATAAAAAAAAAAATTAACGGGATGACCCCCGTCTTGATTCATACGTTTTTTCACTACATTGAATCCTACGTGGAAGATGGGACAGATATCGAACACAATCCCCGAGGATCGAATGAATCCGGTGAATAGGTAAATGTTTGTAGATTTTTTTTCATTTCCCCCTTGGTGTAAGCTGCTAAAGTGGTGCTGTAGGATCATTCATGGGAATTTTCCCCTCAGATATAAGTTGGATTTTAGTATTCGATTACCGAAGGAATAATTTTTTTAGAGGTGGGGGGGGGGGGGGGGGGGGGGCGCGAAGTTGCAGTTGTAAAATTAAAAAAAAATCACCATATATATTTCCCTAATTCCACGTTTTTCCAGGCAAAATAAGGTAGAAGTTAGGTCGGTAATGATACAAAGTGCCTTGATGTGCTGATTTGACTGTTCTAATACAGAATAGTGGGGCACAATAACGCGTGTTGAGACGTACCGCACGCCGAGGCGCACACGTGTTCAACCAATCTAACCCTGTCTGTGCGTAGTATGTGGTGCATAGTATGGTCTGGGTTATGACGTTGGAGAGCTGGCGGCTGCTCGGTGGTTCTCTCCGGGCACTCCGACATCCTCCACAATGAAAAAAAATTGCCACCGATATAACCCTGGCTATTGAAAGCGTCGTTAAACACCAATAAATAAATAAATTATAGTTATAAATTATATATTATTATTATATAAATTATAGTTTTTTTTCCCCAATCTCATGTCGTTGAGTGGAAAGTCCGCCATGAGTTTTTAAACTTTTATTTCCGTACGAATTGGACGCCCGGTTTATCATTGGTCCAAGTAGGTTTCTGACGGCCCATTATCGTGAGTATGGGCCTATGACAAAGGGATGGGGGTCAACGCATTACTATTTTCAATAGTCATTAACATCTAAATGTTAAACAACGGAGGTATATAGGTTTATACTTCCCATGGTGTTACGTGGGCGACATGGCGCCCCAACCCACTTTTTGGACCATTTCCGGGGGCAAATGGGACAGAAACATCAGAAAACTATGATTGAGCAAAAACAAAGTGTGTTTGTGGGTGTGTATGTGTGTGTGTGGTTGTTGTTGTTGTTGGTGGGGGGGGGGGGGAGGGGGGCTTCTCGATGCGAGAATATTGCATCTATTTGGGTTTTAAAATCAAAATGTTTTATCACCGGTTCAGACCATGCATGGACTCTCTCTCCCAATATTCCATTTCCTGGCAGGTGTAAGCTACAAATCTGCCCCCTTCAAAACCGACAGAAACGTTCTACCAAGGTGTTCCAAGTGTGGAAGTATAATGTCCAGAGATAAAAAGAAGTCTTTCATAAACAGCCAACAGAGCGACTTACACCCGCGGGTATCTCGGGAAGTGAAGCAGTCCTTGTTCACAGTGCTAAACATGCCCCGCTTTGCTGGTAGAATAGAACCTAGTAACCAATGCCTTTGGTAAAAGTTCTCTACAATGGGCAACATGGTTATAAATGATTTGCTAAACTTGAGTTTATATCTATGTTGCGGTCATGATTAGCCTTTTTTGTGTTGGCATATATGACCTTTACTGATTGGCTAATCTTGAGTTTATATTTGTTTATATCTTTTTGTACAGGAATATATGACCTTAAACACAAATAAACAAATAAATAGATAACAGTGTGACCTAAAAATTTGTGCCCCCTCCACACACACGCACTTTTAGGGAGCTTCTGCCACCCTTATCTCACACCACATATATATATTAATAACGCTTAACCCATCTATAGTTTGTACCATTTGACTATTACGTTACGGCTGCCCTGTTACAACCGATAATGTTACAACGCCGCATAATATTACACCAACGCATAATGTTACAAAAAATGTAGTAAACAACCGATAATATTATAAACTCCGCATAATGTTATAACTTTTTTCAACTCGTTATGTTATAAATGTTATAACTTTTTTCAACCCGTCATGTTACAACAAATTAACCGATAATGTTATAACTTCTATATACTAATTCCATTTACAGCTGTTGTAGATGGACTTGACCACTTACCATTTATTGCCGCATAAAGGTATGTAATATTTATACTAAAGGTTTCTGCTCTGCTTAAGGCGAGGAGACACCCGCCCCCACCCCCCACACCCCCACCTCCAACTCCCGGGGATTTATCATAGAATGACCTAGTCATGTTACATAGACGCGGATTATCCTGGTAACTCAATCGTGTGACATCATTACCATGATCGTGCAATGCCCAACATGGTGAAGGCAGGGGTGGTGGGGGAGGGGTGCTATTTTATCCGGTTGGAACGTTTACCAACATGCGTAGTCTGCACTTGCAAAAATGTAGTGTACCATAGTCCCCTGACACCTTTGGGGATGGGCAAATGCCTCCTCGCAGGGTTAACTTCACCGTCAGTCGGGCTTAACACATATAATGTTCTGCTTGTGTGACTCTATCAGCGTTCTCACAGTTCAATCACGATTCAAACGGCGTCTACCACAGTTCACGATCACGTTGGGCCTTGCCTGGCTTCTACGGGGTTAAGTTATTCTTCACCTTCAAATATATACTTAACAAAGCTTACATGAAAATATTCTGCAAAGTGTTCTCAACATCACCAATTCTCGCACCGCCTAAAACTATCTTATCTCGCGAGCTATTCCAGTGCTTACTCAAGCTCTTAATACGGTTTGTAGACATCAACGTTACAGCTTTTACTTCTTTGGCTACTGTGCCACTACGGTTCGCAACCGTTAACAAACTACAACCGGTTCCCCATAACCCTCCTCACAGGGTTACGACAATATGCGGACTTTCAATCTCGGTGCCTATGACCCTCGATGGCCAAGGCTAAACTCGGACCTTCCCTGAGTGCCCTCAGGCCAACTGCCTCTCAGAATTCTGCTTCACTCTTTATACAGTCGGACGCAAAGTTAAACATATTAATTCTGATTTAACGAGTGCTTTGTAATTTGATATGGATAGAGATATAAATGGGAATTTCGTTTGAGGTAAACCCTTTCGACATTTCGGAGACAGGATAGATTCGTAATATGGGTGTGTGCCCAGAACATATGTGATGGACTGTTCCCAACAATTAGATTTTAACTGGCTTTAATTACCCAGATAATTATTACAGAAGACAATATTGTCTCTCTTACTATTGATCTGTTATCAGAGAGCCCATGTGGCGTTCAACAAGTGTGCCATGATGGACATTAAACTGTCCTGCCTAATTAGCAGAATTTGAATTATTGACGATCAGTTTTCGGGGTCCACCACATACCTATTTTTACGCTTTACATTTAACCCAGGCAGAAATATTATCGAAAATATTTACACTTTTATACAACAAAATCTCAACTTTTTGCTATCACCTTGACGCATTCTTCGGCTGTGTTTTTAAGGAGTCGGCTCCTGCTATTCATCATATCTTCAGGAGGGGGTATTTCCACCCACACCCTGCCCTCGGACTGGACGAATGCCAACATTTCACCAAAATTCACGAAAGGAAATCCCTACGAGGCAAGCGATTATTGACCGGTATCATTTACAACTGTTTGTTGTAAAACATTACAACATACCATTGGTTGCCATATCTTTGATCATCTGGAAAACAACAGACAGACATAATAATGGCAATTTTGTACTTTATTAAAGCTTTCGACACGGCTCCCCATCTAAAACTTCTCCATGACAATTATGGCATACGTGCTAAGATCCTGAACTGGTTCTCCCCCCCCCCCCCCCCCCCCCCCCCCCCCCATGGAACGGGCACATGGAGTGATTGTTGAGGGGGTGACCTCGTCTTCTTGCCGAGTTGAATTTGGAGTCCGACAAGAGACAGTTCTTGGACCTTTACTATTTTTGTGCTACATGAAGGATTTTTTTATGCATTGATTGGTATATAACGACACTTTAACAGCCAGGGTCATGGTGCGTCGGTGACAGGTTTATTGGCGGAGAAAAACAGACGACCCAGGGAGAACCATCGAACAACGACTAGCACCTGCTAGCTCTCAACGTCATAACATCAGACCATACTATGCATCGATTATTAGTACTACGCACTACACAGCACAGAGCAAGATTGGTTGAAAATGTGCACCTCGGAATGCAGAACGTCTCAACACACGGCGTCACAGTGCCCTCATGTGGGCAATCGTGATGAAGTGTCTTGTCCAAGGACACGGCTCGGAAATCCGAATTGATTTGTAAATGATCGCCCACCCACAGACTAATTAACCGAGCTCGACGTTGGTCTACTTCAGTAATCTTACATAAACAAGCTACCCAGAGGTATTACATCACAAGTACGAATATTCGCGGACGATTGCCTGCTAGTATATCGGCAAATAAAATCATTCCAAGATCATCTTGAACTTCAAATGGATCTGAAACAATTAACAAAATGGACAAACAATTGGGGGATAACATTCAACCAAAATGTTATTTTTTGTCAATCAGCAGGAAAAAAGAGCCATCAGCATACAACCACACACTACATAATCACATTTTAAAGCAAGTCCAAGACTCTAAGACAACTCATACTTATAAAAAGATATCAATAGAATTGAATGTGTTCAGCGACGGATAGTGAGATTCGTTTGTAAGGACTACATTAGAGGAGTGGTGTCTCAAGCCTGATAAAAAACCTCAACTGGAAACCATCACAGGAGCGTCGTCGAAACCAACGCGTTGATTCTTTTACTACATTATGTACGACCTGGTAGCCATTCCATCCCACAAAATACTGAAATTGAACAAAATTAATGTAGATAACGCCACGCTTACTCTGAATTAGTAAACCCAATTACGTGCAACACTGGCACTTACAAATATTCATATGTACCCCAAACGATCAGCGACTGGAATGCATTGCCAGACAGTGTGGTAACTTTTCTTATTTCCCCAAATTCTCAGTGTTTCAATGACATATTTCTGTTAAACCATTATAAACATGGATATCATCAGAAATGGCTTGGCGAGCCGGTTCTGGCGATATCCATGTTTGTGTGGTTTTATTGTGACAGTAAACAGGTTTATTCAGGGATATTTCCCACTTTGCTGGGAAAAGAGTTAAAAGTAAGAAGGCTCGTAATCCGTACAGCCTTTCCGATTACCGATTTTGTTTCATTTCATCTTTGGAAATTCATACTCAGTGATCTGTACCTTTCGTGTGCCGTGTTTTCAACATTTTGTACACACTCTCCTACCAACATATGGTTAAACAACGTCCAATCTCCTGCACGAAACGACCACAGATTCGGATCCGGATTGATCACAAATTTACGAAACGCCTTGTGTGTGAAATGCCTTGAAGCATTCAGTATCTACGACATTTCGAATTGCTAACTGTGAACGTCTTGTTGACTTCACATCTCGAAGTAATAACCGCTAACTGCTTGCTGACATCATATTTCAGATTGCGAACTGCTCGCTGACTTCACATTCTGAATCGCTAACTGGCAACTGCTTACTGTTTTTTTAGGACCGACAGAAGCAAGCGAGGTAAGGAGCAGGTGCTGGTTAACAAAACATATTCCCGGACAGCTTGCTTACTTCATCGTGGATAACGTCCTGGGTACGAAACGTCCTAGGTAGAAAAGAAGGAAGGCAAATCACGTACAGTCCTTCTCAGGTTTACAAAAAGTATTGTCGGTACGAAATGTCTTTGTACGAAACGCCCTCTGGTCGGAACGTCAAGAAACATCTAATATCCGTGACTTGACATTTTGAATTGCTAACTGCTTTCTGACTTCACACTTCGAATTGTAACTGCTAACTGCTTTCTGAGTTCACATTTCGAATTGCTAACTGCTTTCTGACTTGGCATTCTGAATTGCTAACTGCTTACTGACATTTTTCTGAGTACCGAAAGAACAAGCGGGGAAGGCAAATCTCTCTGTCTCACAGTCCTTCTCAGGTTTACAAAACGTATTGTTGGTACGAAATGTCTAGGTACGAAACGTCCTCTGGGCGAATCGTCAAGACGCATCTAATATCCGCGACGCGACAACATCTAATATCCGTGACTTGACATTTTGAATTGCTAACTGCTAACTGCTTTCTCACTTCACACTTCGAATTGTTAACGGCTAACTGCTTTCTGAGTTTACATTTCGAATTGCTAACTGCTTTCTGATTTGACATTTTGAATTGCTACCTGCTTACTCACTTTTTTCTGAGTACCGAAAGAACAAGAGGGGAAGGCAATTCCCTCTGTCTTACAGTCCTTCTCGGGTTTACAAAGAGTATTGTTGGTATGAAATGTCTAGGTACGAAACGTCCTCTGGGCGAATAGTCAAGACAAATTTACTATCCGCGACTTGACAACATCTAATATCTGCGACTTGACATTTTGAATTGCTAACTGCTAACTGCTTTCTGACTGTACATTTCGAATTGCTAACTTCTAACTGCTAATTGCTTGCTGACTTCACATTTCGAATTGCTAACTGCTAACTGCTTTCTGACTTCATATTTCGAATTGCTAACTGCTAACTGCTTTCTGACTTCACATTTCGAATTGCTAACTGCTAACTGCTTGCTGACTTCACATTTCGAATTGCTAACTGCTAACTGCTTGCTGACTTCACGGACCCATATTAAATTCCAATGTCACGGGGTTACAAAATTAATTAAAATACATGTTCGGTGTCTAAAATACATGTTCGGTGTCGAGAGCCTCCGACTTTAACATTATATAGAGGGTCCTCGAAACAGTATTTGCTTTTAAGGCCATGTGATGACAAACTTCAAAATGTGCTCTCAGAGTCGCCGACATGCATCTTGGTCGAGTGCTCACTATCTGATGCCTGTTCTACGGATACGACCACGGTTAAGGTGCCATCCGCGACACACTAAAATTCACGACGTTTCTTGATAAAAACTACGAAGTTTCTACGTTCGCATCGCCAGATTCCCATATAATGCTTTTTAGAGTGAGGAGTGAAAAACGTTTGCACCGTTATATGTGTGTCCAGAAGAATGCATGTTGCTTTTCAAATTGTAGAATTACCCAAAAAGACGCCTCCTTTCATCTTCAGTTTCATCTGGCACAAACATTTAAGGTTTTGTGATACATTTCACATTTTCAGTATCAGATATTCAAAGCCGTAGCTATCTTCAGATTTGGGGAGTTTGATCCATGTTTTCCTAACGCATCATACTTTGACCTTGGCGCAGGTTTATTCAGGGATCCGATGGTTCTTCCATTCACACACCTCTGCGTTTTTGGGGATCTTTTTAGACAAGAAACCCACAATCTCCAAAATTAGCTACAATGGTATTGTCGTGGACATGGTAACTGTCTTGGCAAACTCATTTTCCATTGCAGTGGTTATATCTAGAACCTTTCCAACTCAAAATCGCCAAAATATCATCATCTCTCTGAGACAGTTATTTGTTAAAGTTGAGATCATTGAACATGCGAACTCTTGGGAAAATGGTCCCAACGGAATAGTTATTCTTGTGGTGGTGGTGGTAGGGGTGTATGCCCCATTGTTATTGTACAAACATCATTTAATGAAAAGAAGGAAAAGTACCCCATCAGATCGGTGGCATGCTGTGAAACTCCCCTTAATCCCAACCCAACACTCAGAAAAAGTGTATCCAGCACCTACTTTTCCTTTGTATACCTAGAATAATAAATTCATGTTCTGGCAATCAGGATCTGACGACAATTCTCCATCACGGGGTGTTATTTAACAATTATCTAGAAGATTAACTCGACATATCACCGCGCAACAACTGTTTTGAAGCCACAACGGCAAGCCGGGAAATCTTGTAGATTTAAAGGTTTATATTGAAATTATAATGTCAAAGAAGAATGGTATCATTCAAAATCAGATACAGTTTAACCACAAACATTTTCATCAATCGCCCAAACCCAGGGTCACTTTTTAGGAAAGAGTTAAGAAACCTTCTGGATTCAGGGTGTCGTTGGCGCAAGAATTTTATGTTTTTCTTTGTTTTTCTGGGATTTTTTTTGTAAGCTATATGTGAGATTTATTTTATAATGACCATTTTCCTTGTCAGCTGTTTAAACCTTTGATATCAAATTAGTCAGATTATAATCCCCATCTTTTAAAGCAATTAAAACTAAGTTCGTCACTTCGTCGCTTGAGAACATCAAGGCGTTGCAGATGCACCATGATGTTCTCAAGCTACGACTTGTCCATTTTGGCGAACAATTCTATCTGTTGAAGTGTTTGCGACCTCTAAAAACTATATTCATCTCATTTGTGGATAGTTGAAGTCCCAGCCATCTTTCTTGTAAGTCACTGTGTGAGTGCTCTCAAAATAATTCCAGTCCCTGATTTGAGTGTACCATTCGAAAGCCTTGACTAAATTGTAATGGAAGTAACTTAAGTAAGTGTTTGGTGAAAATTTATTTCTCATTTGAGAACATCAAGGTGCCATCTGCAATGCTAAGGCATTGCAGATCGCACCATGATGTTCTCAAGCTACGACTTGTCCATTTTGGTGAACAATTCTATCTCATGCAGTGTTTGCTACCGCAGAAAACTATATTTTTGTCATTTGTGGATTTTTGAATTCCCAGCCATCATTTCTCGTAAATCACCGTGAGAGTGCTCTCCAAATAATTCCAATCACTGATTTGAGTGCAGCATTGGAAAGCCTTGACTAAATTGTAATGGAAGTAACTTTGAAACAAAGAGATAAATCTCTTCCCTCACTTTTAACTGTCCTTGTTTTATAAAAATTTACGATAATTATCGAGGAAAATTAATTTTATTCATCAGTAAAGTGTTTGGTGAAAATTTATTGGATAGTGCTTGCAGGCAATAAATTTCAAACCGATTAGATGGTATTGTTTCAGAATGATTGTGGGGGTATTTCCAAAACATTGATACCTTTATCGCAGTGTAGCGGTCGAGGTATAAAGGCCATTTACCAACCGGCCTGGTTGGTCCGGATCTCTTAGTCTCGTGGTAAATCGGTCGCTTTGTGTGCTAGAGGTCGACGGTTCGAACCTCGGCTCCCGCACTTATCTTTTCCTGTTACAACAATATGAGTATACTTTTAGCTCAGGCAACACAATGCCACTTTGATCAGACGCTTATTTGCCCATGATTCTAATAATATTAATATTGGCCTTGAATTGATAGATTAGACTTTAAGACTATTATGTTATATTTTCAGTTGAGTTTTCAAAACTTCACACCCCTACACACATCCACATACCCCATACACATCCACATATCCTTCGGCCGACACACGCCATCCTTGACAATCATTCACACACGCACAGGTTGCCGTTGCAGTTGCAAAGCACATTTTCTGGAAGAAATGACGAAACGGGAAAATAAGATCGTTAAGAGGGGTACGCTTGAAGAATATTTTTCTTCATTTAGAAAGGCGTTTGTGTTGCTAAATTTTCAATCGACGTTTGGAAACTCCAAAGTGCCTTCAAAGTCCTATCGTTTGAGAAAACCCTGTCATTAATATTACTTCCACTTTCTCTGTCATTGAAGTGTTGATAGCCCAGTGGTAGCGCTCTGGACTGGTGATCTTAGGATTGTGAGTTCAGTTCCTTGTTGAGGTGTTTATTTTCATATCCGCAAAGCAAAAAGAACCCACTTCTCGATGCAACTTTAAGGTGAAAATTAGTTCTAAGAGTGATGACGAGGAGACGGAGTTGGCCTCGAGGTAACTCACAAGACTTCTGAGTGCAAGGTTGTGAGTTCAAACCCCCCCAAAAGAGTAACTTTTTCATGTCTGAGAAAAAACCCCACACATCAACCTGATGCAATACAAAGATAAATATCAGTTGTCAGAATGACAATGAGAGGAATGCGATGGTCTGTAGGTAACTCGTTGTGCTGCTGATCACAAAGTTAGGGGTTCAAGTCCCCATAGAGGAAAAAAATGTTTTCATGTTTGAGCCAAATGCAACCAACGAAAAGTTAAATAGTAGTTCTAAGAAGATTATTATGGGGAACCCCGTGGCTTAGTGGTAACGCAGTGGATTGCTGACTGAGTGGTTGTGAGTTCGAGACCGGGAACCTCCAGAGGTAATGAGCGCGAAACATGGTAATGATTCATCTGGTACTGAGAGCGAAACCTGGAAATGAATCAGATGGTTGAGGAGGAATGTGAAGAATTTTCATTTCAAAATCCACAAGTTACAAAAATTGGAAAAAGCTTTTTTCTTCAAGACACATTTTTGATTTACGCTTTTTAAGTGCTTGACATTTCACACCTTTTATTACAATGTCACAAGTTTCATATTGATTTATATTCCGTATTTGATTGTTGTTTAGTTTCGTTTAGTTATTTCAGTTTGCCCCTGATGGGATTCGAACCCACTCCGCTAGGTTTGTAAGCCGCGTCGCTACCTATCGCGCCACCGAAGCACTGCAATCAAAGCTATGTTTTATCATTAAGTACTCTCAGTTCAACACCGCAACATGATGAGATGGCTTCAAATAAAAGAAACTTCTTTTAATATTTACTGAACAAAATCAGACTTTTATTGTAGTTTTGATATACGGTTTACGTGTAGGCATCAGGTGGATGCAGACATTCTATCCCGTTGATCGAAGGTCGCTGCGAATTCTACGGAACTGCCACGAACACGTCAATCGGTCTCACTGTGAGATTTTTCCAATTCAGAACTTGACAAATTCAACTCCACTGAATAGAGCCAATGTTGAATAAACAGGGAGGATCATTATTTGACACAGCTGAATCCGCGTCTGTTTTGTAATTATCTCAAATATTCTTAAATGAATGGAGTTTTGAAACGAGAGACAATTTTGCCCCCGATTAAAGTATTCCTCCCAAATGGGATTCTCGGGGGTTTGAACCCATTACCACAATATGTATTGAATATTGCAACAGTTTGAACATACGCCCATACCAAGTAAGCTAGTAGGACAAGGCTAACCGCTTACTAAAAATGTGTCTTCGTTATTCGCCCGTTGAGCGCAATAAGGCACCATCTGCGATGCTTTGGCATCGCACATGGCGTCTTGTTGCATTCAAGGGACGATGAAATTAGTTGCAACAGTCATTGAAAGCAGTTTGTCCGACTTTTGCACAATGAAACCTCAAATTAATACCTCAACATAGTCACAGAAAATGTTTAGATTTTCTGTTTCCGTTTATTGATATCAAATTGAGCTCCCATTGTTCAACCTGACAATGAATGTGTTGTGTATATCAATATATAAGCACGACGCATTCATCATATAACATACATCTGTCCATGGCGTTTGGTTTCGAATCCACGATGCGATACTAAGCCTGACACAACGAGCCAGTTTACTATTGCACATTCGCAAACACCGTGACTTTTACTCAAATATTTTACGATTGCAAGGATATTCGTAATTCGCAAACTCGTTTATAAAACGGGAAAGCCCGAACAAGAAAAGGAAGTGTATTTATTCAACTTTAACGAATATTAAGTTGTTCAGAATGTTGAAAGAGCAACTGGGGTTGGAAACCTTTGAACTTCGTCTCCATAAACCACGCTTTTATCAATTTAGCCACCGGGACCAAACTAAGTGCAGACTAATTGCTGTGACACTTCTGCTGCTTTCTATTTTCTATAACAACTTCACACTCGACACTGACAGCTGCTGTAAAACGAATGAGCAATTAAAGTGCTACACAATGAATTTCAAGTTAGCTTGAAAATAGGTGATAGGTTATTTTCGATGTCGTCAAAAGTCTAAGCAAAATAATAATTTGTCACATTTTTGCTGCCCATCCGCATTTATGAACAATGCTTCGTAGTTTCCCGCACCAAAGAATGATAAATAATGACATATGTTCTAGATATTTTACACCATCTAAAATAACATGTCACCTATTGTCAAGCTAAATTTCCCATTACTCATATAGCACCTTAATGTTCGTAACAGATCAGTTTAGGGTTTTCTATAGTTTGTTCAAGTAATTACACACGGAAACCCACACGAACAGCGTTTTTCTGCTTTTTAATGAAAAACGGATTTTGGTCACAGATTCTGCCGGGGCTTGAACTCACAACCACAGAAGCAAGGTTGTCAGGAAAAAAGGCTATGTTCGTACCCGACGCACTATTAACACAACCCCGAAAACAATTATTTTCAAAGGGCCCGAAAAACTATTTATACAGTTGTGATGTTGTGGCTTGAAAATTGTTGAATCTCTGAACAATGGCGGTTTCTTTGCGACTTGCCACTCCAAAAAAAAAAAAAACAACAAAGTGAATTAACTGGAATCCGTGCTTTACCGCTTTACCTTGTCACTAACTGGCCGGTGTAAAACAAACCAGCACATGAAAATGGAATTACCTTGACTATTTTTAGGCAACTTTTATTTAATGTAATTCATTTTTATTCACGCAAACGCCTGAAAAAAATCGGTAGGATATAGCCGTGGCGTTGCTGTTCCGTATGTCAGTACGTACGCACATACGTCTATAGACGGTGTTTGTTTCCTTTCTCTAATAGAAGTTCCACTTGGCCAATCGAAACCAAAGTTGACATATGGGTTGAGCATGATAAGAGGAAGAATTTACCTGGGGTGCCATTGCGCAAAAGATCAAGATCACAGTGACCTTTAACATACCAATTTCCCCAGATTAGCTCTCTAAAGTTCCACTGGACTGATTGAAGCCAAGCTTGACATGTGGATTGTGTATATTGAGAGGAAGAGCTCTACAATATCACTATGGAATCATTGCGCCAATGGTCAAGATCACAGTGACCTTTCACTTACCAATTTGTCTGGTTTCCGTTCTCTAAAGTTCTGATGAGTGAGTTAAACCAAACTTGGTATGTAGGTTAAATATAACGAAAGAAAAAACTTTATGGATTGTGTGGTCCTTGCGCCAAAGGTCAAGATCACAGACTGACAGTGACTTTTACCTAACAAATTTTCCTGGTTCCAATCCCTGATTAAGGTTCCATTGGAGAGATCGAATTCAAACGTAACACGTGGGTTGGGTATGATGAGAGGAAGGGTCCTATTTATTTAAGGGTAATTGTGCTGAAGGCCGAGGTTACATTGACCTTTAACTTACAAATATTCCTGGTTTCTGCTCTCGTTGCTGTATCAGAGCGTTTTTTTCGGGGGGTGGGGTGGGGGTGGGGGTGGATTAGCCACCTCTAGTGGCCAGATCTAGTTTCCATTTTTAGAAAGAGAACGGTGAAGCATAAACATTGGTATGTTTATCATCCATTGGTTGAACAAAGGCCGGGCTGAGCAACAAAGATTCTGCGCCTACTAACGCGTCGGGGGGGGGGGGGGGGCAACTCTAGCTTGGTTCATAACGGCTGAGATTGGCTTCATCTAAGCCGAGTTTGAAGTCATATTTGCCGAGCTTGATAATAGGCAATTCTGGGAAAGACAGCTAATTTCGTGGAATTATTTCAGTGTGTCGATCATGTGCTGCGATGTAACACACTGTTGGAAAGAGAAAGGCAAAGCATAAACATTGGTTATATTTATCATACAGTGAGAGAACAAAGGCCGAGGTGAGCAACAAAGAATCTGCGCCAACTAACACATCAACGGGGACAACTCTAGTTCATATCGGCAGAGATTGACGTCATATCAGTCGAGTTTGAAGTCATATCTGTCGGGCTTGATAATGGACAATTCTGGGAAAGAAAAAAACATATCTAATAAGTAACGCTGCTTATTTTGAGGAATTATTTTATTGTGTGGATCATGTGCTGTCATGTAATACACTGTTGGAAAGGGCTCCGACGGCCCTTTCCAACAGTTTCCTACGTCACACCACGTCAGCGTCAAAACCAAAGAAAAATGAAGAAACACTAAATCGTATCGTCATTACTAACCCGAGCTGCACAGTGATGTCGAAATATAAAATTTGAAATTACAAATTTTTTCCCACAATGCAACCCGGGGGGGGGGAGGGGTGGTCTGGAAAAATTTGCAGGCACAGGGTCTAAAAAAAGATCCGCCTGCCGGGGACCCACCACCCCAAACCTGTAAATTTGTTCCACCCCTTCCGAGCCCCCCCCCCCCCCCCCCCCAACATTTCATTCCGGAGCTCAAAACACTGCTGAATGGTCCGTTTTCTGTGTTTTTGTTCATTCCCAAATTTTAGTTTGTTCGGCATAAACTAATACAACGGAGTAATTCTAAATTGAAATACAACCTCATGTTATAAATCCATGTAAAATGATTTAACAAAGTTATCAAAACAGAGATTTGTCATATAAATTGTGTTAAGGTGAAATATTTTATGAGACACATTCTACACCCTGCAATTCTTTATTTGCACCATATACCTTTGTTACATAATATAATTTGATGCTCAAAGTTAATGTATCTTATTTCCGAGGCAATGCTGACATCACTGCATGTGAGTTGTGATACCTGAATCTGAGTGAGGACTGAAATCAGTGGTGCAGTGGAGAATGTCGAATAAAATGTAAAATAAAGCAATCAGTTTGAATCATGACATATCTGACATATTCAGAACTTAATCTTATGTTCACCAATCTAGGATATTTCAATTTTTCTTGCTGGGCGGTTCTCGCTAAACTTAGTTATGTCATTTGACCCGGCAAACAAAGTTCTAAAGACTATATAGCAAAGACATTTTTTGTTAAAGTATATTAATAGCTGATTTCAGTAGGGTAATTCTACATGAGTCAGTTGGTTGAATTGAAAAAAAAGTGTTCATAACAAAACTCAACTGCAGATTATTCATATTTGATCAGTGTATGTTAATGTTTCTAATGTCCACTTCAGTTGTCGAATTTGCGAATCTTCACTGAGAACATTTTAACTCTTCTGGGCTTGTCTATACCCCACATTCTCCCCCAAAGCATGTTTAAAATACTTTATTCACCACCCTGAATCATCTTAAAGGTATAAGAACATCATTCTTTGAATGAATTCAAGTGCAGGACAGCATTTGCAATTTGGGTAATTTCCACGTTTTTTCCGGGCCAATGGACCCACCTACCCACCCTTACCCTGTGTCTGGAATTTTTTGGCAGACCCCCCTGATGCAACTAGGAATTTAATCATTTTAATCATGTTTGACAGAGCTCATTGAAACATTGGTACTTTGGCACTAGGGGATGAAGGAAAACATGGTTCATGGAGGCTTTACAAATTAATATCATTGGCACTTCGAGTACATGGAGTTTTATTGCTATTTTGTGCAGGATTTTGCAATGCTGGCGAACGAAAATTTCGTCGCCATGTACTTTTTGAGGCGAACGACACGCTCTTTCGCCCAATTTGTACAGGCATACCAATAGTCGCCCTGAAATAGACATCACCATACGTAGATAAGTTCCCGATAGGAACCCCGTTAAATAAAGCAGTGCTTGCTTAATGTGGTAAACAAGCTCTGCTTTACTAGTAAAATAGGACCTGGTAATCTGCGCCTGGGAGAAGCCATCTAAAATTGGCAACATGGATATAAACGATTGGCTGAACTTGTTTTTGTATTCATGTTGCGGTTACACGCTAAAAACTAAAGTGTTAAAAACTACACCCGAAGTGCTGTATTTAACACTTCCTTAGTGCTGAACTAGCACTTTGTTCAAGTGTAGATATCACAGAACTTGACAGGTGTTACAATAATACCACTTGACAAGAGTAATGCCGCGTCATCTGCGTTGTGTCCTTTTAATTATGTACCCACCAAGCGCAAATCAAATTATGGACGATTCTGGAAGAACCACCAATGCTATACATGGGAAGTGCCATCCATTCAAGTTTCAGATATCTGACGATTGTAATGTCTAAGTGCTTAAAGCATTGCACATTGAGTGTTAAAATCAAACCCTAAGAGTTAGAATGGGTTTAACACCTTGAAAGTGTCAGTTTTAACACTTTAGTTTTTAGTGTGTAGCCACTGTGCAGAAACATGTAACGTTAAACACCAATAAATAAATACTTGGATAAATGGTTAGTTAATGGACCATCAAATATAGGACGCAATGGTCCGCGCACTACACATTTACTTGGATTTAACTTCTGTCTATTTATAGTGAACAACGATTTATTGTTTTTTACAATATGACAATAACAAATAAGAGAAGAATTACACTAGAGGTAACTAGACTCAGATGCATGCCCACGCAGTTAAGTGCATAAACTGAAAATTTTAACCATAGCTACCTTAGCCTTTTACCTGTGACATTTGAACTACAAAGGAGAACATCCACAAGGTCCCCTACAGTTAAAACTAGAAGTCCTGTCAAGAAATGTGCGCTTATCTAGGATTAATTGCACGTAGGAATTGCGAGCAATTGCCATGTCGAATGGCATCCAAAGCATGGCAGGTTTTCCTGGTTACTCATAGTAAACACAGGCAATGTTTTTGCCAATGGACCTCCGGGTTACCCGGAGGTCCATTCGCTGAAACATTGCTTGTGCACAGGCCATATGTACATAATTTGATAGCCTTTCAATTGTCACAACGCGTAGATTAACGCGCAGATCGACGTCCTATTTGTGCGCCTTTCATGACAGGACTTCTAGTTTTAACTATATATGATATAAAATTGGATGACTAATCGAAACAGGTAAACGGCAAAAGCCGAAAATGTATTTTAATAAATTTGTGGCCTTGACCTTTGAATTCTAAAGGCAATAGGTCTTCAGCTCGTACAAAGTACCACCCCTGGTATCTGTACACAAATTTTGGGAGAAAAGATTCAGACGACGTATCTCTAAACCATGAGGCGATACACACTCACAAATTTTGTAATTATGTAATCTTGACCTTTGACGTTCACAGGATGAGAACCCCGATGCCACTTTATAACATAAAAAAGTGATTGACTCTATCTGAAATAGGTAAGTGGCTAAACCCAGAAATGTATTTTTATTACTTTTGGAATGTTAACCTTTTGAGTTCAAAATCATTAGGTAAGTATATCTTACAAAACACCATAACTGTATAAAATTTGATGAGAAAAGATGCAGTTGTTTTTTTAGAGCACAAAGACTTGGACTTAGCTGTAAATCGTACAGGTCGGTTTTCCGCCCAGGAACATGTTATGTCATAATTTCATTGAGTGGGACAGCTGCTAAGTGAATGTATGGAGTGGCCTAATCAATATTTTCAACGTACAGCCCTTGCACGTTGAAAATATTAAAAGGTCTACCCCAAATAATAAATATGGACTCTTCCAATTGCTGCCATTGAACTGACATGGAAGATACCACTAGGGTTCATTCAATGGGATAATGCTCGAATATGGACTCTCAGTTGATTGTGAGTGAGAAGATGATACCTTCTGTTTTTGAGTGGGTACCAAAATTATCTCACTCGTGACTGCGAGGAAATATCAGTTTTCACGGGCGTTTTCTTATATGCGTTGCGACGTTTTAATTGCGATTAAAACATGTTTTATGATTTACAGCAACCAAAACATTCAAACGCTTAAATCACACAATGATATCGATCTCAACATATTGAGTAATTCGCGTCACTTCCGGGTAGAGATTGGCAATATACCGAAAAACCGAACCGATACCGCTATCTTGGGTACACCGAAAAACCGAACCGAACCAGTCTTTGAATACCGAAACCGTGTGGATTTTCAAATTTTCCTTCATTCGATATTTATAAAATCCTGTTGCGGCTTGAAAACAGTTGAAAGGTTCATTTCCATGAAAAAAGTGACTACTCTCCTATGGAGATTGAACTCGCAATCTTGTGATTTCCATTCTTATTCGTTACCACTGCGCCATCCGATCAATTAACCCCCTGCACACTGATGTCAAAATATCCAGATGTGAAGTAGCCATTTTTCCCATAAAGTAACTGGGAATTTAACCAATTCAGTCTTGTTTGACAGAGCTCATTGAGCTCTGTCAAACAAAATTGAATTGGTTAAATTTTTAGTTGCATTATGGGTAATATTTGCACTCTGAACTTTACATATTTCGACTCAGTGTGCAGGGGGTTAAGGGCCTATATAGGTAATGAAATTTTGTTTATTTTGAAAATTCTTACCTCTCATATTCTTTCAATTCAAATTAAATATACACAAAATAAACATCACAATGAAGATTTAGATGTATAGAACACGATACACATGTATAATCAACTCATAGAGTCGATTGTAGGCACCACTGGTTCCTGGAAGTCTGCTACCGTATTCGTACCAGAACTGATAATTTAATAATATTTCACGAAAACAACTCGTGGCCATGACAGTCGTTAAGTTTATCGCACGTGAAAGGGCTTTTACCACCAACACAATATTTTCCGTAGAAACAGTATTGCTGCAGAAAATGTACCATCTTTGTACAGTGTACAAGTACAATAAACTATTTTAGCATGCTTTAAAAACGGTTTTCAACTTGCAGATTTATACGGTCACAGACAGAGAACATTAATTGGTCTTAAAAATTCATATAATTTATTTAGTATTTTTAACTAAACCCATTCATTGTCACTGGTCAGCAAATCGCCCTCTTTCTTCAACGGTCGGCTATTGTTTACAAAAAACAGCTCAAGTGATTGGAGTGGTGGGATTGGGATATTTTCTTTACTGATAATAATAATAATAATAAAAACTTTATCACATCGACCACATGGCGTCTATTGTGTAACAACTGCCATTGAAGCCGATCTGGTTTAATTGAGAATGCTCTCATTTCAACAGAAAAGTACCTACCCTTAATCATCCAAGCACGAAGCTGGTAAGCTATTTCCGGGTGGTCACAACTGCTGGCCACTGCTTTGCGGCAATATGTCAAAACAATTGTGGGTTGAATAAAGCATTCGTCGAACGCCGACAATTTCACAAAACGAGACCAAGAATGAAGGCTTCATCTCAACCAGCACAAAAGAATTTCAATTAAAGAAAGCTGCCAAGAAAAACTTATTTTTTCTGTATCAATGCCAGCCATTAGCAAAGATTATTGGAAAGCTCTCCCACACTCTCTCCGCGAGTTTTCCAAAAATCAAAGTCAGACGCTGCTATTTAACACTGAATGTTCTTTTTCTTGCGTTTATCCTACAACATTAATTCTCCTGGTACTGCAGCCCATAACCACAGAAGGATAACTATCAAACTATTAGTGGGAAAGTATTAATTTACGGGTATCGCAAAAATTATTTATTAGTGTTCAAAGTCACTTCGGCATCTTTGGTTTTCTCATGACTACATTATTGGGATGAAGTCATGTTTAGGCATAAAAAAAGTTCAAAATCTGTTTCCAAGCCCCCCGATTTGCCCCCCCCCCCCTCCCCCCCCCCCCCCCGTCCTTTTGGCTTCCACATATTCTCTTTTAACGACCAATGCATACTTGAAAAAAATAATAATTAAATGGTTTATATCTGATGGTTTACCAACGTTAGTAAGATTGATAAATTTGTTTCTGGAGTGCAACAAGGCTTAGCAATGCTTCAGCTATTCTGTGGGTTAGGAGGCCTATAACATAAAATAAATCAAGAACATAAATTTTGGATGGCAAAGAAATAATTCCAAAAAATACAATGAAAAGACCACCCGCATGCAATGTTATAAAAATAAATGGCATGAGAAACAGAAGATCTACTTTGTGGGGCCTTAGACACGTTATACCACGTGGCCAACTTTAGAGGACTTCCACCCAAGTCGTTGATTCAGGGCCTTATTTTACCAATAAAGCATAACTTGTTTACTGCAGGCACCCTGCCGCACCCACGGGAAACTGTCATATTTATAGTGACTTTAAAAAGAAGGGTTAATAGCAATCCAGACTAAGGCCATGATATAATTGTGTGGTGTGGAACGTCCTGGGGCTCAGGACGTACGGCACCACAAAATTATTTTACAGCCTTCCGACCTCACTTTGAACTAAGTCACTGAGTAATGTAGGTTAAAAAAAACAAAAGCACCAAACCCCGTTAGCACAACTTCCGTCAATAATCCAAATAATAAAGTCCTCATTGCGAAATTTGAACACATTTATTGAAACACAAAATGAAGTAATGAATGAGCTAACAAGGAGGTGAGACTTTATATGTTTACTCTACAAATCGTGAACACCGTGTCAGCACGCGATGCACGTGCAGATTCGTGCTTTTCAATGAACTGTTTTCATATGAATGCAACTCGAAGGATATGCTTCAACTGATTTTATTCATTAAAAATGGGGCGTTTTTAATTGTTTGTTTGTCAATGTAAGCTAACTTGTAAGTTTTGACTTCAAAATTATCTCAGCTGCATGCTGGCGGGGGACGGTCTTCATGTCGAGAACCGAGACAAATCAGCGATCGGCCAAAGTGTTATTATTATTATGTAAGACGAATGGACTACATGTATTTTACTAGTTCGAATTCCATCGGAATCCTCTGTTCTGCTTCTATCTATGTATCTAGAAGCTATGTTATTGTTTCTGTCCGCAAAACCCATTCGTTTCTTCTTTAGTATACTCCAGTAGTGTGGAAGGGACGTTTATTTGGAATAGATTTAGCTTAATGTTACGATATATTTTATTAAGCTTTTCTGGTCTGTTCTACCCTTAATCATCCAAGCACGAAGCTGGTAAGCTATTTCCGGGTGGTCACAACTGCTGGCCACTGCTTTGCGGCAATATGTCAAAACAATTGTGGGTTGAATAAAGCATTCGTCGAACGCCGACAATTTCACAAAACGAGACCAAGAATGAAGGCTTCATCTCAACCAGCACAAAAGAATTTCAATTAAAGAAAGCTGCCAAGAAAAACTTATTTTTTCTGTATCAATGCCAGCCATTAGCAAAGATTATTGGAAAGCTCTCCCACACTCTCTCCGCGAGTTTTCCAAAAATCAAAGTCAGACGCTGCTATTTAACACTGAATGTTCTTTTTCTTGCGTTTATCCTACAACATTAATTCTCCTGGTACTGCAGCCCATAACCACAGAAGGATAACTATCAAACTATTAGTGGGAAAGTATTAATTTACGGGTATCGCAAAAATTATTTATTAGTGTTCAAAGTCACTTCGGCATCTTTGGTTTTCTCATGTCTACATTATTGGGATGAAGTCATGTTTAGGCATAAAAAAAAGTTCAAAATCTGTTTCCAAGCTCCCCGCTTTGCCCCCCCCCCCCCCCTACCCCCCCCCCCCCCCCGTCCTTTTGGCTTCCACATATTCTCTTTTAACGACCAATGCATACTTGAAAAAAATAATAATTAAATGGTTTATATCTGATGGTTTACCAACGTTAGTAAGATTGATAAATTTGTTTCTGGAGTGCAACAAGGCTTAGCAATGCTTCAGCTATTCTGTGGGTTAGGAGGCCTATAACATAAAATAAACCAAGAACATAAATTTTGGATGGCAAAGAAATAATTCCAAAAAATACAATGAAAAGACCACCCGCATGCAATGTTATAAAAATAAATGGCATGAGAAACAGAAGATCTACTTTGTGGGGCCTTAGTCACGTTATACCACGTGGCCAACTTTAGAGGACTTCCACCCAAAGTCGTTGATTCAGGGCCTTATTTTACCAATAAAGCAGAACTTGTTTACTGCAGGCACCCTGCCGCACCCACGGGAAACTGTCATATTTATAGTGACTTTAAAAAGAAGGGTTAATAGCAATCCAGGCTAAGGCCATGATATAATTGTGTGGTGTGGAACGTCCTGGGGCTCAGGACGTACGGCACCACAAAATTATTTTACAGCCTTCCGACCTCACTTTGAACTAGGTCACTGAGTAATGTAGGTTAAAAAAAAACAAAAGCACCAAACCCCGTTAGCACAACTTCCGTCAATAATCCAAATAATAAAGTCCTCATTGCGAAATTTGAACACATTTATTGAAACACAAAATGAAGTAATGAATGAGCTAACAAGGAGGTGAGACTTTATATGTTTACTCTACAAATCGTGAACACCGTGTCAGCACGCGATGCACGTGCAGATTCGTGCTTTTCAGTGAACTGTTTTCATATGAATGCAACACGAAGGATATGCTTCAACTGATTTTATTCATTAAAAATGGGGCGTTTTTAATTGTTTGTTTGTCAATGTAAGCTAACTTGTAAGTTTTGACTTCAAAATTATCTCAGCTGCATGCTGGAGTACGGGGGACGGTCTTCATGTCGAGAACCGAGACAAATCAGCGATCGGCCAAAGTGTTATTATTATTATGTAAGACGAATGGACTACATGTATTTTACTAGTTCGAATTCCATCGGAATCCTCTGTTCTGCTTCTATCTATGTATCTAGAAGCTATGTTATTGTTTCTGTCTGCAAAACCCATTCGTTTCTTCTTTAGTATACTCCAGTAGTGTAGAAGGGACGTTTATTTGGAAAAGATTTAGCTTATTGTTACTATATATTTTATTTAGCTTTTCTGGTCTGTTCTGGCTGTTCTAGTCCTATTCTCTGATCCCCCATGTTCTTGTATCGCTCAGCATAAGCGATGGTTCGTCTATCCAGATCATCCAATTAGTTCACTTTACTGCAACTAACTAACCAATCAGATCACACCATTCCTTTAAACCCATTCTCGGTCTACACGCAGTTATCTCCCTTTGGTTGGTGATTCGTGTGGTTTCCAAAGAGTCCAATGAGCAAAAGATCCACGAGAGTAAATGCTCCATCAGCATTTACTCCTGCAACTCTACGACTCATTCAGAAAAAGAGGAAATTCTGTGTCCTAAAAGTGATTCCGTAAGTGGGGTGCCGAGAAACGTGGATGGTGATTCCACCGAATGAGCTAAGGAGCCATGAGAGTAATTGTTCAATGAGAAAATGCTCTTGCGTCTCTTCCACTCGCTTCAGAAAAAGGGTTGTCTGTCCGAAAAGGGATTCTTTAGTGAGGAGCCGAGAAACATGGATAACGATCAGGGGTGGGGGGGGGGGGGGGGGGGGGTAGGAAAAAAATTGCAGACACCGATGCCGATTTTTTGTTTTTGACCGGTCTGTGCCCCCCCCCCCCCCCCCTCCCCCCCCTCCTACACATCCACCCCATGTAATTTTTTTCCAGTTTTACAATTTTTTCCGTGGTTATCTGAACCACCCACCCCCACTAAATACACGCTTCTGCATCATCCTTCCCACTATACTGCATCATAACCAATTTTATCATACAGTATTGAGTGATTGACCTTGTACAGTAGGACAGGTCTTGAAAGAACATCCGTTTTATCAGACCAAAATGGCCTCTTAAGGCTAATAAACCAACAACATTCAAAGTGGATTATATGTCCAAATATATCCCACAATAAAGCCACACAAACATGGATGACATTAGAACTGACTCTTCGAGCCAGTTCTAATGTTAGCCATACATGTGTTTATTTCAAGTAACCTTATTGAACAGTAATGGTTATATGAGAATTTTTATTTTTTTTGTATTTTAGAAAAGAATGTTAGGTAAAGGGTTAAATATCATAAATTACTCAGCTCATCAGAACCCATTGCGTTCTCCATTCATATATACAATGGAACTCCTCTTGAGAGACCACCTTTTTAAGGAACCACCTCTTTTGTGCTAGAGCGTGTTTTATGTGGACAACGCATGACAACATACCATTTCGGCCAGACAAAAGTGGTCTTTTAAGACAGGTGGTCTTGACAGACCACCTGTCTGAAAGACCCCTTTTGTCTGGCAAAAATGTTGGTTTCTCAAGAGAAGTTCCACGGTATGTGTATGCAAAATGCAATGAGTTTAGTCATTTATGTATTTGTTTATTTTTTTTATTTTTTTGACGAAGGTTTGGGTGGGGCATGGCTGGGTTGGGAGAGGGGCTTTATTACTTATTTTAAGTCCAGCACTAGAAGGTCTGGTACATGATTTTGTTGACACCTGTTTTCTCAGATGTGTTTGAAATAAATTAGCAGTTCAATCAGGTTCAATGTTTAGTAGTTTTTGTGTTACATACTTCCTACAGTGGCAATTAGTGTCATTGGTGTTTTCGTAATCGGTCTGGATACATCGTTGTACAGAATTGTTCCTGCAGCTGAAATCTGTAACTGTTCCTGACTTCACATAATTGTCTTTGCTCCTCATCTAAGCCAGCCGATCTCAACAGGGTGAACATATTAGAAATTTAATCAAACGGAACACCCTCAAGATACCTTATCCTTAAAGTGCAGTGTTTGATAATTGCAATTAGTGATGCAATTTAACTTGCATTATTCAATATGTCATACATTGTATCACTATAAGCCAAATCATAGCTCAGCCGCAATAACAGTTTTATAATCGTATATAACCCATGGTAGGTACCACCTGATAACTTGAGTGTCTTTTTATTGGTTCTTGAATGATACTTCACTGATTATGGTATACAATTTTGCCCAAAAGTGTTTGAGGAAAAAATTTGCAAGCATCGGAAATTTTTTTTTTGTCCTCCTTTAGGCATCAGTGTTTTGCAACCCCCCCCCCCCCCCCCCCCGTAACGATTTTATCAAATGAGCAAAAGGGCAGTGACTGGAACAGGCATTGCTCGGACGCCTTCTTATCAAGCAAATGTGCTATCGATCGATTGATCATCTGAGTATTGAAGGATACCTGTGACATGGTGATGTCTTATTGGAGGATACCTATTGGAGGACACTTTTTGAAGGGTAGTTATCTCCTCTGACACCTGATTGGCTTCCGGCTTCTAGACCACCACGTGGCCTTCATAGGTTTTAGACGACTACTGCTAACTAACCCATAGTTACCACCATCTGTTCTATGGTCAACGTCTGTAGTAACTCAATACTATAGTTTTCTAATACCCGTATAGCTTTGCACCATTATTATTGACTTGTAGCACCACTTCATACTTCCGAGCTATGCCTGACCTGTCTCGATTCTGCCCTTGGCCAGGCTTTAACTAGGCTCAACTAGATCGTTTCATTCATCTAAACACTTATTGGTCTTTACATTTTATTGACCTACTACACACTGGGGTACCTTACATACAAGAAACAGTATGTTGGTGGTACCGAGGTGTGTTGGTCACTTCGACTAGAAACAGAAATAATAATTAAATAAGATGGGGCCAATGCCAAAATAAAACATCTAAGGAGCATCTAAAGTTTTCACCTAGCCAGAAGCGAGGATCTCAAAATTTTCCGACATGGTGGGGCGGGAGTTGAAATTTTCCTACAGTACTCCCGGGTCGTTGACCGTCGGTACGAACTTGAAAGCTGAAACCTAACTCAATGTACCTATTTAAACCTTTATTCAACGAATCGGCCATTTCTACAAGCGTAAATTACAAATTAAGCAGTTGGAAAAAACATTTTTCATAAAATTTTAACAAAACTAGACGAGTAGTATACCTCCGATGAAACGTTCGAGTTTGGGTGGACAACAAAAGGGATCCCGAATGTGGCGTCATACAAATGTGACCCAGTTACCTGTAGTTGTCAGGTCGTTTTTAATAATTCTAAGAAGTGACGGAGAATTTGGGATAATTCAGTTTACTCTTATACAAAGGAACGTGTCTTATTGTTGGGCAAAAACAAGGATTCTGTGGTGTTTTAAACAAAATAAAGTCTGTTTCGGTGATTTGTGGTGTTTTGATGATTTGAGGTAATTGTCGGGTCTATTTAGGTAATTAGATTTACCAATATTCAATAGAACCCACCCTTCGAACATATCCCCGTTTTTAAGAAGCTTTCCAGACTCATAGTAACCACGCGCCACCATAGAAACCAAGATGGCGACCTCCAGTAAATAAAATGGACAACGAAAACACGTGTCTCCCTAACATGCGCTGCGCATGCGTACTAAAACCACGTGTCACTGAGGATGACGTCATAAGATGTCCATTCACGTGGACTACCATGACAACCAAACATGACGTAACTATGACGTTACTTCCCTCCCCGGCACCCCCTCCGGCCAACGGGGTTAGTTTACCACACCTCCTGCTACTGCGATTGAATGTAAATAAATGTTTAAAGTCGACAAGCGCTTTTATTGAGCTAACTTCCCCACAGTTACAACACACATACCAGCAATTAACCACCGATGCACACACTCAGTAACAAAGCTGCATCGATTAATGAGACGTAATGTATCTACTACAACAACAAACCCCACATTTTATGAACTATATTAATATTAATATGCAATTTCATATTTCAATTTGAAAGTATACATGTTTGAATGCTTTTGGCGAGGGTATGTAATTGCGTGTGTGTATTAGAATATGATTGATTGCATAATATGGCTATATAATTCTACGGTTATTTGCGAACCGTTTATATTGATTGCCCCAATAATGCAGTACCTTTTCTGAAACGATCACACTTACCCAATTTGCGAAATTATAAATAATATAATTAGGAAATTACAAGTAATGGCAATGGTATGGTGAATACATATTGTAATGATATCACCACGTGGTTTTAAAAACTGCTGATTGAGCGTATTAATTCATCAATTTACAGCCATTACATGGAGGTAATGGGAGTGAGGTGGGAAGCGTTAAATTATTCGGCCATATCCCCACTTTTGACCCGTCACCTTTTTAAAATGCCATTTTTACTCGGAGTTGTTACCAGGCATGTAACTAAAAAAATGGGACGGAAACATACGAAATTGTTTTCACATTTCAGAAACGGGATGATTTGCTCCAGTTGTCGGTAAAGGGGGTGGGGGCAGTGCCGTATTAAACCATGACCGGGCCCCTAGGCTTTTAGGTACTTCGGGACGGCGCCCCCCCCCCCCCTCCGGCACTTCAATCTTTCACCTCACTACAGCTGACAGTCTGACCCTGGTATGGTAGGCAATATACCGCAGTACATAGCCTTATATCCATTTTGCGGGTCTCCTGAAGAATTCTACTCACAACTTGACATATTATTTAAATAAGCACTAAAATAATGTACTGTATATAAATATATATATATATATATAGTATACTTATGAGAGTATATATATATAGATAAATACATATGTACATGTACCGCTACGGCACAAAGTGCAAAGTGCCTTTAACCATTGAGGTTCCTAAGGCGCAGGTAACAGTGCCTCAGCAAAGTTAGCCTTATGAATAATACAGCCCTGTGGGGAGTCGGTAGTGGGAACATTCTGCTTTTGAGGTTGATGGGTGGTTGAAAATCACTGGTTCGACATTTTTCATGCAATTCTCCATATTGAAGCCTTGCATTTGACAATAAATTATTTCACCAACATTCAGATTGTTTATTTCTACTTTGTCAGACACTGTTTTATGTTTTTAGTGATAATCTTTTAAAATGTTATACATGTTATGGGTTAGATAACTAGGTTGAAGAATATTCTCATTTGAAAAGAATGTATGGCATGTCATTTTTTGGAAATGCCTGGAATATGTGGAGCGGAACAATAATGGAGCGAACGTGGACGATTATGTCTTAATATCCGATCGATGTCACTTGGGAGTAAATTATATCTGTAGCCCATGTTTTGGAGGCAAAAAATGACGAACTTGAATTGCACATTTTTCCTTCTTCGTTACGAACAGAGCCTTTTCTAGTGGTGGATATATGGCTGACCACCACTCACACATTGTCGTCGGGTCGCTTAATCGGTTCAGGGTTGTAAACGCCTAAGCCATTTGGAACGACTGGTGGGGAAAAAGATTTATCACGGAATCTTCACGTAATCACCGAATGCGCATGCATCTTCTAATTTCTCATTGGGATCACACGAAACGAAAAAGAATATGCTCTCGACCCTTTACCAAATGTGACGGTTCTTTCTCATATTTTTTATGTTTTGCCCCTCCCCCCCCCCCCCCTTTCCCCCTACTCCCCCGCATGCAGGTTACAACACTTTACTGGAGCGAAAGCAACACATCCGTTTGGGTAGGGGGACAGGGCCTGTGTTTTGGGGGCATGGGATGAAGGGTTATTATTGAATCGTCACGTGATGACCAAATTCAGTTAACACTTTTTCAATGGGATTACACGAAATGTACTTGAAAATGATCTCAACCTTTTACCCAACGCAGCTGAGATTGGCCAGCTCTATTCAGTCTTCTTCAGATTTTCAAGCTATGCGCCCGGGACATCGATTACACGGGATTACATGAAATGTACTAGAAAATGTGAGAAGAAAAAACACAGCATTGGTGCCGCCGGCCGTTGACAACTGTGACACCCTTAGTATTCTTTCTTGCAGCTACTTTACTTATCCCGTTCCATATAATTTACGAACAGCAAGAACCAATACGTTACAGGGGTTGTCCACACTTGTCCGACCTTGGCCATCACCGCCCCCACCAGGTACTAAGTCCTTATAAAAGACGAACATCACCTCTTTGCCAATTTTCGCATTTTCGTGGCGACGAGGTGACTACTTTGTATGGGAGTGCTATGGTGACCACCTAGTATGGCCCTCTGCACCCATGCGTGTAAAATCGCTCAAGACATATTGGACGGCTTCAAGCGTACCTTGACGTGAGAAATAGTCCCTGCTAGTTGCAGCCAGAAGAAATAACCCATAAACATTCTTTGCAATAGTAATGTTTCAAACGCTTCACATTGGACCTAACCATAATACGCCTTGGGTGCCACTTGTAAACAACGTATGGTTTGGCCAATTTCACGTGGACCGTCGCCTTTGTAAATACTGCAGGAATTGTCACAGCTGCGTTGGGTAAACCTTAGACCATCATACACTTTTATCACTCCATTTTTCACCCTTCGGAATACTCAGTCACAATGAAATTTGTTTATATATTTTGTTCTTTATACTTTTCAATTCATTTTTCAACTTCAACAAAACATCCAGCATCGCATAGGTCGGTAAAATCTAATAGAAAAATCAATAAAATAGACATAGTTGACTCCCCAACAAGTGAGCTCCCTTCAAAGCGTACACCACTAGTATGTGGCCCTGGGTATATCGATCTGCTTGTCGCATTTCGATATTACGGTATTCGAAACGTTTTCATGATGAGCCAACTTGGTGACCAGAATTGGGATAATGGCGGGTAACATTTCATTAGACGAGATCCAGAACAACGTGAACTACGATTTTCGTTATATAATAAGTGGAAATGACTTCTCAGACCCGGATGACTTCCGTCTTGAAGTTGTTAGTGGTGAATGCAAATATTTTTTACCCCAAGAGATACCTCCAATCCTCGATAATAATCATGAAAATTTTTCATTATTCCATTTGAACTGTCAAAGTCTTAAAGCACACTGGGAACCACTGCAAGAGTTATTATGTGATATCCAAAGTCTTAAAAATAGTTTCGACATCATCGGTCTCTCTGAGCTTTTCCATATTCCTCCTGGGTGCTCCTTCCATCTGGATGGCTATCAGCAGCTACTGAAACACTCAAGACCTGATGGCGATGATGGTCATGGAGGGGTAGGATTATACATCAGGGAGGGACTTGAGTACAGGGTGCGACAGGATTTATCCGTATTTGTCCCCCATGTAATTGAATCTCTTTTTATTGAAGTCCTGACAAAAAAGTCTCCGAAATTAGTAGGAGTAATTTACAGACCTAACACGCAGCCCAAAGCTGATATTGACGTATTCCTCGAAAAACTGAGTGAGATCACTGACAAATTGAATGATGAAAACAAGCGGACATATCTTTTGGGGGATTTCAATATTGATTTGTTAAAATGTGGCATACACACAAAAACTAGTGAATATCTGAACACACTAACAAGTCATGGTTTCTTGCCGCACATCACTAAACCCACCAGGGTAACAAGCCATTCGGCGACACTGATCGATCACATTTTCTCGAATAGTACATCACCCAAATCCAGCTCAGGCATAATTAGTACAGATGTTTCAGATCACTTCGGGACTTTCGTTATAGATTCCCTCTCCAAACAAAAATGGGAAGCGCCCGTATCAAACAAACGTAAAATTAACCGCGGCACAATTGAACTTTTCAAAACGTACCTTGCGCAATGCGACTTCTCAAGCGTTTACGAAACTGATTGCCCAAATCTAGCATATGATAAGTTTATCGAAATGTACAAGCTCGCATACAATAAGGCATTTCCCATCCTGCGTAGTTCGCCACCGAAAAGACTAGTGAAACGAAATCCATGGATGACTAAAGGCCTCCTTGTGTCTTCCAATAATAAACACAAATTTTACTGCAAAAAATTGAGGTCTCCAACTGAACAAAACATAAAAAATTACAAAAATTATTGTCGAATATTTAATAAGATCAAAAAGCAGTGTAAAACAAGCTATTATAGAAAAATACTGATGGAAAACCAGAACAGCTTACGGAAGTGTTGGCAAATATTAAATGAATCCATAAACAAAACTAAACGAGCGGCGACACTGCCGACATTCTTTGTCACAGAAGACAACATGAAAATTGATTCTTCCTCCGAAATCGCCCAGACATTTAATATCTTTTTTTCCAATATCGGCAAACATACTAGTCAAACTATAGCAACACCATCTAAACATTTCCTTGAATACATGCGCAACAGTGTCGAACGAAATTTCTTCATCACTCCAACAAGCGAGCAGGAAATTATAAATGTTTCGATTTCATTTAAATCTAAAAATAGTGAAGATTGCGATGAAATTTCCACCAATCTATTCAAATTGACCATAGACTGTGTAGCCTCACCGTTAACTCACGTTATCAACAACTCATTTACCAAAGGCATAATTCCGGATAAAATGAAAGTAGCAAAAGTAATCCCCATCTTTAAAGCTGGCAACGAACACTGTTTCAACAATTACAGACCCATAAGTATTTTACCCGTATTTTCCAAAGTATTGGAAAAACTTATGTGTAATAGGATTGTGAAATTCCTAAATAAGTTCATATTTTGTATCAAAACCAATACGGTTTTAGGAAAAAACACTCAACCGTACACACTGTATTGCAACTATTAAAAAGCGTTGGACTCGAAAGCAACAGAGATAGTAAGAACGTAACCTTAGCAGCCTTTCTTGATTTATCTAAAGCATTCGACACAATAAGCCACGAAATCTTGTTGACCAAACTGGAAAATACGGCTTCAGGGGAATATGTAACAATTGGTTTAGAAATTACCTGACGGGGCGATCACAATACGTGACTTATGGTAAACAAAAGTCTGATGCTGCCTCTGTCACCTGTGGCGTTCCTCAGGGTTCAATACTCGGACCTGTTCTATTCCTGTTATACATAAACGACATAGCTGAGTCAACGTCGTTGAAGGTTCTTTCGTTTGCTGATGATACGACGGCACATGACTCGCTATCCCATGAGTATCCAGAAGAGTATTTCAATAATGAACTAACAAAACTGTATGATTGGTGTACACAAAATAAACATCACAATGAAGATTTAGATGTATAGAACACGATACACATGTATAATCAACTCATAGAGTCGATTGTAGGCACCACTGGTTCCTGGAAGTCTGCTACCGTATTCGTACCAGAACTGATAATTTAATAATATTTCACGAAAACAACTCGTGGCCATGACAGTCGTTAAGTTTATCGCACGTGAAAGGGCTTTTACCACCAACACAATATTTTCCGTAGAAACAGTATTGCTGCAGAAAATGTACCATCTTTGTACAGTGTACAAGTACAATAAACTATTTTAGCATGCTTTAAAAACGGTTTTCAACTTGCAGATTTATACGGTCACAGACAGAGAACATTAATTGGTCTTAAAAATTCATATAATTTATTTAGTATTTTTAACTAAACCCATTCATTGTCACTGGTCAGCAAATCGCCCTCTTTCTTCAACGGTCGGCTATTGTTTACAAAAAACAGCTCAAGTGATTGGAGTGGTGGGATTGGGATATTTTCTTTACTGATAATAATAATAATAATAAAAACTTTATCACATCGACCACATGGCGTCTATTGTGTAACAACTGCCATTGAAGCCGATCTGGTTTAATTGAGAATGCTCTCATTTCAACAGAAAAGTACCTACCCTTAATCATCCAAGCACGAAGCTGGTAAGCTATTTCCGGGTGGTCACAACTGCTGGCCACTGCTTTGCGGCAATATGTCAAAACAATTGTGGGTTGAATAAAGCATTCGACGAACGCCGACAATTTCACAAAACGAGACCAAGAATGAAGGCTTCATCTCAACCAGCACAAAAGAATTTCAATTAAAGAAAGCTGCCAAGAAAAACTTATTTTTTCTGTATCAATGCCAGCCATTAGCAAAGATTATTGGAAAGCTCTCCCACACTCTCTCCGCGAGTTTTCCAAAAATCAAAGTCAGAGGCTGCTATTTAACACTGAATGTTCTTTTTCTTGCGTTTATCCTACAACATTAATTCTCCTGGTACTGCAGCCCATAACCACAGAAGGATAACTATCAAACTATTAGTGGGAAAGTATTAATTTACGGGTATCGCAAAAATTATTTATTAGTGTTCAAAGTCACTTCGGCATCTTTGGTTTTCTCATGACTACATTATTGGGATGAAGTCATGTTTAGGCATAAAAAAAGTTCAAAATCTGTTTCCAAGCCCCCCGATTTGCCCCCCCCCCCCCTCCCCCCCCCCCCCCGTCCTTTTGGCTTCCACATATTCTCTTTTAACGACCAATGCATACTTGAAAAAAATAATAATTAAATGGTTTATATCTGATGGTTTACCAACGTTAGTAAGATTGATAAATTTGTTTCTGGAGTGCAACAAGGCTTAGCAATGCTTCAGCTATTCTGTGGGTTAGGAGGCCTATAACATAAAATAAATCAAGAACATAAATTTTGGATGGCAAAGAAATAATTCCAAAAAATACAATGAAAAGACCACCCGCATGCAATGTTATAAAAATAAATGGCATGAGAAACAGAAGATCTACTTTGTGGGGCCTTAGTCACGTTATACCACGTGGCCAACTTTAGAGGACTTCCACCCAAGTCGTTGATTCAGGGCCTTATTTTACCAATAAAGCATAACTTGTTTACTGCAGGCACCCTGCCGCACCCACGGGAAACTGTCATATTTATAGTGACTTTAAAAAGAAGGGTTAATAGCAATCCAGACTAAGGCCATGATATAATTGTGTGGTGTGGAACGTCCTGGGGCTCAGGACGTACGGCACCACAAAATTATTTTACAGCCTTCCGACCTCACTTTGAACTAAGTCACTGAGTAATGTAGGTTAAAAAAAACAAAAGCACCAAACCCCGTTAGCACAACTTCCGTCAATAATCCAAATAATAAAGTCCTCATTGCGAAATTTGAACACATTTATTGAAACACAAAATGAAGTAATGAATGAGCTAACAAGGAGGTGAGACTTTATATGTTTACTCTACAAATCGTGAACACCGTGTCAGCACGCGATGCACGTGCAGATTCGTGCTTTTCAATGAACTGTTTTCATATGAATGCAACTCGAAGGATATGCTTCAACTGATTTTATTCATTAAAAATGGGGCGTTTTTAATTGTTTGTTTGTCAATGTAAGCTAACTTGTAAGTTTTGACTTCAAAATTATCTCAGCTGCATGCTGGCGGGGGACGGTCTTCATGTCGAGAACCGAGACAAATCAGCGATCGGCCAAAGTGTTATTATTATTATGTAAGACGAATGGACTACATGTATTTTACTAGTTCGAATTCCATCGGAATCCTCTGTTCTGCTTCTATCTATGTATCTAGAAGCTATGTTATTGTTTCTGTCCGCAAAACCCATTCGTTTCTTCTTTAGTATACTCCAGTAGTGTGGAAGGGACGTTTATTTGGAATAGATTTAGCTTAATGTTACGATATATTTTATTAAGCTTTTCTGGTCTGTTCTACCCTTAATCATCCAAGCACGAAGCTGGTAAGCTATTTCCGGGTGGTCACAACTGCTGGCCACTGCTTTGCGGCAATATGTCAAAACAATTGTGGGTTGAATAAAGCATTCGTCGAACGCCGACAATTTCACAAAACGAGACCAAGAATGAAGGCTTCATCTCAACCAGCACAAAAGAATTTCAATTAAAGAAAGCTGCCAAGAAAAACTTATTTTTTCTGTATCAATGCCAGCCATTAGCAAAGATTATTGGAAAGCTCTCCCACACTCTCTCCGCGAGTTTTCCAAAAATCAAAGTCAGACGCTGCTATTTAACACTGAATGTTCTTTTTCTTGCGTTTATCCTACAACATTAATTCTCCTGGTACTGCAGCCCATAACCACAGAAGGATAACTATCAAACTATTAGTGGGAAAGTATTAATTTACGGGTATCGCAAAAATTATTTATTAGTGTTCAAAGTCACTTCGGCATCTTTGGTTTTCTCATGTCTACATTATTGGGATGAAGTCATGTTTAGGCATAAAAAAAAGTTCAAAATCTGTTTCCAAGCTCCCCGCTTTGCCCCCCCCCCCCTACCCCCCCCCCCCCCCCCCGTCCTTTTGGCTTCCACATATTCTCTTTTAACGACCAATGCATACTTGAAAAAAATAATAATTAAATGGTTTATATCTGATGGTTTACCAACGTTAGTAAGATTGATAAATTTGTTTCTGGAGTGCAACAAGGCTTAGCAATGCTTCAGCTATTCTGTGGGTTAGGAGGCCTATAACATAAAATAAACCAAGAACATAAATTTTGGATGGCAAAGAAATAATTCCAAAAAATACAATGAAAAGACCACCCGCATGCAATGTTATAAAAATAAATGGCATGAGAAACAGAAGATCTACTTTGTGGGGCCTTAGTCACGTTATACCACGTGGCCAACTTTAGAGGACTTCCACCCAAAGTCGTTGATTCAGGGCCTTATTTTACCAATAAAGCAGAACTTGTTTACTGCAGGCACCCTGCCGCACCCACGGGAAACTGTCATATTTATAGTGACTTTAAAAAGAAGGGTTAATAGCAATCCAGGCTAAGGCCATGATATAATTGTGTGGTGTGGAACGTCCTGGGGCTCAGGACGTACGGCACCACAAAATTATTTTACAGCCTTCCGACCTCTCTTTGAACTAGGTCACTGAGTAATGTAGGTTAAAAAAAAACAAAAGCACCAAACCCCATTAGCACAACTTCCGTCAATAATCCAAATAATAAAGTCCTCATTGCGAAATTTGAACACATTTATTGAAACACAAAATGAAGTAATGAATGAGCTAACAAGGAGGTGAGACTTTATATGTTTACTCTACAAATCGTGAACACCGTGTCAGCACGCGATGCACGTGCAGATTCGTGCTTTTCAGTGAACTGTTTTCATATGAATGCAACACGAAGGATATGCTTCAACTGATTTTATTCATTAAAAATGGGGCGTTTTTAATTGTTTGTTTGTCAATGTAAGCTAACTTGTAAGTTTTGACTTCAAAATTATCTCAGCTGCATGCTGGAGTACGGGGGACGGTCTTCATGTCGAGAACCGAGACAAATCAGCGATCGGCCAAAGTGTTATTATTATTATGTAAGACGAATGGACTACATGTATTTTACTAGTTCGAATTCCATCGGAATCCTCTGTTCTGCTTCTATCTATGTATCTAGAAGCTATGTTATTGTTTCTGTCTGCAAAACCCATTCGTTTCTTCTTTAGTATACTCCAGTAGTGTAGAAGGGACGTTTATTTGGAAAAGATTTAGCTTATTGTTACTATATATTTTATTTAGCTTTTCTGGTCTGTTCTGGCTGTTCTAGTCCTATTCTCTGATCCCCCATGTTCTTGTATCGCTCAGCATAAGCGATGGTTCGTCTATCCAGATCATCCAATTAGTTCACTTTACTGCAACTAACTAACCAATCAGATCACACCATTCCTTTAAACCCACTCTCGGTCTACACGCAGTTATCTCCCTTTGGTTGGTGATTCGTGTGGTTTCCAAAGAGTCCAATGAGCAAAAGATCCACGAGAGTAAATGCTCCATCAGCATTTACTCCTGCAACTCTACGACTCATTCAGAAAAAGAGGAAATTCTGTGTCCTAAAAGTGATTCCGTAAGTGGGGTGCCGAGAAACGTGGATGGTGATTCCACCGAATGAGCTAAGGAGCCATGAGAGTAATTGTTCAATGAGAAAATGCTCTTGCGTCTCTTCCACTCGCTTCAGAAAAAGGGTTGTCTGTCCGAAAAGGGATTCTTTAGTGAGGAGCCGAGAAACATGGATAACGATCAGGGGTGGGGGGGGGGGGGGGGGGGTAGGAAAAAAATTGCAGACACCGATGCCGATTTTTTGTTTTTGACCGGTCTGTGGCCCCCCCCCTCCCCCCCCTCCTACACATCCACCCCATGTAATTTTTTTCCAGTTTTACAATTTTTTCCGTGGTTATCTGAACCACCCACCCCCACTAAATACACGCTTCTGCATCATCCTTCCCACTATACTGCATCATAACCAATTTTATCATACAGTATTGAGTGATTGACCTTGTACAGTAGGACAGGTCTTGAAAGAACATCCGTTTTATCAGACCAAAATGGCCTCTTAAGGCTAATAAACCAACAACATTCAAAGTGGATTATATGTCCAAATATATCCCACAATAAAGCCACACAAACATGGATGACATTAGAACTGACTCTTCGAGCCAGTTCTAATGTTAGCCATACATGTGTTTATTTCAAGTAACCTTATTGAACAGTAATGGTTATATGAGAATTTTTATTTTTTTTGTATTTTAGAAAAGAATGTTAGGTAAAGGGTTAAATATCATAAATTACTCAGCTCATCAGAACCCATTGCGTTCTCCATTCATATATACAATGGAACTCCTCTTGAGAGACCACCTTTTTAAGGAACCACCTCTTTTGTGCTAGAGCGTGTTTTATGTGGACAACGCATGACAACATACCATTTCGGCCAGACAAAAGTGGTCTTTTAAGACAGGTGGTCTTGACAGACCACCTGTCTGAAAGACCCCTTTTGTCTGGCAAAAATGTTGGTTTCTCAAGAGAAGTTCCACGGTATGTGTATGCAAAATGCAATGAGTTTAGTCATTTATGTATTTGTTTATTTTTTTTATTTTTTTGACGAAGGTTTGGGTGGGGCATGGCTGGGTTGGGAGAGGGGCTTTATTACTTATTTTAAGTCCAGCACTAGAAGGTCTGGTACATGATTTTGTTGACACCTGTTTTCTCAGATGTGTTTGAAATAAATTAGCAGTTCAATCAGGTTCAATGTTTAGTAGTTTTTGTGTTACATACTTCCTACAGTGGCAATTAGTGTCATTGGTGTTTTCGTAATCGGTCTGGATACATCGTTGTACAGAATTGTTCCTGCAGCTGAAATCTGTAACTGTTCCTGACTTCACATAATTGTCTTTGCTCCTCATCTAAGCCAGCCGATCTCAACAGGGTGAACATATTAGAAATTTAATCAAACGGAACACCCTCAAGATACCTTATCCTTAAAGTGCAGTGTTTGATAATTGCAATTAGTGATGCAATTTAACTTGCATTATTCAATATGTCATACATTGTATCACTATAAGCCAAATCATAGCTCAGCCGCAATAACAGTTTTATAATCGTATATAACCCATGGTAGGTACCACCTGATAACTTGAGTGTCTTTTTATTGGTTCTTGAATGATACTTCACTGATTATGGTATACAATTTTGCCCAAAAGTGTTTGAGGAAAAAATTTGCAAGCATCGGAAATTTTTTTTTTGTCCTCCTTTAGGCATCAGTGTTTTGCAACCCCCCCCCCCCCCCCCCCCCCCCGTAACGATTTTATCAAATGAGCAAAAGGGCAGTGACTGGAACAGGCATTGCTCGGACGCCTTCTTATCAAGCAAATGTGCTATCGATCGATTGATCATCTGAGTATTGAAGGATACCTGTGACATGGTGATGTCTTATTGGAGGATACCTATTGGGGGACACTTTTTGAAGGGTAGTTATCTCCTCTGACACCTGATTGGCTTCCGGCTTCTAGACCACCACGTGGCCTTCATAGGTTTTAGACGACTACTGCTAACTAACCCATAGTTACCACCATCTGTTCTATGGTCAACGTCTGTAGTAACTCAATACTATAGTTTTCTAATACCCGTATAGCTTTGCACCATTATTATTGACTTGTAGCACCACTTCATACTTCCGAGCTATGCCTGACCTGTCTCGATTCTGCCCTTGGCCAGGCTTTAACTAGGCTCAACTAGATCGTTTCATTCATCTAAACACTTATTGGTCTTTACATTTTATTGACCTACTACACACTGGGGTACCTTACATACAAGAAACAGTATGTTGGTGGTACCGAGGTGTGTTGGTCACTTCGACTAGAAACAGAAATAATAATTAAATAAGATGGGGCCAATGCCAAAATAAAACATCTAAGGAGCATCTAAAGTTTTCACCTAGCCAGAAGCGAGGATCTCAAAATTTTCCGACATGGTGGGGCGGGAGTTGAAATTTTCCTACAGTACTCCCGGGTCGTTGACCGTCGGTACGAACTTGAAAGCTGAAACCTAACTCAATGTACCTATTTAAACCTTTATTCAACGAATCGGCCATTTCTACAAGCGTAAATTACAAATTAAGCAGTTGGAAAAAACATTTTTCATAAAATTTTAACAAAACTAGACGAGTAGTATACCTCCGATGAAACGTTCGAGTTTGGGTGGACAACAAAAGGGATCCCGAATGTGGCGTCATACAAATGTGACCCAGTTACCTGTAGTTGTCAGGTCGTTTTTAATAATTCTAAGAAGTGACGGAGAATTTGGGATAATTCAGTTTACTCTTATACAAAGGAACGTGTCTTATTGTTGGGCAAAAACAAGGATTCTGTGGTGTTTTAAACAAAATAAAGTCTGTTTCGGTGATTTGTGGTGTTTTGATGATTTGAGGTAATTGTCGGGTCTATTTAGGTAATTAGATTTACCAATATTCAATAGAACCCACCCTTCGAACATATCCCCGTTTTTAAGAAGCTTTCCAGACTCATAGTAACCACGCGCCACCATAGAAACCAAGATGGCGACCTCCAGTAAATAAAATGGACAACGAAAACACGTGTCTCCCTAACATGCGCTGCGCATGCGTACTAAAACCACGTGTCACTGAGGATGACGTCATAAGATGTCCATTCACGTGGACTACCATGACAACCAAACATGACGTAACTATGACGTTACTTCCCTCCCCGGCACCCCCTCCGGCCAACGGGGTTAGTTTACCACACCTCCTGCTACTGCGATTGAATGTAAATAAATGTTTAAAGTCGACAAGCGCTTTTATTGAGCTAACTTCCCCACAGTTACAACACACATACCAGCAATTAACCACCGATGCACACACTCAGTAACAAAGCTGCATCGATTAATGAGACGTAATGTATCTACTACAACAACAAACCCCACATTTTATGAACTATATTAATATTAATATGCAATTTCATATTTCAATTTGAAAGTATACATGTTTGAATGCTTTTGGCGAGGGTATGTAATTGCGTGTGTGTATTAGAATATGATTGATTGCATAATATGGCTATATAATTCTACGGTTATTTGCGAACCGTTTATATTGATTGCCCCAATAATGCAGTACCTTTTCTGAAACGATCACACTTACCCAATTTGCGAAATTATAAATAATATAATTAGGAAATTACAAGTAATGGCAATGGTATGGTGAATACATATTGTAATGATATCACCACGTGGTTTTAAAAACTGCTGATTGAGCGTATTAATTCATCAATTTACAGCCATTACATGGAGGTAATGGGAGTGAGGTGGGAAGCGTTAAATTATTCGGCCATATCCCCACTTTTGACCCGTCACCTTTTTAAAATGCCATTTTTACTCGGAGTTGTTACCAGGCATGTAACTAAAAAAATGGGACGGAAACATACGAAATTGTTTTCACATTTCAGAAACGGGATGATTTGCTCCAGTTGTCGGTAAAGGGGGTGGGGGCAGTGCCGTATTAAACCATGACCGGGCCCCTAGGCTTTTAGGTACTTCGGGACGGCGCCCCCCCCCCCCCCCCCCTCCGGCACTTCAATCTTTCACCTCACTACAGCTGACAGTCTGACCCTGGTATGGTAGGCAATATACCGCAGTACATAGCCTTATATCCATTTTGCGGGTCTCCTGAAGAATTCTACTCACAACTTGACATATTATTTAAATAAGCACTAAAATAATGTACTGTATATAAATATATATATATATATATAGTATACTTATGAGAGTATATATATATAGATAAATACATATGTACATGTACCGCTACGGCACAAAGTGCAAAGTGCCTTTAACCATTGAGGTTCCTAAGGCGCAGGTAACAGTGCCTCAGCAAAGTTAGCCTTATGAATAATACAGCCCTGTGGGGAGTCGGTAGTGGGAACATTCTGCTTTTGAGGTTGATGGGTGGTTGAAAATCACTGGTTCGACATTTTTCATGCAATTCTCCATATTGAAGCCTTGCATTTGACAATAAATTATTTCACCAACATTCAGATTGTTTATTTCTACTTTGTCAGACACTGTTTTATGTTTTTAGTGATAATCTTTTAAAATGTTATACATGTTATGGGTTAGATAACTAGGTTGAAGAATATTCTCATTTGAAAAGAATGTATGGCATGTCATTTTTTGGAAATGCCTGGAATATGTGGAGCGGAACAATAATGGAGCGAACGTGGACGATTATGTCTTAATATCCGATCGATGTCACTTGGGAGTAAATTATATCTGTAGCCCATGTTTTGGAGGCAAAAAATGACGAACTTGAATTGCACATTTTTCCTTCTTCGTTACGAACAGAGCCTTTTCTAGTGGTGGATATATGGCTGACCACCACTCACACATTGTCGTCGGGTCGCTTAATCGGTTCAGGGTTGTAAACGCCTAAGCCATTTGGAACGACTGGTGGGGAAAAAGATTTATCACGGAATCTTCACGTAATCACCGAATGCGCATGCATCTTCTAATTTCTCATTGGGATCACACGAAACGAAAAAGAATATGCTCTCGACCCTTTACCAAATGTGACGGTTCTTTCTCATATTTTTTATGTTTTGCCCCTCCCCCCCCCCCTTTCCCCCTACTCCCCCGCATGCAGGTTACAACACTTTACTGGAGCGAAAGCAACACATCCGTTTGGGTAGGGGGACAGGGCCTGTGTTTTGGGGGCATGGGATGAAGGGTTATTATTGAATCGTCACGTGATGACCAAATTCAGTTAACACTTTTTCAATGGGATTACACGAAATGTACTTGAAAATGATCTCAACCTTTTACCCAACGCAGCTGAGATTGGCCAGCTCTATTCAGTCTTCTTCAGATTTTCAAGCTATGCGCCCGGGACATCGATTACACGGGATTACATGAAATGTACTAGAAAATGTGAGAAGAAAAAACACAGCATTGGTGCCGCCGGCCGTTGACAACTGTGACACCCTTAGTATTCTTTCTTGCAGCTACTTTACTTATCCCGTTCCATATAATTTACGAACAGCAAGAACCAATACGTTACAGGGGTTGTCCACACTTGTCCGACCTTGGCCATCACCGCCCCCACCAGGTACTAAGTCCTTATAAAAGACGAACATCACCTCTTTGCCAATTTTCGCATTTTCGTGGCGACGAGGTGACTACTTTGTATGGGAGTGCTATGGTGACCACCTAGTATGGCCCTCTGCACCCATGCGTGTAAAATCGCTCAAGACATATTGGACGGCTTCAAGCGTACCTTGACGTGAGAAATAGTCCCTGCTAGTTGCAGCCAGAAGAAATAACCCATAAACATTCTTTGCAATAGTAATGTTTCAAACGCTTCACATTGGACCTAACCATAATACGCCTTGGGTGCCACTTGTAAACAACGTATGGTTTGGCCAATTTCACGTGGACCGTCGCCTTTGTAAAGACTGCAGGAATTGTCACAGCTGCGTTGGGTAAACCTTAGACCATCATACACTTTTATCACTCCATTTTTCACCCTTCGGAATACTCAGTCACAATGAAATTTGTTTATATATTTTGTTCTTTATACTTTTCAATTCATTTTTCAACTTCAACAAAACATCCAGCATCGCATAGGTCGGTAAAATCTAATAGAAAAATCAATAAAATAGACATAGTTGACTCCCCAACAAGTGAGCTCCCTTCAAAGCGTACACCACTAGTATGTGGCCCTGGGTATATCGATCTGCTTGTCGCATTTCGATATTACGGTATTCGAAACGTTTTCATGATGAGCCAACTTGGTGACCAGAATTGGGATAATGGCGGGTAACATTTCATTAGACGAGATCCAGAACAACGTGAACTACGATTTTCGTTATATAATAAGTGGAAATGACTTCTCAGACCCGGATGACTTCCGTCTTGAAGTTGTTAGTGGTGAATGCAAATATTTTTTACCCCAAGAGATACCTCCAATCCTCGATAATAATCATGAAAATTTTTCATTATTCCATTTGAACTGTCAAAGTCTTAAAGCACACTGGGAACCACTGCAAGAGTTATTATGTGATATCCAAAGTCTTAAAAATAGTTTCGACATCATCGGTCTCTCTGAGCTTTTCCATATTCCTCCTGGGTGCTCCTTCCATCTGGATGGCTATCAGCAGCTACTGAAACACTCAAGACCTGATGGCGATGATGGTCATGGAGGGGTAGGATTATACATCAGGGAGGGACTTGAGTACAGGGTGCGACAGGATTTATCCGTATTTGTCCCCCATGTAATTGAATCTCTTTTTATTGAAGTCCTGACAAAAAAGTCTCCGAAATTAGTAGGAGTAATTTACAGACCTAACACGCAGCCCAAAGCTGATATTGACGTATTCCTCGAAAAACTGAGTGAGATCACTGACAAATTGAATGATGAAAACAAGCGGACATATCTTTTGGGGGATTTCAATATTGATTTGTTAAAATGTGGCATACACACAAAAACTAGTGAATATCTGAACACACTAACAAGTCATGGTTTCTTGCCGCACATCACTAAACCCACCAGGGTAACAAGCCATTCGGCGACACTGATCGATCACATTTTCTCGAATAGTACATCACCCAAATCCAGCTCAGGCATAATTAGTACAGATGTTTCAGATCACTTCGGGACTTTCGTTATAGATTCCCTCTCCAAACAAAAATGGGAAGCGCCCGTATCAAACAAACGTAAAATTAACCGCGGCACAATTGAACTTTTCAAAACGTACCTTGCGCAATGCGACTTCTCAAGCGTTTACGAAACTGATTGCCCAAATCTAGCATATGATAAGTTTATCGAAATGTACAAGCTCGCATACAATAAGGCATTTCCCATCCTGCGTAGTTCGCCACCGAAAAGACTAGTGAAACGAAATCCATGGATGACTAAAGGCCTCCTTGTGTCTTCCAATAATAAACACAAATTTTACTGCAAAAAATTGAGGTCTCCAACTGAACAAAACATAAAAAATTAAAAAAATTATTGTCGAATATTTAATAAGATCAAAAAGCAGTGTAAAACAAGCTATTATAGAAAAATACTGATGGAAAACCAGAACAGCTTACGGAAGTGTTGGCAAATATTAAATGAATCCATAAACAAAACTAAACGAGCGGCGACACTGCCGACATTCTTTGTCACAGAAGACAACATGAAAATTGATTCTTCCTCCGAAATCGCCCAGACATTTAATATCTTTTTTTCCAATATCGGCAAACATACTAGTCAAACTATAGCAACACCATCTAAACATTTCCTTGAATACATGCGCAACAGTGTCGAACGAAATTTCTTCATCACTCCAACAAGCGAGCAGGAAATTATAAATGTTTCGATTTCATTTAAATCTAAAAATAGTGAAGATTGCGATGAAATTTCCACCAATCTATTCAAATTGACCATAGACTGTGTAGCCTCACCGTTAACTCACGTTATCAACAACTCATTTACCAAAGGCATAATTCCGGATAAAATGAAAGTAGCAAAAGTAATCCCCATCTTTAAAGCTGGCAACGAACACTGTTTCAACAATTACAGACCCATAAGTATTTTACCCGTATTTTCCAAAGTATTGGAAAAACTTATGTGTAATAGGATTGTGAAATTCCTAAATAAGTTCATATTTTGTATCAAAACCAATACGGTTTTAGGAAAAAACACTCAACCGTACACACTGTATTGCAACTATTAAAAAGCGTTGGACTCGAAAGCAACAGAGATAGTAAGAACGTAACCTTAGCAGCCTTTCTTGATTTATCTAAAGCATTCGACACAATAAGCCACGAAATCTTGTTGACCAAACTGGAAAATACGGCTTCAGGGGAATATGTAACAATTGGTTTAGAAATTACCTGACGGGGCGATCACAATACGTGACTTATGGTAAACAAAAGTCTGATGCTGCCTCTGTCACCTGTGGCGTTCCTCAGGGTTCAATACTCGGACCTGTTCTATTCCTGTTATACATAAACGACATAGCTGAGTCAACGTCGTTGAAGGTTCTTTCGTTTGCTGATGATACGACGGCACATGACTCGCTATCCCATGAGTATCCAGAAGAGTATTTCAATAATGAACTAACAAAACTGTATGATTGGTGTTCAGCTAATCAGCTTGCACTTAACACCAATAAAACAAAATATATGATAATTAACCCTTCTACACGGAGAAACTCCCATAAACAGATGAATGTCTGTATTGATGATAAAAATATCTCTCGTGTCGGACCTCTCGAAGAAGAAAAATCCCTAAAGTTTCTTGGCATCTATATCGACGAAAATCTCTCCTATGACACTCATATTTCAAAAATTTGTTCTAAAATATCTTGGGCGAATTACTCATTGAACAGAGTCAAAAAAACCTTGCCTCACTCTGTTCTGAAAACTCTGTATCACGCACTTGTTCAGTGTCATCTCCTCTATGGTATCCACATATGGGGAAATTCTAGAGGGGTTAACAAACTTCTGAAAGAACAGAAGCGCTCTATCCGTATCATCAACAATAAAAAATATAATTCTCATACGGATCCATTATTTTCCGGGAACAAGATTTTGAAAGTCACAGACTTATTCACGCTGCACGCATGTCTCTTTGTTTTCGACTGGAAAAAATGGCCTACTTCCCGAATCTTTCGCTGATTTCTTTACTGTGCGCGCAGATCATCAACACATGACAACAAGACAGTCTGACATGCTACATGTTAGTAGGTCGCGAATAAAAACCTTGGACAAGCTACCTATATACGCGTTTCCAAAACTTTGGAATAAGCTGGATGATTCCATTAGGCAAATAACCAATAAAAATCAGTTTAAAAAGGCCTTAACGGACAAATTATTAACTAATTATAATGAAGATGTGCAGTGCGACAATCCCTACTGTCCCGACTGCCGCAACGATATTAGGACCCATAGGCCTAGATAAAATAATTAGTGATATTATAAACACGTTTGACATAACTTCGTTCTGGCACCCTCGTCATATTGGGAAAATATGATTCGGTCACCAAGTTGTGAACTCTACTCTGGGGCTTAATTGGTAATACCAATACAAGTTGTAAACACCATGCGATGCTGGATGTAGAATTGTATATTTGGGGGGATTACAGGTAGACAATCAATCTGGTTATGTAATCTCCCTACGGTGTAAACAGATAAGTGATGTTTGTACAACTTTGAATCATACTTGTAATGTTTCTGTTTATACTGTTGAAATAAATATCTATCTATCTATCTATCTATCTATCTATCTATCTATCTATCTATCTATCTATCTATCTATCTATCTATCTATCTATCTATCTATCTATCTATCTATCTATCTATCTATCTATCTATCTATCTATCTATCTATCTATCTATCTATCTATCTATCTATCTATCTATCTATCTATCTATCTATCTATCTATCTATCTATCTATCTATCTATCTATCTATCTATCTATCTATCTATCTATCTATCTATCTATCTATCTATCTATCTATCTATCTATCTATCTATCTATCTATCTATCTATCTATCTATCTATCTATCTATCTATCTATCTATCTATCTATCTATCTATCTATCTATCTATCTATCTATCTATCTATCTATCTATCTATCTATCTATCTATCTATCTATCTATCTATCTATCTATCTATCTATCTATCTATCTATCTATCTATCTATCTATCTATCTATCTATCTATCTATCTATCTATCTATCTATCTATCTATCTATCTATCTATCTATCTATCTATCTATCTATCTATCTATCTATCTATCTATCTATCTATCTATCTATCTATCTATCTATCTATCTATCTATCTATCTATCTATCTATCTATCTATCTATCTATCTATCTATCTATCTATCTATCTATCTATCTATCTATCTATCTATCTATCTATCTATCTATCTATCTATCTATCTATCTATCTATCTATCTATCTATCTATCTATCTATCTATCTATCTATCTATCTATCTATCTATCTATCTATCTATCTATCTATCCAAAATATTACAAACCTTTAGAAGCACCAATCTGGCAAGAAAATTGTTCAAAATTTAATGGAATTCTAAAAAGCTTGCTGGACCACGACTTCATTGAGAAAAAACATGTCGAGTATTTAATTGCAGAGAGGGATTCAAACAATCGTAAGTTTTACCTCTTGCCTAAAATACATAAACCACTCAGCAGTTGGAGTGACGAATTTACCCCTCCTGGTCGGCCTATTGTCAGCGACTGTGGCTCGGAATCTTACCACATTTCACAGTATATTGATTTTTATTTAAAACCAATTGCTTGCCGCCATCCGAGCTTCCTCAAAGACACTGAGGACTTTTTAATGAAAATTAACAAATTGCAGGTTCCTTCCGACAGTCTCCTCATTACCCTAGACATTGAAAGTATGTATACTAACATTGGTATTGACGCTGGTCTAGAGGCAATAAAAAAATCATTCAAAAGGTACGATGACCCAAACAGACCATCGGAAGAAATCCTGCAATTGTTAGAATTATCATTGAAAGGTAACGACTTTGAATTTAACAATAAATTTTATCTCCAAGTAAGTGGATGTAGTATGGGTAAAAAATTCAGTCCAAATTTTGCTAATATTTTTGTTGCAGAATGGGAAAGAGGTGCTCTTGCTAAAGCAAGAAAACAGCCATTATGTTATCATAGGTTCCAAGACGACATTTTTATCATATGGCCCCATGGCCGTGATGACTTCAACGAATTCTTGGAGATCCTGAACAACCACGATGAATCCATTAAATTACAGCCCTGCATTTCAGAAAATACCATTGATTTTCTGGATGTGACTGTATTCAAGGGCCCTCAATTCCGGCATAGCAACGTACTAGACACAAAAGTCTTTTTTAAACCGACCGATTCTCACCAACTTCTCCATAGAGCTTCTTACCACCCACCCAAACTATTCAATGGGTTGGTAAAATCTCAAATCATTCGATTCCATAGAAATTGTACGAACAGAAGCGACCTCAATCACGCATGTTCAATTCTTTTCAAATCACTTGTTAAACGCGGTTACTCAAAACGACTTTTGCGAAAAATTAAATCTGATACAATCCGTGAGATAGAGACACCCATTCGGGACTGTGAGCCAACGCACCCCACGAAAATTCGGCATAACCGCCCAGTTCTGGGAAATGGAACAGTAAATCTATGTCAACGCAAAATTTGTTACATACATCGTATGAACTACATGAATACCGGTAAAACATTCTTTAGCGAACAAACCCGTATGTTTTACCAAGTTAGAAACAGCTTCAACTGTGATTCTGAAAACATCATTTATTTAATCACATGTAAATTATGCCATATCCAATATGTCGGCCAGACGAAAAACCCTCTGCGCGTCAGAATGCAAAACCATTTATCAAATATCCGTTTAGATTCAGGAAAGGCAGTCTCAGACCACTTTAACCTCCCGGGTCATGACATTAAGTCACATTTTAGTTTCCAACCCATTGAGCAAATTCCGTTTTTGGACGATGATGAAACCACAACAGACAAACGACTTGAGCGTGAAAACTATTGGATTGGTAAGCTCAGGACCTATCTCCCATACGGACTCAATAGAGAGTACTCTGGGTTGCCAAATAAAATTATTTGTTTTCCTTTGGTTTATAATCGACGCAATGTGGAAATTGCAAAAATTTTCAAAAACAACTTTACGGAATTAAACACAAAACTGCCAGAAGCCATTAACAAACGATGCATCATAGCTTATAAGAAAAATCCCAGTCTTCGAAACATTCTTGTGAAAGCACTTCTGAGATGAGTTCATTTTGTCATAAAGTCATATAACTTCAAAAATATTAAAACAACATTGAATTCCATAGAAATAATTTACAACAGAAATCGATTTACCGACCTGCGCCCGTGCTTCTTTGTTTTGAAAAATATCTATCCGCCAGTGCCAGACCTTTGAATTATTTCTATTATAAAAACATTAATTATCTGTCGATTAGTTTTGCGCATTGTCATGAGTTTGATTTCCAACAGTCTTCAGCCAGTGAACACAAGTCATTCAAATGCCATCAAACATTAACAGTAGAAATATCGCTAAAGTTTGATGACATTTTGAATGGTTGTTTTCCACTAATCACTGAGTGAATCCATCTCAGTCACAGTGATTGGCCAGTTTGGCCTCATCAACAGATGAAGTAAAGGTATTTAAACGCTTTGGGATAATTGGAAAATCGAATTCACCTGCTTCCTGAAGAAGGGCATTTAACCCGAAACGTCGAGGCAACGACAGTGCGCTCTATTTATTTCATCAACATTTTCATTAGGTATTCACATTTCATTTATTCGTTCATTTTCATTTTTGCTTCATTTTTTCATCACTTTTTCATCATTTTGACTTGTTCTAATAATTATTTATTTCAGCCTAAATTAAGTCCGGGAAAATGGCTAAAAACTCCTCAAATGTTAAATCTGTTAACCGCCAAGAGCGGCAAAAAGACCCGGCATATTCGGCTCATGCACAATTGGTAAAATCCCTTTACCACATTCTACAACTATTTCACCATTTGGCATTTTTAGAGGACTGTTTGGCACAGAAAGTCCTCCCAAAATCATTTCAAAAAACAGTGGACGAGCGCAATAAAACCTTTCGGCCGGCTCTGCCAACCATTTATATTTCGGACGCGCTCAACAATTTAACCAAAAAATGGGCTTTTGAAGTTATACAAACATTGGTAGATTATTACAAAAAAACACTAAAAGAAAAACAAGACCTGGTTCTTTCGGCTCCTTTTCTAAAACCCCAGGACTTTCCACGAGCACGGAATACGGCAGTTAAATGGGGACAGAAGAATTTTGGTAATCGACTACAAGAAAGTACTATTGACAAATTTTATTCTCTTTCGGATCAACTTCTGTCCCAGTTCAAAAAACCAGCGGTCATTAGCCAGACCTCTTTCAATCAACGTGCTCGTTCTAAATCGCCGGTGGCCCGCCAGCAAATTTCATTTTCTACTTCCAGAGAAACTCCATCGAAAAGAAAAAGACGAGAAACCATCTCTCCAACAGCACCAGCGACCAAAAAACCATCATTTACAGCACGTTGCTCCACAACACCGGAATCGCCATCGTACGCCAGCATAGTCAAAACACCACCTCAAAAGAAGCCATCTACAAACGGCAAGTCGTCATTCTACCGATTCTGGAAATCTGGTGAAAACAAGAACAGCTGGACCCTGCCAGTCAAGCCAAACAAACCTGTTTGGATCATCGGATCATCGAACATCTCAAGGATTGATACCAACCCTCCACCCAACACGTTCATCGCATCATACTCTGGTGGAACCTTAAATCACATTCGTCAGATGGCTAAGAACATGGAAAAAGAGAAAGATCGACAACATCCCAAAGCAATTTTATTCAACGTTGGGGTCAACAATAGAGAAGACTGGCGCATAGACGTGCAGAACAGAAAAAAGATTGGTCACACATCAACAGGCAGACTGGGTAATATGATAAGCAATTTCCGCAAATGTTACCCTAATACAAAACTTCTTTTTCAGGAACATAATTTTTCTTCTAGTTTATGTTCTAGGGACCAACAAAATTTGACTGTGATCAACGAGGCTGCGAAGTCAACAAAGAACTTGGAGATAATCCCGGCAATTCCAGCAAGCCAGTTTAAATGTTGCCCAGGTGATCCCATCCACTGGTCGACGGAAACAGCGAATAAAATCTACCAAGGATGGCTGCCACGCATAGAACCATACATCAAAGAGCAGCCTTTAAACTAATTACAGAAGAAGGCATCAGCCATGGAGAAAAAGTAGGACTAGGAACCGAAATAGTCAACTTGGTTCCTGATCTAAAATTAACTGAAGGTGAGAAGGATCTACTCAGGTATGGTTTAACTTTCGTTCCCGCCCCAGCCCCATTAAAACCTAATCCCAAAACCGTAGATTTTGGGACAGGTGCAGTTGTCATGGATGATTACAGTTACATTAACGAAATGAACGGTGGTCCAGCAAGCCAACAATTTTTTAGGGCAACAGCATTGGCAGATAAATTCCGAAATTCAACAGGCTCAAAGGACCTCTTTGCCAATCCAACCGGGTGGTGCCCATCACCTCGGAAAGTTAAACCTGAAATTAATGAGATTTCTCAAAAAGTTAAAGAACAAGTAAGCCAAATCCCGGAATCATTTTTGAAAGACAAACAAAATTTGAACCAAATCGAAAGAAACGCCCTGAAGACGCTGAAAAACAACAAACAAATTATCATCAAGCCTTGTGACAAAGGATCTGCTACAGTTCTGATGTCAAAAGATAATTATATTAAAGAAGCTGAACGCCAGTTAAATAATCCAAAATATTACAAACCTTTAGAAGCACCAATCTGGCAAGAAAATTGTTCAAAATTTAATGGAATTCTAAAAAGCTTGCTGGACCACGACTTCATTGAGAAAAAACATGTCGAGTATTTAATTGCAGAGAGGGATTCAAACAATCGTAAGTTTTACCTCTTGCCTAAAATACATAAACCACTCAGCAGTTGGAGTGACGAATTTACCCCTCCTGGTCGGCCTATTGTCAGCGACTGTGGCTCGGAATCTTACCACATTTCACAGTATATTGATTTTTATTTAAAACCAATTGCTTGCCGCCATCCGAGCTTCCTCAAAGACACTGAGGACTTTTTAATGAAAATTAACAAATTGCAGGTTCCTTCCGACAGTCTCCTCATTACCCTAGACATTGAAAGTATGTATACTAACATTGGTATTGACGCTGGTCTAGAGGCAATAAAAAAATCATTCAAAAGGTACGATGACCCAAACAGACCATCGGAAGAAATCCTGCAATTGTTAGAATTATCATTGAAAGGTAACGACTTTGAATTTAACAATAAATTTTATCTCCAAGTAAGTGGATGTAGTATGGGTAAAAAATTCAGTCCAAATTTTGCTAATATTTTTGTTGCAGAATGGGAAAGAGGTGCTCTTGCTAAAGCAAGAAAACAGCCATTATGTTATCATAGGTTCCAAGACGACATTTTTATCATATGGCCCCATGGCCGTGATGACTTCAACGAATTCTTGGAGATCCTGAACAACCACGATGAATCCATTAAATTACAGCCCTGCATTTCAGAAAATACCATTGATTTTCTGGATGTGACTGTATTCAAGGGCCCTCAATTCCGGCATAGCAACGTACTAGACACAAAAGTCTTTTTTAAACCGACCGATTCTCACCAACTTCTCCATAGAGCTTCTTACCACCCACCCAAACTATTCAATGGGTTGGTAAAATCTCAAATCATTCGATTCCATAGAAATTGTACGAACAGAAGCGACCTCAATCACGCATGTTCAATTCTTTTCAAGTCACTTGTTAAACGCGGTTACTCAAAACGACTTTTGCGAAAAATTAAATCTGATACAATCCGTGAGATAGAGACACCCATTCGGGACTGTGAGCCAACGCACCCCACGAAAATTCGGCATAACCGCCCAGTTCTGGGAAATGGATCAGTAAATCTATGTCAACGCAAAATTTGTTACATACATCGTATGAACTACATGAATACCGGTAAAACATTCTTTAGCGAACAAACCCGTATGTTTTACCAAGTTAGAAACAGCTTCAACTGTGATTCTGAAAACATCATTTATTTAATCACATGTAAATTATGCCATATCCAATATGTCGGCCAGACGAAAAACCCTCTGCGCGTCAGAATGCAAAACCATTTATCAAATATCCGTTTAGATTCAGGAAAGGCAGTCTCAGACCACTTTAACCTCCCGGGTCATGACATTAAGTCACATTTTAGTTTCCAACCCATTGAGCAAATTCCGTTTTTGGACGATGATGAAACCACAACAGACAAACGACTTGAGCGTGAAAACTATTGGATTGGTAAGCTCAGGACCTATCTCCCATACGGACTCAATAGAGAGTACTCTGGGTTGCCAAATAAAATTATTTGTTTTCCTTTGGTTTATAATCGACGCAATGTGGAAATTGCAAAAATTTTCAAAAACAACTTTACGGAATTAAACACAAAACTGCCAGAAGCCATTAACAAACGATGCATCATAGCTTATAAGAAAAATCCCAGTCTTCGAAACATTCTTGTGAAAGCACTTCTGAGATGAGTTCATTTTGTCATAAAGTCATATAACTTCAAAAATATTAAAACAACATTGAATTCCATAGAAATAATTTACAACAGAAATCGATTTACCGACCTGCGCCCGTGCTTCTTTGTTTTGAAAAATATCTATCTATCTATCTATCTATCTATCTATCTATCTATCTATCTATCTATCTATCTATCTATCTATCTATCTATCTATCTATCTATCTATCTATCTATCTATCTATCTATCTATCTATCTATCTATCTATCTATCTATCTATCTATCTATCTATCTATCTATCTATCTATCTATCTATCTATCTATCTATCTATCTATCTATCTATCTATCTATCTATCTATCTATCTATCTATCTATCTATCTATCTATCTATCTATCTATCTATCTATCTATCTATCTATCTATCTATCTATCTATCTATCTATCTATCTATCTATCTATCTATCTATCTATCTATCTATCTATCTATCTATCTATCTATCTATCTATCTATCTATCTATCTATCTATCTATCTATCTATCTATCTATCTATCTATCTATCTATCTATCTATCTATCTATCTATCTATCTATCTATCTATCTATCTATCTATCTATCTATCTATCTATCTATCTATCTATCTATCTATCTATCTATCTATCTATCTATGTAAAACCTTCGACTGAGTATTCTGATCATAACCCGATTTATTTATATATTTATTGGTGTTTAAGGCCACATACTTATGCACAATGGCTAATCGTGACTGTGACAGTTTTACGGGTGGAGGAAGCCACCGAGCATCGACGAGCAACTATCAGCTCCTCAACATTCTAACTGTGTTCAAGCACGGCTCAAGCAGGGTTACAGCTGTTGAAGACATGTTCACCATCGACGTGCAGTACGCCTTAGTATACTGCGTCATCGTGCCCCCATGTAGTCAACCGGGATAAAGTGCCTTGCCCAAGGACACAACGGACGGGGATAGACCTCGGGACCTCTAGCATAGAAGTCCAACAGTTTACCACTGAGCCGCCGCGCTCCCGATCATAACCCGATGGTGTTACACATTGACTTTAACCAAGGTAACGGCCTTATTTACAGAAATCGCCATTCAAATTTTACTATCTTCTCATTTGGCTCAAAAAACATAGCTGATGAGCCTGATTGGAACGAGCTCAACGAGCTTTTTGTGGATGGCACTCTTGAGACAATAAAATGTCTATGTAGATTTCAGTGTTAAATCTTTACGCCATAGTCCCTTCGCCTCCCAACACTGTTTTCCCCCATAGACAATCCTGGAGGTACTCTGGCGTAATTGCAACATTTCATAAAAAACTTGTTACGGATATCTTATTTCTACTTCTCTGCTTTTTAGAAAAGCTACTAAGAAAAAACAAAATGAATGGCACGCATTGTGGTCAGTAGTATGTAATGTAGTTTTGAGGGAAAGGTTGGGGGACCCCGGTTGGGGACCCCAGAAGTGACGTCATGTCACGTGACCCAGTTGCGCCATGTTGTGTTGTCGTGGTAACCCGCCTGAGCGGCCATCTTGTGACGTCATCTCCATAGTGATACGTGGTGTTAGTGCGCATGCGCAGCGCCTGTTGTTAGGGTGATACATGTTTCCGTCGTCCATTTTGTATACTGGAGGCCGCCATCTTGGTTTCTATGGTAGTACGTGGTTGCTATGTTACCCAATTTTCTGCAACGGGACAGGGGTATGTTCGGAGGGTGTGTTCGATTGAACAGGAGTAATTTCCCGATTCGTAGAATTACCACAAACAACCCGACAAGTTTTAATATTTTGAATTCTTTCAGAAGTCTCTGCTTCTATCTGTATATGCAACAGTTTTCGTCTATCTGACCATGTTCCTTTGTTCTGGAGTATACTCCAGTAGCGTAGAAGAGCCTACTAACTGGAACAGCTTTGCTTATTATTCCTTTTTTAGCTATTCTAGTCTATTCTTGTTAGTTCTGACCCTATTCCAAGTACTCTTGTTTCATTTATCTAGATCATTTATATAAATTATAACTAACCAATCAGATTGCTTGATTTCCCATAATCTGTATGCAGAGTTATCTCCCTTGTGTATAACAAAAACCTATATCATTCCCAAAGCCAATAAGCTATCGAGCAGTTACTGATAAACCATTACTCGAACGACTCGACGCTCATCGAGCAAATGAGCCATCGAACAGTTGCTCGTTCGAGTGACTCGCACATACTGCTCGAACGACTCGAAGTCTACCGAGCAAATGAGCTATCGAGCAATTGCTCGTTCGAGTGACTCGCACATATTGCTCGTCGACTCATTTCAGTATTTGAGGATACCTGTGACCTGGCATTGTATTATTTGAGGATACACTCGAGGATACCTACTGGAGAATCCCGTTTTTGTCATATGTGCTTATGTGAAAAGGCACAATGTAACACATTGTGCCCTAGCACATAGGCACATGCTGGATGTGCCAATATGTGCTTATATGTGCTTATGTGAAAAGGCACAATGTGACACAATGTGCCCCAGCACATAGGCACATACGGGTATTTGAGGATACCTTTCACCTAGAATTGTATTGTTTGAGGATACCTATCGAGGATACCTACTGGAGAATCCCTTTCTTGTCATACGTGCTTATGTGACAAGGCACAATGTGACACATTGTGCCCTAGCACATAGGCACATGCTGGATGTGGCCATATGTGCTTATATGTGCATATGTGAAAAGGCACAATGTGATACAATGTGCAATAACATATAGGCACATACGGGTATTTGAGGATACCTATGGCCTGGTATTGTATTATTTGAGGATACCTATCGAGGATACCTTTTGGAGAATCCCTTTTTTGTTGTATTAGGCCATGAGAAATCCCTCAATGAGGTCTAATGTAGTCTTACCAAAAGCTTCCGTCTTATCTCCAAAGCTCCAAGGCCACTACTTTTCTATGGTCTATCTGCCCTATTATTAGCTTCTACGACAGTCTATTCCATTCGTCATCAGATATTTCCCCGGTCCTCCACTTTCCGTAAACTTCTTGATCAAGATAGAACTTTACATTCATTTTTCGTGGAAGAAGAAATGAAGTGCTATTGGATTATAATGCGGGAGAAAATCAATCCTTTACGACGTTTACTGTCATGTCGTTAGAGTAAGTAAGTAAGTATAAGACTGCCAACTCGAGCTGAATTATTTCGTCGACATGGATTTTCCAAAAATTAGAGAGATAACAGATGAAGATGCAGAAAAAGAAGCAGAAAGATTTTTGAAAGAAATAAGACAGAGGACAAATGGAGTTTATCTGTTAGCTCTCTACCAGTGTAATTCTGCCCTGCAGAAGAATGAACTAAGAGAAATAATGAGGTTTCTAGAGATAGGGGCGGCGAGACGGCCGTTTGGAGAGATCCAATTCCACACCAGACCAAAGCAACCCTGCAAATAGTTTATGTTTGGCAGAAGACAAGGAGAAGATTGGGAAAACGAATGCTTTACTAACGAGAAGATGAGATCGCCTCAACGCCACTCCTTAACAGGTTGAACTACACCAAATTGGCTCCGTGCCGGCCCTTCTCAGGGACCACACTTTTAAAAAGAGTACCTTCTCATGATACATTGCTCCTCCCCCCCCCTAAAAAAAGTGTGAACGTTAAGTGTGTGATTTTTTATCAAACAAAAATATCTAAGTGAGCTCACCCATCCCACGTTGCTTGAACATAAAAACAACATTTAGAAAATGTATTTCTCCATGAAAGTCAAGTGTGCGATTTTTTTATCAAACAAAAATATCCAACTGGCCTCTCCTTCCCACTTGGTTGAACATAAGAAAGAAATAAAGTATTAAAAGTACTGTGTCACTATGAAACTTGATTTTTGTGAACGTGTGTGCCTCTCTTTTGAATCATTTAGGTAGCCCTGAAAACAGATTTTTTAAATTATGTCAATGAATTCACTTATCCATTCTCTTCGAATATTTTCCAGTTCCATTGAAATGTACATGTTTCATGACGGGTAATGGAGTGAGTGTTTTTTTTATCTGTTCCGTTTTCTCCTCTTCAGAAGCCTCAGTTTGTGTATCAGTAATAATAAGTCGTTTTCATGGTTTTCGTCCACGTTTTCGTCCAGAGTTTTGCCTCTGTGGAATTTGTATTGGATTCTCTTCTACCATCTTGAATTAAACCTGTACTATTAGTTTCTCTGCTGATAGGAATACTTGGTTGTGAGAAGATTTCATTTCTTGTATAGCTTTTAAAATATCAGTAGTGGGAGAGCGATGGATCGGGCCTGTTTGGCCGGAGGGAGAGCCGGAGGGAGAAATGACGTCATAGTCACTTGACCCAGTGACGTCATGTTGTGTTGTCATTGTAACCCACGTGAGCGGCCATCTTCTGACGTCATTAGCATATTGATGCGTGGTGTAAGTGCGCGTGCTCAGCGCGTGTTGTTAGGGTGATACGTGTTTCCGTCGACCATTTTGTATACCAGAGGCCGCCATCTTGGTTTCTATGGTAGCACGTGGTTGCTATGTTTCCCAAAGGCTTCTAGTAGGATGGGGGTATGTTCGAAGGGTATGCTCCTTTGTACAGGAGTAATTTCCCGATTCGTAGAATTACCACAAGCAACCCGACAATTTTCCCCAAATCACCAAAAACAACTTTTATTTGATATGAAACCCCAGATTGGGCATGTAATAGTAGCACGTAGTGCTACTGGGTGCGTTAGACTGAATTGGGTATACTCCAGTAGAGTAGAAGAACCTATCCTGAGGAACAGCTTTGCTTATTGTTATAAATTTAGCTTTTCTGGTCTGTTCTTGTTACTTCTGACCATATTCCGAGAACTCTTGTTCTTGTTTTCCAGATAATCCAATCAGTTCACTTTACTGCAGGTAACTAACCAATCAGATTTCTTGATTTCCCATAATCTGTATGCAGAGTTATCTCCCTTGTGTATAACAAAAGCCTACATCACTCACAACGCCAAAAAGCTATCAAGCAGTTACTGAAGTCATTGCTTGAACGACTCGAAGACCATCGAGCAAATGAGCTTTAGAGCTATTGCTCGACCGAGTGACTCGACATATTGCTCGAACGACTCGAATCATATAGATCAAATGAGCTATAGAGCAATTGCTCATTCGAGTGACTCGCACATACCACTCTTAGCCTCATTTCAGTATTTGAGGATACCTATGGCCTGGTATTGTATTATTTGAGGATACTTTTTATAGGATACTTCTCTTCGGCTACTATTACTTGTTTGGCCCAGCCTTCTAGGCCACCCCAGGACATACCTACCCAAATTCCCCTTATAAGCTATCGAGCAGTAGAGCAATTGCTCGTTCGAGTGACTCACACATACGACTCTTAGCCTTATTTCAGTATTTGAGGAATGGCCTGGTATTGTATTATTTGAGGATACTTTTCTAGAATACTTTTTATAGGATACTTATCTGAGGATACTATTACCTGTTTTGGCCCAGCATTTTAGGCCAACCCAATACGTACCTATTCCAAATTCTAATAAGTCATCGATTGCTGGAAAGTCACTGCTCGAATGACTCTGGTCTGTTCTTGTTAGTTCTGACCATATTCCGAGAACTCTTGTTCTTGTTTTCAAGATAATCCAATCAGTTCACTTTACTGCAGGTAACTAACCAATCAGGTTTCTTAGATAACTCTCCATACAGATTTCCCATAATCTGTATGCAGAGTTATCTCCCCTGTTTATAACAAATCCTATATCATTCACAACGCCAATAAGCTATCGAGCAGTTACTGTAGTCATTGCTTGGGCTTCGAGTCGTTCGAGCAATGACTTCAGTAACTGCTCAATAGCTTATTGGCTTTAGGAATGATATAGGCTATTGTTATACACAGGGGAGATAACTCTACATACAGATTATGGGAAATCAAGAAATCTGATTGGATTATCTGGAAGAGCATGAGTACTCGGAATATGGTCAGAACTGACAAGAACAGGCCAGAAAAGCTAAATATAGTAACAATAAGCAATGCTGTTCCACACGATAGGCTCTTCTACTCTACTGGAGTATACCCTGATTCAACCGGACACACCCTATAGCATTACGTGCTACTATTACATGCCCAATCTGGGGTTTCATATTAAATAACAGTTGTTTTGGGTGATTTGGGGAGATTGTCGGGTTGTTTGTGGTAATTCTACGAATCGGGAAATTACTCTTGTACAAAGAAACATACCCTCCGAATATACATCCCATCCTATTAGAAGCAAGCCTTTGGGTAACAAAGCAATCACGCGGCCTCTAGTATACAAAATGGCCGACGGAAACACATATCACCCTAACAACATGCACTGCGCATATGCACTAACACCAGGAACCACTATGGTAATGACTTCACAAGATGGCCGCTCACGCACGTTACCATGACAACACAACATGATGCCACTGTGTCACGTGACTATGACGTCACTTCCCCCTCTGGCTTTCCCCCCGGCCAAACAGGCCAAATCCATCGCTCTCCTACTACTAATATCATTCAGTAAACCTTCATTATGATCTGTTAAAGTAGTGGTTGATTCCGATTCACTTTCAAAAGACTTCTCTTTTCCAGGTTCTGATAATAGTATTGCAGGATCAATGTTTATTAAATCGTCAAAGTCGGATAAGAAATTGAGCTCTGCCATATTTTCTTGACAGAACAAATACAATCATCATTTGTTATTATGACATGGTATTTATAGGGAAAGCAGGCTGTCATTCGGAAATTCAAAATCTGTGAAAAGAATGCTCACATGTTATTTTGATTATAAGGCGGTAGAAAATCAATCCTTTACGACGTTTACTATCACGTCGTTGGAGTAAGTATAAAACTGTCAACTCGAGCTCAGTTATACTTGATAGTGAGCCAACCATGAGAATACAGCTATTCACAGAGATGAAGATACAGAGGGGAAGAAATGGAATTGGGAGAGGTGGAATGAAGTGGGAATCAACCTTTACTATTCCAAGAAATAATTTACGAAGGCTTGCAAGAAGGGTTGGAATCAAGAGGATTTCACCATTAGTATTTGATGATATTCAACATGATTTACAATGGTTTCTACAAAATGTCATCAGGGATACCATTCAATATGCAAGATTAAGAGGAGGTGAACAAGCAATTTCAGTAGAGGTGATGTTAACAAAGGATGTAAGAAGAATGGGATAAATATGATGGGCTAGCGATTAAAATAAGGAGAAACAAAGCAAAAGGCCCTTTTCAGGGCCACCACATATTGTAAAAAGAGTAAACTCTTGATACAAACACTTGACAGTTTCCTCACTTGAGTCTTGGCGTCAAGACTTAAATTCAAGATGTATAAACCCCACATTTTGACAGTTTAAGTTTTTTTCATTGTAGTGACATTCTTGGTGATTTTACACATATGTTTTTTTTTTTTTGTTTTTTCAGCATTTGTGCATTGCACAAATACTGAAAAACAAAACTACTTATGTGTAACACAAACACGTTTTGCACTGTACCTCAAAATATTTTTAACATAATTTTTTTTTTTACTTGCAGACAAATTAAGTTTTCCCCAAAAAATTATTTTTCTGTTTGCAAATTATTTTTCTGAAAACTAATTTACAAAGAGAAAAACAATTTTCGTATTTTTTATTTGTATGAAATTATTTTTCTGTTTGCAAATTAGTTTTCTGAAAAACGTTTTTACAAAAAAACATCTTTGTAAAAACATTTTTTTCAGAAAACTAATTTGCAAACAGAAAAATAATTTGGAGTTTTTTAGTTCTATACAATTTTTGTACTTTCCTGATAAATAGTTTTCTTGAAAACTGATTGTTAGGCCAGTATAAAAAAACAAATTCCTGACCAAGAAATATTTGAACAGGAAACATAAGATCATTACCTTTTCTGAATTTTATTCCATGAATATTTTGTGATACAACATAGATATATTTCACTTTCTGGATGTCATTTTTTGGGTGTCACTTTTCAGTTGTTCATTACATATTTCTTGGGCAGTTTCGACACTTTTGGTTCACTGTCCTTAGCTTTATGTTTTCTAGAAATTTTCACTGGCGGTGCCTCTTTCTCTGGAAATAATGTTTCTAATTCATCATCTGTTTTGGTTTCACTTGGTATGTCCATATCATATAAAAAAGTGGCTGATTCTCATCAAAATCTGATAACACATTACTGTCAAGTTGTTTTGGTGAGGTATTAGATAATGTGATTTCCAGTGGTAGAATCTTTCATTCTATCTGCTCTGGGTGAATGCCAAGCCCTGTAGTAGTTGTTGGAACAGCTGGTGTCCCACTTTGGTTGATTAGATAGTTTTTTTCAATGCACATTCATTAATCCAGTGTCCTTTCTGTTTGCAATAATAACACACTCCTTTATTTGGACATCTTTTAGCCACATGTCCACTCTCCTTACAAATATAACAGTGCTTCGTGAGCTCATAAAGTTGATCAACAACTATTTTTACTTCATACCAATTCATCAAACCTTGTCCACATAAAGTTCCCTTAATCTCACTTTTTCTTTATAATATATACTGTTTGGATTACTTGCTTTCTCTATTTTCTTGGATCTTGCTATCCCTCTGTCTTTCATTTTATAATAAATACTGTTTGGGTTACTTGCTTTTTCTCATCTTGGATATCTCACTTCATACATCTTCGGAGGAGTGTGAAATTCAGTCTTGACCTCTTGATAGTCTAAAAGTAAGTGTGAAGAAAGCTGAGAATCGATGGCCTTTTATACTCTCCTATTAAGAAATGTTTCATGTAATTATTGAAATAAACTGTGTGTATTTGTCACATCACATTGGAAATAAAATGTATTGAGTTGCAATTAATTGCATTCATTACATTTTATTTCCTATGTTTTGTGACAAATGCATACGGTTTATTTCAATAATCACATGAAACATTTCATTCCACATATGAATCTTATGGGCATAAAAAAGACAACTTTTAGTTTTTAAAGAAATGTCAAAGTAAAACATTGAACAGTCAACATGACTCTTCCACTTAATCCTGCATATCCTGTATACTTATCAGAGCTTACAAGACTTTTGAGTCTTAGTATGACTGCAAATACTAATTTTACAATCCAAGAAAGAAGAATTAGCTAAAGCTGGGTTTTTCTATGTGGGGATGGTAAAGTAAAATGTTTCATTTGTGGACAAGGTTTGATGAATTGGGAACCTAAAGATATTCCTTTACAAGAACATGTTAAGTGGTCACCAAATTGTTCTTACATTTAATTGACAAGAAATTGTCAATTTTACAATCCACCATCATGTATGCAAACACCTCCAGATAAAATATTATCAGTGATGGATTACGGATACAGTTTAAAACAAATATTTTCAACTATGAAAAAATATGACAGGTGTCTAAACGATATTCTTTTGTCACAGCATATACACGTTTGGAATTGTACAAAGTTATAGGAGGATTAGGTAAACGGGTATAATATTTTGATACAGATAGTTGCATTTATATACATAACCCATTACCTTGAAATCCAACATGTATAAAACAGTAGGTTAGGTCAATGGACAGATGAACACTCAGCTACAAAAATCATTGAATATGTGGGTTTAGGCCCTAAACATTATGGTTATAAATACTTTAAAGATGAACAAATACACACTTCATGTAAAGTCAAAGGGATTACATTAGATTTCAACACATCACGGAAAGTCAATTCAGAAAGTATACTACTCAAAGTTTGCTAAGCACCAAGTATATCCAACTACCTGTTTTATGTTTTAGTTGAAATATTCTGATGAAAAGTGTACATATTTTTTATTTAATTATATCTTTAATGATTTAAGTACAGAAATTAAGATTTTATTTGAGTTTGACATTATTTTTTAGCTTTTGAATACGATAACCATGGAAAATGGATATTATTGGTAAAAGAGGAATTTTTTCAATTTCCCAAAAAGTTGACGGAGCGAAATGGTATGGGTTCAATATCGAGTATGAGACCCATTACTGTTAATTACAGCATGACAAAGCCTTCTCATGCTCCCAATCAGGTTCCTGGTGGCCCTTTGTGGGATGTTGTTCCATTCTTGGACCAGCATTGCACCAAGCTCCTGGACACTTCCTGGCTGGACTGGACGGGCTGAAATTGCAAGCTGCAACTCATTCCAGACATGTTCGATTGGATTGAGGTCAGGGGATCTTGCTGGCCAATCCATACGTTCAATCCCCTCCCTCTGTCGGTATTCCGCGACAGCATGAGCAACATGAGGACTGTCATTTTCGTCCATCAGAATGAATCTATCACCCACTGCACCTGCATACAATCTGACGTGGACATTCAGGATCTCATCAATATACCGCTGTGCAGTCAATGTACCACGTTCAAGGACACAGAGCTCTGTACGTCCATCCCTGCTGATGCCGTCCCAGACTATGATTGACCCCCCACTATAGCGGTCATGCTCAGCAATGTTGGCTGCATGGAATTGCTCTACTGGTCTTCTCCATACCCTAGAAAGCCTATCTGTGTGGTCTAGGCAGTACCTTGACTCATCTGTAAAATGGTCGCCAATTTTCTTTGGTCCATCCAACATGATCCATGGCCCCTTCATATCGTGCCTGGCGGTGCTTCCGGTACAGCAGAATGCGAATACATGGTCTTCTCGATCGGAGACCACCTTCGTGTAACCTTAATCTGTGTCGAAACATTTACCCCGGGTGCATTCTGAAGGTCACTGCGAAGCTGGGTTGCTGTGGCAAAGCTGCTCATATGGGCCTGAATGATCAAAAACCGGTCTTCAGCTGCAGCTGTTGCCCTGTCTCTGCCACCACCATGCCGTCTTCCTGGTGTGCCATACTGCTGAAATCATTCCCAGGCTCTGGTGATCACTGTATGGTGCACACCAAGGGCTCCACCAACCTGACGATGGGTAGCCCCTTGCTCCACCATCTCTACAGCCCGCCACATTTCTGCTTCAGACAAATATCTTCTTACAATTGCATTTGACACATTCAATCATTAAATCTCAAGTGTTTGTGTTGAAATGAAAATTGAATACCCTACACATGCCATGTACATGTAGACAGTACACGAAAACATCGTGAAAATCAAGGGATACATGCTTTCCATGGCTGTCACGAAACGTCTGCCTATCAAGAGAGCTAATGTAAACACTGGGGACCATCTCAATACAATCCTCAATCATATCCACCAAAAATATCGCAAATATGTCACAAGCAAATTTCACAAAGATGTGTCAAATATTTGGTGCTTAGCAAACTGTGAGTAGTATATGATTGAATGTGTGCAAGATAGACAGAATTACAAAATAAACATTGAATACACACGTAGAATTAAACGTAACAAGAACAGACAAGTCACAAGTGAAACACAAACCAAAACATTATGTGGTAAATAAATATGATACATGTCCATACATCTTATAGTTTTTGATGATATGTTAGGAGATAAAGATGAAGAAAAAATCAAATTATGGTTTACTCATAGAGGACATCATCGAAATGCAAGTGTTATTTACATAACTCAGAACATGTTTCAACAATCTAAAGCTAGTTGTACCATAAGTTTAAACGCACATTATATAATTTTATTTCAAAATATAAGAGATAAAGGGCAAATTAAAGTATTGGCAAATCAAGTTCAATTACAACATTTAAATTCATCTTATCAAGATGCAACAAGCATTGAGCATGGTTATTTATTAATTGATTTTCATCCTAGAACTCCCGATTCATTGACATTAAGAACTGATATTTTTCATCCATGGGTAACACAAGATGAATGTGGGCCTATCATTTATACAAACTTATAAAAAGGATAGTGTTATGATATTTGTGTCGGTTGTTTACAAATCTGTTAACGAGTACACATCATCATGGTATCTTTCATACATTCTTTGGAAAAACTTAGTCATCAGACAAAGCCATTTGAAAAAGAAAAATTACTTAAGAAAGGATGTAAGAAAATTTTAAAATGGTTTACAATAGCAAGTAGAATCATACTTAATAAGAAAATTAAATTGCCAAAACAAACTTTAACCTATAGTACATGGAGAGTGAATTGTAACTTAAACACCCACAGAGTGGAGTTATCATCCAAAGTATAACTTTCAAATTCTGTACATATGGACAAAAAACACAAGCAATGTTTTAGACCTCGGGTCTAACATGGAGGTCCATTGGCTGGAACATTGCTTGTGATGGTTATGCATTGCAACAAATTTGCAATTATTGCTTGGGTGGAATCTCCACTCTGCATGTGATTTAATGATAATACACTCTCCACGTACTGTATATGGATGAACATAAACAAGATCTTGAGCAACTTGTGAATCCGAGAGTAGATTTTGCAACAAAACGAAACATTATTTTAAAATCTGGTGGTGGTGGGTTTTTGGTGGTGTTATTATTCATAACTTAATTCGATGGGGTGGTTATAAAACAATTAGAAACTTTCAATCAGCATTCCAGAAGAAAACACATAAAAAAGAAAGTCTCCTAAAAATATATCAAATAATTCATCAAGTTATAGAGAGATGAAAAAATCAATGAAAGTTAAGACCTAAATACATGTACACAAATTTTTGTTCACACCTCATAACTCTCCAAGTACCATGCATACAAAACCACAAGTGTGAAAAATCTTCAAAAACAAAGAAAAGTATCACCATTTAAGTTAACACATGTAGTGCCATAACAAAAGATGGTGTAAAAATGTAAGTCATGAGCCAATTCATTCTGTACAAAATACAGAGTATGTAACAATAAAAGAAAAGACTCCCACAATGACACGTTTTACAGCTTTAAATTCTCCTAAATCTACTCGTGGAATAAGATCTTACTTTAAGTGAAAATGTTTTAATAATTAACCCTTTACCCAACGTAACGGCCAAAACCGGCCAGCGCTATTCTCAAAAATCGCCAATTAATTTTCAAAATATTTTCATTATTTGTCTCAAAAACATAGATTATGACCCCTCGTTGGAACGGGCTCGTCGAGATCGTTCCAATGAGGGGTCATAACCTATGTTTTTGAGACAAAAAATGAAAAAAATTAGTTATTCAAGAATTTTTTTTGCAAGTGTCGTCTGCTTTTCATGTTAGGTAAAGGGTTAAAGTGCACTCTTCGCACATATATAAATAGCAATACATTTTATATTATGTTTCATTTCATCCACAGATACTGATAGAGAAGGATGGTGAGACAAAATACGAAACAAAAAATTCATTTAGTGAAAAAATATGGTGGTATGTTATTAGCAATAAGACAAACTCCTCCAGCATTTCAAAATGAAATAATGAGAAATGCACATAAAGAATTAATTAATTGTTTATCAGAATGTTGTAATAATCTTTTAAAAGGCAATGTACATCTAACACCTAGTCAGAAACAGAAATTGTATCTGAAGTGTAAAGAACTAAGAACACTTGCTAGTAAATCAGTTCCTGTTAAAAAAAACCCCAAATATTAAATCAAAAAGGTGGTTTTTTACCATTACTTGCTCCAGTGCTTGGACTTGCAACAAATCTTGAAAATAAATTAGTCAGTAAAATATGAAGAAAATGGCTATTGTTCTTTATCAACTATTAGAAGATATGCAACGTTTAGAAATGAAAAAGCTCGACGTCCTTGATTACCACCTAGCCCACAATTTACAAATACTGCATAACTTGAGAATAATTTTTCATCCGTGTTAGACAATTCAGAGTTATCTGAAAGTGAGAAAGAACTTAAGTATGGGGAGGAAACTTTGCAGAAATTTCAATAGACACATAAAAAAAGCATTACAACCTTCACTGGTCATACCAGAATTAACCCTTTACCTAACCTGAAAAGCAGACGACACTTGCAAAAATAATTCTTAAATAACTAATTTTTTTCATTTTTTGTCTCAAAAACATAGGTTATGATCCCTCGTTGGAACGAGCTCGTTGAGCTCGTTCCAACGAGGGGTCATAACCTATGTTTTTGAGACAAAAAATGAAAAAAATAATGAAAATTAATTGGCGATTTTTGAGAATAGTGCCGGCCGGTTTTGGTCGTTGCGTTAGGTAAAGGGTTAAGAGGAGAAAAAATCAATTTCTTTATGAGATCGAATTACTATGAGACATAAAGCAATGTCATTATTATCTGCTTTATCAACTCATCCAAACATGAACTGGGATGCTCGGGGTATATTAAGTTATGATGGAGAAGCCATGTAAAGTTCGAACATTATTGATTTAGTTAATGATGTTCTTAGACATCGAAAAGGTTTCAAACCAAGAGGGTGGGAAATATTCAGTCGTGGATTAAAAGATATAAATACACCACAAGATTTTGTAGGAAATCGTGAACGTTGGCTATGGATGCATAGACAACACACTCATAAAGGTAGCAGTAAATATCAGAGTCCCCCTGAAGATAGTTGGCAAGAGACTCCTTTATCAATATGTAAAAGTAAAAAAAACAGTGGAGTGAAAACACACCAAAATCATTACCAAAACGTAAATTATCCAAACGTAAAATTTCTGACAAATGGGAAGCCTATTGAATGATTTATTAAGTTAATTGTATTACAATACAAAACACCCTGCTGGTTATGGTGATGTACAGCAATTGTATTAGGCAGCACATCAAAAACATAATTCTATAACACTTGATCAGGTAAAAGATTGGTTGAAGGGAGAGAAAACATATACTTACATAAACCTATCCAGAGAAAATTTTCAAGACGTAAAACTGCAGTAGGTATTGATCATCAATGGCAAATTGATTTAGCAGATTTACAAAGTTTACAATCCCATAATGACCAATTTCGTTATTTAGATTGTATCATTGATGTATTTTCAAAATATGCATGGGTATTACCTATCCATAATAAATCTGGAGAGACATTAACAAAATCATTTACATCAACATATAAAAGATGATAAAAAATATATTATCGAATCAGTTCTTAATAGACTCTCGAGACATGTGGAGAAGAAAATTATTAAAGAACTTAAAGTACACTGGGAAGGATATCCAAAGAAATTTGATAGTTGGATTTCCGAAACTGATTTGGTATAAAAACAAATATGTTATCAAATGAAACTTCATTGCGTAATGCAAGCACAAGTGTTGAAGGACTATTTCAGCACAGTCAACAATTTAACATTTGTGGGAATCGTGTTGCAAAAAAATCAAGTGACTTATTTCACACAGATTGTCATCATTTTTGGTATTATAATTACTGCCATTGCATATTTGAGTTTACAGAGATCTGATAAAGAACTGTGGGTAGTGTTGTTAAGTAGTTCTTTAGGCTATATTCTCCCAAGTCCAGGTTTAAACAATTTGAAACAACCACAAGATAATGACAAGAGAAACCCACATATGAAGTTTGATAAAGATCCAGCTGGTAGAACTTTACTTAAATGACAGAATGCAGCGGAAATCTGTTTCAAGTACATTCAATGTTGAAGGTCACAGTGACCTTGTCCTTTGGCACATCAACATCAAAATGAACAGGGTTCTACCTCACTCCATACCTAACCTCCATACTGACTTATATCAAGATCAGTCTTGCAGAACGTTAGTTATAGAGCAGAAACCAATTTCAAGTGTATTTAACATTGGAGGTCACTGTGACCTTGACCTTTAGCACATTATGGTCAAAATAAATAGGATTCTTCCCTTCATCATACCTAACTCACATATGAAGTTTGGTAAAGATCCAGTTGGGTGAACTTTAGTTAATTAATGGAATGCAAAAACGTTAATGGATGGACGACGGACGGACGATGAACGCTAGACATGGCGATAACATAATGCCCCCTCCTCAAAGAGGCTGGGGCATAAAAATGAATTCGTTTTACATAACACTTCTGAGTGATAGTTCTATGAATATGTTTCCAAATAATACACAATGTTGTTTTCAAACACAATTATCAAAACCCATTCATCTTGATAAAGAATGATGGGAAGTAGGTTTAGTTGAAGTAATTTTATCTTCAGAGGCAAAATATATTACAGATGAAGAATCTGTTTTTAAAATCATTGTGACAGATACCAAAAATATCGACTCATATCAATAAAACATTTCTGGAACATACGATTCACAAAGGTATTGCTGTTATTGAATTAAATGTTTTACCAGGTACTTATGCAAATGGTGGTCATGTCACAGATGAAATGCAAACAGAAATTCAAGAAAAACTTGGAGATATATTTAAAACATTTGATGTATCATTTCATGCTGGATATTCAAATCTCCAAGGCCATGTAAAAATAGTAGGAAATAGTACTGGAAAAGTAGGTATTGAAATGTCAGAAAGTTTATTACAGAAACTGGGATGTAAAAATATTTTTCCTGTCATTTTTCCTAACACGGCAAAAGATGCACTTAAATATAATGTAGATTTAAATAATGATTTCAACCAACTTTTTATTTATTCAGACATTGCAGATTATACATTTTAGGTGATACTGAAGCACCTATTTTATAAGTGATTCTCTTTGAATCACAAAATGAATGTCAACACATTCACAAAGAATTTGATAATGTACATTATGTACCAGTATCAAAATCTTACTTTAATCAGATCAGTATAAATATAAATGGAAACACTTGTAAACCTATTCAGTTTGTCTGTGGTAGGACTGTTGTAAAGTTGCATTTTAGAGAGCAGAACAAATTACATTTATAAAAATGAAGCCAGTATATCAAGGTATACCACGTCGATATGGGTATGGATTAGGTTATATTTTTCGTACAGAATTGAGAACAGCTGTACCATATGTAAAACCCATAGCAGAAAATGCATTTCAAACTTTAAAACGTGAAGATTTGAAATATGGTATACAGGTGGCAAAAGAACTTTTAGGAAAACGTAAAGCACCTAAAGAAATTTTATTAACTTATGGAGAAGATTTTTTGAAATCAATGGGAGTATCTGCTTTAGGTATAAAAAAACGAAAGCGAAAAGCAGTAAGTCATTCTAAGAAAATTTCTCAAAGAGGAAAGACATATAGAGCTCCTATAAAACGAAATTCAAGACCACCTGACGTATTTGATTAAAATCATGATGTTACGCGGATCATGCGAACAGTTTGGAAGTAGTTTTGATCCAGATAATGTTTCACCAATATCAAGTGGTATAGAAAATATTGGTGAAATTGAACAATTTTCAATAGCATCTTTAAACAATTCTTCACCAATAGAATTTTTAATTCCAAGACAGAGAACCAAGTGGTTAGATCTTGCAGCATGTACACCATGCACACTTGAAGTTCAATTTAAAATCACAAAACAAGATGGGAGTGTTTTGGCTTCAGATACACAAATTGCTCCCATTAATAATTTTTTTCATAGTATGTTTAGCAAAACTGATGTCACATTGAATGGTAATCTTATCACCTCTAATACAGATCTTTATCCTTTATAGGATTTTTGGAGAATTTTCTTAGTTATTCAAGAGATGTGAAAAAACATAATTGTCTGCAAGTGAAATGTGGTAAACTACTGAAACTGCAAAAAGTTCATCTAACAAAGGTTTGACTGAACGTACAAAATTAATTGGTACTAGTAAGTCTGTACAGTTAAAAGGAAAATTACATTTAGATCTATTTGTGCAAGAAAAATATTTACCAAATGGAGTTGAGATGAGCATTAACCCTTTACCTAACATGAAAAGCAGACGACACTTGCAAAAAAAATTCTTGAATAACTATTTTTTTTCATTTTTTGTCTCAAAAACATAGGTTATGACCCCTCATTGGAACGAGCTCGACGAGCTCGTTCCAATGAGGGGTCATAACCTATGTTTTTGAGACAAAAAATGAAAAAATAATTGAAATTAATAGGCGCTTTTTGAGAATAGCGCTGGCCGGTTTTGGCCGTTACGTTGGGTAAAGGGTTAAATTGTATCGTACTTCATCTAAATTTTGTCTGATTGGTGGTGAACGTGGGAAAATTGAAATTCAAAAAGCTATATTTAAAATACCAGCATTAGATTTAATTTCAAAATTCGCAAATGATCTTAATGCATAAATAGATCGTTCGAGTTACAAAATTCCCATAAGGCATGTAGAAATTAAAACATTTACAACTGGAAACGGTCTTCATTCAAAAATAGAAGATCATATGTTTCATAAACAGATACGAAAACAAATTATTATTGGCTTAATATCTGATAGAGATATAAAAGGAGATATTGGTACAATTCTATTTAATTTCCAACTTTTCAATTTAAATAAGCTGGAAGTAACAGTAGATGGACATTCCATTAAATCACGTCCCTTTGAACCAAATTTCGAGGGTGGACTATCTAAATTCATATTTATCACTGTATGAAGCTATGGCTTCTCTGGACAAAATCAATCATGTAATTTATCTTGCAGGATTATGCAAGAGGATATACTCTTTGAGGAGTTGACTTGACACCTGATCAGTGTAGTAATGGGGCACTGGCTCATCCTATAAAATCTGGAATCTTCACATTAAACTTCAGTTTGTTCAAGCTCTCAGTGAGGTGACTAATGCTGTCATCTACGCAGAATTTGATAGTGAGATGGAGATCAACAGATTTAGAGAAGTAATATTTGACTATTAAAAAGATGATTCAGTGTGAACATTGTAAGATGCGTGAAGAAAAAATACAAACTTTATTTCAAGAATGTGTCGTGATAGAAGTGACAAAATCCATTAAACAGAAAATGAAAAATATTTGTGAAGAATGTCGAATCAACACAACAACATAAATAGATATATACATTACACAATGTTTACAGAAACTGTGTCCAGTGACTATACTATATAATCTACACAAGAGAGCAAGAAAAATAAACTTATTAGAATATTCTGCTCATATAGACTTTGAAATAGACTGCCAAAAAGACATTCAAAAGTGGGCAGGTTTAGTTAAAAGAGACTGGTCATATTATACAGCGTATCTTGATTAACGGCTCCATGCCAGCTTTTATCAGGGTTAAGAAGATGGAAACCATACAATTACAATATATACTTGACAGTTCTCAAAGGTTATCCTTAAATGGAAAAGACTTGTTACCAAAACGCAAACCTAAACATAGACATAGAGGATATCTACACTATTTTTGTGAATATCGGGAATTATCTCATGAGTGTGGACCTGAAAGTTTTATTTTTCACGAGCGCTTGCGCGGGTGAAAAATAATACTTTCAGGTCCACACGAATGAGATAATTCCCGATATTCACTAAAATAGTGTAGATTTTCTTTTTATTATATGCGACTTGACATTTTACTGTGCAATATTTAGCACAATTTCACTGCAAACAGTTATGCTTCAGGACGACGTTCAAGGCGACGTCATGCGCCGAAGCGTAACGTCATTTAGGAAGGTACTGAAAAAAATTAACCGTGCGGACCTAAAAGTATTATTTTTCACGCGCGCAAGCGCGCGTGAAAAATAAAACTTTCAGGTCCACACTCATGAGATAATTGCAGATACTGACTAAAACAGAGTAGATTTTCTTTTTATCATATGCTATGAGACATTTTATTGCACAATATTCAGCCCAATTCGATCCCAAATGCGGACCTTTCAAAACAATAACAAAGATCACCTGATCGTTCCTTCAAAGCGACGTGATGCGGCGTAGCGTGACGTCATTTAGGAAGCTACTGAGAAATATTTCCCGATATCTATCGAGTCGATAGATATAAAGAAATATCTTTTAGATAATTTGCGATAATTCACAAGCCAGCATATAATAAAAGCAAAAATTGTGAACACAGATCCATTGAAAGAACCAGGAGAACATTGGATAGCAATATATTTTAAAGACAATCATTCTTCTATCTACTTTGAGTCATATGGTTTACCACTAATGGATAGAGACATATACAATTTCATAGTGAAAAACACAGATTCCTGGACAATAAATACAATGAGACTACAAAGTGATTTTAGTGCTGTGTGTGGAATGCACTGTATATTTGCTTTAGATCATGTTGCAAAAGGATATGATTTAGAGTCAGTTGTTTCCATCAAATTTCATCCAAGAAATTTCCAAGAAAATGACAGAGATGTTCTACATTGGTTTGATCAAAACGAAAGACAATATTTAAAATGACTGTGTTGGAATAAAAAAAAATCAGGTGTCAAAACAAAACTCCAAAGGTATTTTTCCATTATACTTCTTTTTTTTTGTTAACCCTTTACCTAACATGAAAAGCAGACGACACTTCCCCAAAAAATTCTTGAATAACTAATTTTTTTCATTTTTTGTCTCAAAAACATAGGTTATGACCCCTCGTTGGAACGAGCTCGACGAGCTCGTTCCAACGAGGGGTCATAACCTATGTTTTTGAGATAAAAAATGAAAATATTTTGAAAATTAATTGGCGATTTTTGAGAAAATCGCTGACCGGTTTTGGCCGTAACGTTGGGTAAAGGGTTAAAGTCATTCATCTAGTATATAAATGTTATAGAAATCCATTATGTAACACAAGTTGGATTTTTTTAGTTTCTTCTTAATTTTATTTCATTCAGAGAGTAAATGAGAGACTGAATACTTTCATTTAGTTTTATTCAATCATCTCGATGTAAACGGGTTTTTTCATGGATAGGAAAACTCAGATCTCGGTGTACATTTGTTCAGTTCATAACAATATATTGAATTAACTTTTAATAAAATTGTGTTATTTGTTAAAACTTCTGTGACAGTTTTGTCGATTTGTTAGGTTAGTCCTATAGTCCCTTTTTATCACCACCTCCTGCATATTCCATCAGTAAAACATAGTCAAGGGTCACTTCTCATTTTTACTGTGAGTACTAGGTTAATATTGTGTCCCTTTCTATCAAATTTCATATTTTGAAAAAACTCTTTTCAAAATTTGAAAAGTTAATAGACAATCTTATAATCCTAAATATTTTACACCTAAAACAACTGTCACAAAAAGTTTGACCACAATGCGTGCCATCAAGTTTTTTTCATTTTGTTTTTTTCATCTGAGCTTTTCTAAAAAGCAGAGAAGTAGAAACGAGATATCCTAAAACAAGTTTGTAATGAAATGTTGTAATTACGCCAGAGTACCTCCAGGATTCTCTATGTGGGGAAACAGTGCTGAGAGGCGAAGTCCTATAATCTGTCGAAAAAATTGTCTATGGAATATGTTAAATTTTTACGCCATATTCCTTTTACGCCAATTTTAATTCCAAATTCAAAACCCTATGGGACTTTTCAGTGTTAAAATTTTACGCCATATTCCTTCCAGACGTAAATTTCCTCTGGCGAACCAATGTCTATGGAGATTTCAGTGTTACATCTTTACACCATAGTCCCTTCCCTTACTGCTTCTCACCATGAATAGTAGACATCATACAATGGCATAATGCCATTTCCCAATGCAACTGACTACTTTTACGAATTATGAATTTCAGTTATATGCATGTATGAGCAAAATGTAGGGTTGTTATTGATCATTCAAGCCTCGGGCTTAATGGCTAGCCTTCAACCCAATTCCCTTCAATCTGTAATATTCTGTTAGAAAAGGCTGAACCATCAAATAGTCAGAACATTATATCTTATTGATAGAGAGTTCATCAACAGGGAGACTGATTCCCTGTTAACAAACTGTTTATGCAATGGTATAAACAGTTTGTCAATAGGGAATCAGGTGAGTTAATATGAATTCCAGCCATTTACCCCTGCACCATAGTGTATAGCACATGCTGATGGAGATACTGGAGGTCTGGAGAGAAACTTGGCGTATGAGATCCGAAAACTTTGCAAACACATATAAGACACCTGGTTGGGTTACCTTACGATAGAAATAAAATTAACTTCTTTTAAAATAAACTATAGCAATCTGCTGCAATAAAGAATAAAATTAAATCATAGAATAAAGTGTGTTGGGATCATGTGAGTCAGAAGGGATACGGATGTGTATTATGTTTCAGTGAAATCAAGCTGAATATTGTAACAACCACTTGGAATGTTACTGTCCTGTCACTGCGTCGCCTGAGTGCTAGAATGTCCTATGTCCCCTATGGGACATAGGACATTTTAGCACTCAGGCGACGACTGGTCCTGTACCATATTTTGAGCAAATAGGTTTCAAGCCTCTGAGCTGGATGAACAACCTCCAATATATTGTAGGATAACACTGACATTCATTGCGTAAAAGATAATATATAAATCACAGGGGCATCTCTGCGAAACACCAGAGCGCCCAAAGAATTTCCATAATGCATCCTGACCAAATTTGGAGAGATATGGTAGATCTTTTCAACTCACCGTGGTCGCCATTTCTTTCGCACTTTCTCATCTGACTGGCTAAGATGAATCAACCAAAGCTTACTAACTGCTCCATCAAATGATGCACTACTCAAATTCGACCAAGGTGCAACAGTGCTGTTCATGAGGGGTGGATTTCCAATACCAAAGAATCATCCCTAATCCTATTGACTATTATCAGGTTCAGTACAACATTGAGCTAACTGCCTCTACGAATTGTGCACTTGATAATGCTTAATAAATTCATACTAGGCTGATGAAACTAAAAGTGAGTGTCGAAATGTGTAGAAACAGAAAAAAGTATTAGAAATAGCAGCAAATACAGTGATGAAACCAGGTAAAACATCAAAATGGTCAACATATTTCAAACTTGTTCCTGCTTCATACTGTTCAGGTAGAATGCCAGTGTATGCTATATTCTCTCCTTATTAGCCAGGTATACACTAACTGTCAGTGTCTGTGAGGAAATTGGAATACATGCATAAACGTGCCAAGAAATGGGACCAAATTCCGACCAATCTTTATTAACTGGTTGTGGGTAGATTAAATGTCGGGAATGGTTACTGGAACAATAAAAACCATGTTCCAGCAAAATTACCCGATGAAACCGAAAGGTATGGGAATTTCGTATAAAAACTGAAATTTTGAAATGTTAGAGTATTTTTATCATCGATGTGCGCATCATTTCACTAGGCAATTTCCTGTAGAGGACTATAAAAATACAGAAGCTGGCGGTTTTTGTTCCCCAGTCAGTTTGAACCTTTGACTATTATTTTATTTTTCTCTGTTGAAACCCATTTAAAAATAAGAACCCCGCTTGCCTATATGGGGGCACGATGACGCTGTGTACTAAGGCGTACTGCACGTCGATGGTGCGCATGTCTTCAACCAATCTAACCCTGCCTGTGCCGCGGTGCAGAGTTCAGAGTTACGGTGTTGGGGAGCTGACAGCTGCTCGTCGTTGCTCGGTGATTCTCTCCGGGTACTCCGGCTTCCTCCACCCGTAAAACTGTCACCGACATGATATGACCCTGGCTGTTAATGTGTCGTTAAACCCAAATAACAAATACAAAAAAAAAAAAAAAAGAAATGGCGTTTTCCCCATCTTTTGATGTTCTGTAATTTTTTTCTGTTCATTATATCAATAGTGTGCGCATCGTGACATGTAATGCAGACACCGTCCTTCCCATTAACCCTTTACCTAACATGAGAAGCAGACGACACTTGCCAAAAAAATTCTTGAATAATTAATTTTTTTTCATTTTTTGTCTCAAAAACATAGGTTATGACCCCTCGTTGGAACGAGCTCAACGAGCTCGTTCCAACGAGGGGTCATAACCTATGCTTTTGAGACAAAAAATGAAAATATTTTGAAAATTAATTGGCGATTTTTGAGAATAGCGCTGGCCGGTTTTGACCGTTACGTTGGGTAAAGGGTTAATGTAAAAGTCCATGTTAATTTTATTTCCTGTGAACAGTTGCTGGGAAAGATAAATACTTGCAAATTACTGTAAAAAACAATTACCGTCACCAACCCAGACATACTACTGTCAGTAACTCAGACAAACTAGAAAAAAAATCAAATAGAAGCCGCCCGAATTGTTACTGGGGCAACAGCAAGTGCAAGTAAAAGCCGCCTGTATACTGAAACATGTTGGGAACCGCTTAGCTCCAGTGGTGACAAACATAAATTGATTCAGTTTTTCAAAATGTATCATACTGGTACCACCTTATATTGGAAGCAAAATACCTCCGTTAGTGTCAACCAATCAGCAACACAACCTGCGGACGATAACAACCTTCGTGTTCCAAGGTGTCGCACTCTGAACTACCAATCACCCTTTATACCGGCATCACAACAAAAGTGTGGAATGACACCTAATTATATCAGAGAAGATTCAAACCTTTGTAACTTCAAAGTGTACCTTAACAGGGACAAGTTTCGCCCTCCATCTTTTTATCAACAATCCAAATATCGTCTTCGCCAAATCTATCATTGTGGATTGTGGCTCAACTGTAGTAATATAAATGCACACTTATGTGACAATCATTTGAAATCCTCTCCCAATTGTTCTGAGGCGCGATTAAAACAACTAAGCATTTCTCAATCAATTATCCACTTTATGCTGACGAACGTTATGAATTTTTTGGAACGCTCCCTGATGGTCTTGATTCGGACGCTTGTATTTTGATCAGAAACTTAACTTCCGAGTCAAACTGTCTTGTTTTCAACTGAGTTGAACACAGGGACGTGGCGACAGGGGGGGGGGGGGGGGGGGGGTCCCCCATACTGGCCAAAACTTCCTATAGTTGGAAATTCGGAGGAAAGTCATGAGTAGTTGGAAATTCCATCTATCTGAATTTTAGAGCTTCTTTGGTGATGCTGATGTCTCCTTTACTTCCCAAAATCCCAACTCGGTTTCAAATCTGCAAAAAGTCTAACTGTTACTATTTACTACAGTGTACGCAATATCGAGCTTCATAAGTGTGCATGATATCAATCGGTTCGAGATTCCTGTAGTCCATTTACCTATCGTCATAAAAAAATCTTCGAAATGCACTTCAAGAAAATCACATCATGTAAAATCGTTATCCTGAGTTAATTCCATCATTCACAGTTACGGAATGATGAAACATCGAAAATTGATCATTCCTGCATAAGATCTGATTTAACGTTAGGACAGTGTGAATTGCTCAAAGTTCCAAGCTTGAACATTTGTTTGGCACATATTCAATTACCAGAAGAATATCAAATAAAAATAACCTGATAATTCTATCATAAATGTGTTGGCATTTCAATCACTAGAATCAATTTTATGCCCCCTTTCATGGCTTCATTTTCAAAATCTTTCTGGGTAGTGAATTTCCAACTAGGGGGATGGACCGGGAGGGGGGTCCCCTCCCGGTCCCTCCCCCTAGTTGGCAATTCACTACCTTACACCCCCACCCCAATCGGAAACCTCTAGTCACGTCCCTGGTTGAACAGTTCATTCTCGCTTCGAAAAGTTTCGTTCTTCCACCTAGATCGCAACCCTCACTCCACTTCCTAGATTGTCCTTCTGTCCACATTGAAGCTGATGATATCACATAATCTTGTATATAGCTTATCAAAGTTCAATACCTATACACAATTCTTGACAATGTGTACGCATAATGAGTAATTACATCCGATATTAGTGATGTGACCAATGGGTTGCCGTCCTTGGGTCGGGGTCAATGATCACTGCGTCCATAACATAACACAGCTTCATTTCCAACATCATTTCTTCGTTTGTGTTTCTCCCACCCTCTTGATGTATGTTCGTCTGCTTGTGATATGCTCATGAAGTGGAAACGGCTAAATATAAGTTTGCATGCTTACTGCCGAATCCACATATTTTGTAACTAATATTCCATTTTGAGTTTAGGATTAAATATTGTTTAAACTAAAAACACATTCGCTAAACGAAGTGAACATTTACTGAGAGCTAGTAGGTGTGATACTCATAGATATTCTTAATGAGAGATTATCTGTGAAATAATTGCTTCTAATCAGCTTGCCATAGAGGTCAAGTTTCTTTTTGTTACTTTTAATGAACGAAAACAAGACAGCTCTCAGAGCTGTCTTTTGTTTTCGTTTATTAAAAGTAACAAAACGAAACTTGGCTTTATTTTTTACTGATTTCATAGCTGTTGTTTTTTCAACAATTACTTGCTTCTAAATTGGACTTCCCTCGCCCGTCTAATAATTTTAAGGGAGATAACTTTATCGAAAGCCGATTTGCATGACGATTTTAATCGGGGGGGGGGGGGGGGGGGGGTCGATACCCAACAGCATCCGTTTGATGTTTTATTACGTTTCGCAAAAACATAGTAAAATTTCACGAGACACTATTTTGAATGACGATTTTATGGAAGCTAAGAAAATGTACGGTCACCGACTCAAAGTATCAAAAGCTTGAAGGCCTGGGTTTTAGAAACATAAACGAAGCTGAAATTTCAAGAAGAAAATTTTTATAACTAAGAAGCCAAACTTATCCCTTTGGACCCTTACCAGAGGTGGCGGAAGCACCAAAAAAGTGTGTGTGTGTGTGGGGGGGGGGGGGGGGTCACACCATTCTGGGTGCTGTAATGGTGTAGGATGGAAAATAATTTTTCTTCGGGGGGGGGGGGGGGGGGGGTAATGGTGGTGGGGCGGTGTATTCATGCAAAATATATAAGTTTATATACGCTACCCCTCACCCTTGAACCCACTCTATTTAAGACACTTACCTCAGCGTATTTTTGTTTTGTTTTTACTTAACCCTTAGAACCCATATCAATTCAATGGCAGCAATTGGAAAAAGGCCATATTCGTTATTTGTGGGCAGACCAATTAATATTTTCAACCTGCAGCCTCAGGGCTGCACGTTGAAAATATGGACTGGTCTTCCCAACACATTTATTTATTTATCTATTTATTTATTTATTTATTGGCGTTTAAGGTCACATATTTCTGCACAATGGCTAATCGTGACCACGACAGTTTTACGGGCGGAGGAAGCCGGAGTACCCGGAGAACCACCGAGCAACGGCGAGCAACTGTCAGCTCCCCAACATACTAACTCCACACAAGCAGGGTTAGCATTGGTTGAAGATAGGTGCACCATCGACGTGCAGTACGCCTTTGTACATAGCGTCACCGTGCCCCCACGTAGGCAATGGGGGTGAAGTGTCTTGCCCAAGGACACAACGCGGTTGCCGCAGGTGGGATTCGAACCGAGGACCTCTCGGCTTGCAGCCTGCACCTCTACCTACTGAGCCCCCCCCCCCCCCCCCCCCCCCCCCCCCCACCCCCCCCCCCCCCCCCCCCCAACACATTCACTTACCAGCTATCATACTTAATGAATTTATAAAGTATCATGTTCATGGGCTGGAAAAGCGACCTCTCGGGTTCAAAGGGCTAATCATAACTTTGAAACCGTCCATTTGGAGCTTTCTGTATTTATATTCAATAAAATCTTGAAAATCAGTGTGTTCATATATGTATAGGTGGTGTGTTGTGACCATAGGGGTTGTGCATGTTATGTCGGAAAATGCCGATCGGGTACCTATAATTGGTGAAAAAAGTGGGTGGGGTGGGGGGGGGGGGCATGCACACCCCCCTCCCCCTCCCGGCTCCACCGACTCTGACGATATATTCCATGCTGGTTCAGAACCATCAGCTAGTGGAGTCTATGTTCGTTGCTTGAGGAAGACCAACCAATATTTTCAACGTGCAGCCTCAGTCTATCACACAAATTCACTGAGCATCTGTGTTCTTTATGAATCCAGGTCAAATCATGATCCTGGACCAGAAAAGCGGCTTTTCGTGATCAAAGAGTAAAGGCTAAGTAGGCCCACCCGTAACGTTAACATGTTTGAGGCAAAGTTCTTGATTATGAAATTCGGTTAATCTCCGAATAACACAGGTATATTTTGCATCAAAATGAAGGCGGTGTTACATACATAGGACCTGAATTAATACATATCTATAACCGAACTGGTAGAGTAGGGTTTCAGGGATTCCTAAAAGTCTACTACCACATGCTGGTGATAGCTGTAAACAGGGGCAAGTTATATAAAAAAAAAGTTGCTTCCGATATCAAAGAATAAAGCTAAGACATCAGACATGTAGAGTTGGCAGCAGCTTCAATGTCAGTCGAAGTATTCAAAATGTTTTCGGTATGTTCATGGGAAACGTCATTGCTCGTTGTCCTATTTTGAGCTCACGATTGATACCGGATTTGGACAATCAACAGGATTGCACGTGGACAAACATACTCGTTTAACCCCCTGCACACTGATGTCAAAATCTCAAAATTTCAGGCTGCTAATTTTTCCCATGATGCAACTAGAAATTTAATCAATTCAGTCTTGTTTGACAGAGTTCATTGAACTCTGTCAAACAAGACTGAATTGATTAAATTTCTAGTTGCATTATGGGAATAATTGCTACTTGAAATATTGGTATTTTGACACCAGTGTGCAGGGGGTTAAAATTGAAAAATGAAATCAATGAATGGATCATCAAGTAATATGTTAACTATTATTACAAAAAGTGCGTATAACGTGTTTTCCAATTAAAATTCCCTTTTCCTGATATTTTGAGAGAATTTCGTGGTTAAAATGTCAGAAGGTTATTTCATAACATTTTACCATGTGATGATCATATGATGTGCCTTTGACAAGGCAGGGGCGGACTGAGTCAATAAAAGTTAACGGAAAATGCACCAAGAGGGGACCAGACCAAGTGAAAATTTAGATTTTTCAAACTGAACGAACGCGGCTTCCTGGCATCTCAGAGATCAATGGCAGTCCATAAAGAGGACATTTCGATGGTATTTTTGTATCATCTTCATCGATCATTCGATAAAAATGGTTCTACCGGGGGGGGGGGGGGGCATCGGGAAGACCATAGTTCGGTCCAATCAGAAAAAAAATAGATTTTTAAAATAAAGTAACGTCGCCTCCTTTCATCTGAGCGATCAATGAAAGACAATGCTGCTGATAAATCGAAGAGTCCTCTATGTGGATGGAAGTCCACATAGAGAACACTTCGATATACCGACAGTCTATGCAATCAGATCCATTTCGCCTTTTGGTCATTTTCACGAAATTTCACGCACCAACAGGTGTTGGGTGGGCTACACCAATTTTGTAGGCTCCAAGGAGAAAACCAATAGATGGTCCACCGGGAATTTCCCCGGTGGACCATACGTCCAGTCCGCCTCTGTGACATGGCAGAAAAAAACATGTGAGTTAGAGTGTTTGTAGTCATGGTATGCGCCAATGCATGCACTACATAAATAAAAATTATTTCCGTCTCTCAATCGGCTGATTGTTGCTTTCGAAAATAGGCGACAAAGAAGGAGAAACATGTTTTCCCGAAGTCGTTGAAGTTACTGAAATAAAACAGAAAATTCAGTTTGACCTCCCACTTACGTACGTTGGACATTTATCTCATTTTTGGTAAAGAAAAATCAATACTCTAGGTGGTTTTGTTCTTTTCAACACCTTTCAACTTTACGTTGATTTCTTATTGTGTTATCTGGATACAGCCTTAATTAAGGCCATATTCACTGATTGTGGATAAAAAAAAACGTTGAACTCGATTTCAAACGTACACCCCCCCCCCCCCCCCCCACCACCCGGTCATCTTTTTGACCCCCATGCCCCCTTCCCGCACTATGAACAGGGAAACAGGGACGTAGCTAGAGGATGGGTGTAGCATCCCCCCCCCCCCCCCGCCACCCAATTATCGTCGGAATTTCCAAAAGTTTGAAATTCGGAGACGTTAATTCCAAAAGCTGACATAATTTTCCGAATTTACAACTAGAATCTGTGTCCGGTCCAGATTTCGAATTTTCCATTTCCCTGACACTTATCAGGCTGCACAAGGACTATAGACTGACAGCTATTTAGCCAACACCTACTCTTTCCAGTTGGAAGGAGTAGGTATTCACTGAACAGCTGTCAGTCTAGAGCCTTGTGCAGCCTGGTCAGTATAAGGGAAAACCCATAGACCTTCCCGGAGAAATGCATTGTGTGGATAAAATGACTAGATTGAAAGGAGAGAGAGGTCTCAGAATCCATCTCAGGGGGGGGGGGGGGGGGGAAGGGGGTGGGGGGTGGCGGGGGCATAAAACTTGAGGTAGACATTGTTCCCAAAGAGTTATATACCCCAAAAAATTGATATTGGGTTAGTATATTTATGTATTTATTTATTGGTGTTTAAGGTCACATATTTATGCACAATGGCTAATCATGACCGCGATATTTGGTTAGTAATGTTTAAGTTATTCCATTAACAAGCATTACACGATACTTTATAATAAAGGGCAATAACTCTCATAATGTTCATCAAATATTACTGGTCATCGAACTTGACGTAGGCATTGTTGCTATAGAGACATACACCGAAAAGAAATTAAATCTGTTTTTTATTGTTAAAGTTATGCCATAAACAACCATTACACTATATTTTTTATTAAACAAAGGGCAATAACTCCAACAATTTTCATCGGATATTGCTGGTTATCAAACTTGACATAGACACTGTTGCCACAGAGATATTTACCGAAAATAATTGAAATTTGTTAACTATTGTTCAAATTATACCATAAACAAGCATTACACAATATTTTTTTATTAAACAAAGGGGAAGAACTCCCATAATTTTCATCGGATACCACTGGTCATCGAACCTTACGTAGACATTGTTGCTATAGAGACATACACCAAAAAGAATTGAAAGCCATTAACTATTGTTCAAGTTATGCTATAAACAGTATTTACAGAATATTTTTATAACAAAGGGCAATAACTCCCATACTTTTCAAGAGATATCGGTGGTCATCGAACTTGATGTAGATATTGTTGATATAGAGACATATATACCAAAAATAATTGAAATCCGTCAACTATTGTTCAAGTTATGCCAGAAACAAAGTTTGGATGGACAGACAGACAGAAGGATGGATGGACAGATTGACGGAGCTCTACGCTATATCCCTCCTGGCTCAGAGGTTCCAGAGAAGAAGATGAAAATATGAAAAGTTTATGGATGATGACGGACGATGACGCATGCTCACGTGGCCCTTTGGGCCAGGTGAGCTAAAAACTTTTCCCTGGGGTGAGGTCGCCCAGACTGCGACCATCGACAGAGCGGTACACCCTCTCAAACTCTCCCCCAACAAGTGCCAGCGGCCCCTTGAGACATTCCTATGGAATGTCATGCTGGGATCCCACCCCCATATAGAAATCTACCCCCTACCCCCAATTGAAGACCCTCTAGCTTTGTCTCTAACTATGAAGTGTAAATGAGAAAATACAATACATGCTTGCACCAGTGCACACTTTATTAAAAAATATAAAACAGCATATACAAAGTAAACTGATATATCTGGCATATAGATTATTTGCAAAGAAAACAATATTTCCACAAAACTCTGCATAACAAGTTGGGAATGTATAAAATAGCACAAAAAACATTATTTCAAATGATAACAATACTTGTGAACTAAAGTTAAACAACTCAAGTCTAAAAGTTGAAGTCACTGAATAAAATTTTAAAACAGCATATGTGTTCATGTGTGGCTGGGCCGTTAACTGGTTGAGGGCTATATTATTTTTGGTGGTCTTAAGTTGTTATTCAAAATTTGTTTTATTACAAATTATTGGAGAGTGCCTGTAGGCACTCTCCAATAATTTGTAATAAAACAAATTTATATAAACAAAATATTATTTTTCGTTGGCTGAATAAGGAAGGTGATCCAGAAAATTGTCAGCTTTTGCTCTGGTTATCTTGCTCTTTTGCTCTGGTAATCTCATTTTTCTGAAAGCTCTGATAGTGGCTTTTATCTAACAATCATAATGATTTTGGCCTGAAAAACACGAAAAACGTTATGTATCACATAATGTGTTCCGATTCTGTATCATATAGACGACTCATTCTGATTCCGTATCATATACGGACAACTCATTTCTGGAAATGCGACCGGCTATCATAACAGGCGCATGAATACATTCCATGTGCATGTCAGTGATCGACCCAACATTATATCCCAAAACTGTTTTAATAATTTAAGAATTAATCTGTTTATGTGACAGAATTGTTAGATAAATGAATTATCATGATAATGTGAATGTCCTGTTATTTGCATCAGATCCTCAGTGGTGTACAAAAATGGGATCACAACTCGCCAGCAAAGCCGACTCGTTGAGATCCCATTCTGGACACCACCTCAAACCTGATACAAATCACAGGACATGCACATAATCATGATAATCTGTATCTAGCACTCAAACAATTAAGCAGGACATACAAGGAATATGCACGATGAAGTTGCAAAATCAAGGGACTGAAGTACTGAAGGCCTCTTGGCTTGCCATGCGTAAGTAGAAATAAAGAGAGAAGAAGCCAATGAGTAAATGAGTCCGAGAATAGATGGTCAGGCCTGAAAATAAGCAGCTGACTTTTGCAGAATGAGGTCCCCAGAGGGTGAATTTGATGATGCTATTCCATCCAGTGGGCCAGTACCTCTTTCTGTTTAGTTTTGAGACCCTGACTCAGATTGAGGTTCACAGAAGGTAAATTTAGTGATGCTACCCGATGCAGGGTAGCATAACTAAATTCACCCTCTGATGACCTCATTTTGCAGACGACAGTCTGCTTATTTTCTGGCTTGTAGATGGTATTAATTGCTAGAGTGCTAGAAGCCCACACAGTAGAACCTGTCTTGAGAGACCGCCCTTTGGGCCACACAAAAGTGGTCTCTCAAGACAGGTGGTCTCTCATAACAGGTTTCAGGTTTCCTCAAGTCAGTGAATAACCATCCACAAAATTCAGAAATGGAGAAGAATAGATTTTTGTAATTACTTTGTAGTTATTCTTTTTTATGAAGTTTTTGTAACAAATTGGAATAGACTGTTATAAAAATTATAAAAATAAATTAGTGTTGAAAATCTTCATTGAAGATTTTCAACACTAATTTATTTTTATAATTTTTATAACAGTCCATTTCAATTTGTTACAAAAAGATTTTCAACACAAATTTATTTTTATTCCTATTTGTCACATTTCAAGTATGTATGAAATTGTTTATTCAGCAATAATCCTAATCTTTTCACAGGGGTCTTATAAAAACATCTCAATCTTTAATGAGTTAGCAACTGAAACCCAATTAAGAGCTTTTAATACTTTTAATTATGTTAGTATAACCACAATGGATTTTCCAATTCCAGAACAGGTAAAAAGTTTTTGTCATGGTTTCAGTCGTCAAAGGGGCGGGGTCTCTCAAGACAGGTCCATTATGGCATAAAAATACAAGTTGGTACCAGGTCACAGTGGTCTCTCAAGACAGGTGGTCTCTCAAGACAGGTGGTCTTCCATAGCAGGTCCATTATAGAGTAAAACCACTTGGTGCCTGGCAGATGTGGTCTCTCAAGACAGGTGGTCTCTCAAGACAGTGGTCTCTCAAGACAGGTTTTACTGTATGTGGGCTGATTCTGATGTAAAGGCTCAACAATTAAAATGCTTTGTTTTCTGTGAATATGCTTCATATTGTCCTTGAAGTAGAAATATTTAGTCTGTATGGATTTGCATTGTTACAACTGAACCACACTCCCATAAATTATAACAATGCAAAGACACATGAACACATTTTGACGACCCAAAATAATTTACACTCTACCAATTAACAGGATCATTCAACAGAGAAATATCCAATTAAGTGTGCTCCACTGTATTATTTATTTATATATTTATTTACTGGGGTTTAACAAAACTTTCAACAGCCAGGGTCACCTCAATACGGACGGTTTAACGAGTGGAGGAAGTCCGAGTACCTGGAGAGAACCACCAAGCAGTGGCATGTAATGTCATACTCAGCATACCAATGCTGCTCAGGCAGGGTTTGCATTGGCTGAAGGCAAGTGGACCCACAATGTGCAGTACGCCTTAGTGCACAGTGCCACTGTACCCCAAAGTGGGTAATCAGGATGAACTGCCTTGCCTAAGGACACGATACAGTTACCCCTAGCAGCGATCTGCCATCTGCCAGGGTTGTTAAGAAGTGGGCAGAAGGAATAAGTGTGATGGAGTTGCAAGATCAAGAGTCCTATTTTACCAGTAAAATATAGCTTGTTTACCACAGTAAACAAGCACTGCTTCATTTCCCAGGGATCCCAAGGAGAACACCAGAAAACTAAGAAACTTTCTGGAGTATACTTCAGCTGAAGTCGTATAACCAACCATAATGTCGAAGACCTATAACAAGAGGCTGTAAATTATTATTTGGAAGGGGGGGGGGGGGGGGGTAGTGGTGGGAAGGGTGAGTCAAAATACAGTGGACCCAAATTTGTCATTCTGCCCATATTAGGCTAATCTAAAGGCCTAATTTGAAAGATATCAAAGCAAGTCAATGGAGTTCTTCATTTACAACAGAAGCATAAATTTCCTCTATTAACTGGTAGAGTGCTGAAAGCCCATTTTGGGGCTTTATTCTGAAATGCAGTGCTTCAACTTAAAGGCATCATTTTTGGTGGACACGTTTCATATTACCTTTGAAGTTGTATATGACTTCCAAAATTGCAGCCAAAATATTTAAAAGGAACAACCAAGCATACACACCCACAAATATGGTTTCAAACGGATATTCATGCACACCTACCTTCAGACACCCCTACTCACACAGTGTTACATTTCTGCAGAAAAACGATACTGAAACAAAAGTTTTTTTCCTGATCAAAACCTTCCAGCTCTAACTCAGAGATGCTCCTGCACACAGAGCGAGTGGTGCAGAAGGGGGACATCTAACATACATATAGTTGACATGATTTTGGCCACTTAACTGGTAGAGTGCTGAATTATATTTGTCATCAAAATTTGTTCATATGTCTTTGCCTTGTTACAATTCATGAGAGAGTGCCTGAAGTTAGGTGTGGATGAATACCCGTTTGAAACCATATTTGTGGGTGTGTATGCTTGGTTGTTCCTTTTAAATATTTTGGCTGCAATTTTGGAAGTCATATAATAATTTGTACATCTTGGCAAGAAAAGCTGTTGTTATTTTGAAAGATTATACAGATTTAGGACTTTTATCCCCTGATGAAGACCAATCATTTGTGAAAAAAAAAGATTCTGTCAACCCTTTACCCATTGAATAGACCGCTTCTGCTCGTGTAATTCAAAATTTAAGCAGTTGAACAAAAATATATCTTTAAAAAAATTTCAACAAAACCATAAGTGACTCCTCGTAGGAATGAGCTCATCAAGTTCGTTCCAATGAGGGGCTCATATAACATAGTTTTGTTGATATTTTTTGAAAAATGTGAGAACACAATAATTAAAGTTGTAAATTCTGATATCCTGTGCATTGGTTAAAGGGATAAACCTTTACCAAATACAGCTATAAGACAGCACTTGCAGAATATTGTTTTGATCAACCTAAAAATATCATTTTTCAGTTGAAAACCACAGCTGGAAGCAGAGTGGCTCAGTAAGTAGAGAGGCAGGCTGCAAGCTGAGAGGTCCTCAGTTCAAATGCCACCTGTGGCAACGGCATTGTGTCCTTCGGCAACACACTTAATCCAGTGGCATTGTGTACTAAGGCGTACTGCATGTCGATGGTGCACTTGTCTTCAACCAATGCTAACCCTAGTTGTGTGGAGTTAGTACATTGGGGAGTCTGACAGTTGCTTGCCATTTCTCAGTGATTCTCTCATGGTACCTCCATCCATAAAACTGGCTGACATGACGTGACCCTGGCTGTCGAAAGTGTCATTAAATCCCCAAAAATAAATAAATATATAAATAAATAAATAACCAGAGCTTATGACCCCTTATTGGAACAAGCTCATTGAGCAATGAGAATAAAAACTAAATGAATGACAGTTTTTGTGAAGAGCACTTGCCAGTTCTGGACTTTTAACATTGGGTAAATGGTTACCCTTTTATTTTATTAAGCCAGAAAATAAAACTTGCAAAAAGTTGTTTTGAACAACTAAAAAATATAATTTTTTGTTTAAAAAACATTGCTTACTACTCACTGGAATGAGCTCATCAATCCTGATCTAAAATAGGGTCAGAAGCCAGGGTTAGGAGGCAGCAGTAGAAAAAATAAAAATGTGAATTGCTAATTTTGTGAATAGCATTGATTGTACTCAGCTATTTTGTTGACTAAAGGGTTAACAGTAAATGATCACAGGTCATACATCTTTATCCAGATTATTTACAAATGTATATTTGTTTTAATATATTACAGTCAAATCTACAAAAACAAATTGTACTTAATATTAATAAAAGCTATTTGTTAGAATGCATCAGCCGCGTTCATATAGTGCTCTCCAGTAAGTTCTAGAAATAATTCTTATATTCATAAGTTATGTTAAGCCAATTCTTAGAGCAATTAGAAAACCTCCACTCCCACGCAGTAGTTAAAAGGTCCAATTTAACCAGAAAAACAGAAATTATTTACAGCAGTAAACAGGCACTGTTCCACTTCCTGGGTTCCTAATGGGTGTGGATAGATGTACAGTTAAAACTAGAAGTCCTGTCATGAAATGCGCACAAATAGCACGTTGATTTGCGCGTTAATGTACGCGTTATAGCCCCAGAAAGGCTATCAAACTCTGTAAATATGGCCTGTGCACAAGCAATGTTTCAGCCAATGGACCTCCGGGTACCCCGGAGGTCCATTGGCAGAAACATTCCATGTGTTTGCTATGAGTAACCAGGAGAACCTGCCGTGCTTTAGATGCCATTTGATATGGAAATTGCGCGCAATTCCAACGCGCAATTAAGCCTAGATAAGCGCACTATTCGTGACAGGACTTCTAGTTTTAACTGTAAGATGTTTGGTTCTAGAAAGATACAGTGGCGCCCATTTAATGGGATATCTCTTAGCTCATGGAGCTCTGTCAAACAAGATATAATAGAATAAATGCTAACTTTATCTCTAGAGTCCAGAAAAGTGACAAAATCTCTGTTAATTGAATATTCCTGTTAATTGAATAATTTTCATTGGCAAAGTGTCTATTCAATTAACGGTGTTCCACTCTACTGGGATTTTAATTTCTTAGTATATGCTACCTGATATGAGAGCAGAAAATATTCTCCTATATTTTGCAGGTGTGTACGCAGCTATCCATATTTGGTGGAGGGCGTATAAATCTTTGGGGGGGGGGGGTGGAGGGGTCTAAGAATTTATATTTCAGAGGCATATGATTGATTGAGATTGAGCAGAACTATATTTTTCAAAACATCTCAACAAAACCATATCATGCTACCCTTCACTGGCATGAGCTCGTTCCAATGAGGGTTCACATGATATAATTTTGTTGAGAAATCTTTGGGAAAATATGAAAAAATATTTTAAAAAAATAAATTTTGACGTCTGCATTGGTTAAAGGGTTAAGGATACATTTTTCTGCACAATGGCTAATCATGACCACAACATGGAGAAAAAGTCAAGTCCAGCCAATTGTTTGAACCCCTGTTGCCCATTTTAGAGGACTTCCACCACAAGGTAAACAAGCTCTGCTTCACTTCCATTGTTCTCACCAAAGAAGAATATACATAAAAACACCCTTAACCCTTTACCCAACAAATCGCCCGCATCCACCCACGTGATATGCAAATTCAGCAGTTGAAAAAAATATTATTTTTCAAAAAATTTCAACAAAACCATATCATGTGACCCCTCGTTGGAATGAGCTCGTCGAGCTCGTTCCAACGAGGGGTCACATGATATGGTTTTGTTGAAATTTTTTGAAAAAAATTAAAAAATTATATTTAAAATAATAAATTTTGATATCGTCTGCGTTGGGTAAAGGGTTAAAAAACATCAAGTTAGCATGATATTTATTACATGCCTGTTCTATGAAATCCCCATCTACAGCAACACTAAACCATGAAGAAAATAAAATCCATTCCGCACATATGTGCCGAATGGAAATTGTTGACGGACTATTTTTAAAGAGAAGCAAAATTTTGCTAGAATTTTCCACAAATTGTGCATCGCAATTACAATTTGAATCGCTGGCGATAGCTAAAAAAAGAAACACGGCTTCCCCTCAAAAATTTGGTTGGCAATAAAATGTGTTCTTTTTGTTGATACTGAGAACACATTGGAACTCAGGAGACAAGTTGTTAAATGAATTGCTGAGTGTCCTTCTAATAATTGTTTTTATAGACATGACTGCATGTAATAAACACAGAACGACACACGCATGTAAATGTGTTAATCTAAATGGCATTTGTGCCATTGCGGAAGGATAAAACTCGAGGCCTGTGGCCTCTTGTTTTATCCTTCCACATTGGCACTCGTGCCATACTGATTAACCCATTCACATGCACGTCGTTCTGTGTATTTATGTACACTTTTATTACATCACAGAAGGAATGATATTTTAACAATAATAAATAATACATAATGTTAACCCTTTACCCAATGCACAGGATATCAAAAATTATTATTTTTTTCCCGTTTTCAAAAATTCAACAAAACCACATCATGTGACCCCTCATTGGAATGAGCTTGTTCCAATGAGGGGTCACATAACATGGTTTTGTTGAAATGTTTTAGAAATATGTATTTTTTCAACTGCTTAATTTGTAAATTATGAAGGGAATGCGGCCAATTTGTTAGGTAAAGGGTAAAAGGGAAACTGACATGTTCTCCGCAGATTTTTAGTTGAGTTCATAAAATGTGTTGAAGATACCCATCAAAATGTGATGGCAAACATGATTTGTCCGAAAACTTACTTTAACCCCCTTCACTCTGATGTCAAAATATCTAAATTTCAGGCAGAAAAAATTTCCCATAATGCAACTAGAAATTTAACCAATTCAATCTCGTTTGACAGAGCTCATTGAGCTCTGTTAAACGAGATTGAATTGGTTAAATTTCTAGATGCATTATGGGAAAAAACAGCTTCCTGAAATTTTGGTATTTTGACATCAGAGTGAAGGAGGTTAAAATGGTTTATTTAACTGAAATATGCACATTTCCAAGAAAACGATTTGAAAAGTGCACAAAATGTGGAAAAGAGCTGTGCAACGTAACACCAGGAACCAGGCATAGAGTCAGTGTACAGCTGCTCAGTGCAAAATAGCTATCATCTGCATCTGTATTTTATTTTTTTCACCATCCACTTCAATCATCAAAGTGAATGCCATGGGTTGATGAATCATCTTGTGAGAGAGCAATTCTTTAAAAAACAAAAACATTGCTGATTTAATCAATGTAAATATTTATTTATTAGGGTTTAATGGCACATTAACAGCCAAGGTCATATCGCATCGGTGACAGTTTTATGGGTGGGGGAAGCCGGAGTACCTGGAGAGAACCACTGAGCAATGACGACACTTTTGACAGCAGCAGGCCTGAAAATAAACAGACTGACATCTGCAGAATGAGGGCCCTGGAGGGGGAATTTGGTGATGCTACCCTGCATAGTAGGGTAGCATCATGAAATTTACCCTAGTGAACCTCAAGCTGTATCAAGGTCTTGGGCCTGAATAGAAAGAGGTACCCAGAGGATAAATTGGCCCACTGTATGGGATAGCATCAGCAAATTCCCCCTCTGGGGACCTCATTCTCCAAATGACAGATTGCTTATTTTCATGCTTGGACAGCAGAACAACAGAAGCTAGGGAGACAATGCCGTTTGTCTTGGTCACAAGTCTAGGCACATTCTCCACTAGGGAGACACCCCGTCACATGACCTTCAACACAAAGGTAAAAAGTTTTTCTCCCACAGGTTGACCTGACCTTCTGACCAAGGTGGTGCTGCCACTCCGGAGATCTGCATTGACTTCATGACTGCAAACTGACCCAGTTGTGCCCTCAGTTGACCGGATCATGAACCCTCTCATGGAGGTATAAACAGGGAGCGAGCAACAGTTAAGCTCTGGCTTTCAGGCCACTGAAGAAGAATGCAACAGTTCAAGACCAGTTTGGCCCAGTAAAGTTCGACTTAGCAGCAGATAACCTTTGAACTTAGGCTAATCTCTGTTATAATATTTTATGTAACTTATATGGCTGTTGTGGCAGAGATATAGAATGTGCTGTGTTTCTTGCCAAAAACTTGATATTCCATGTTGTTGTTTTTTTTAATCATATTATTCGTGTCAGATTTTGTTGTTATTTTGTAGCCTAGGCCATTGCTGTGGGCAAATGTGGAAAATGACGGCGCCTATCAAAATTCTTTCAATGCTTTTTTTTATTTCTTTTCCATTTTTACTTATATAATAAACAAAATAATTTTTGACCATGTCAGTCCCTCTTTAAGTCAATTGGATAAAATATTAAGAGGGTAGGTCACGGATAGTCATTAGCTGTGAACCTTCAACTTTCTGCACCCTGATGACAAAAGTACAAAAATTTCAATGAGCAACTCAGAATTTAATCAAGTCATTCAATCTTATTTGACAGAGCTCAATGAGCTCTGTCAAACAAGATTCAGGCCTGTCAATTTGAGGTGAATGGCTGTTTGGCTTGCATGGAGGTTACCTAACATGAAAAACACATGAACAAAGAATGGGTCAAGCCAAACTGTCACTGGATCACGCAACATTTTCGCCAAGTTGAATGATCTAGTATGAATGAATGGTGGAATGATATTGAGCATCAACCAATCATCAGCATAGGTGTTTGCATCTGCCCGAAGAATAGCTGCTCTGTTGACCAATGATTGGCCAACAGAGCATCTATACTTCAGGCAGATGCAAATACCTATGTAGGTGATGATTGGTTGATGCCAAACATCATTTTAAGCTGTTAATTAGCTTAAGATGTAACATAGGTACAAAATCAGAAAATAGCAATAATTCATGTCTCTGCCACAAATAATGATTATGGATGCCATACTCTTCTGCAGCATGCTAGCCAATGCCCTGATTAGGCTGTAATTGCAACTAATTTGTATCTGAATTGCCGCAACACAGCCTCATTATTGTTCCTAAGGATTCATCTCGCAAGAACTTGGCTATGATACAACAGTTCATATATCAGCATAGTTGTGATACATATTTAGATTAGGCCAAAAAAAATTAAAAATCTGTGTTTCAATTTTGAAAACAGCTGTCCTGAGATTGGATTGATTAAATTCTAGCTGGATGATCAGATAATTTTGCAGCTTTCAATTTTGATATTTCAACATCTGTGTAAAAGGGGTTAAACCTCTTCTGCTTGTCAATGGCTGTGATTTCCATGAAAACATTATCTACAAATCATTATTAATCAATTCTCCCTGAAGTAGAATACCCAAAATGAAACAAGAAGACAAAAATTCATTCCAAAAAGATTACATATTATATGTTAGTACAAAAAATCTTCAATAAGCCTTTAAAAATCTCTCTCTCACTCTTCATAAATTCATTAACCCTTTACCCAACATGAAAAGCAAACAACATTTGCAAACAAAATTCTTGAATAACTAAGTTTTTTCATTTTTTGCCTCAAAAACATAGGTTATGACCCCTCATTGGAACGAGCTCAACAAGCTCGTTCCAAAGAGGGGTCATAACCTATGTTTTTGAGACAAAAAATGAACTAGAGTGCACTGTCACAGTGCCGAAGGTGCGATGATTCGTGCAACGCCAATGGTGTTTTAAAACTCGTTGGTGGCAAAAAAACTCATTGGTGACAAAAAAAACTCATTGTTGACAAGTCCATAAATGTGACAGAAATTATTCAAATGACATACACTATTGAGAGGGTGTAGACATCATGAAGATACACTTGCATACCAAGTATGGTGTCATTCCATCAAGTATTTTAGGAGTTATGGTGTTTTTTAAACTTGTTGGTGACAAACTGAAAGACCGACCGACAGACCGACCGACCAACCAACAGACTGACCGACATTGCCAGATATAGAGCTGCTTGTCGCAGCTAAAAACATAATAAAAATTAATTGGCGATTTTTGTGAATAGCACTGGCCGGTTTTGACCGTTATGTTGGGTAAAGGGTTAATCTTGATTGAGTGCTTCACTAATATTTTCTAAACTTGATAACAAATATTTTAAAATACATGGCCTTTATTGAAATGAGCTCAATGACCCATTTCTATTAAGACATTGCATACATTTGCTAAATTTAAAAAAAGCATGAATAGAATTTCAAAGATATGAATCACATAGAGTTGTCTACCTTTTTTCTTGGTAAAAGCTGTTAATATTATACTTTCTACAAAGAGGTCAAATTACAAGGTGATTATGTAATAAAAAATAATAATTATTAAAATATTTAAAATGATTATGTGTCTTTAATCTTTGGTACTCAAAATATGATGTTAAACAGATCAAAACTGCCTAAGAAACGCTAACCCATCTGCCACTATATCAAAATATCAAATTTTTAACCTACAAATTTTTCCCACAATGCAACCACAGAAAAGTTGCCTTGGAGTGGTCATAATCCATGCATGGACAGTGATGTCCATGCATGCATTTACCGAGGTAATAAAAATCACTGTCATCAACATTTTAATTAATGAAGCACCAGATTGTACCCGGTGATTCATTAATTAAATTTTTGATGATTATTCCTATAATTAGTGTTTGGAATCTAAAATATATTATATTATATATATATATTTTATTGCGTCCATGGAAATATTGCCCACCTGTGGAAAGTGATCAGTCCATGTTGGTCAAACTGTAGGAATTAATGCAATTCAGTTTGGTTTGACAGAGCTTCACAAGCTGTGACAAAGAAGAATGAATTAGTTTAATTCCTTGTTGCATTATGGGAAAAATGTGCTGCTTGAAATTAGGGCTGCACGATATTCAAAACAGAATACCGATATCGGTATTAAAAAAATACCACGGTATACCGGTATATCGAAAACTGTTCAGATATATGAACACTAGTACCACAATCGAGACTCGAGGCATCACCGTCAGAACGAATTAGCACACACAGATGCAGTTCGAAAAACCTTTACCCAACACAGACGATATCAAAATTTATTATTTTCAAAATTAGTTTATCAGATTTTAACCAAAGATTTCAACAAAACTATATCATGTGACCCCTCATTGGAATGAGCTCAACGAGCTCGTTCTATTGAGGGGTCACATGATATAGTTTGTTGAAACTTTTGAAAATTATTTTTTCAACTGCTGAATTTGTATATTACGAGGGCTCAAGCAGACAATTCCTTGGATATAGGGATAATATTATTCATTCGGGGCTACAGTTAAAAAACTCAAGACATCTTGAAAATTAAATTGAGGGTTAATAAATAATGATGATAAACCGATATTTTTGTAATTACACCGGTATTCAATCGATATATTGGTTTGAATACCAGTATATATCGGTTTATCGATATACCATGCAGCCCTACTTGAAATATGGGCATTTTGAAGTCAGTGTGCAGGGGGTTAACCACCTGCATGCAGATGAAATCTCAAAATTTCAAGCTGCCAGCTTTTCCCATGATGCAACTAGGAATATAACCAATTCAGTCTTGTCTGACATAGCTCAATGAGCTCTGTGAAAGAAGACAGAACTTAATAAATCCATTGTTGCATCATGGGAAAAACTGGTGCTTGAAATTTTGTTTTGGCATCAATATGCAGAGTGTTAATGATAACATCAAAATTTTATGGAAGCACATAAACCAATTACTTATTTGCACCTCACGGATTAATGATGCTTTTAACAGTTGAGATGATATCCTCCCAGAAAATTCACTGCAAGTGGATTTTTCTGCCACAATCAGAAATAATCTGTTACACAATAAAGGTAAGTTCCTAGTCCTTAACAAATATACACCTATAAATAGAAGTACACCTCTCATCAAGGTACAACACGTAAACGTGGCCATCATTCATGCATTGATTGCTTGGCTCTCCAAACAATCAAGCATACCTATGAGAGCTCCTAATCAAGACCTTCAGTCAATAAGATGGATTTCCTCAACGCACGGGTCAGAGATACTTTGATGGTGCTGAATGCTGGTTCACCCATCAACTGGAATGCCTAAGATGATGGTGACAGCATTCAGCTCTCCATCAATTATCAACTACAACCTTCCAAGGGTAGTGGTAGCACCTTTCACAGGGCCTTGTCACACACTGGTCCACACCCGAGGAAGGTCCTAGACTCCACACCCAGGATACCTGAAAAGGGCCAAAGAAAACAAGAACAGTAGAAGAAAAAGAGAAAGTCACCATCAGCCAGGCATTGGGATGCTAGACATATGGGAGCAAGGCAGAAGAGGAAAACGGCCAAAACAGAGAAGCAGAAGAAGAGGAAGGTTGTCATTGAATCATCCCCACCATCAACTCCATCCACACCCAGCTGCACTTCCCTTAGGAATTCAGAGGGTGGGGAAGAGTTGGAGGAGGAGACAGAGGTAACAATGGACAACCATCAGAATCTCCAATCAGCCTGGACCAATTGGGCAAAGAATCCATTCTGTCTTTGGCTTCGGAATTTGAGATCCAGGACTCAGAGGAAAGTCCACCATACCTCTTACCACTTGGGGACATCAAAGAATGGCTAGACAACCTCAGCATAGCAGAATACAACAAACTGCAACTGGATTTCGCTCTCTCCACTGAAGATTACATCAAATTCATAAAAAAACATGTTGGCTACTCTCAAAAAAGCATCGACATCGTCAAAACCGAACTCAGTCAACTATAGGAATATAGAGGCCCTCAAAATCCACAACCACAACTAAGATGAAAGAAAAATTAACAACTGCCACAACATCTCCGTCTAAACCACCTCCTCAGAAAAAGACCCAAAGGAGACACAAGTGCTGCTAAGTACCTTAACACTTTCCTCCTTTGACATGCCCGGACATGAAGGAAAATATTCTACAGTTAAAGAGAGTCAAAAGGGGGTTGCTCCACAGTGTCCCTGCACACCTTCCGCATGCAAAACCATTGACCATCATCAACTCCAGGCATACTTAGCATATTCGCAATTGAAAGCTCCAAAACATGTGCAATAAATGAACATCAAGGACAAAATGTTCACATTACGTAACTCTATGTACTATTTATTTATTGGTGTTTAGGCCTAACAAAATAAAAAATCTGTTTCTCAGGCCCTCCCACATGGTCCTTTTGGCTGCCGCATGCTCTCTTTTTATAACCAATTTAAACTTTAAAAAAATAAAAATTAAATGGTTTATGTCTGATATTTTACCCAAGTTAAAAAAATTGATGAATTTGTCCCTTAAGAGCAAGAAGGCTTTGCAATGCTTTAGCATTGCAAAGCCTTCTTGCACTCAAGGGATGAAATACACCACCACCCATGCTATTCTGTAGATTATGAGGCCTAAAACTTGAACCAAGAACATGAACTTTTGATGGCAAAGAAGAAATTACTGAAATAAAAAATAAAATAAAAAACCGCTCGCCCGCATGCAATTTCACAAATAATGGCCTGAGAAAGAGAAGATCTACTTTGAGTGGCCTTAACAACACTTTTGACAGCCAAGATAACCTCATGCCGGACAGTTTTATAGGTTGAGGAAGCTGGAGTACCTGGAGAGAACCACTGGGCAATGGTGAGCAACTGTCATACTCCCCAACATGCTAACTCTGCACAAGCAGAGTTAACATTGGTTCAAGACAAGTGCACCATCGACATGCATTGTGTATGCCTTAGTACACAACGCCACCACACCCTCATGTGGGCAATCTGTATGAAGTGCCTTGCCCAAGGAAACAATGCAGTTATCCCTGGTGAGGGTAGAACTGTGGACATTTCAGTTCAAAGTCCACTGCTGTAACCACTGAGTCACCATGCTCCTTCCATGTACTGGTTTTACCACAATGTAATCCAGTGATTTTGTTGCACATCATTATGCACGAATTTAATATTCAAAGACACTAATTCCATATACAGGTTTTGCCACAATGCAATCCAGTGATTTTGTTTGTATTGTCACCTCTCACTTTTATGTCTGTCCAGTCCAAACCTGGACTGCATGACAGTAACTGGGTTTTGTTGGTTTAACTGGAAAAAAAAAATTACATCCGTACAGTCCATGTTTGGGCCAACACCTGCAAGCAAGACCAGTGAATGTAAGCAGATAACCAGAGGTCTGGGTTCAAATTTTTCACAAATATACAACCACACCTGGGGGCTGTTTCTGGAATGTTATTGATTGATCACGACCACTTTTAAAGTATGTGTTTAATGGTCAGTTAAAGGGTCAGGTGCGATGGTACATAGGGCATCTCTAATGAGTCACGATTTAATATGAGTTCACAAAATTTGAACTGAGCAGATGTTTACTGAGGCTCGGATCAATTTCAGTGGACAAAATTCAGAAAGATAACATCAAATTGTGACAAATTTGAGATTTGTTTCATCACATGATGTGTAATTTTAGCCCTCTACCTAGAGCTATGACTAAAACTGACCAATGCTATTCTCCAAAATCACCAACCTAATTTGATTATTTTCTCATTTTTTTGTCTCTCATTGAGCTCATGCCAATGAGGGATCATAAGCTGTGTTTTCGAGACAAAAAAAAGACAAATTTTAATTATTCCACAATTATATTTTGCAAATGTTGACAGCTGATCATGTTAAGTATACAGTTAATGAAATAATGATCTCAAAAGCATAGAAAACTAAAATCAGTTTTACTTCCGAAACCAAAACACACACAATATCATGACAATACATCAGCTTCTGGTATCACGATTATTAGACGTGCCAATATTTCCATAATGGGATATTCGACTGTGATTATGTGATAAATTGTGAAAACACATTTGTCTTAACCCTTTACTCAATGCAGACGATTTCAAAATTTTTTATTTTAAATATCATTTTTTAAATTTTTTCAAAAACTTTCAACAAAACCATATCATGTGACCCCTCTTTGGAACGAGCTCAACGAGCTCGTTCCAAAGAGGGGTCATATGATATGGTTTTGTTGAAATTTTTCGAAAAATAATACTTTTTCAGCTGCTGAATTTGCATATTACGCGGGCGGATGTGGGCGTTTCATTGGGTAAAGGGTTAAACAGAATTCTCTGTGTATTCAAGTAAACACCAAGTGAATAAAGGATGCAATAGCCAATGGACCCTGTATGCATAAATTATTGAGTAAAGAGTAAAGAAAACCTAAATAACTGGATCCTCTAGCCCTGTAAGGCTGCAGAAATAAATAATTATTAAATATCCATCCATGGTATGGTTTTTGCCAATCACTCTTCATCACAGGATCACAGTCAGTGGTTTTCCGATTCGGTATCAGATGGCCGGTTTCAAAATGTGGCCAACACAGTATAATATCTGTCGAGTTCAGCAATGTTACCATATTCATTTCTAACAATACTTTGTGTTTGAAAATAAATAATTTCACACAACTCGATTCTGTAACACTATTTTTAATCAATTCAGATCACACTGTTACTTTAACACTATTTCACTGCATGATTTGCAGCTTTTGCTGTATTTTCTGTGCATATAACATGGAAAATAAAATAAATAAATAATCTCAGATGAAAATCTAGTCCAGTCTCAACAGCAGGTTATTTTATTTACACTTGGGTTGATCTTTCATGTAAAAGGTGAATTTTGATAAAGACATGAAATCAATAGATCATTATGATCTGGTAAGTAACATTCCGGCCTGCTAACAATATCCACTTGCAAGATCAAACTAGTTGCCAAAGGCCGTTCATTCGAACTGACTTTCTGTTCTTGTCAATGAGAAGTAATATGACAAACCAGATTCCTTCAGTATCATAAACAAGAGGCCCCAGGGGGCCTGAGGGCAATACCTGACATGGTAGTCTAAATATCAAACCAAGGACTTGACTTGAATAAGCTGCATATGCCCCTCCTAAGAAAAGCATATACCAACTAGATGAAGGGATTGTGCCCACTCAATACACAGGATTTTCTTTCTATTTTCAGTTCCTGCACTTTTACGTCCCAAAATTGAGAAATAAATGCATAAAACAGATTTTTTTTTATTTTTGTTCGGAAATTTTCAAAGTCCCAAACAAAATATTTTCAGACCAAAATTTTTTTTTCTTCTTAAAACTGACCAAAATGCATAAAAAAACCAAAAAACTAATTTTCAGATATTGGTCCAAAATTTCTAAGTTCACCTGGCCCCCAAATTTTCAGTGTAAAAAAAAAAATTTTGTCTTAAAATTGATCAAAACGCATAAAAATCCAAAAAAATTTTTTCGGATTTTGGTCCAAAATTTGTAAGTCCCACATGGGCCCCAAATTTTCGGTGTAAAAAAAAAAAATTTTTTGTCTTAAAATTGACCGAAACGCATAAAAAAACAAAAAACTCATTTCTGGATTTGGGTCCAAAATTTCTGAGTCCGGACTGGGACCCCAAATTTTCAGCCTAAATATGAACCCAGGGACTTGGCTTGAACAAACCTGAATCTCACCCCTAAGCATGCTGCATACCAAATATCAAAAGATTCTTATTGGTAGATCTGAAGAAGAAGATGTTAAAAGAATATTCCTCATACTGCACAAATTTAAACATTTGGGCTCCCATAGGGAACCTGAATATGGACCGAGGGATTTGATTTCAACAAATATGTGAATCAATGTTCCAAAGATGTTATATGTAAGATATGAAAGCTTTTGGAGCAGTGGTTTGAAAGCAAACGATTCTTGAATTTTTTCCCACTGCCCACAGTGTTAAAAAATGCTAACTCTGCATTTTTCTAAAGTCCTGAAAAAGTACCTTATGACAAAACTGATGGCAATTTTTTTTACCTTTCCTTTCTGTTGGTCCCAAGGAAGCCTCACACCAAATGCTAATTCTCAGTGCTGTGTAGTTTTGGAGATATGGACGTTTTCGTTTTTTTCTATTTTTGGCTCCTGAGGTTCCCACGGGGTCGCAGGAAAATTTTGGGGGGCATAAATCAAGTACTTATAACCCAATAATACCTCATATTAAATTTGGTTGAAATTGGCTTTTTGATTCAGAAAATAGAAATTTTGGGTGGGGCAAAAATTCTTGCCCCTCTCAGAACAAAGGCAAATATTGCCCGTCAAACTTCTCTTGAACAAACTTGAGTCTACACCTCAAATGGAAGCTGCATACCAAATATCAAGTCTCTGCTACTGCTGGTTCATGAGAAGATTTTTTTAAATTTTGTGCATTTTGGCCCCACCCCCCTCCACAATATGAGCAGAAACCCAATTTGAAGAAAAACCCAAATGCCCCTATATAACCACTACTCATGTGAATTTTCATTGAACTGCAGCCAGTGGCTTGGGAGAAATTGACCCAAATACCAACTTCACGACGTACGACGGACAAAAAGTGATCAGAATAGCTCACCCTGACTTTCAGTCAGGTGAGCTAAAAAACCCTTTATTTATTAACTGGTATGGTGCTGGAAGCCCATTTTTGGGCTTTATTCTGAAGTGCAGGTACCACCAACTTCAAGGATTCATATTCTGTGGATGTGCTTCATATTATCTTTGAAGTATAACTATTTGATCTGCATGTCTTTGCCTTGTTACAATTTGTGGGAGAGTGCCTATAGGCACTCTCCCATAAATGGTAACAACGCAAAGACATGTGAACAAATTTTAACGGCCATAAATAATTTAGCATCTGCCAGTAAAACCTCACTGCAAATACCAAACAGATTTGCCTATTTGCAGTATTGCTTGTTTTCTTATTGGGGTTTAATGACACTTTCAATGGCCAGGGTCATATTATGTCAGACAGTGTTATGCTTGGAGAAAGTCAGCCTGAATACCTGGAGACAACCAACAAGCATTGGCAAGAAACTGGCAAACTGCACAAACAGGGTTAACAGCAGTTGTTGACAAGTGCACCATCAAAGTGTAGTACGGTTTACTACACAGTTTTATCTGGCCATCAGGATTAAGTGACTTGCCCAAGGATGCAATGCAGATGGTTTGGGTCAGGATCGAACCGTTAACCTTTTAGTGCTCTAACCAAAGTGCTACCGCATATCCATCCACTTGCATTAGATAATATTAGTTACACGGTCTACTGATGCCCAAAGATGATATTTAGGGAGTCTGATAATTCCATATTAGGCAAGAGTGATGCTTGAGTTAAAAAGTTGTTTTGTGACCTAATATGGTATATTTTTTTATTAGGGTTTAATGACACTTCCAACAGCCAGGGTCACATTATGTTGTGCAGTTTTATAGGTGGAGGAGACCAGAAAACCACCAAGCAGGGGTGCATGATCATCAGACTCCTCAGCATACTAACTTGGGGCATCCAGGGTTTGCAATGGTTGAAGATAGTGCACCATCAACGTGCAGTATGCCTTAGTACACAGTACCGCCACACTTCCACATGGACAATCGGGATTAAGTGCCTTGCCCAAGGACACAATGCAGCTACCCCCTGGCAGGGATGAAACCATGAACCTTTCGGTTTGAAGTCGAATGCTCTAACCACTGAACTGCCATCCTTCCAATATGGTATTGGAATAATAATAATATACAGTGTATGGCTGCACATTATTCTAAGCTGGATACTGATCTCGGTAATAAAAAAAAATATACCAGCATATCAAAAGACTGTTCAGATATTTGTTGGGTAAAGGGATATTATTATTCATTCGAGACTACAGTGAAAACTCACGACATCTTGAAAATTAAATTGTGGGTAAATAAATAATGATAGACCAAATTTTTTGTAATTACACTGGTATTCAATCGATACTGGTTTGATTACCAGTATGTATCGGTCTATTGATATACCATGCAGCCCTAATGCAGTGTCGGTAAATTGCATATTGGGAGAAAGCAAAGCTTCTACCTAATATGGACTTGAATAACACCATATATTATAATATTAGAATGTTCCTTTTCATTTTCTATCAGTCGATAGTACCTGAGTTTGTGTGATTTCTGAAATAAAACCTGAAGCAGCGAAGCTGCTGAAGGTTTTATTTAAAAAAATCACACAAACTCAGGTACTATCGACCGATAGAACATGAAAAGAAACGTTCTAATTATTGTATTATGCTGAACAAAAATGACTTTCATTGTTAAGCGTTAACTGCAATCAATCTTGTAACAAGCATATAGTCGAATCCAAAAACATGACATCATTTCGAACGAATGACGTCTCTTCGAAAATGACTTGTCACAAGTGCCGTCACTTTGGGAGTTTCTATATCAACAAATGCCAATGTTTACAACTGCATCATGCTGTTCATGTTATAATTCATTGTCAATGCTTGTGTGAAAAGTGATTTAAATTAATGGAATATAAATTCACGTTTCTCGGACGACAACAGTTCATAGAATTAAGCGAAGCGAAACAATTTATTTTGAACTTGAGGTGGAGGCTCAGTAAGGTCGAGGAGTACTAAACTTGTGGAAATATAATTGATTGAAGTCATAACTGAGACTCATATTCAGGATTCACTGAAGTGGTGAACAATACATGAGTGAGTTTTTTAATATTTCTGATTCTTTTGAATTCATTGTTTGCAGTTAAAATTGAAAACACACCCACTGAAGATGATATATTTGTTGGTAAGTTTGTGTCTACCGGTGTTGAAAAAAGTTAAACGGACACAGAGCCAGCATTTGATGTTGAGAAATTCCAATCGACGCTGATCAGTGGAAGTGGCGCTTACATTTTCTTCGTTCTCTTGTCTCCAGGGAAAAACGTTCCGATAGTACCCGTGTTTTGCCCCATAACTCCAGTACTATGACTTTTAGAAGGTGTCAAATTGACCAATCATGGCTGATGTTACAAACGTGAGCCATAATAAACCATATTAGATCACTAACAAACTTGTAACAAAATATATGATTACTTTTTTAGCATGAAGAAGTTAATCTGCTAACATTTTGATAGACAAATGAATGAAGGTGAGGTTACTATTGAATGCCATCAGTAAATAGATTCCGACTGACTGTATATACAGTGGAACCCTGTTAATTGAATAGCCACTTTGCCAATGAAAATTATTCAATTAACAGGAGTATTCAATTAACAGGGATTGTGTCACTTTCTGTATTCTAAAGATAAACTTAGCATTTATTCTATTATATCTTGTTTGACAGAGCTCCATGAGCTCTGTCAAACAAGATATAATATATTAAATGCCCGTATTGGATGCACGGAGGCCAAATAGGTCTATAAACAAAGGAAAACTGTGGAGAGTCAGGGTAATTTCTTGACAGGTTGCAAAATTTTTTATTCAAATAACAGGAGTTTACTCTATAATTATATTCAATTAACAGGTCAAATTTGTACTGGAGGTATGGCAAATGGTTTTGTTTAGGGAAATTATATTCAATTAACCCTTTACCCACCGTAACGGCCAAAACCGGCCAGCGCTATTAACAAAAATCACCATCCAATTTTCATTATTTTTTTCACTTTTTGTCTCAAAAACATAGCTTATGACCCCTCACTGGAATGAGCTCAACAAGCTCATTCCAATGAGGGGTCATAAGCTATGTTTTTGAGACAAAAAATGAAAAAAATTAGTTATAGAAGAATTTTATTTGCAAGTGTAGTCTGCCTTTTGTGTTAGGTAAAGGGTTATCAGGGTTATTCAATTTAGAGATATCCAATTAACTGGGCTCCACTGTAGTTTATATGCAGCTTGTACTTGACATTTCAAAACCAATGAAATTCATAAATACTTATTGGAGGGAAGATAATATATCCTAGGATAATATTTAGGAACATGTGGCTGAAAGAGATTAAGTCCAGATGCAGACTTGCAGCACATTTCATACAGCCAATATCTGGACTTCTAGCACTGAATCCTAATGAAGGTATATAAGTTCTATTTATCAAAGATATGCACACAGGATTTCCATATTACTGTATGATTCTAGTTGCCTCACAAAGTTCTTGGTGTTTTATAGACCTTCATCTCGTAACTCATGATACACCTTCTGCATTGTTCCTGATAGTTCTTTGAATGTCGGTCGAACATCTTTACTGGAAAATTGAGAAAGTAAGAAATAAATCATCAATTTACTTTTAGTTTCAGTGAAACTTATGCAGACTGTTAACAGTTTACCCAGCATAATGGCCAAAACTGGCCAGCGCTATTCACAATGAAAGTGTCAATGACACTGTAGCTTAACTTGTGTGTTGTGTTTGATGAAAAGGATAATGTTCAATGTTTATGAAAGGATTATGAAATAAGACAAGAATTGTGATAATTGGGAATATGTTCATTTCTGTTCCCTGTATGCTATGTTTTTGATAAAAATAATATGAGGTGTACACTATACTAAAGAGCTGAGGGGTGGGTTAATGTGATCTCACAGTTATTGTATGTGGCCCTCACAGTTGACGTTTATCGACGAAAGTTACCAAGTTACAGTGAAATTATTCCAAAATGAGTCATCCTATCAAGTTACATTGAAATTCTTTCATAAATATGGCCTGTAGACTGTGCTAAAGGTTTTCGGGCTTCGGGCCCCTGTAGCCGTCAGTTTCCCAATTGCGTCCAAAGGGGACGTTCTCATCTAGACATTATATGAAGTCAACCTACCAAGTTACAATGAAATCCCTTCAATAATATGATCTGTAGACTGTGATAAAGGTTTTTGGGCTTTGGACTCGGGCAGCCATCATGGTTGAATGATCGCAACCAAAAGGGGACATTCTCATCTGGGCTTCATCTGGAGTGATCCTACAAAGTTACAATGAAATCCCTTGATAAATATGACCTGTAGACTGTGCTCAAGGTTTTCGGGCTTCGGGCCCCTGAAGCCGTCACAGTTGACCAATCATGACCAAAAGGGGATGTCATCATCTAGACATTATATGGAGTCAAACTTACAGGTTACAATGAAATTCTTCCATAAGTATGACCTATAGACTATGCTAAAGGTTTTGGGGTTTTGGGATCGGGCAGCCATCAAGGCTGAATGATCGCGACCAAAAGGGGACGTTGTCATCTAGACATTATTTGGAGTCATCCTACCAAGGTACAATGAAATTCCTTCATAAATATCACCTGTAGACTGTGCTAAAGGTTTTTGGGCTTCAGGCCCCTGTAGACGTCACAGTTGCCTAATGGTGTCCAAAAGGGGCTGTTCTCATCTAGACATTATATGAAGTCAACCTACCAAGTTACAATGAAATCCCTTCATAAATATGACCTGTAGACTGTGCTAAAGGTTTTCACGCTTCGGGTTCGGGCAGACATCATGGTTGAATGATCGCAACCAAAGGGGACAATCTCATCTGGGCATCATCTGGAGTGATCCTACGAAGTTACAATGAAATCCCTTCATAAATATGACCTGTAGACTATGTTCAAGGTTTTCGGGCTTTGGGCACCTGTAGCCATCACAGTTGACCAATCAAGACCAAAAGGGGATGTCATCATCTAGGCCATAAATATGACCTTTTGCCTATGCTAAATGTTTTTGGGCTCGGGCACCCATCAAGGCTGAATGATGGCAATCAAAATGGGATGTTCTCATCTAGACATTATTTGGAGTCATCCTACCAAGTTACAATGAAATCCCTTCATAAATATGACCTGTAGACTGTGCTAAAGGTTTTCGGGCTTTGGGCCCCTGTAGCCATCACAGTTGCCCAATCACGTCCAAAAGGGGACTTTTTCATCTAGACATTATATGAAGTCAACCCACCAAGTTACAATGAAATTCCTCAATAAATATGACCTGTAGACTGTGCTAAAGGTTTTCGGGTTTTGGGCTCGGGCAGTCGTCACGGTTGGCAGATCACGCCCAAATGGGGAAATTCTCATCTAGATCCTACAAATAATATGACCTGTAGACTGTGCTCAAGATTTCCCGGCTTCAGACACCTGTAGCCATCACAGTTGACCAATCACGGCCAAAAGGGGATGTCATCATCTAGGCATTATATGGAGTCAACCTAACAAATTGCACTGAAATCCATCCATAAATACGACCTATAGACTATGCTAAAGGTCTTTGGGCTCGGGCAGCCATAAAAGCTGAATGATCGCGACCAAAAGGGGATGTTCTCATCTAGACATTATTTGGAGTCATCCTACAAAGCTACAATGAAATCCCTTCAGAATTATGACCTGTAGACTGTTCTAAAGGTTTTTGGGCTTCGGGGCCCTGTAGCCGTCACAATTGCCCAATCGTGTCCAAAAGGGGGCGTTCTCATCTAGACATTATATGAAGTCAACCTACCAAGTTACAATGAAATCCCTTCATAAATATGACCTGTAGACTGTGCTAAAGGTTTTTGGGCGTCGGGCTCGGGCAGCCATCATGGTTGAATGATCGCAACCAAAGGGGACAATCTCATCTGGGCATCATCTGGAGTGATCCTACAAAGTTACAATGAAATCCCTTCATAAATATGACCTGTAGACTGTGCTAAAGGTTTTCGGGCTTCGGGCCCCTGTAGCTGTCACAGTTGCCCAATCACGTCCAAAAGGGGACTTTCTCATCTAGACATTATATGAAGTCAACCCACCAAGTTACAATGAAATTCCTCAATAAATATGACCTGTAGACTGTGCTAAATGTTTTCGGATTTTGGGCCCGGGCAGTCGTCACGGTTGGCAGATCATGCCCAAATGGGGAAATTCTCATCTAGACATCATAAGGAGTCATCATACCAAGTTACAATGAAATCCCTCCATATTAAACATGACCTGCAGACTGTGCCAAAAGTTTTTGGGTTTCGGGCTTGGGCAGCCATCACGGTTGACAGATCATGCCCAAAAGGGCGTTCTCATCTAGGCATTATACAGAGGCATCATACCAAGTTATAATGAAATCCCTTCATAAATACGACCTGTAGACTGTGCTAATGGTTTTCGGGTTTTGGGCTCGGACAGCCATACTGGTTGACAGGTCGCAACCAAAAGGGAACTTTCTCATCTAGACATGACCTCAAACCTGCATATGAAATTTCGTGACGATCAGACAAGAACTGCGGGGTGTAGCCTGTGCTAAAGGAAAGTGTGAACAGACTCACAGACGAACAGACTTCTGCACGCGTGATGGCAATAGCTTATCTTGACTTTGTCAAGTTAAGCTAAAAATTGCCAATTAATTTTTCATTATTTTTTTCATTTTTTGTCTCAAAAACATTCGTTATGACCCCTCTTTGGAATGAGTTCATCGAGCTTGTTCCAATGAGGGGTCATAACCTATGTTTTTGAGACAAAAAACGAAAAAATTACTTATTCAAGAATTATTTTTGCAATTTGCAAGTGTTGTCTGCTTTTCATGTAAGGTAAAGGATTAAATCAAACCCAAAACACACATGATATAATAATTTGTTATTTTAATTATCCTTTTTTAATTTTTGTAAAAAGAATTAACAAAACCATACCATGTGTCCCCTCATTAGAACAAGCTTGTACCAATGAGGGGTCACATGATATGGTTTTGTTGAAATTTAAAAAAAAAACGTTTTTTCAACTGCTCAATTTGAAAATTACATAGGTGGATGCAGCTGGTTCACTGAGTAAAGTGTTAACAATTTAGTGTTATTGTTTAGAATTGTAAGATAAATATTAACCACTATTGGGAGCACGGTGGAGTTTTGGTAACCAGTTCTCGTCAGATCACCGAAGTTAAGTAATGTCGAGCCCGGTTAGTGCTTGGATGGGCGACCATCTGAGTGATTGATTCGGATTCCCACATTGTGTCCTTGGGCAAGGCTCTTAACCCCGAATGACCACATGGGTGCACAATGATGCCATGTAGTAAGGTATGCATGTCTTCAACCAATCTAACCCTGCCTGTACTGCAGTGTGGAGTTATGATGTTGGGGAGCCAGCAGCTGCTCGTCGTTGCTTGGTGGTTCTCTCCGGGTACTCCAGCTTCCTCCACCTGTAAAACTGTGCCCGACACGATATGACCTTGGCTGTTAAAGTGTTGTGAAAATTGTCACTATTGTGTTTATGTATAAAATGTTGTATCAGAGTCTTGCTCTTGTTTCTAAGGCCATATCTCGACTCGTCGAGATATGGCCTTAGAAACAAGAGCTCACCTCTGATACAACATTTTGTACATAAACATAATGGTGATAATATATATGTATCCCACCATCTCATGCTACTCTTGTTACATTCAGTGTTTGTCTAGCTTCCTATGTTGTTTTCTAGCTCTCTCTCCCAAGTCCAACTGGCTTCTAGCTCTTCTAAGGTCTTCCCACAGGACTCCAAGAGAGCTGCCTCCATGAGAGAGCTTTGGTTTGGAGGAAAGAAAAATTTGGAGCTGATTTTTCAATGAGTCACATGACATGGTTTTGTTAAAAAATTTTGAAAAATGTCTTTTCAACTACTCGGTTTGTAAATTATGCAGGCAGATGCAGCTGATTCATTAGATATTAAAGGGTTACTGTATTTTATTAAGCCTCTCTTCTTGAATCTGCAGGATAGATGTACTGGCTCAGTTAACTCTTGACTTGACACAAATATAAGATGAAATTTTTTGAATTGTAAAAATTGCACAAAAGTTCGCAAAGGGCATAGGCAGTCAAATGAGGTATATTTTTTCCTCCCCACTTCATTTCACCTTGTGTTGGTTTAAGATTGTGTATCCCCCACATTGAAGGTCTTGGCTCTTCCCTAGGGGAACAAAACCTGTGTGTGCCAACTTGGGCACCCTGAATAAACTCTTTGAAGGCTTAAGTACCCCAGGGGTGTAAGTTCCAGCGAGTCAAAAAGCAGGAATATTAATAACAGCGGTAATATACGTCAAAAGGGGTCAAAAAGCCAAAATAATCACACCTGATGCAATTATAACTAGTCTCTGTAAGACTCAGACTCACCCCAGGCTAATCTGGGCTCGTTCGAGCCCAGATCGGCCTGAGGTGAGGTCGAGTCATGCGAAGAGTAGTACATAACATGTCGGCTTCACCTGTGGCACAACGGCTGATTTAGCTGTAATAGCAGACAGTTCATCGCTAAATTCAATGGAAAAGAATGAAACACCTCAGACATAGCGTAAAAATCACAGTAACAAGAGATTGTCCCTCGGAAGTGACTATGCCCCCGACGTGGCAATCATCTTGATCTGTGACCTTGACCTCCATCAAATAGAAAAAAAATTTGTGCGTGACACATCATCTCCCCATAAGCAACATGTATACCACATTTCAATAAAATCCAAAGAAGCATCTCAGAGTTATGGAGCGAGCACAAAAATCTTCCCGACAGACAGTTGACCTTGATCTGTGACCTTGACCTCCATCGAACAAAAAAAAATTTATGCGCAACACATCATCTCCCCATAAGCAACATGTATGCCAAGTTTCAACAAAATCCAATGAAGCATCTCAGTTATGGAGCAGACACAAAAATTTTCCTGACAGACAGGTGGATGGAAACAACAAACACTATATGACCCCCAAAAAAATTTTTCTGAGGGCATAAAAATCAGAGTACAAATAACTCTACTACAACAAGAATATTCATGTTCCTGAGCATAGACTAGAAATTGCAGAAAACAGTAATGAAAACCTGGAATTTCCGGAAAAAGCCGGAAAACTTACATCCCTGGTACCCAGAATGTGAAGGAATAACTATAGCAAAATGACAGCCAACATATCATGGTAAGAGTACATGAACTAGTTGTAGGTATTTCAGGCATGCATGTATTATGGTTGACAATCCCTTCCATGGCTGCAACACTGCTTTTTGCCTTAAAAACATAATCTGTGATCACTAATTGGAATGAGCTCCACAAGTTCATTGCAATGAGGATTCAAAAGCTATGCTTCTGAGGCAAATTTGAGGCACAAATTGAAAAAATAATTAAATTTGAAGGGCAAATTGCCTGAATAGCACAAACTCTTTTTTCTGTTACATTAAGTAAAGGGTTAACCCCTTCAGAGTTCCTGCAGGCAAGAACCGATAAAATTTAAGTCAATTGTGTCAAAATAACAAAGTCTTTTCTACAGAGGTTACCAGATGACTAATTATTATTATCATGGCACTTGTTTAATCAATCAACATGCTCTAATAGCATCAGTGGACTATGCGATATTAGGTTATTCAATGGGGAACCAGCTATCGGATTGAGTCCATACACTGCCAGTGACCATGTATGAACCGAACCCACACACACCCTCTGCTGGGTGCCATTTTGTTTCCGAATTAATTTCCCCACCTCAAGTTTTCACCTATTTTTGTGCAAATAAAAGACAGTTCCTTGATAAATATTCAAAATGAAGAGATTCAGATCTTTTAATTTATTATTAATTTGTTTTGTGGCATGATCAGGTTAAACAGTGCTTAGATTGGTGACCTTAGTTAATGGACCTCAACCATGAAAGTAGACCTTTTATTTGGTATTCTAACAGAGGTGATGTGATCACCAATAACAACAGCTGATGTTTACAAAAGCCAGTCTAAAATGCTCACTTTGATCACATTGTTTACAAGGAAATTAAAGTGGGTTAGAAGGAGGAAGCAGAAGAGAAATAAGAGTGTTAGCGTTAAGGGATTAGAGACACATGTCATCTTGTACATGTGCCCATATTGCAATGATTATCATCAAATACACTCTGAAAAAGAATATCTGTTTCTCGATCCACACATACACAGAACGACATGTGTGTTGAATGGGTTAATCAATGTGGCACGAGTGCCAGCGTGGAAGGATGCCACAGGCCTCGACTTTTATCCTTCTGCGATGGCGCAAGTGCCATATCGATTAACCCATTCACACGTGCGTGTCGTTCTGTTTCTTACATGCCCTCATGTCTATAAAAACAATTATCAGAAGGACACACAGCAATTCATTTGACAAATATCAACAAAAAGAACACATTTTATCACCAAACAAATTTCCGAGGGAAACCTGTGTTACTATTTGGTCCTCTGAGTTCCAATGAGTTCATGTGCCAACTGGCACATAGACCAATTGGAACTCAGGGGATGATTTTCAGCTACCACTAGCAATTCAAATTGTAATTGCGTTGCATGATTTGCACAAAATTCCAGTGAAATTTCACTTTTATTTAAAAATAGTCTGTCAACGATTTCCATTCCACACATATGTGTGGAACAGATTTTCATTTTCCACATGGTTTAGTATTGGTGTAGATGGAGATTTCTTAGAACAGACGTGTCATAAAGTAGGCTTAAAATTATGTTGAAAAACAACTGAAGAGCTTCCCTCAAAAAAGACCTCCTAGGTTAGTTAGAATTTTTGACTGAAATTTGGTGACATATTCAGCACTCCTGGAAGCCATCAATTGTGTGAAGAAATGACAGTCATATGTATGTATTCTTACAAACACGAGAACAGATGGAATCATATCTACCAGTATTAAACTAAAAGAATACACATTTTTCATCAAGAATCTTCTTCATGTTTGTGGGGGTATACACAACTTAAGATTTTCTTCTCAATTGGTAGAATATGTACCGAAGATAGGAATTTCCAAGTATCAGATGTTTAAGTTTTTATTTTTTGTGAAATTAATGAAAAACAGAAATTCTGATGTCATCTGTTTAAAGATAAGAGTAATATGACATGGGAATTTGGGACATCGCACTGTGTAACTGTCATGTGATATATTAAAATAGAATGACTGAGAGATACTATAGTCTGTTTCGAATTGCATGAGCATCGTCTTTCGGTAGTAACAGAATGACATCACACTTTAAAATCAAGACTATAGATCACACTTCAACACAGTTTTAACTTTAATATTGGTCATGCTTGATACAGTAAGTGAAACATGCTTCCATGATAATCAAAATATTTATTTTTCGAACTCAGGATAGTTTGAGGAAGTGATTGTATAGAGAGTAATCATTTGATTGGACTGGTTACGTGAAATAATTCATGAGAGGTGAGGGACGTCGTACAAACACGAGTACGCGAATGCGCATGAGTGTTTTACAATATACAGTTAAAAGTAGAAGTGCTGTCATGAACTGTGCGCTTATCTAGGCTTAATTGCGCATATGAATTGCACGCAATTGCCATATCGAATGGCATCCAAAGCATGGCAGGTTCTCCTGGTTACTCATAGTACGGGCAATGTTTCTGCCAATGGACCTCCGGGTTACCCGGAGGTCCATTGGCTGAAACATTGCTTGTGCACAGGCCATAATTACAGAATTTGATAGCCTTACTATGGTCAAATCCCGTAGATTAACGCGCACATCGACGTGCTATTTGAGCGCAATTCAGGACAGGACTTTTAGTTTTAACTGTAGTCCCTCGCCTCAAATGAATTGTTTCACATAACCAGTCCAGTCAAGCGATTACTCTGTTTATTACGTTTCATTATTAACGATAATTATATTATTTATCCCTTTACCTAGTGTAACGGCCAAAACCGGCCAGCGCTATTCTAAAAGATCGCCAATTAATTTTCTTTATATTTTTCATTTTTTGTCTCTAAAACTTAGGTTATTTTGACCCCTCATTGGAACGAGCTTGTTCCAATGAGGGGTCATAACCTATGTTTTTGAGACAAAAACGGAAACAATAGTTATTCAAAAAATGTTTTTGGAAGTGTCGTCTGCTTTTCATGTTAGGTAAAGGGTTAAAAAAAAAAAAGAAATGAAGTCCCCATTGCACCCATGGCAAAGCCGTCTTCGTTTGCGCGCACGGATACATGACACAATTGTTGAATACATAATTCACTTGTGAAGTTATCATTTATAATCAAACCTAGAAATCCCAGTAAATCACACTTTGGAAAGTAATAAACATCAAATATACACCTTTAGTTGACATAAAACTAAGCGTAGTATTCAATGACAAGTCACAGATTATTAATAATGTCAATTTATGTGTGTTGGAAATGAATAGAAAATCCTGCAAACCTTTCAACCAGTGAGTATTTTCCTGCTTCATAAAAATATTATTTACAGATGAGGAATAAGTACCGGGTATTGATTCAAAGTTGAGTTGTGACAATAAGGGGAAAAAATTCTGATTTACGATTTTATAAGTATACTGTTCAAAAAAAGAAATGCAAAACGGGTATAATCACAGTAACTTGGCAAATTTTGTAGAATAAAGTGATGAAGTGTGGCTGAAGATATGGTTAACGACATATTGTGGTGGTCTAAACATTATGTAATATTTTGGACACTGGGGTATAATTTCGGCCACCGTCACCCCACAAATATTGGAAATTAGCAAAACAAAGTTTCCATTGAGTGAATACTGATCATGAAGTTGCATGCTCTGAGCAGGCGAGCAGAGCATGTGGGGGTATAAATTGAAGTGGAAATTGATTGGAATTTGGACAGCATTAAAGGGATATTGCTCATGCAATATGCCACATTTGACCGAAGCTCAGAGAAATAATGCCATTGGCCGCTTGGAAACGGCCGAATCAGCTTCGAATGTAGCCAGAGTGTTCAATGTCTCACTGAGCACCATAACTCACCTGTGGAACCGCTTCCAAATTCAGGGGACAATGCAGGACCTTCCAAGATCCGGGAGACCCCGAGTGACCACCCCAGCTCAGGACCGATACATCTGGTTACGTCATTTGTGGGAGTGAACAACCACAGCGACCTCTAAAGCGGCAACACTACCAGGTTGGCAGAGGATTTCAGATCAGACTGTTCGCAACCATCTAAACGGGGCAGGTCTGCATGCTAGACAGCCAGTTCGTGGCGTCTGTCAGGGCAAAGCCAGTCTAAAAGGGAGGAGGCCCCCTCTCCCTACTTTCAAGTTCAAATATATGAATATATATTTCTTCTCTCTATGTTGTAAGCACACGTTTTAATTAGATAATTAACCTAAAGCAATTCACAGTGGGATACTCTGCCATATTACAAGTCAGCATAAAATGTTTTCATGCTATCTAAAGTCAATTAATATCAAAGTGACCGACACTTTCAATCATCACAGCTATCAAGTATATTATTTCTTGAGATATGCTTGATAGCACATGCATTGGCGCAAGGTGATTTTATGTTAAGAAATGTCATTTGCCATGTTTAGGCATCTTGACATTTTGCTATCTGACCATCACAAGACGAGATATAAAGTGTGGGAAACAAGCTATTTCAAGAAGACTTGGGTTCCAACCGTTGAGGAGTGAGACTTGGGTTTGGCCGAATAGGAGACGCTACATAGGGTCTCGTACGAATGGAATTGCTGGGCAATCCACGAAGCTCTGTTCTATGCCGCTATTATCAGATTAGGTGGATGTAGCAGGGCTACAAGCCCGAAATTAGAGAGTAGATTACGAACCCAAGTAACAGATAAGTTTAGATGTCATTAGCGAGGATCAACTCACACCTGTCTCAAAGTGTAGGTTGTTGTATTGTGGTATTAACCCTTAGGAACACAGAGGTTTATCACGTAGTAGCCTGTTTTAGTACCAGAGTGTTTTGAGTATCAACTCAAGGTCGACAGTGACAATCCGTGCAAGCTCAAAAGCGCATATTGAAGTTCTGAGTTCTGCATGAACTGTGTGAATTTCAAAGGATAGGAACATTGAAGGAGAGTTCTATCAAAGGACAAATGTATAAGGCATGTGACATAGATTTGCTAAACTAGCCGGCAGAGTGGATAAACTGAATCAAATCAAAACTATGTTGCCAAAAGGTAATTAACATTGCCAGTCGGGATCCCCCAGCAGTCAGAGCTGCAGATGTGCACAGATGCAAAAGATTAAGACTCAGTGTTTTAAGCTTCTGTTGCGAGCTCGCGACAGTGACATTTTGAGAGTGTACTATAGCGCCAGTATAGGGCTATGAATAGACTGAATTGATGAAAAACTATTTAACCTCTATGATAAGGCATTGATATGTGTTGAGCAAATTGTTAAATGTGTTGAATATGGAATGAGTTAATTGTGAATGTAAATAAAAGAATTGTTGTTACTTTAATCATTGTTTCCTTTCCGCAGCCTGAAGTTATTAGGAATCACACCCAATGAAGAGCAAACCTATATGTCGAGTTCACTCGGCAGGGAAGAAAATCATAGTGCGGTCCCAACTCAGCTCTGTGAGCCGAGTTTGGCCCATGCCCGGATTCCGACCCTCCTTGTTGGCTCGTCCCCCAATATTTTTAATGGCGAGGCTAAACAACCCCATGTCACCCCTCCCATGTGGATAGAGGTGTTCTGACATAAACTGCCAAGGCTTACCAGGATTTCTTTTAAAGGTAAAATGGCTGCCCGGAAAATGATTTCATAATAACAATTCTTTTAAAAATTATACTGCTGTGTGCGATCATCTGATGCACTTCAAGATTTAATACCAGCAGTACAATAGCACCCTTGAGAATAGCCCGCGATAATCGCGTTAAGTTTCAAAATATTTGTTGCATTAATTACATGAAATTATACAGGTAAATTCAGAATTAATTGCCACTGGTTTATCTGTTTTTCTTTCTTTCTTCATTCTATCTCATAAGTGTTGAAAAAAATAATTTAAAATGGATAGTGTTACCCCACTCGCCCAACTGGTATCTTTGGGTAAAGAAATGGGTCTTGAGGGGGCCGAACTACAAAAGTTTGTTAAGGAAGGACAGAAGAGGGAACAAAAGGAGTTGACCTCACATAGAGAGGCAAGAGAGAGAGAGGTCCAATTAGAAAGGGAGTCAAGAGAGAGAGAGGCACAATTAGATAGCGAGGCGAAAGAGAGGGATGTACAATTGGCATGGGAAATGAGAGAGGCCAGGTTAGAAAGGGAAGCGTGTGACAGGGAAATAGAAATTGAGCGACAGAGGCATGAGCGAGAGTTGGAATTACTGAGAGCGCGAGCAGATGCAGAGACAGAAAGTCGGCGCTCAGTGAATGGGAGTGCCGGGGAGGCAATGTGTGTACCCCGTCGTAAGCTTCCTACTTTTAATGAGCTCACCGACGATCTGGACTCCTACTTGGAGAGATTTGAGCATTTCGCCTCCGGTCAAAGGTGCCCAGAAGACACATGGGCTATGTGCTTGAGCCCTTTGCTGTCAGGTACAGCCCTCAAGGCTTATGCCAGTATGCCACCTGCCCTTCTTGAAGATTACAATGAGCTGAAGAATGCCATCCTTCGTAGATACCAGCTCACTGAGGAGGGATTCTGAACGAAGATCCAAGAAAGTAAGCAGGAGACAGGAGAAACTGTACCTCAGTTTGTTGCCCGTGCTTAGCGGTACTTTGACCACTGAACAGATCTCGCAGAAGTGAATGGCTCATACGAGGCCCTGCGAGATCTGTTACTCCGAGCGCAGTTTATGGACAACCTGCTCCATGGAGCTGGATCTCTTCATAAAGGAAAGGTGATCCCCAAATTTCGATGAAGTGTCGACACTGGTGGAGCGCTACACTGAGGCCCATGGTGGGAGCGTGAGCTTAACCAAATCGGCTGGGGGTGGGGCAAGTGGGTTGGCAAAGGCATCCGCAAAGCAGATCCACCCCAACCTACCCAAAGCGGAAGGAAGCCAGAATGGGGGCGCTCCCAAAGAGACAACATGCTTTATATGCAGCAGACAGTGGCAGCTGGCCAGAGATTGCTGGAGAAGGGAGGTCACGGAGAGACAAAGCAGGGATCCATCCAAAATTGGAGGGAGGGACTCATCCCCTGTTGGTAATAGAAGAGGGGGGAATGCAATACAGCCTGTAGAGAAATGGCAGACAGCGGCATTCTGCCAAACAGTTGGGCCGGAGGGGAGTCCACTGTATCAAGCTCTCGAAGTTGGGCAACTCAAGTTGCAAGGAGGGGAGGTATTGCCTATTATTAGTGGGCTCTGTGAGGGATACCGCACCCTTGGTAAAAAGGAAGAGGTGCCGGTGTACCCAGTGTATGTGGGTGACCAAGAGGTCTGTATGCTATGTGACGCCGGGTGCAGTAGCATAGCAGTAAAAAGGGAACTCGTTGCCGATGGACAGCCAACGGGGCACAACCACAAGTGCGTGCTAATAGATGGTACGATTAGGAGGTTCCTCCTTGCAAGGGTGAGGGTGGACACCCAATTCTATAGCGGGGAAGTAGATGCAATGTGTATTGAGGCACCCATCTATGACCTCATACTTGGGAACATACCTGGGGTATGTTCAGAACCCGATAAGACATGGTCAGAGAGGAAAGCACCCAAAGGGGAATCAGTGGTGGTCACCCAAGCCCAAGCCACGAAGAGAAGGCGGCCAGTGAAATCACTGGAGGGGCCCGTGGAGTCAAGTAAGGGGGCACAGGTAGAGTGTACAATTGACGCCCCTAAGGTTAACCCTTCTACAAGGAAAGTCAGGGGACTCGCTGAAAGGAAGCATCCAAGTATGTTGAAGGGGAGGGGCGTAATGAGGGTCGGTGTGGGAGTAAACCAAGGGTTAGGAACTTTTAGGTCGGTCAAAAGGTGACAGTGATCCAGCCGACGAAATCCGGTAGACCATGGTTACAGTGAGAGGGGCCGTACACTGGGACGAGAATAATGGGCAACAGTTATTACCGAATGAGCATAGATGGAGAAGGGGTTTACCATGCAAGGTTTTTTCTGATATGCCAATATATAAAGGACATTAAACCCACGCTATTGGCTGGGGAGGTACATTAAGCCAGGGGTGGCCGTGAGAGGTGGACAGGGTAGTCACAAAAGGGCATCATAAAAGGAGAGTTAGAAGGGGCCCTGGAAATTGGGGTGGGGCACCCAAGGAAGGTTTAGCAGGAGTCAATCAACAGAGCTAGCGAGAGAGAGAGCGAGAGTGTGTGTTGCAGGTATGAAAGTAGAGCAATAGCCGCATGTGGGGACCCATCTGCTGGCGTGTGTCGAGACAGGCCTACACGGTCAAGTAAGTGAGTGGAGAGTTGTGTACATAGTGAGCCAATTGTAAGTATGTGTGTGTGGTGGCTGAACGTGGCTTTGCCCTCTTTGTGTTTTTAGAGAAATGTAGGGCATTTCTCTTGAAGAGGGAGCTGTCAGTGCAAAGCCAGTCTACGTCAACTTGTGATGTGAACATCTAAATGTCTCCATTTGTGCTTCATTCATCCATTAAAACTTTGGTTATGAATTGATTTCGTTCTCAATCTCAGTATCCCATAACGGGGAACGTACCTCATCACAGAAAACCCGTTTTGTGTTTCTTTTTTTTAACAGTATATTATAAGTATAGTTTGGAAAAAGAATTTCGCATTTTGATGAATTTTGTCATTTAAAGTGAGTATTTCATAATTTTGTGTAATAGGACTAATATGATTTAGGCCAAAATCGACTTGGTGTAACAAGCCATTGCGATTACTACAAATGCCAACATTGATTGTATTGTAACCTATAATCCTAATTTCAGGTTCTCCCTTAATACCACAGATCAGAATATAAATTTTATTTTCTTCATTTTCACTACCTTCCACTTATTTCTGGTCACTCCGTGCCCATGTATTTTTGTATAATCAAATGCAATGTTAACATTTTACCCAACAAATTGGTCGCATCCACCTGCGTAATTTACAAATTCAGCAGTTGAAAAAAAATAATATCAATTGAAAAAAAATTCAACGAAACTATGTCACGTAACCCTCATTGGAACGAGCTCATCATTCTCATTCCAATGAGGTGTCAAAAGATATGTTGAAATGTTTCAAAAAAATTTAAAAACAAGAATTAAAATAATAAATTTTTATATCGTCTGTGTTGGGTAGAGGGTTAATATGCAAGTGATGTAGCCCCACCCCTCATGGAGGCACAACTTATATCACATGGAAAAAAGAAATATACAAATTTGGGGGAAGGGTGGCTATTCCATAACCCTGTATTTGTTGGGGGGGGGGGGGGGATTATTGTAGACTATACCTCATACTGAACTGGGTTAAAAGGATGCTGATCTGCCACAAACAATCCACCCCACGCCAGTCCTCCCTCCCAACCCACCCTACCACACGCACAGATGCTGGATTCCAAATATCAAAACAGTCTGAGCTGTGGATCTGAAGATGAAGATTTTTAAATAATTTCCCTTTTGGGCTTCCCACAGCCTTGATCTGAACAAACTTGAATCCACCCCAGTAATGCTGTATACCAAATATCAAAGGCTTCTGACTGGTCAATCTGAAGAAGGTTTTTAAGGTTAACCCTTTACCTGACACAAAAAGCAGACGACACTTGCAATCAAATAAGCAACTTGAATAACTAATTTTTTAAGTCAACAACATAGTTTATGACCCCTCATTGGAACGAGCTCCTTCCAATGAGGGGTCATAAGCTATGTTTTGTGATAAAAAATGAAAAAGTACTGAAAAATGAATGACATATTTTGTGAATAGCACTGGCCGGTTTTGGCTGTTACTTTGGGTAAAGGGTTAAAGAATATACCTCATACTGATGTAGGATAAGTTCTGGTTTCCTTAGTGAGTCCAAATATAAATCTAGTGATTTAAATTGAACAAATTTGAATCTGACACCTCCCTCCACCCTTCAAAGGATGCTATATACCAAATATCAAAAGATTCTGACTTGCAGATCTGAAGAAGATCTTTAGACTTTTCCCTCATATATAAGGAGCCCAAATATGAAAACAGGAACTTGATATGAATACACTTTAAGCTGGCCCCTATAGGAATGCTGTATAACAACTCCACACTGCAGCACAGGCAGGGTTAGATTGGTTGAAGACATGCGCACCATTGATGTGCAGTATGCCTTTGTGCACGGCATTATCGTGCCCCCATGTGGACAATCAGGGTTAAGTGCCTTGCCCAAAGACACAACGCAGGAGTCCAAATTGATTGCTCAGATGGTCACCCATCCAAGGACTAACTGGGCTTAATGTTGCTTAACTTTGGTGATCTGACAAAACTGGTTATCGCAATGCCACCGTGCCCCCAGGATGCTGTATAACAAATAATAAAAGATTTTGAATGTTGGATATGACAATGAAGATCTTTAAAGAATTATTCTCATATTGCACTACTTAAGATTTGTGCAGCCACAGTGAGCTTAAATAAGCAACCAGACAATTTATTTGAACACTCTTAACTTGGATTCCCATAAAGATGTTGTACATTAAATATCAAAAGATTCTAATTGGATGTTCTGGAGAAGATTTTTAGTGATGTCACTGACAGTGTTAAAATGGTATGCCCCAAATCATCATGAAATGGTACCCCATGACATAACTGACTGTAATTTTTTTGGTCCTAAGGATGCTTTGTACCAAATAACAATTCTCCAATAAACAAACAATTATACAAACAATTATGTCTAGAATCAAATTATTGATAAGAGGGCTAGGGCATAAAAAATGTTAAAAATCTATTTCTCAGACACTCCAGCATTTTGGCTTCTGCTAGCTCTCTTTATTACCGACGCAAAACTTGTAAAAGTTAAAAAATTTATAGTAATTTATATATTTTTTATACTTACCAATGACCCAGACTTAGCTGGTGCTAACTCTAAAATATTTAGGGCCAAACACAAATTTGACCCCCCAATCCCCAAAATTTGCATCTAAACCGAAAATTACGTGTCCTATATGGTCCTCCATACTTTTACTCCACTGCGCATGCGCAGTGTCAAGGTGGTCTCGAAATTGGCGCAATTATCATTCTTACAACCAGTGCCTGGTAAGCGTTATGTACTCAGCGGGGAGGTATGAGTTCCCAACTCATGGGAGGGCCATCCCCGTCTGGGTCATTGTAAGTATAAATGAAAGTGTCAATGACACTGTAGCTCAACTTGTTTAAGACATGTACATGTATAGTATGTGACACAGCAATGACAAACATCTAGGTAATGACCTGATAACAAAGGTACATGTAAAGTATTGTAACGGTCTGTACATAAATGCTGACCATAGCCTGTAACGTGTAGGTAAAGTATTGTAAAGGTGGGCGACAGTTAGATGCTAAACTAGAAAAGAAATCTTTGAGTCCCAGAGTGGGTCTGACTGAACCCAAAAATATTTGTTCTCATACCACAGTTATAACAAAGGCACCCAAAAACACTTGTTCCTTTCACAAGGTGATAACAAAGGTACCCTAAGAAGTTTCGTGAAGATCAGTTAATAAATACAGACTCTAGCCCGAGCCGTATTGACATGTGCACCTACTGTGTATAAGTAGCACTGAACAAGTCAAAGTTTATCTAATTTGAATAATTTCTGCACGAGAAAAAAACCTGTATTATATGTAATGTATTCCATGTTACTAAACATTCCTACCAAAATTTATTCAAATCAGAACTTTCATACAGAAGTTCTGTACAAAATACTGATTGCACTAATTTTGGTACAAAAAGGTTGCGGGCGGCCATCTTGAATTTTGGACCGCACCCAAAAACACGTGTTCTTGTCCCACGGTGATAACAAAGGTACCCAAGAAGTTTCGTAAAGATCGGTTCATAAATACGGCCTCTAGCCTGAGCCGTAAAAAAGTTGTGTACAAAAAACTGATTGGACCTAATTTCGGTACAAAATGGCTGCTGGCAGCCATCTTGAATTTTGGACCGCACACAGAAACACTCGTTCTCATCCCAAGGTGATAATAAAGGTCCCCAAGAAGTTTCATGAAGATCGGTTAAAAAATGCAGATTCTAGCCCAAGCCGTATTGACCTGTGCACTTACTGTATAAGTAGCACTGAATAAATCAAAGTTCATCTAATTTGCATAATTTTTGCACGAGAAAAAAACCTGTATTATATGTGATGTATTCCATGTTAGTAAACATTCATACAGAAATTTATTCACATCAGAACTTTCATACGAAAGGTCTGTACAAAAAACTGATTGCACCAATTTTGGTGCAAAATGGCCACCGGCAGCCATCTTGAATTTCGGACTGCACCCAAAACCACTCGTTCTCGTCCCAGGGTGATAACAAAGGTGCCCAAGAAGTTTCGTAAAGATCGGTTCATAAATACGGCCTCTAGCCTGAGCCGTATTGGTATTTGCAGTAACAGTGTTGAAAGTAACATTAAATAGATCAAAGTTAGTCTAATTGGCATAATTTATGCACGAGAAAAAACCCGTATTATATGTGATGTATCCCATGGTACTAAACTTTCACACAGAAAATTATTCAAATCAGTGCTTTCATGTAGAAGTTCTGCGCAAAAATCTGATTGCACCTAATTTTGTATAAAATGGCCACCAGTGGCTATCTTGAATTTCACACCGGACCCAAAAACACTCGTTCTCATCCCACGGTGATAACAAAGGTACCCAGGAAGTTTCGTAAAGATCGGTTCATAAATACGGCCTCTAGCCCGAGCCGTATTGGCATTTGCACTTATAGTGCTGAAAGAAACACCAAAAAACATGAAAGTTAGTCTAATTTGCATAATTTACGCACGAGAAAAAAACACGTATTATATGTGACGTATCCCATGGTACTAAACATTCATACAAAAAATTATTCAAATCAGAGCTTTCACATGGAAGTTCTGTACAGAAAACAGATTTCTGCATCATCGGTACAAAATGGCGGCTGGCAGCCATCTTGAATTTCGAACCGCACCCAAAAACACTCGATCTCGTCCCACAGTCATAACAAAGGTACCCAAGAAGTTTCGTAAAGATCGGTTCATAAATGCGGCCTCTAGCCCGAGCCGTATCCAATTGTTCACGTACGAAAAGATGGACAGACGGACAGATGGATGACGGGCCATGACAAAAGCTCAAATTTGGCTTCGCCAAAGTTGAGCTAAAAATATATAAATTACTATAACTTTTTTAACATTTTTATACTGTACCAATGACCCAGACTTAGCTGAATAGTAAAAAGGTTGGAGGGCCTAGGACATAAAGAAAATCCAATAAACTCAACTACATATACAGAATTATCCCCTTGAGGAGAAAGGAGAAATGGGCTTTATATGTATCTTTCTATTTGCATCAAAACGAGAAAGACACAACACCATTCTGTACTTGAGCACAATAACATCAATGATCTCTATTAACCTCCAGTATAACCCGTTATGCTAATTATTTTGAAAGGAAAGCCAATAAATAAAGGAAGTCCCGAGAAATGAGACTCTTTATACTCATTAAAAGTGTCCGAGGATTGTATATGTATGACATGTGACATATACAAATGCTTCACACCGAGCTACACTTTAAAAATATTACATGAATGAGTCAACAGTAGCTTTACACTTTAAAATCATCCCGGTACCGACTGGAATTACTGACTCCAGGGGAGGTATTCCTTTGCTTATCACTATTAAGCAGGTGACCTAAGGGAACACCACACCCCCCCCCCCCCCCCCCCCTTCTCCTTGCCCTGGATCAAATACTCCAGAGCAAAGAGAGCAGCAGGACAAAGTCACTGCCGGAACTGAAAGCCTACATAAGTATAATTGCAACTGTTTAGTGGACGACATTCTGAGCAACAGATAACGGACCTAAACAATGCAGATCTCCAGAAATGGACACAATATTTCTAAGGTACAGATTCGTGAAAGTGGAAGGCTGAAACCAATATGCAGCCCTCATTAGATCTGTAATAGCAACACTATTAGTGTAAGCCCATGATGTAGAAAGAACTCTTACTTCATGAGCTGAAATCTTAAGCTCAGACTGCTGAGTTGAAGATATTATCATAAGCAGTACTGATAGTTAATTGAATCCATCTATCCATAGAATGGACCGAAATGTGGAGGAAGCTTTCACGGCATGTCCCACAACAGACACCTGACTAGATTAATCCTCGGTCTTTGTGGAGATAGAAATGCTACCAACAGAATTTTGCATTGAGATTATTTAACGTGAGCAATATCTGCTGAATCAACAGCGCTGGCAGATACGCATATCCTATTATTCCGTCTCACGAGATCGATAGAGCGTCTACTGCAAACGCTTGAGGATCCGAACATGGTGACACATACGTCTGCAACTGATTGTTGAGATGCGCCGCAAATAAGTCCATCAGTGGCCGCTTTCATTGGTAGCAAATCTGATTGAATACTCGTTTATTGAAAGTCCACTCTGACAGCAACAAGCAGCCCCGCCGTAAAAGGGAGCCCGCTAATACGTTCAGGAGACCCGGAATATGACGGACCGATAGGAAAACTTGATGTTCTAGTACAAACAGAAGGATTCATTCTGTTAACTTGAATAACAGAATGGAATGAGTGCCACCCTGGATCCGAATATACGCTAATACCGTCAAATTGTCAGACAGAATTTTCACGTGAGCATTCTGAATAACTTTCATCCAATGACGTAGCGTAAGCCAAATTGACATCATTTCTTGATGTTTATGTGCTTGATTAGGAACTGTGGATCCCAAAGATCCTGGCACTTCAAAACCATTGGGCTCAATGTTGTGTCCCAACCTGTTTGACTGGCATCCGTCAAAACTGTAAAACTTGGATCCAGCAATTGCAGTGGAACTCCTTGAGTTAACCACTGAATATCTGCCCAAGTTTGAATCTCTTATTCACTTGATTGACAAGAGGATGTCCGTATCGAGCGAATGAATCTTCACCCTCCAATTCTGGGTCAGAAAAATTTGGAGAGGCCGAGTGCGTAGCCGCCCCATTGGAATAAAATCTGCGGCAGCTCAGCACAAACCTATCAGTCTCATGAAATCTCTCACTGTAACTTTGTCTGTGAAGACAATAGTGAGCGTAACAACTGATTAAATTTTGCTCTGGTTAACGGCAGACGAACGAGATTATTATGTGTCTCAAAGTTCATCACCTGGTGGGTGAATGACTTGGACGACACCAGATCCGACTTCTCCTCGTTTACTTATGAAACCAAGATGTCGGAGCAAAAGAAGCAGATTCTGCACATCGTTCTGAAGTGTTAACTCATTGCCATACCTCTGAAGAATGTTGTCCAGGTAGGCCGACGTTACCGCAGACGAATGAGCTCAGAAAAGAGTCATTACCGAGTTCATTATTCGAGTGAAAGCCCAGGGCACTAGATTCAGACCAAAACACATTGGTCGGAGCTGATACATGACTCCTATGATGGCGAAGCGAAGATACTTTCTGAACGCCTGATGTACCATGACGTGAAAGTACGCATCTTGAGATCGATGTATATAGCATAGTCGTTCACCCGAATATTCGCTCTGACCAATCAGATGGTCTCCATATAGAATCTTGGAGCCACGATCAGCTTGTTTATCCAGCTCAGATTTATGAGTGGACGGAACGAGCCGTCTGGTTTCAGAACCAGAAAAGGATGGTTGTAGAAACCTGGAGATTCCTGGATTTCTACGATCTCTATCGTGATCTTGTCCAGAAGAGACTGGACTTCTGATGGAAGTGAGCCTCTTTCCTGTGGACTTGACAGAAGCTGAGTCCATCTTGGAGTTAACGGAGGTTTTCGTTTGAAGGACAATTTAGTCCTTCCGAAATCACCCCTCAAATCCAAGAGTCGTCTGTAATCTACTCCCAATTGATTGAGAAACTCGACAGTCTTCCACTCACTGGTACACGATAGAGGTTAATACCATTACCTCCTGGTCCTGCGAGGCTTGTGGAAGGAGAAACCATGTCCTCCACAGCCCGCACCTCGCCCCGTCGACCTAGGGGCATCTGACCGGATATCTACCAGAGTCGCTACCCTGACGGTCTCTAGAGTAAGACCTAGAGGACGCATAGGAACCTCTATAGGAACTTCCCTTGGACGTATTCACCCTAGAAGTGCCTGTCCTACTTTTCTCCACTGAATCTGACTCTACGGAAGCGGATTTGAATAGCAGAGAGTCTGAAGCTTTCTTAGTTATCTGATCACAGATTGTGGAAAGCTTGCCGTCGAAGAGAAACTCTCCGGTGAGAGAGTTTTTCACCTTACTATCCACAGGCGTGGATGTAGCCAGGGCCTCGTCACGTCTAACCAACTCCATATCGCCACTAAAAGGGCGGAGTTATACGTGAGGCCCTTGAAAGAACTGTTAAGGAGGTTGTACATCCTGGAATTCTTTTCCCTTTGAGACGTAATGATAACGCTCTGGTAAGGTGATCTGCGTACGATGATGCGTCTAAGCTAACCCTGCTAGATGATATTGTCATTTCCAACATCGTGGTTGGAAATGACATTGACAACGGTATAAACAATACTAGGTCTTTGGCCTGGTCGTCTAGATGCAGAGAAACTCTCGTAATGCTCTGTCCTGCCGTTTCAAAATTATTCCTTGAATTGATGAAAGGCAGATGTAGAGCATTTGCCGATAAGAAACCGGACTTGCCCGTTTAGTTAGCAAGTTATATATAGCATCATTCAATAGTTCAAATGTCCGTGAGACATTTCTGGACTATGTCGGAAACTGAGGGATGATGTCCCTACACCGATTAAGAATTCTGAGTCCAGTGGCGCTATCAGTCTCTTATCCGGCAACGCAGCATTTTTTGGTCCGGAGGAACAACGTCAGATGATAATGCCAGATGTACTCTACAGCAATTATGTTGTTCCGAAAGGGAAAAATACAACTCCTCCGTATCCCTTTCGCCATCCTGTCAGACCACTTGTAATTCTTGGTCGTCCGTGCCTGAACCTGCAGCGGAACGTACCAACCCAGCTTCCTCGGATAATTCCTGATCCGACAGAGTTACTGTCTGTTGCTGGGATGCTGCGATAATTTGTGCTATCTGCAATAGCATGTCCGTCACGGAGGCCTGTGGAGATGCGGTCTTACAGGATTTAGCCGCTGGAAGCTCCTTGGACGTTGACTCCTGCATACTTCTTATATGCGAACGTCCGGAGTATGAAGGCCTCGTATCCTTGGCTACCGGTTGGCATGACCTGGTCACTGTGGAATCCGTGGTCGGCGATGTTGGTTGAATATCACTGGTCACGTAGCGAAGGTGCGGTCACGTGTGCTGCCGTGAGGATGAGGAAGCCGAAAGAGCAGTCTCTCAGGACTGTCTATATAACGGAGCATCCCGAGCGGTGGACGTATGCTCCGACTGAGGAACGTTTTGTACCACATCTGGGCCCAGATGTTGTAGTACGAGAGAGGGACCTCTCTCGCTTGCAGCCCGGATGGACCTGGACGAGCTAGGAACCGGACTAATAGGCTTCCTCCGAACCATCCTCGAATCTGTCGTCACTGGGTGTGTACATTGTATTTTATAGTGCTCGCATCACCCAAATCTCCTTCCTGGACTGCAATGGATGAACCCGGGTGCTGAGCCATTCGGTGAATGGTCGCGACACTGGGCGAGTTAGCGGACACCAAAGCCATCGATCCTACAAGGGAACACCAGGCAATTGACGTATATGAGCACTTTTACCGCTAGCTCTTCATTTGACTGTGACGACGGAAGCACACTTACGAAGACATCACAGTAACATCACCTTGTTCATGTTACTCAATGAGACCTGTGGAGCCGCGGTCCTACGTAATTATCCGCTGGAAGCTCCAGAGACGTTCATTCCTGCATTTATATAATATGCGAACATCCCAACTGGAAAGGCCTTGTGTCCTTGGCTAGCAGATGGAGTGACCTGGTCAACGTGTATTCCTTAGTCAGCGAAGCAGGAGCATCAGGGACGTTCAATCCTGCATTTGTATGGAAATCTGTGGTCACATAGCCAAAGTGCGGTCGTGTGTGTTGACAAGGATGAGGAAGCCAATATAACAGCCGCGTCGGACTGTCTATGCTGCGGAGCGTCCCGAGCAGGAGGAGTGGACGTAAGCTCCGACTAACAAACAAACATACAACAACATCGCGGCGCAAATGTTGATGTAAGAGAGAGGGGGCCTCTCTCACTCGCGGTCCACATGGACCTGGATGAGCTAGCTACCGGATTGACAGGCTTCCTCTGTACTATCCTCGGATCCGTCGTTGCTGGGTGCGCACATTTGATGTTTTATAGTGTTAGCATCACCCAATCTGCTTCCCTGGACTGCAACGGACGAACCCGGATGCCGATCCATTTGACACCGGGCGGACAAGCGGGCGATCAATGCCTTCGATCCTACTGGGGAACTCCCGGCAATTGTCGTAATACCTTCAGCACTTCCCGCAAGCCCTAATATTGCAACGACGGAGACACACTTGTTGAAGACATCACGGAAACATCACTCTGAATTCTGAAAAAGAGACTGATAAAGTAGAGTTACCCTGCGGAGAGAGGACTGGAATGGACCCCTCACCGCTAACAAAATACCGTGACACATGTCTCCAATGCTGTCATTCCATCAACACACACAGAGCAAGAATTAGTGCGAATACATTGATTATAAGAAACACAATGAACCTGAGAATTAGAGGAACATATCCTCGTATTACAATTTGAACAATATTTTTTTCATCATGAAAAAATATACACAGTCATATTACTCGCACTAACCCTTGAAATAAAGATACATAATATAATATAATCCATTATAACATTTCGAAAGAAAATAATTTCCAAAAAAAAAAATTTTCAGAAGAGCCCAAGTTCCCAATGGGAACAATGAGCCCAAATGGATCCCAAAAAAGCCTAAGTGTGGACAAAAATTTTAAAACCATTTCAAAAAATTAATGTAACACTTACGGACAATATTAATGTATCTTGCTATGAACTGAACTAAGCAGAGGACAAGTAATCACTATCAGAAGTAACAGTTGTCAACACAAACAAAAAGTGTACACAACCGGAAACATGACTCCAGGCACTGATAAACATGGCCCGAAATCCGTTACCAATTTAAACACTGTCTGATGCAAAACAGAGACTTTCAGAGAAGAAACTGCAGAACATCAGATGGTAGATGCAGACCAAAACGCCTAAACACCCAAGGGTGAGGACGTAAACATGGGGAAAAAACAGAATATTATTCTGTTACCAAGCCAAAACTCCCAAGAAATTTTAGTAATGAACATTACAAAAAATATGCCAAAAGCATGATAGAACAGCTAGTGGGGAATAAAGGAAAGGGAGAGAGGAAACACTGATCAAACAATGGAACATTCATAGCAAGAATGACCACAACAGGGTCATGCCTCGAAAATAGGTAACATGAAATAATTTCGTAAAAAAGATTATAAGTTACAGCCCTGAACTGTTTCTTCCTCTCCTCCTTCTATTTCCTCCTTATATCCACCATTTCTCTCATAATTATGTGTCTGGTATCATTTAAACTGAGATTTACAAGCACAAATATCAGTGAGTTGTAACTGAATTGAGGGCCAAACAAAGAATAATAATTGCACCAATTTCGAGACCTCCTTGATACTGCGCATGCGCAGTGGAGTAAAAGTATGGAGGACCATATAGGACATGTAATTTTCGGTTTTAGATGCAAATTTTGGGGGTTGGGGGGTAAAATTTGTGTTTGGCCCTAAATATTTTAGAGTTAGCACCAGCTAAGTCTGGGTCATTGGTACAGTATAAAAATATATAATTTTCCTTAAGTTTTTTTTTATTGGCGTTTAAAGGCACATGGCAACCAGGATCACCTCGTGTTGGATAGTTTTGGGATGGAGGAGGCAGAAGTCCCCAGAGTGAACCACCAAGCATTGGCAAGCAACTGTCATACTCCCCAACATACTCCCCACAAGCAGGGGTAGCATCCGTTGAAGACAAGTGCACCATGAATGTGCAGTACGTCTTTGAACACAGGGCTCCCATGTTGGGATGAAGTGTCTTGCCCAAGGACACAATGTAGTTACTCCCAGCAGTTATCAAACCATGGAGCTTTCAGTTTGAAGTCCAATGCCATAACCATTGAGCCACCATGCTCCCTTGTTGATGCCAAAGAAATAATAATTACAAAAATAAAATAAAAAACTGTCCACCTGCATGTATTTTTACAAAAAATGGAAAAACAGATTTTCTGTTTGTGACCTAAACCAACTCATTGAGGTGTTTTGTGAAAAAGATCCTCAATGTTTAAGCTTTGACAAAATAGGTTATTTTTGTACTGGGACGGAAAATCCACCTACTGTATTTATTCTTTATTTATTTATTTATTTATTTATTAGGGTTTAACGACACTTTAACAGCCAAGGTCATATCATGTCGGTGACAGTTCTACAGGTGGAGGAAGCCGAGGTACCCGGAGAGAACCACCGAGCAACAACAAGCAGCTGTCAGCTCCCCAACATCATAACACCGCACTACAGCACAGGCAGGGTTAGATTGGTTAAGACATGCGGAAAATCGACATGCAGTACACCATAGTACACGGTGTCATCATGCCCCCATGTGGACAATCGGTGATAAGTGCCTTGCCCAAGGACACAACGTAGGAGTCCGAATAGATCACTCAGATGGTTACCCATCCAAGGACTAACTGGACTCGACGTTGCTTATCGGTGATCTGATGAGAACCGGTTACTGCAAAGGCACCAAGACCCCATCTACCGACAGCAGGCAATGAGTTAGGTGGGACAAGATTTATATCTATTCTTTAACCCTTTACTCAAGACACAGGATATGGAAATTTAATATTTTAATTAGTGTTTTTCAAATTTTTCAAAAAGCTTCACCAAAGGCATATTATGTGATTCCTCATTGGAATGAGCTCATTCAAATGAGGGGTCACATGATATGGTTTTGTGCAAGTCAGAAAAAAGCAGACTATCATCTGCAAAAATGAGGTCCCCAGAGGTTGAATTTGGTGATGCTACCCTGCATAGCAGGGTAGCATCACTAAATTTACCCTCTGTGAACCTCAATTTGAATCAAGGCCTCAAACCTAAACAGAAAAAGGTACCCAGAGGATAAAATGACCCACTGTATGGGATAGCATCAGCAAATTCACCCCCTGGGGACCTCATTCTGCAAATGACAGATTGCTTATTTTCAGGCTTGGTTTTTGCGGAAATTTTTTGAAAAATATATTTTTTCTTGCAACTGTTCAATTTGTAAATTATGCAGGAATATGCAACTGATTCGATAGGTAAAGGGTTAAACAAGAATGTTTGTCTCCACATATCTTTTGTCTGTCTGTTTATTACTTTGTCAGTCTGTCCGTTACTTTACCTGTCTATTTGTAAAACAGGTACTCCTATGTTTTCCAAGATATCGGGAAGCCCTAATGATTGAATAGCCTTTTTGCCAGGGACAATTACTTAATTAATAGGAGTAATCAATTAATGGGGATTTGGTCATTATCCTGTATTCTAGAGATTTATTGGTGTTCAAGGTCATATTTATGCACAATGGCTAAACATGACCGCAACATGGATATAAATTCAAATCCAGATTCTAGAGATAAACTAAGCATTTATTTTATTATATTTTGTTTGACAGAGCTCATGGAGCTCAGTCAAACAATATATAATATTTTAAATGCCTGAATTTTAGATATACTGAGACCAAATAAAATTATGTACCAAGGGAAATTTAGTGATTGGCTGGGTAATTTCTCGACACAGATTTTAAATCAATTAACAGGAGTTTACTCAATAACTTGAGGAGTCAAATTTATACTAAATGCATGGCAATTGGTTCTGTGGTTTGAAGTTATTTTCATTTAACAGGGTTATTCAATTAAGAGATATCCAATGCAACAGCTCCACTGTAACAAGTTGGAATTTGGCACCAAGGGTAAAAGCGTTAAGAATTTAGTGTTACTGTTGAGAATTGTAAGATAATTCTATTGTCGCCATTGCGTTTATGTATAAAATGTTGTATCAGAGTATCGCTCTTGTTTCAACAGCTTGCCTCTGATACAGAGGAACCCTTAACTGGTAGAGTGCTGAAAGCCCATATTTGAGCTTTATTCTGAAGTGCAGGTGCCGCAACTTAATGACTTCATATTCTGTAGATGTGCTTCATATTATTTTTGAATTAAAATAATTTAATCTGAGAGGATTTGCCTTGTTACAATTTATGGGAGAGTGCCAAGTGGCACTCTCCCATAAATTGTAACTAGGCAAAGAGACATGGACTAATGTGGATGGACAAAAATAATTTAACACTCTACCAGTTAATTGAATAGCCTTTATGCCAGTGAAAATTATTCAATTAACAGGAGTATTCAATTAACTGGGATGTGGAAATTTAGCTGTATTCTTGGGTTACCTAAGCATTTAGTCTATTATATCTTGTTTGACAGAGCTCTATGAGCCTGTATTGGATGTACTACGCAAGGTAAATTTTACATGCAACATTGCATTATGACATCACTGCTCACACTTCAACCTGAGTAACACAAGGTTTCTTCGCAAGATTGTCTTCCATAAACATAAACCCTGTCAACTTACTCTTCTATCCAACATGTAAGCATCACAGAGTACATAGCATCTGGACATCTTTCTGGCTTTTCTAATCTGTTTCCTTCGCTCAAAAAATCAACTAGCTGTTGTGCTCTAAAACCCTAAAACCAAAAAGGAATGTGAAGTTTACATGATAAAAACATCGATGCCGTAGCTGCGACGGGTGGTGCAATCTCACAAAATTCTAAGTTCATCAAGGGCCATAACTTCAAGAAAAATATTTGGAACAACACATGCATTGAACAGTGGCTAGACATCAATAAGATACACTTACATGCCAAATATAAAGTCATTCGATCAAGTATTTCAAAAGTTATTGAGTTTTGAAACTCATTGGTCACAGAAACTAGTTGGTCACAGATACTTGTTGGTCACAGACAGACCGACAGATAGACCGACAGACAGACCAACATTGCCACTTATAGAGCTGCTAGTCTCAGCTAAAAACGCCTATTATGGAAATATTACATGTACCTAGAATCCACTAATTTACAGAGACTGGTAGTATTGGAATTCTGAGTTCAGTATCAGCATTGGTATTTTTAGAGAGGGGGGGGGGGGGGGGTATATTGCGGTATCGGTTGGGTATTTGGTATATGGTTTGGCTGAGATTTGCTGGTAGTACCAAAAGGGGAATTCACGTCAGAAAAAAATACAGAATAAGTTGTTCTTGTATCACTCCACAACAGCGCCACAAATGCCACTGCCAATAAGCTCAATATTTGCATTCTTTTACCAACATAAATCATACCTCTAGTAATTCTGTGATTCCTTCCAAACTCACTTTAACCTTTAAAGGGCTATTTCAGGCTTTTGCGATTACAGAGCATGTGCCCTTAACATGCCATCATTAGGAGGTCCTGCTGACAATAGATAAATCACCTGTGCAGTGATTTCCAGTCAAGTCTTGGCTGCCTGTTAAGGCAGCCAAGACTTGACTAGAAAGCACTGTTAATCCTTTACCCAACACAGACGATATCAAAATTTATTATTTTAAATACCATTTTTTCAAATTTTTCAAAAAATTTCAACAAAACCATATCATGTGACCCCTCATTGGAACGAGCTCGACAAGCTCATTCCAAAGAGGGGTCACATGATATGGTTTTGTTGAAATTTTTTGAAAAGTTAAAAAATTTATAGTAATTTATATATTTTTTATACTTACCAATGACCCAGACATAGCTGGTGCTAACTCTTAAAAATATAGGGCCAAACACAAAGTTTGCCCCCCAAAATTTGCATCTAAAACCAAAGAAAACATGTCCTGAATGGCCCTCCATACTTCACCTCTACTGCGCATGCGCAGTGTCAAGGACGTCCCGAAATTGGCGCCATTAATCATTCTTACCATCAGTGCCTGGTAAACGCTATGTCCTCAGCGGGGAGGCAAGAGTTCCCAACTCCTGGGAGGGCCATCCCCGTCTGGGACATTGGTAAGTATAAAAAATATATAAATTACTATAAATTTTTTAACATTTTTATACTGTACCAATGACCCAGACATAGCTGAATAGTAAAAAGGCTGGAGGGCCCAGGACATAGAGGAAAATCCAATAAGCTCAACTATATAAAATAGAGTCATCTCCTGGAGGAGAAAAGGAGAAATAGGCTTCACGTGTATCTTTCTTATTTATGACAAATTAGAAAGACACAATACCTTCTATAATTGAGCAACATAACATCCATGTTCTCTATTAATATCCAGTATAATTCTTATACTAATTATTTTTAAAGTAAGCCAATAAATAAAGTTAGTCCAAAGAAGTGAGACTCTTTATACTCTTTTAAAAGTGTCCGAGGATAGTATAATAACATCCGTATGACACATGACATATTCAAATGCTATACTTTAAAACTATGACATGAATGAATTTAAAAACATAACTTTCACTTAAGAAACCATCCCAGTAACAGCTCAGAATTACTAACTCCGGAGGAGGTATCCCCTTGTTTTCATAATAAAACAGGTGACCCAAGGGAACACCCTCCCCCCCCCCCCCCCTTTTCTTGCCCTGGGTCAAATAGCCCAGAGCGAAGAGGGCAGCAGGATGGAGTCACTGCCGGAACATAAAGCCTACATAGCTATAGTTGCAATTGTTAAGTGATCGACTTTCTGAGCAGCTGATAATAGACCTAAATAATGCAGGTCTCCAGAAATGGATACAATATTTCTGAGATAAAAATTCGTGAATGTGGATGGCTGAGACCAATATGCAGCCTACTTAATCTATAATAGCAAAACTATACGTCAGCCCAAGATGTAGAAGAACTCTTACTTCATGAGCCGAAATCTTAAGCACAGACTGCTGAGTTAAGGATAGATTATCCTAAGGAGTACCGATAGTTAACTGAATGCATTAAGTAATAGAATGGACCGTAATGACCTTTCTATTAGGCATCAGAGCCAGAAGAAGCTTTACGTCCTACTGATAAACTGAGATCTGTTAATAAATACATAAAGGTCTATCCGGACAGAGTAAAGGCCTATGCCCACTCGAAGACGGAAGGACCTTAAAAACAATAGGTTCCGGATATCATTAGGAGCCTGATTCTTAACCAAAAATACAACATTAGTAGTAAAGGTAATAGAGTTCCCGATACTACGAAAGTGAGAATCGTCCAATGATAGTGCATGAAGCTCACTGACTCTTCAGCAGAAGAGAAGACTAAGAGAATTGCTGCCTTAAAAGGCCAGAATTTGAAACTACTGTCTCAAGGGGTTCAAATGGTTGCTTTAGTTAATAAGAACCCAAGCTAAATTCCGAATAGGAATTAATCTAACGATTCTAGGTCTCTTATCAAAAAGTTTCAAACTAACTTAGATAAAGAGACATTAGGCTCCATTGTAAACTATCATGGTGTGCATAGGTATCAGATAACATAGACCTGTAACCTTTAAAAGTAACTGGCTGCAGATGATCTCGTTAAACAAGTATACTAGAAAGTTTGCAATGTCTGGTATGGAGGGATCAAAAATATCAACATAAAGATCCCTACACCAACGACGGAAGACCCTCCACTTTAGCCGCATATTATAGTGAAGAGGAGGTCCTTCTACAGTTAGGAATCGCGTCCACTGCTCGTCCTGTACAATGCTTGCCATGCAAGAAGGACCGCACAACGGAATACGTGAAGGTTGAGACCTTGCGGGTTGTGATAGAGTTGACACGATTTCCCCAGCGAAAAAAAATCCTCTCGTGGAGGAAGTTTCCGCGGTAAGTCCCACAGTAGACATCTAAGTAAATTTATCCACCGTCTCTGTGGAGACAGAGATGCTACCAACAGAATTGTATTGTGAATGAATAATCCTAGCAATACTTGCTGAATCAACAGCGCAGGAGGATACAGATATCCTATCATCGCGTCCTACTAGATCGATAGAGCGTTAACTACATATGCTCGGGGATCCGGACACGGTGACACATACGTCTACAATTGATTGGAGAGTTGTGTCGCAAATAAATTTATCACTGGGCGCTCCCATTGATAGCAAATCTGATTGAATACTTGTTTGTTGATAGTCCATTCCGACGGCAACAAACGACCCTTACGTGAAAGGTAGTCTGCTAATACAATCCGACGACCGAGAATATGACGAACCGAAACAGAACTTGGTGTTCTATAACAAACAGAAGGATTCTTTCCGTTAAAATCAATAACGGAACCGAATGAGTGCCTCCCAGGTTCCGGATATACGCAACTACTGTCGTATTATCGGACAGGATTGAACATGCATTTCTGAATAAAATTCATCCAATGACGTAGTGCAAGCCAACATAATATTCTTCCTTGGAAGTAAAGAGCTTGCCTAAAAACTGCGGAACCCAAAGACCCTGGCACTTCGAATCCGTTGGGATCAAAATTGTGTCCTAACCTGTTTGACTGGCATCCGTCATAATCGAAAAACTTGGATCCAGCAACTACAGTGGAACTCTCTGAGTCAACCACCGAATGTTTGCCCACGTCTGAATCTCTTGTTACACTTGATAGACAAGCGAACGTGTATATCGAGCAATTCAAGATTGCTGAAAGGTTGCCGTCAAAGAGAAGCTTCTCGGAGACCGAAGCGACTCTGAAAGAGTTCTTCACCTTACCATCCACGCGCGTGGATATAGCTAGGGCTGCGTCACATCTAACCAACTCCAGGATGCCACTGAAGGGCGGAGTTATACGTGGAAAAACTACTGCCCCTGACAGAAATCTCATTGAGGATCATATCCTGGAATTCTTTCTCTTGAAGACGTAATGATAACGTCTCAGTAAGGTGGTGTACGTATGATAAAGCGTCTAAGTTAAGTGTATTATACATCATTGTCGTTTCCAACATCGTGGTTGGAATTGACATAGACGGTGAAAAAGATAATTTGCAGTCTTCAGTCTCACCGTCTTAGACGCAAAGGAACTCTCGGTAAGCCCAGTTCTGCCAATAAACAATTATTTCCTAGAATTCACAAAAGGCAGAATAGAGCATTGCGGACAAGAAACTAGACTAGCATGTTGATAGCAAGCTTATATATATAGCGTCGTTCAATAATTCGAATGTTCTAAAGACATTATTGGACTGCGTCGGCAACTCAGGGACAATGTCCCTGAACCGATCCAAAACTCCGTGTCCAATGACGCTATTAGTCTCTTATCCAGCATCGCAGCAATGTAGTTCGACGGAACAACCTCTGGAAGATAATGCCGGAAGAAATGTATGGCAGCTTCTGTTGTTCCGAAAGGGAAAGCTCAAAATCATCCGAATCCCTTTCGCCATCCTGTCGGACCCTATGAAATATTCGGTCGTCCGTACCTGATGCAACAGCGGAGCGCACCGACCCAGCGCCGTCGGATTATTCTTGATCCGACCGAGAATCTGTCGTTTGCTGGGATGCTACGATAAGCTGTGCTATTTTGGATAGCACGTCCGTCACTGAGGCCTGTGGAGAAGCGGTCTTACGATGCATTGCTGCTGGAAGCTCCGTGTTCGTTACCCCCTGCATACTTCTATTATGCGAGCGACCGGAGTGTGCAGGCCTCGTGTCCCTTGGCTACCGGATGGCGTGACCTGTTCGCCATGGAATCACTGAATGACGAAGCTGGCTGGATATTCGAGGTCACGTAGCCAATGTGCGGTCGTGTGCGCTGCTGTGAGGATGAGGAAGCATTATCGACAGTCACTCGGACTGTCTACATAACGGAGCACCCCGAGTGGCGGACATACGCTCCGAAGGTGAAATGTCTGTACCACAACATCCGGTCCCATATGTTGTTGCACGAGAGAGGGACCTCTCTCGCTCGCTGCCCGGACGGACCGGACGAGCTAGGAACCGGACTAACAGGCTTCCTCCGCTAACAGGCTTCCTCCGATCTCTCCTCTAATCCGTCATCACTGGGTGTGTACTAAAGTCTATTATAGTGCTCGCATCACCCAAATCTCCTTCCTAGACCGCAACGGACGAACCCAACTGCCGAACCATTCGATGAATGGACGCTACACCAGGTGAGCTAGCGAATGTCAACTCCGTCGATCCTACTAGGGACCTCTTAGGCGATTGACGTAATCCATGAGCACTAATTGCCGCTAGCTCTTCATTAACTATGACGACAGAGGCACACTTTTGAAAGACATCTCAGTAATTTTGCGAACAAGAAACCAGACATGCTTGTACATAGCAAACATATAAAAAATATATATAGCGTCGTTCAATAAATCGAACGTATCTGAGACATTATTGGACTGTGTCGGAACTGAGGGACGATGTCCCTGAACCGAACCAAAAATTTCTAAGTCCACCGACGCTATCAGTTTCTTATCCGGTATCGCAGCATTCTGGTCCGACGAAGAACCTCTAGAAGATGAAGTCGGATGACATATACAGCAGCTTATGTTGTTCCAAAAGGGAAGGCTCGAAAACCCCCGAATCCCTTTTGGCATCCCGTCGGACCGTATGAAATTTTCGGACGTCCGCACCTGATGCTTCCGCGGAGCGTCCCGACCCAGCGTCGTCGTCGGATATTACATTATGCGACAGAGATTCTGTCGTTGCTGGGATGCTGCGATAAGTTGTGCTATTTGGGATAGCACGTCCGTCACCGAGGCCTGTGCAGAAGCGGTCTTACGATGCTTTGCCGCTGGAAGCTCCGTGTATGTTGACTCCCGCATACTTTCTTATGCGAACGTCCGGAGTCTCCAGGCCTCGTGTCCCTGACTATCGGATGGCGTGACCTGGTCGCCGAGGATTCTCTGATAGGCGAAGTTGACTGGGTATCGGAGGTCACGTAGCCAAGGTGCGGTCGTGTGCGCTGCCATGAGAATGAGGAAGCCTTATTGACAGTCTCTCCGGACTGTCTATATAACGGAGCGTCCCAAGCGGCGGACGTATGCTCCGAATGCGAGACATTTTGTACCACAACATCTGGGGCCAGATGTTGATGTACGAGAGAGGGGCCTCTCTCGCTCGCAGCCCGGATGGCCTGGACGAGCTATGAACCGGACTAAAAGGCTTCCTCCGTTCTCCCCTCTAATCTGCCGTCACTGGGTGTGCACTTGGTTATTTTATAGTGCTCGCATCACCCAAAACTCCTTTCTAGACCGCAATGGATGAACCCGGCTGCCGAACCATTCGATGAATGGACGCTACACCGGGCGAGCTAGTGGACGTCAAAGGCCGTCAAACCTACTAGGGTCCTCTTAGGCAATTGACGTATTACATGAGCACTTTTCCGCTAGCTCTTCATTAATTGTGACGACGGAGGCACACTTTTTGGAAGACATCATGGATACATCACCCTGATCATGATCGTCTGAAATAGAGATTGATAAAGTACAGTGACCCTGTGGGGAAAGGGCCGGAATGGCCAATTCCCCACTAACATACCGTGACACACGCTTCCCATGTTGTCACTGAAATCAACACATACAGAACAGGAGTTAGTGCGAGTACACTGACTACATTATACAATGATTATGAAAGTCAGAGGAAGATTTCCTCTTATTACAATTGAACAATATCCTTTCATTGTGAAAAGAAAACAAAGTCCTAGTACTCGCACCAACCCCTGACAATCAAAATACATAATAACAAGATCCATTAACATAGAAAAAATAATTGAATCAAAAACTTTTGAAAAAATATTTTTTCAGAACAGCCCAAGTTTCTGAAAAGTAACGTTGAGCAGCCCCAATGGATCCCAAGCCTAAGTGTGGACAAAAATTCTAAAAATATTTTAAACAATTTATGCAACACTTACGAACAATAATAATGTATCTAGTTATGATTAAATTAACATCAAGATATTATTTTCAAGAAATCCCCCCTCACACAGAGGGCTGTTGGAAATGTAAACAATAAGTGTAAAAACACTAGATCAAGACTCCAGGCACCCTGGCCCGAAATCAGTTACCAATAATACACTATCTGATGCAAAACAGAGACTTCCAGGGAAGAAACTGCAGAACATCAGATGGTAGATGCAGAACACTACGCCTAACCACCCATAGGTAAAGACGTAAACATGGGGAAAAGAACAGAATACATTCTGTTATCCAGCTAAAACTCCCAAGAAATTTTAGTAATAATATTACAGAAAATATGCCAAAAGCATGGGAAAATAGCAAGAGGGGACATAAAGGAAAGGGAGAGAGGAAAACACTGAACAAACAGTGTAATCTTGATAACAAGAATGACCACAACAGGCTGTTGCCTCGAAAATAGGTAACTTAACATAATTTCATTAAAAAATTTTAAGTTACAGCCCTGATTATTTTCTGTCACTCATTTTTCCTCTCCTCCTTCTATATCCTCCTTAGAATCACCATTTCACTAATATTTATGTGTCTGGCATCATTTAAACTGAGATTTACAAGTACAAAGATCAGTCAGATGTTAACTGATGAAGGGCCAAACAAAAAATGATTAATAGCGCCAATTTCGGGACGTCCTTGACACTGCGCATGCGCAGTAGAGGTGAAGTATGGAGGGCCATTCAGGACATGTTTTCTTTGGTTTTAGATGCAAATTTTGGGGATTGGGGGGCAAAATTTGTGTTTGGCCCTATATTTTTAAGAGTTAGCACCAGCTATGTCTGGGTCATTGGTACAGTATAAAAATATAATATATTTTCAACTACTGAATTTGTAAATTACGCAGGCGGATGCGGCCGATTCGTTGGGTAAAGGGTTAAGCAACTGGACATGTACAGGTTGTAGTAGCCCAGTATGAATTCAGGATAATTTTGCAGGCCCTTATAGATAAATAAAACTGAAAAGAAAATCAGTCACTTCTTTCATGAAAATGAACCCTTCAGCTGCTTTCAAGCCTCAACAAGGCCTTCTAAGTAGCAAATGTATAAAAATGTGGAAATTCAGACAGTTTGGGTATTCAATGATGTCGGTATCAGTTCGGTTTTTTGGTATATTAGCCATTTCTACCAATTTATAAATTTCCATATTTCACTAGAATATTCTATATTATTTATTAGATACCAAGATTAGGCCCATCATGATTATTTGAGATTTTGACTAATCATCGGAAACTCCCACAATCGTCTACAATTTCAAAGTTGACAAATGATTAACTGGTAGAGTGCTAGAAGACACTATCAGGGCTTTAATATTAAGAGCAGGTACCCCAGCCTAAAGCTGTAATATTCTGTGGATGTGCTTCAAATTATCTTTGAAGTGAAATAACTTAGTCTATATGGGTTTGCCTTGTTACAATTTAGGGGAGAGTGCCTACTGGCACTCTCCCATAAATTTTAACAAGGTAAAGACACGTAAACAAATTTTGATGACCAAAAATAACTTAGCACTCTACCAGCTAAGGGTTTTCATCACTCCTTTACTGACGAATTACTAGTTATTACTTTCCTTCCCATCGTCCCGTCATTCCCATCAGGCTCTTAAGAAGTGTCAAAGGCTGTAGAATATCACAATACATTGTAAATGATATGGGAAAGAAGTATAATAATATAATGGGAGGGTTTTTGGCCATTACGTTGGCTAAAGAGTTGCTACAGATGAGATTTACAATAAGGCTGAAGAGTGCAATGGGTTAGTTACTCAGTTAATAATGAAGGTTTTATTACCAGAAATTGTGACTAACCCTGTGCAATGCACAGGTTTAGTCACACTTTTTGGTTATGAAAAATTGGTAGCTGCCTGATAACATACCACATGAAAATCTACACTCTCTATAGGGCTGTAAAAATGCACGGGGTTAGTTGGTTACATGTTACATAGGATGCAGGATTCAAGCAACTAATGGAAACACTTTTATCAAAATGGACATTTTTTTAAAGTGAATTCTAAAAATGAAAACACATTCAGGCTATTACTTGTTTGATTGTATATCAGCCTTGATATCAGCCTGAGGTAACAGATTATCAGCCTGAGATGAAAGATATAGAGGATATGGAATGAGTGTTTTTCTCATATAATATTTATGAAACAAGTCTAAGAAGTTTCCGTTTCGGAGAGCCCAAACAGAAAATTCAGATGAGTTTCATAAATATTATATGAGAAAACCACTCATTCCATATTCTATTTATCATATGACACACACACACACAAAATAGCCACTTAGTATGACTTTTTAACCCATCACCTAACTGGATTTGCAGACGGCACTTGGAAAAAACATCCTTGTATAACTAAAAATTTTCATTTTTTGCTTCCGAAACACAAGCTCGTTCCAATGAGGGGTCATAACCTATGTATGGTTTGAAAGCAAAAAGTGAATATATAAAAAAAAATGAATGGCATTTTTCTTTCAGGTAAAAGATTAATACAATATGCCCCCCCCCCCCCCCACTCCACAATCCCCCCCCCCCCCTAAACAGGACAGATAACGTAAATTCTCCCTACTGAAATTATGCAAATATGACCCCGTTGTATTTTGTTTAGCCAATCAAATTGTCCAGTTTTGAAAATGACCAATGAAAGCTCCCAACTCTAATTATGCAAATTATGAAAATGTGGCCCAGTTGTATTTTGTTCAGCCAATCAAATTGTCTAGTTTTGAAATTGACCAATGAAATAGACGGAAGGCTTTATTTATCACTGATTAATATGAAAACAAAATATCAAATGTTTTAAAGTTAACAAAACGGACGAGTCATATGATAAAACATTTCACCTCAGGCTGATATCAAAGCTGATATAAAATCAACCAAGAAATAACCTCTCATTATTTATTAGATATGTTTTTCTTTCCCAGAATTGCCCATTATCAAACTTGGCTGATCTCAGCCGATATGAACCAAGCTAGCATTGTCTCCCATGTAGCATTATTTGGTGCAACCCATTTTTTACATCAAAATGTTCAGTTACTTCGTCGAACCCAATCAGGAAAATTGGGGTTACCAGGCATGGTAGAGTGGTTTGTAGAAGATTTTTGTATGATAAGGAATAAATGATGACATTAAGTAATGATTAGGTAGATGAGAAGAAGAGGGTGCTACAGAAAATGCATCGCAAACTAAAATTTTGTGTCATAAGAAGAGACTGTTCGAAGTAGGAGAAGAGGTAGTTTAGCTAGCTGAATGTCCCCCCAGTGGTGGAAGCCAAGACTTGCAGATAGCTGAACTAGTTGTAGGAGAAGAGGAAATTTCAGACTTTGTGAAAAGAATGAGAAGCAATAATACTCTCTGAAAACTGTAACGAAAATGAGAATTTTTGTAATTTTTTGTTTTGGTTTAACTCTTTACCCAACAAATCGCTCACAACCGCCCGCGTAATATGCAAATTCAGCAGCTGAAAAAATATTATTTCCCGAAAAATTTAAACAAAACCATATCATGTGACCCCTCTTTGGAACGGGCTCGTCGAGCTCGTTCCAAAGAGGGGTCACAAGATATGGTTTTGTTGAAATTTTTTGAAAATTTAAAAAAATGATATTTAAAATAATAAATTTTAAATCGTCTGCATTGGGTGAAGGGTTAATAAATAAATTTTTTGTAATTATTTCATTTGGTTCACTAAATAAAGAGATTATTACCTGGTTACTTCCATATCAGTCGCGATATCAGCCCTCAGTAACTTTACATCAGCCTTCGGTCTCAGGCTGATATGAAGTTACCTCAAGATGTCAACCCTTGGTAAGTTCATATCAGCCATCAGGCCTGGCAATCTAGAAAGTCAATGAGTGCGAAACAGTTGCCCTCATCAGATTGCTTGGGAGTGCAATTGCACCTGAAATTTTCAATGCAAAAAGTTGTATGCTATTTCAGTTATATTCACTTCAAAGTATTAATATTGTGACTGAAAAGTTAAAAAATTTATAGTAATTTATATATTTTTTATACTTAGCAATGACCCAGACTTAGCTGGTGCTAACTCTTAACTGGTAGAGTGCTGGAAGCCCATATTTGGGCTTTGAGATAAAAAGCATGTGTCCAGCTTAAAGGCGTCATATTCTGTGGATGTGCATCATATTATCTTTGAAGTGAAATTACATAGTCTGTATGGATTTGACTTGTTACATTTTATGGGAAAGTGCCAAGAGGCACTCTCCCATAAATTGTAACAAGACAAAGACTTAAGAATAAATTTTGATAACCAAAAATAATTTAGCACTCTACCAGTTAAATTCTAGGGCCAAACACAAATTTTACCCCCCAATCCCCAAAATTTGCATCTAAAACCGAAAATTACATGTCCTATATGGTCCTCCATACCTTTCCTCCACTGCGCATGCGCAGTGTCAAGGAGGTCTCGAAATTGACGCCAAAAGTCATTCTTACAAGCAGTGCCTGGAAAAGCGTTATGTACTCAGCGGGGAGGTATGAGTTCCTAACTCATGGGAGGGCCATCCCCGTCTGGGTTATTGGTAAGTATAAAAAATATATAAATTACTATAAATTTTTTAAGATTTTTAGACTGTACCAATGACCCAGACTTAGCTGAATAGTAAAAAGGTTGGAGGGCCTAGGACATAAAGCAATCCAATAACTCAACTAGATATATACAGAAGTATCCCCTCAAGGAGAAAGGAGAAATAGGCTTTACATGTACCTTTCTATTCTGCATCAAAACGAGAAAGACACAACACCATTCTGTACTTGAGCATAATAACATCACTGATATCTATTAACCTCCAGTATAATCTATTATGGTAATTATTTTTAAAGGAAAGCCGATAAATAAAGTAGTCCAGATAAATGAGACTCTTAAATTCATTAAAAGTGACCGATAATTGTATATTAATGTCTGAATGATATGTGACATATACAAATACTACACACCGAGGTACACTTAAAAATATTACATGGATGAGTAAAAAAATTATCTTTACACTTTAAAAATCATCCCGGTACCGACTAGAATTACTGACTCTAGGGGAGGTATTCCCTTGCTTTTCACTATAAAGCAGGTGACCTAAGGGAACACCCGCCACCCCCCCCCCCTTCCCCTTGCCCTGGGTCAAATACCCCAGAGCGAAGAGGGCGGCAGCACAGAGTCACTGCCGGAACCAAAAGCCTACACAACTATAGTTGCAACTGTTTAGTGGACGACATTCTGAGCAACAGATAACGAACCTAAACAATGCCGGTCTCCAGAAATCGACTCAATATTTCTGAGGTATAAATTCGTGCAAGTAAAAGGCTAAAACCAATATGCAGCCGTCATTAGAACTGTAATAGCAACGCTATTAGCATAAGCCTCTGAAGTAGAAAGAACTCTTACTTCAAGAGCTAAAATCTTAATCGCGGACTGCTGTGTTGAAGATATTATCATAAGCAGTACTGAAAGCTAATAGAATCCATCTAGCTATAGAATGGACCGAAATGTGGAGGAAGCTTCCACAGCATAAGCCACAACAGACACCTGAATAGATTAATGCACGGTCTTTGTGGAGACAGAGGTGCTACCAACAGAATTGCATTGAGATTATTTAACTTAAGCAATATCTGCTGAATCAACGGCGCTGGAGGATACCCATATCCTATTATCCCGTCTCACGAGATGGATAGAGCGTGAACTGCAAACGCTCGAGGATCCGAACATGTTGACACATACACTTGCAACTGATTGTTGAGGTGCGTCGCAAAAAAAGTCCATCATTGGCCGCTCTCATAGGTAGCAAATACTCATTGTTAAAAGTCCATTTGACTGCAACAAGCGGCCCTTTCGTGAAAGGGAGTCCGCTAATACGTTCAGACAACCCAGAATATGACGGACTGATAGGAGAACTTGATGTTCTAGTACCAACAGAAGGATTCATTCTGTTACAGTGAATAACAGATGGAATGAGTACCTCCCTAGTTCCGAAAATACGCTTATACCGTCAAATTGTCCGACAGAATTGCCTGTGGGTATTCTGGATAACATTCATGCAATGACGTAACGCAAGCCAAAATAACATCAATTCCTGATGTTTATGTGCTTGATTAGGAACTACGGATCCCAAGGACCCTGGCACTTAAAAACCGTTGGGCTCAATGTTGGGTCCCAACCTATTTAACTGGCATCCGTCAAAACTGTAAAACTCGGATCCGGCAATTGCAGTGGAAGTTATTTCCCTGAATAAACCACTGAATATCTGCCCAAGTCTGAATCTGTTTCACTTGACTTACAAGAGGATGTACGTAACGAGCGTAAGAATCTTCACCCTCCAACTCTGTTCTTTTTGAGTCAAAAAGATTTGGAGAGGACAAGTGCGTAGCCGCCCCATTGGAATAAAATCCGCGGCAGCTCCACACAACCCTATCAGTCTGATGAATTCTCTCGCTGTAACTTTGTCTGAGTGAAGACAATAGCGAGCGTAACAACTGATTAATTTCACTCTGGTTAACGGCAAACGAACGAGATTGTTGTGAGTCTCGAAGCTCATTCCCAAGTGGGTGAATGACTTGGACGGCACCAGATCGACTTCTCCTCGTTTATTATAAAACCGAGACATCGGAGTAATAGAAGCAGATTCTGCATATCGTTCTGAAGCGTTAACTCGTTGCCGTACCTCTGAAGAATGTCGTCCAGGTAGGCCGATGTTACCGCAGATGAATGAGCTCGGAAATGTATCATTACCAAGTTCACTATTCGAGTGAAAGCCCAGGGCGCTAGGTTCAAACCGAAGCACATCGCTCGGAACTGATATACAACTCCTAGGATTGTGAAGCGTAGATACTTTCTGAATGTCGGATGTACCATGACGTGAAAGTACGCATCTTTGAGATCTATGCTTGTAGCATAGTCGTTCACCCGAATACTCGCTCTGACTGATCGAATTGTCTCCATATAGAACTTCGGAGCGACGATCAGCTTGTTTATCCAGCTCAGATCTATGACTGGATGGAACGAGCCGTCTGGTTTCGGAACCAGAAACAGATGGCTGTAGAAACCCGGTGATTCCTGGTTTTCTATGACCTCTACCACGTTCTTCTCCAGAAGAGACTGTACTTCTGATAGAAGAGCGTCTCTTTTCTGCGGATTTGACGGAAGCTGAGTCCATTTTGGACTTCGAGTTAATGGAGGCTTTCGTTTGAAGGATATTCTTAGTCCTTCCGAAATTACCCCTCAAACCCAGGGGTCGTCCGTAATTGACGCCCAATTGTTTATAAAACTCGACAATCTTCCGCCTACCAGAACATGATAGAGGTTCATACCATCACCTCCTGGACCTGCGAGGCTTGCGGAAGGAGAAACTACGTCCTCCACGACCCGCACCTCGCCCCGTCGACCTAGGGACGTCTGACCGGTTATCTCGGCCAGAATAACGTCCCCAACGTGAGTCGCTGCCTTGGCGGTCTCTAGAATAAGACCGAGAGGATGCATAGGAACCTCTATAGGAACTTCTCTTGGACGTACTTGTCCCAGAAGTGCCTGTCTTACTTTTTTCTGCTGTATCCGACTTTTTAGAAGCGGATTTGAATAGCAGAGAATCCGAAGCTTTCTTAGTTATCTGATCATAGATTGCTGAAAGCTTGCCGTCGAAGAGAAACTCTCCGGAGACCGAAGCGACTCTTAGAGAGTTTTTCACCTTACCATCCACGTGCGTGGATGTAGCTAGGGCCGCGTCACGTCTAACCAACTCCAGGTTTGCCACTGAAAGGGCGGAGTTATATGTGGAATAAGCTATTGCCCTTGAAAGAACTCTTAAGGAAGATAGTACATCCTGGAATTCTTTCCCTTCAAGGCGTAATGAAAATGCTTTAGTAAGGTGATCTGCGTACGATAATGCATCTAAGATAACTCTGTTAGACATTATTGTCGTTTCCAACATCGCGGTTGAAATTGACATAGACGACGGTATAGATCATTCTAGATCTTCGGCCTGATCGTCTAGACGCAGAGGAACTCTCGGTATGCCCTGTCCTGCCGTTTCGAAATTATTCCTTGAATTGATGAAAGGCAGATGTAGAGCATTCGCCGATAAGAAACCTGACTTGCTCATTTTGGTAGCAAGCTTATATATAGCGTCTTACAATAGTTCAAATGTTCTTGTGACATTATTGGACTGTGTAGGAAACTCAGGGACGATGTCCCTAAACTGATAAAATTATTCCGTGTCCAGTGACGCTAACAGTTTCTTATCCGGCATCGCAGCCTTTTGGTCCGACAGAACAACTTCTGAAAGATAATGCCGGATGATATCTACGGCAACTTTATGTTGTTCCGAAAGGGAAAAAACCAACTCCTCGGTATCCCTTTGCCATCCTGTCGGACCACTTGAAATTCTCGGTCGTCCGTACCTGATGCTTCAGTGGAGCGTACCGACCCAGCGTAGTCGGATAAATCCTGATCCGACAGAGATTCTGTCATCTGCTGGGATGCTGCGATAATTTGTGCTATTTGTAATAGCACGTCCGTTACAGAGACCTGTGGAGCAGCAGTCTTACGTTACTTAGCCGCTGAAAGCTCCCTGGACGTTAACTCCTGCATATTTCTTATGCGAACGTCCGGAGTCTATAGGCCTCGTATTCCTGACTACCGGATGGCGTGACCTGGTCGTCGTGAAATCCTTGGTCGGCGAGACTGGCTAGATAACAGTGGTCATGTAGTCAAGGTGCGGTCGTGTGCACTGCCGTTAGGATGAGGAAGCCATTAGAGCAGTCTCTTCGGACTGTCTATATAACGGAGTGTCCCGAGCTGTGGACGTATGCTCCGAATGAGAAACATTTGTACCACATCTGTTCTCAGATGTTGTTGTACGAGAGAGGGACCTCTCTCACTCGCAGCCCAGGTGGACCTGGACGAGCTAGGAACCGGACTTAAAGGCTTCCTCCATACCCTCCTCGTATCCATCGTCCCTGGGTGTGCACGTAGTATATTTTATAGTGCTCGCATCACCCAAATCTCCTTCCTGGAACGCAACGGACGAACCCGGTTACCGAACCATTCGATGAATGGACGCTACACCGGGCGAGCTAGCGGACACCAAAGCCGTCGATCCTACTTGGGACCTCTTGGGCAATTGTCGTAATATCATGAGCACTTATCCGCTAGCTCTTCATTTGACTGTGATGATGGAAGCACACTTTTTGAAGACATCACAGAAAATCACCGCATTCTTATTCCTGAATGAGGCCTGTGGAGCTGTGACTTACATAATATCCACTGGCAGCTCCAGGGATGTTCATTCCTGCATTTATATAATATGCAAACGTCTCATCAGGAAAGACCTCATATCCTTGGCTAACAGATGAAGTAACCTGGTCGACAATATTCCCTGGTCGGCAAAGCAGGAGCTCTAGGAACGTTCATTCCTACATTTATATAATATGCGAACGTCCCCTAAAACTCTGTGGTCACAAGCCAAGGTGCGGTGGTGTGTGTTGACATGAGGATGAGGAAGCCCATAACACAGCCAGTTTGGACTGTGTATGTGACGGAACGTCCCGAACAGGAGGATTGGACGTATGTTCCGACTAACAAACAAACATACAACATTGCGGCTCAAATGTAGTTGTAAGAGAGAGGGGGCCTCTCTCGCTCGCGGTCCGGATAGACCTGGACAAGCTAGCTACTAGACTGACAGGCTTCTTCCGTACTATCCTCGGATCCGTCGTTGCTGGGTGTGCACGTTCCAAGTTTATAGTGCTCGCATCACCCACACTGCTTCCCAGAACCGTAACAGACAAACCCGGCTGCCGAGCCATTCGATGAATGGTCGCTACACTGGGCGGACTAGCGGACGATCAATTCCTTCGATCCTACTAGGGACCTCTTCAGCAATTGTCGTATTACCCTGAGCACTTAGCCGCTAGCCCTAACACTGCAACGACAGAGACACACTTGTTGAAGACATCACGAAAACATCACTCTGAATTCTGAAAAATAAAATGATAATATAGAGTGACCCTACAGAGAGAGGACCGGTATGGACCCCTCCCCGCAAACACAATATCGTGACACACGCCTCCAACGTTGTCATTTCAATCAACACACACAGAGCAGGAATTAGTGCGAATACATTGAACCTGAGAATTAGAGGAAGATACCCTCGCATTATAAATAATAAAAAATATTTTTTCTTCAATAAAAAATACACAGTCATATAAGTCGCACTATCCCTTGAAATAAAGATACATAATATAACATAATCCATTATAATCTTTGAAAGAAAATAATTTTCAAAAAAAAATTTTTTGAAAAATTTTTTCAGAAGAGCCCAAGTTCCCAATGGGAACACCGAGCCCAAATGGATCCCAAAAAAGCCTAAGTGTGGACAAAAATTTTTAAAACATTTAAAAAAATTAATGCAACACTTACATACAATATTAATGTATCTTGCTATGTCTAAACTAATGTAAAGACAAGAAATCACTATCAGCAGTAACCTTTGTCAATGTAAACAAGAAGTTGTACAAAAACTGGAAACATGACTCCAGGCACTGATAAACAGGGCCCGAAATCAGTTACCAATTTAAACACTATCTAATGCAAAACAGAGATTTCCATAGAAGAAACTGCAGAACATCAGATGGTAGATACAGATCTCAACGCCTAAACACCTAAGGTTGAGGATGTCAACATGGGGAAAAGAACAGAAATTCATTTTGTTATGAAGCCAAAACTCCCAAGAAATTCTAGTAATAATTATTACAGGAAATATGCCAAAAGCATGGGAGAATAGCAAGGGGGAATAAAGGAAAGGGAGAGAGGCAACACTGATCAAGCAGTGGAACTTTCATATCAAGAATGATAACAACAGGCTCATGCCTCGAAATTAAGGAACACAACATAATTTCATAAAATTTATTAAGTTACAGCCCTGATTGTTTCCTGCCACTGAATTTTCCTCTCATCCTTCTATTTCCTCTTTAGATCCACCATTTCTTTCATATTTATGTATCTGGCATCATTTAAACTGAGATTTACAAGCACAAATATCAGTCAGATGTGAACTGATGAAGGGCCAAACAAAGAATGACTTTTGGCGCAAATTTCGAGACCTCCTTGACACTGCGCATGCGCAGTGGAGGAAAGGTATGAAGGACCATATAGGACATGTAATTTTCGTTTTTAGATGCAAATTTTGGGGATTGGGGGGTAAAATTTGTGTTTGGCCCTAGAATTTAAGAGTTAGCACCAGCTTAGTCTGGGTCATTGGTACAGTACAAAAATATTGTACTACATTCAGCTATGCAGTGGAAAAATTGGCACACACATCTTCTCATTATTCAAAATGTTGCATACAATTCTTATGTGACTGTCTTCTACACTCAAAATGTATTGAAACAAGAGGCCCCACGTGGCCTTAATCGCTCACCTGACAAAGTGACTCTAAGAAGTATTTTAGGTCACCTTCACCATGTCATGCCTCATCAACATTAACTGGTTGAGTGATAGATTTTGTTTGAAGTTCAACATTTGTTACCTAAAATTAGTTTTATTTAAAATCATTGGTGTGTGGCCAATCTCCAATGATTTTTAATAAAGCAAATTTATCTCTGCAGACAAACTGGTTTAGCATGAAGCACAAACAAGGAATGTGAAGAGATAGCCTTGGACATCTCTCCCCAACTGTGGATATCTTCCATGTGCTACATGTATATATTTGCATGCAAGAAAACAAAAATTTTCACAAATTTTATTTTTTTTTATCATCATTGGAACAAGCTCAAACAGCTTATTCCAATAGGGGTATGGGAAGATCAGGTATATTTTTGAGACAGAAATGTGAATATATAAATAATGGTGTTTTTTTGTGAATGATGCTGGAGAATTTTGCGTAAAGATATGGTAAATGGTTTGTTCTAGATACAGAATGATGCAAAAGTATTTAAATTTGATTAGGCAAGTTGTTCCTATAATGCATTTAAAAATTGAAGTAACTGTTTTTTTGCTGACGAACTTTTAGGTGTGTGTGTCTGTGTTTGTGTGTGTGTGTGTGTGTTTGTGTGTGTGTGTTTGTGGGGGGGGGGGGGGGGGGGGGGGGGGGGTAAGAGTGTTCTTGCAAACAAAATTCCTGAATAAATGGAAAATTTTATTTTTTGTGTGAAAGACATAGTGCGTGAATGTTGATTGGAACAAGCTTAGAAAGCTCATTTTAATGTGAAGTCATAAAGCTGTGTTTTACGTACGAAATTCTGGAATAACTAAAAAAATTGCTTTTTTGACTCAAAAAGCATGGTGTGCGACCTCTCATTGGAATGAGCTCAAAAAGCTCATTCCAATGGGGTATTTACAAGCGATAAGTACATGTATGTTTAAGAGACAAAAATTAAAATTTGAATAGCGATTTTTGCGAAGAATGCTGACAAGTTTTGGCAGTTATGCTGGTAAAAAGGTAAGATATGCAAAGTGGTTGTTTTTTAGAGGCGACATTTAATTAAGGGGAATTAACCCTTGATTACTGAGGTAACTTCTAAAAGTACTGAAATTTCATGAAGCAATGTGAATAACAGACAACAGTTGCCTAAAAATTTCATGAATAACTAAAATTTTTATTCCTTTGTCTCGAAAACATGGCATATGACCTTTGTTGGAATGAGCTGAATGCGTGTGTTCCAATGAGGGGTCATAAAATTTGAACGAAGATTTGTGTGAATAATGCATTAGTACTGCTAGATTTGGGTAAACGGTTCACCCTGGATACCACCTCTTCTATAGTAGATCTTTTCTGCAAATTTTGTCTAAGATTCTATCAACTTTACAAATAAATACGTTCATGAATCACAATCAGATCCACCCTACAATGTTGCATACCAAATATCAAAAGATTCTGCCTGCTGGATCTGGAGAAGAAGATTTTTTAAGAAATATGCCTGAAACGCACTAAGTTAAAATTTGGGCTCCTATACGGAGCCCAAATATAAACCCAGGGGGCCGATTTGAACAAACTTGAATCAGATCCACCCCACAATGTTGCTTACCAAATATGAAAAGATTCTGAAGCTGGATCTGGAGAAGAAGATTTTTTAATAAATTTGCCTGAAATGCACTAAGTTCGAATTCGAGCTTCTATAGTGAGCCCAAATATGAAACTAGGAAGCCGATTTGAACAAACTTGAATCAGATCCACCCCACAATGTTGCATACCAAATATCAAAAGATTCTGCCTGCTGGATCTGGAGAAGAAGATTTTTTAATAAATTTGCCCGAAATGCACTAAGTGCGAATTCGGGCTTCTATATTAAGCCCAAATATGAATCCAGGGGGCCAATTTGAACAAACTTGAATCAGATCCACCCCTCAATGTTGCATACCAAATATCAAAAGATTCTGCCTGCTGGATCTGGAGAAGAAGATTTTTTAAGAAATTTGCCTGAAATGCACTAAGTTCGAATTCGAGCTTCTATAGTGAGCCCAAATATGAAACTAGGAAGCCGATTTGAACAAACTTGAATCAGATCCACCCCACAATGTTGCATACCAAATATCAAAAGATTCTGCCTGCTGGATCTGGAGAAGAAGATTTTTTAATAAATTTGCCCGAAATGCACTAAGTGCGAATTCGGGCTTCTATATTAAGCCCAAATATGAATCCAGGGGGCCAATTTGAACAAACTTGAATCAGATCCACCCCTCAATGTTGCATACCAAATATCAAAAGATTCTGCCTGCTGGATCTGGAGAAGAAGATTTTTGAAGAAATTTGCCTGAAATGCACTAAGTGCGAATTCGGGCTTCTATATTAAGCCCAAATATGAATCCAGGGGGCCGATTTGAACAAACTTGAATCAGATCCACCCCGCAATGTTGCATACCAAATATCAAAAGATTCTGCCTGCTGGATCTGGAGAAGAAGATTTTTGAAGAAATTTGCCCGAAATGCACTAAGTTTGAATTCGAGCTTCTATAGTGAGCCCAAATATGAATCCAGGGGGCCGATTTGAACAAACTTGAATCAGATCCACCCCGCAATGTTGCATACCAAATATCAAAAGATTCTGCCTGCTGGATCTGGAGAAGATGATTTTTTAAGAAATTTGCCTGAAATGCACTAAGTTCGAATTCGAGCTTCTATAGTGAGCCCAAATATGAATCTAGGAAGCCGATTTGAACAAACTTGAATCAGATCCACCCCACAATGTTGCATACCAAATATCAAAAGATTCTGCCTGCTGGATCTGGAGAAGAAGATTTTGTAATAAATTTGCTTGAAATGCACTAAGTTCAAATTTGGGCTCCTATACTGAGCCCAAATATAAACCCAGGGGGCCGATTTGAACAAACTTGAATCAGATCCACCCCACAATGTTGCTTACCAAATATGAAAAGATTCTGCCTGCTGGATCTGGAGAAGAAGATTTTTTAAGAAATTTGCATGAAATGCACTAAGTTCAAATTCGAGCTTCTATAGTGAGCCCAAATATGAATCTAGGAAGCCGATTTGAACAAACTTGAATCAGATCCACCCCACAATGTTGCATACCAAATATCAAAAGATTCTGCCTTCTGGATCTGGAGAAGAAGATTTTTTAAGAAATTTGCCTAAATGCACTAAGTTCGAAATCGGGCTCCTATACTGAGCCCAAATATGAACCCAGGGGGCCGATTTGAACAAACTTGAATCAGATCCACCCTACAATGTTGCATACCAAATATCAAAAGATTCTGCCTGCTGGATCTGGAGAAGAAGATTTTTTAAGAAATTTGCCTGAAATGCACTAAGTTCGAAATCGGGCTCCTATACTGAGCCCAAATATTAACCCAGGGGGCCGATTTGAACAATCTTGAATCAGATCCACCCCACAATGTTGCTTACCAAATATGAAAAGATTCTGCCTGCTGGATCTGGAGAAGAAGATTTTTTAAGAAATTTGCCTGAAATGCACTAAGTTCGAATTCGGGCTTCTATAGTAAGCCCAAATATGTATCCAGGGGGCCGATTTGAACAAACTTGAATCAGATCTACCCCGCAACATTGCATACCAAATATCAAAAGATTCTGCCTGCTGGATCTGGAGAAGAAGATTTTTGAAGAAATTTGCCTGAAATGCACTAAATTCGAATTCGAGCTCCTATAGTGAGCCCAAATATGAATCTAGGGAGCCGATTTGAACAAACTTGAATCAGATCCACCCTACAATGTTGCATACCAAATATCAAAAGATTCTGCCTGCTGGATCTGGAGAAGAAGATTTTCAAAGAAATTTGCCTGAAATGCAGTAAGTTCAAATTTGGGCTCCTATACTGAACCCAAATATAAACCCAGGGGGCCGATTTGAACAAACTTGAATCAGATCCACCCCACAATGTTGCATACCAAATATCAAAAGATTCTGCCTGCTGGATCTGGAGAAGAAGATTTTTTAAGAAATTTGCCTGAAATGCACTAAGTTCGAAATCGGGCTCCTATACTGAGCCCAAATATGAACCCAGGGGGCCGATTTGAACAAACTTGAATCAGATCCACCCTACAATGTTGCATACCAAATATCAAAAGATTCTGCCTGCTGGATCTGGAGAAGAAGATTTTTTAATGTTTTTCCCATTGCCTACAGTGTTAAAAAGTGCTGACTCAGCACTTTTTCAAAGTCCCGAAACTGTACCCTATGATAAAACCGATGGCAATTTTTTTTTACCAATCCTTTCTGTTGGTCCTAAGGAAGCTGCACACCAAATAAAAATTCTCAGTGCCGTGCAGTTTTGGAGATATGGGCGTTTTAAATTTTTTCTATTTTTAGCTCCTGCGGTTCCCACGGGGCTGCGGGAAAATTTTTTTTTGCATAAATCAAGTACTCATGACCCAATAAGCCCTCACATAAAATTTGGTTCAAATCAGCCTCTCGGTTTGGAAAATAGAAATTTTGGGCGGGGCAAAAAATTTTGCCCCTCTCATAACAACGTCAAGTATAGCCCCACAAACTTCTCTTGAACAAATCTGAGTCTACACCTCAAAAGGAAGCTGCACACCAAATATCAAGTCTCTGCTACTGCTGGTTCATGAGAAGAAGATTTACAAAGATTTTGGTGCCCCTTGGGGGTGTGGCACCACCCAGGAGGAGGGGCAACTTCATTTGAACAAATCTGAATTGGCATTAGGTAATAAACATTTAGCCAACATTTGAATAAAATTGGGCTAGTGGTTTAGGAGGAGAAGTCGATAATGTAAAGTTAACGCCGGACGGACGACGACGGACGACGGACGACGGACGATGGACGACGGACGACGGACGACGGACGACGGACAGAAAGTGATTAGTTAAGCTCCCCTTGAGCTTCGCTCAGGTGAGCTAATGAAACACAGAATGGGTCATGAATTATTGCGAATCAATGCAACATTGACAAATCGTCCCCCGAGTTCCAATGTGTTCTCTGTGCCAGTAGGCACAGAGAACACATTGGAACTCAGGGGACAAAATGATAATAGATTTTAAAGGCAGTCCCAAACAGGTCTGGCATTCCAAAAAAATCAAGGGGTGCAAAAAATTGCCCTCCTCAATTTGTTCTAGGCGTGCAGCAGGAATGCAGCACTCCTGCACTCCTAAAGAATGCCAGGCCTGAGCCATTGACCTTTGGTCTCGATGATATGAAGTTACCTTGGGCTGATATCTCGGCCGATATAAAACTAACCAAGTAATAACCTCTAAAAATCTGTTTGTGCAAATACATACACAGAGCGAATGAGTTAATCGATATGGTACGGGTGGCAGCACAGAGTGATAAAATGAGACATGGTTCCCAACTCAAATGAAAAGTCCTTGAATTTTGGTCCCTTCCTTGAATCGATTAACCATTCACAGGCGCGTGTCGTTCTGTGTTCATTACATGCCTTCACATCTATAAAAGCAGTTATTAGAAGGACACTCAGCAATTCTTTTGACAACTCGTCCCCTGAGTTCCAATGTGTTCTAGGTGCCAGTGGGCACATAGAACACAATGGAACTCATTAGATGAACTATCAACAAAAAGAACACATTTTATCCTCAACCAAATTTGCAAGGGAACCTGTGTTACTATTTTTAGCTATTGCTGGTGATTCAAATTGTAATTGAGGTGCACGATTTGTAGAAAATTCCGGTGAAATTCCGCTTCTATTTAAAAATAGTCTGGCAATGATTTCCATTCAGTACATATGTGTGGAATGGATTTTCATTTTCTCAATTGTTTAGTGTTGCAATAGATGGGGATTTCATAGAACAGGCATGTAATAAATATATAAAAAATTGTCATTCTCAAATTACTGTCTTTCAAAACATGCTAAAATTTTATAGGAACTGAGAATAATAACAAAACACAGATTCCTTCTACTTTTGTCTCCAGGTTTAACCCTTTACCCAATGTAACAAACATAACTATTGAGTACTAACAGAGTTTTTATTGCATCGTGCACCCAAGTACACTAGTGATTGATTGGGTTGGGTATGAGATGACCATCACCTGGGTATTATTGTGCTTAACTCTTTACCTAACGAATCTGCCACATCCATTAAATTTATCACACCCTTAGTTTAAACAATATTTATTTCCAATAACAAGCAAAAACAAATCACACTGATATTTTGTACACAGATAACATTAATGGATTCAGCAGGAAGCTAGAAGCTTATACAAGGCTATCTCAATTTTGGTTCAATAAGTACAAGGGTTTAAGTACAATGGTCATCATCTCACACCTTTGATGATAACCACTGTACTTAATACAATGGAACCTTGTTAAAACGAACAAAGACACTGCCGGTGAAAATTATTCAATTAACAGGTGTATTCAATTAACAACAAGTATTATATTTTATCTTACAATCAACATGTATTTTGTCTGTATTAACTCCGCAAATGTGTATCCGACCCCCTGATACAGTTGTTTCTATCAGGGGGTCGGATAAAAGCACGTTCATTTTGCGTGAGTTCCATTTTTTTTTTTTCATCCGTATAAATAAATAGTTTGTTATATATTCGTCTACATTCTTCACTTATCCCCAATATATTGTAAGATAAAATGATTATTACCATTATGTGGATGTACAAAATATGTATCCGAGTCTTGCTCCGGGTTCTAAGGGTACATCACAACTTGTCTTCGACTCTTCGGGATCTGCCCTTAGAACCCGGAGTTCGACTCGGATACATATTTTGTACATCCACATAATGGTAATAATCTCTATATATCTTGTTTGACAGAGCTCCACAAGGGGTCACATGGTATGGTTTTGTTGAAATATTTGGAAAAATTTGTTTTTTTCACTGTTCAATTTGCAAATTACTTGGGCAGATGTGGTCGATTCGCTAGAAAAAAGGGTTAAAGTTTGATTTTGATTATAACTGTAGTTTTCCTTCGGTTTATGCGATATAAACCGAAAATTTTCAGCACAAGCTTCATAACTCGCGAAGCCAGTGGAGGCGATGAAAAATCGATCATTGATCTTTGTTTACAAGCTTGTTATCCATCTATCAGTCTGCCGTCACGCCCTCACGGTGACAATTGGATTGAGTGGGCGGGTCTTCCATAGTCTTCAAAGTTGGGTCCGATGTGCGAACGTGTAGCGACATTCCAAATCATGACGTGATTTGGTTTATACGATTTTGACGACTTTCACGCTGTATGCTTTCAACCAATCAAATGCAGAGGCGGGGCAAATGATTAAATTATATCTGCCATAAATGCAAATTCAAGTTCTATTCAAGATAATAAACAGTTTTTCAAGTCCTTTTTAAGGGTTAAAATAAATTAATGTATTTTTCAAGGCAAGAGATGGAATTCAAGTACTTTTCCTTTTTTAAATTTCTAGTTACATTATGGGAAAATGTTGCTTCTTAAAATTTTGATACATTGCCATCAGTTTGTACAGAGTTAAATCTTTCATTACTTACTTTATAGGGTTTACGTCCATATGATGTGGCTTCCCACATGGTAACTCCAAAGCTCCACACATCGGATTTAGAATCAAACTTCCAGTAAAATATACATTCAGGAGCATACCATTTCAGTGGCCATGAACCAGTCTTCTGAGCCTATAATAAAAGAATATTATACTCAACTTTCAGCTAATGATTTTCAAGGGTTTTAACTGGTAGAGTGCCGGAAGTCCATATTTGTGGTTTATTCTGAATGCAGGTACTACAACGTGACCCTTTTGCCAAAACACGAAAAACAAAATTCTTGAATAACTAATTGATTTTCATTGTTTGTGCCAAAACATAGCTTATGACCCCTCACTGGAATTAGTTCATTCCATTTAGGGGTAATAAGCTATATTTTGGAGTCAAAGAATGAAAAAATAATGAAAATTGAATTTTTTGTGAATAGCGCTGGCCAGTCTTGGCTGTTACTTTAAAGACTTAATATTCTGTAAATGTGCTTTGTATTACTGTATGTTTGAAGTGAAATTGTTCAGTCTTTATGGATTTTCCTTGCTACAATTTATGGGAAGGTGCCTACAGGTATTCACAAAAAAACTCTAACAGGACCCAGGCAAAGACATGTGGAAAATTTTGTTGACCAAAAATAATTCAGCACTCTACCAGTGAATAAATGACTAAAAATTAAATTTCAAGCAAAGTAGGGGCTGAAGTTGTGTAAAAACACCAACAGAGAAGCACCAAAATGCATCATGGGAAACATCTGAAAAGCACACAGCCACATTAGGTTTATACATATAGAATAAATAGATACTAGGGCCAGTAATCTGATTTAAACCACGAGTAGGAGAAGGGTTTTAACCACTCGGCTTGCCGAGTGGTTAAAACCCTTATTCTACGAGTGGTTTAAATCTGATTAACGGCCCTAGCATCTATTTGTTTTATTTATACCATGCTTTGACTTTGTCACTTAAAATGGAGAAAAAACAACACTTTCTATGAAGTACAGATTTTTTGTAGCAATGCAAACTGAAAAATTATACCATATTTTTGTTATTATTAACTAAAATCAGATGCTGAGACTGGAAAGTTTATACAGTGTTATGAGTGTTTTGCAGCATAACATCTTCCATGTCATCAAACACCATTGATGGGAGGAGTTACTGCATTAACCCTTTACCTAATGTAGTGGCCAAAACCTGGTCAGTATTATTCACAAAAATCACAGTTCAATTTGCATTATTTTTTAAATTTTTTGTCTCAAAAACATTGCTTATGACCCCTCATTGGAATGAGCTCATTCCAATGAGGGGTCATTAGCCATGTTTTTTGCATAAAAACATGAAATGAAAGTGGCAATGACACTGTAGCTCAACTTGTCAAGACAAGTACATGTATAGTATGTGACACAGCAATGACAAACATCTAGGTAATGACCTGATAACAAAGGTACATATAAAGTATTGTAACGGTCTGTACATAAATACTGACCATAGCCTGTAACTAATGTATAGGTAAAGTATTGTAAAGGTGGGTGACCGTCAGATGCTAAACTAGAAAAGAAATCTTTGAGTCCCAGAATGGGTCTAACTGAACCCCAAAATATTTGTTCTCATAGCACAGTGATAACAAAGGCACCACAAAAACACTCATTCCTGTCCCAAGGTGAAAACAAAGGTACCCAAGAAGTTTTGTGAAGATCGGTTCATAAATACGAGTTGTACAGAAGTTGTGACAAAAAACTGATTGGACCTAATTTCGGTACGAAATGGCCACTGGCAGCCATCTTGAATTTTGGACCCCACTCAGAAACACTCGTTCTTGTCCCAAGGTGATAACAAAGGTACCCAAGAAGTTTCGTGAAGATCGGTTGATAAATATAGCATCTAGCTCGAGCCGTATTGACATGTGCACTTACAGTGTATAAGTAGCACTAAATAAATCAAAATTCATCTAATTTGCATAATTTCTGCACGAGAAAAAAACCTGTACTGTATGTGATGTATTCCATTTTACTAAACATTCATACAAAAATTTATTTAAATCAGAACTTTCATACAGAAGTCTGTACAAAAGACTGATTGCACTAATTTTGGTACAAAATGGCTGCTGGTGGCCATCTTGAATTTTGGACCACACCCCAAAACACTCGTTCTCATCCCACGGTGATAACAAAGGTACCCAAGAAGTTTTGCAAAGATTGGTTCATAAATACGGCCTCTAGCCCGAGCCGTATAGAAGTTGTGTACAAAAAACTGATTAGACCTAATTTCGGTACAAAATGGCCACTGGCAGCAATCTTGAATTTTGGACCGCACTCAGAAACACTCGTTCTCGTCCCAAGGTGATAACAGAGGTACCCAAGAAGTTTCGTGAAGATCGGTTGATAAATACAGCCTCTAGCCCGAGCCGTATTGACATGTGTACTTACTGTGTGTAAGTAACACTAAATACATCAAAGTTAGTCTAATTTGCATAATTTACGTACGAGAAAAAAACCTGTATTATATGTGATGTATCCCATGGTACTAAACATTCATCCAAAAAATTATTCAAATCAGCGCTTTCATATGGAAGTTCTGCGCAAAAATCTGATTTCACCTAAGTCTGTACAAAATGGCCGCCAGCGGCCAACTTGAATTTCGAATCGGACCCCAAAACACTCGTTCTCGTCCCACGGTCATAACAAAGGTACCCAAGAAGTTTTGTAAAGATCGGTTCATAAATACCGCCTCTAGCCCGAGTCAGTGTGAGTGATGATGTTTTCTGCTGATATTCCAGAAATCTAGTTGTATGCAAATCAGTGCACTTACCTCATAATAGTTTTTGTCTCTCTCCAGTGTCCGTGACATTCCAAAATCACTAATTTTAGCAAAATGTTCTGAGGCAAGTAACACATTTCTAGCTGCTAAGTCTCTGTGCACAAATTTTTTACCTTCCAAATATTCCATTCCTTGGCAAACCTGCCACATGAGCTCACATATGTTCCACTGAGGCAGTTCACTATAGTGAAAATTAAAATATTAGAGAAACACTTAATCTTTTCAGACCGCACAACCACCATTTTTTTCCAAAATGCAGTAGATTCTACTTATAAATTAAGTTGATATTTCTTAATTGAATAATCCTTTTATTTGCTTACAACTTTCAAACATGAAACCATTTACCATATCTTCAGCACAAATTTGACTTGCTGTCTGCATGGAGGACTTTTATAACAGGATTTCAAAAATTTTAAAACAGAATGATGTCAGTATTGTTCTGATTAATACCTGGAGGATTTCTAATGAGTAATGATTTGATACGAAATTTCTGAATTGAGTTCACTAAAATCAAATCTAAGCCAAGGTTAATCAGTGCTCAGATCAATTTTAGTGAAGAAGGTTTAGAAATTTAACCCCCTGCACATTGATGTCAAAATATCCAGATTTGAAGTAGCCATTTATCCCAGTTGGCAACTGGAAATTTTACCAATTCAATCTTGTTTGACAGAGCTCATTGAGCTCTGTCAAACAAGATTGAATTGGTTAAATTTCTAGTTGAATTATGGGAAATATTTGCACCCTGAAATTTAGATATTTCGACAAAAGTGTGCAGGGGTTAATATCCTATCATGATGAATTTGAGATTCTTTTTTATCACATAATGTATAATTTAACCTTCTGTGGACTGGTCACTTTCCATGGGTGGGTAACCAACTCACTCACAATGTTATGTTGTCATGTTGCCTTCTGACAGGACACATTTATTAAAACACTTTACAGACGATATTTCCTAAATGGGTTAATTGATCATTATTATGTGATGAAAATATGCTGAAGTAAATAAAACTTACTTATAAATAAAACAAATCTATTATAACTAGACTGAAGGATGCCCCCACTTAGGACATGGACACAGGAGGTTGAAAAGCAAACTGTGATTTGTTACTCATACATGAGCTGTGTCTTACAGACACATATGATGCCCCCTGCAAAGTCTACCACACACAAACCACGTACTATACAGGTGAAATTCTACCCAAAATTTACCAATTTCAACAACATGTAATTTTGTGAAATATTGAAGCAAATCAAAACCCTGAAAAATCCTGACAATATGCACACCTCTGGTATATGTACAAACATTCTGTGAAATAAAAAAGTTCTAGCTTGAAAACTGTGAGCGGAGTGAGGCAGACAAACAATTTACCCTAGATGCGGATGGACAGATGGACAGCGTATGGATGGACAGACAGGGGTAAAACAATATGCCCTGACTAGTTGTCGTGGGGGCATAAAAATGGGAAGCTTGTGATTCCATCATTTCATCTAGCCAGAAATTCAACCTTTGATTATCTCCATTGATATGGCTACTTTTCTGTCCTGTGGGTGGGCTTCCCATCCTGGAAAAGGTGGGCCCAATAGTTATTGATAAGGCCAGAGTCTAAGGCATTCGTGTCTACACTAAAAAAAGGATTCTGACATTGCAGTGTTATGTCCACTACAGTTGGCTGCATGCTGGACATTAAGAAAATTTCAAAAGACTTGGATATTCTTTACTTTTTTAAAAGGAACAAAGCAAACATATAATTTTCAAAGCAGTTAACTGCACTAAAACAAGCTATTAATTTAAAATAGAATATGTTCTAATTTTTGGAATTCACTTGGAAAAAAATTCCACCATGCAGTGTATTTCCATTAGTTCCTTGAATCCTGTGCACTATCTAACATGTAACCAACTAACCCTGTATATTTTGACAGCCCTGTGTATATTTTCATGTAGTGTGTGATATGGTACCCTATCAATCAATTCTGTGCAATACCTATGGTTAGCCAGTGCATGACAGCTTACTAACTAACGCATTGCAATGAACGGGGTTAGTCACTTTTCTCTTTCTGGTTACAAATAAGATCATTTCTATTACGTGACTATCCCTGGGCATTGCACAGCCTTAGTGAGTGTATATTTTCATGTATTGTGTGGTTTGGCAGTTACCAATTTTTTGTTACCAAAAGTGTGACTAACCCTGTGCAATGCACAGGCAAGGACCGACTTGGGCATGCGCCAGTGCGTATTTGGTTCTGAAACATCAGGACCTGGCTCTTAAATCTCAGAAATAGGCTTCTCAGTTGGCGCGTAACTTCTCAGATCATATTTTGATATTCTTTTGATGGATAATCGGGAGAGACACTCTTACATGTATTATATATATGATTATCATTTATCATCGTTGTAGAGTGCTTAAGTTAATACTTCAAGTCTTAATTACCAAGAATTAATCTTCACTGTGGTTTCTGATCAAGTCTTGGCTGCCTCCGTAAACTGAAATCTGGCGCATGAATTGAAAAAATAGGCTCCGAGGCTAGAGCGTATTTTAAACAGTCCTGATCGGTCCCTGCGCAGGGTTAGTCTAAAATTCTGGTGATAAAACATTTCACTATTAACTAAGTAACTAACCAAGTGCACTGTACAGCTTTGGGTAAATCTCATCTATAGCAACTCTTTACCCAACATAACCAGCCAGTAATATTCTCAAGAAGAATTTAATCTCAGCTAATGGACCCTCATTGGAATGGATTGTGGAAATGTGAGTTTTAGTGAATTTCAAAAATGAAAACATATTCTATTTTCAATTAATAGCTTGTTCTAAGCAAACATATATTTTTCCAAGCAGTTAACAATACTAAATGAACAAGAACCAAGAAACCTGAGGACAAAATGAGCATGGCTTATAATGGGCCCCTGAAATGCTTTGAAATACGATTCAAAATCATTCCAATGATTCAATTTGATTTCATTTGCGTCATGTGATTTTCAATTAATAGCTTGTTCCAAGCAAACATATATTTTTCCAAGCAGTTAACAATACTGAATGAACAAGAACCAAGAAACCTGAGGACAAAATGAGCATGGCTTATAATTGGCCCCTGAAAAGCTTTGAAATACGATTCAAAATGATTTCAATGATTCAATTTGATTTCATTTGCGTCATGTGATTTTCAATTAACCCTTTACCCAATGAATCGCCTGCATCCGCCCGCGTAATATGCAAATTCAGCAGCTGAAAAAAAATTATTTTTCGAAAAATTTCAACAAAACCATATCATGTGACCCCTCTTTGGAACGAGCTCGTTCCAAAGAGGGGTCACATGACATGGTTTTGTTGAAATTTTTTGAAAAAATTAAAAAATTATATTTAAAATAATAAATTTTGAAATCGTCTGCATTGGGTAAAAGGTTAATAGCTTGTTCTAAGCAAACATATATTTTTCCAAGCAGTTAACAATACTAAATGAACAAGAACCAAGAAACCTGAGGACAAAATGAGCATGGCTTATAATTGACCCTTGAAAAGCATTGAAATATGATTCAAAATCATTTCAATGATTCAATTTGATTTCATTTGCGTCATGTGGGTTCAGAAATTTGGTTAACCATCGACATGTTCTCAAAATTCTATCAAGAGTCTCAAAGCAATATGGGCTACCTGTGTCACACAGCATAGCCTAAATGTGTTTTGATCATTGTTTTCATTTATAGCTCCAACAGGAAAGGTTCGCAAGCTAAATAGGAAGATTTTAACATTTATTTATCTATTTATTTACTGGGGTTTAATGACACTTTTGACAGTCACGGACTTGTGCCGGACAATTTTATGGGTGGAGCAAGCCAGAGTACCTGGATAGAATCACTGAGCAGGAGTAAGCAACTGTCAGACTCCCCAACATACTAACTCCACACAAGCAGGGTTCGTATTGGAAGAAGACAAGTGCACTAATAACATGCAGTAAGCCTTAGCACATCCATGTAGCACAACCATGCGGGCAATAGGGATGAAGTGCCTTGGCCAAGGACACAATGCAGTTACCCCGGGCAGGAAATGAACCATGGACCTTTCGGTTTGAAGTTCAATGCCATAACCACTGAGCCACCATGCTCCTTGCATTATGAGAAATTTCCAATTTTGAAAATATTGGTTTAACTGGTAGAGTGCTAAATTATTTTTGGTCATCAAAATTTGTCCACATGTCTTTGCCTTGTCAAAATTTATGGGAGAGTGCCCATTGGCACTCTCCCATAAATTGTAAAAAGGCAAATCCTTAAAGACCAAATAATTCCACTTCAATGATGCTATGAAGTACATCTCCAGAATATGAAGTTTTTAAGATGGGTTACCTACACTTCAGATTAAAGCCCAAATATGGGCTTCCAGCACTCTACCAGTTAAAGTGTAAGGAATTAACATTCTAATTCCGACTATATTCAGCATCATTTTGAGGATTAACAGTGAAAAAGAGCCTCCCTGCCTCATCTTGAAATTGAGAAAAAACTGCCTGAAAAACAAGAAATTTCTTTTATGTCCCTAAGATATGTCCACACAATATCTGAGCAACCGTTAACCCTTAAGGGTCTGGACAAGTGTCTGGAATTCCCACCATTCCACAGTCTCTATGCGTCTAATGGCTTAGTGGTGACTTCTAGTTAAGTCTTGGCTGCCTGTTAAGGCAGCCAAGACTTGACTAGAAGCCACTGCTTAGGTAATTTGTCTATTGTCAGCAAGACCGCCTCATTATGACATGTTAAGGGCACCTGTTCCGAGGTCTGAAATTTCATTAATAGGCCTTTAAGGGTTAAAGCAATAGGGGTTAGTTACCCTTGGCTCGCAGTGTTGCCTTAATGTGTTTGGATCGTTTTCATTTATAGGTCAAACAGGTCAGGGTTACAAGTCCAATCTGAACATTTTAAAATTTCTCCCAGTTGCAGCAGTGTTCTCAAAACTACAATGTATTTTAGGTGGAGGTGAAAACACCATCAGATACCCCTAAGCCAATGGGAAATGGGACACAACATGGTGGTCATTAGCATCTGCCTTCATTTACAAAAAGATGTGGATGCAGGATGTTCTCTGCTGAAGGCCCTTCTAGTTCATCAATACATTTATATCCACTTTTGTAAGTAGTATTACTAGATGGCACTCACCTGTTAATAAGCATAAACTTATGGAGTGGCCCTAAAGGTGCTAACTCTAAAACTAACATAATACTGCCTGTGTGACAAACTCCTGTAATGAGACAACAATACAGCTCATATACCATACTGACCCAGGAATAAGCCATGGGGTGCGTGAAGTAAAAGAGGGCAAAACTATGGGTGGGCTTATTGCCGTGAGATCAAGCCTGCGGGAGAATTGGGATACAAAGTTGACACAAGTAATGTGACTCAGTCAATCCCATGACAAAGATGCATTAAGCCTTCACCTAACGAATCAGCTGCATGCACTCATGTAAATTACATACTGAACTGTTGAAAAAAACTGTAAAACAACTTCAACAAAACCATATCATGTGATCCCTCATTGGAACGAGCTCAATGAGCTTGTGTCAATAAAGGATCACATGATATGGTTTTGTTGATTGTTTTTTTTAAATATTTGAAAAAGAAATAATCAAAATAAAAAACTTTGATATCATGTGCATTGGGTAAGGGATTCTATTTGATAGTAACAACATATCAGTATGGCTGTCATCGATTACACTGTCAGGGACTGGGCTTATTTACACGGAGGGGGCTCTGAAACTGAAATCTGAAAAGTTAGATAGACTTATTTTCAATTACAGTAAAACCTGTCTTGAGAGACCACTGTCGTGAGAGACCACCAGTCTTAAGAGACCACTTTGGCCATGTACCGATTGGTTTCGCTCTATAATGTACCTGTCATGAGAGACCACCTGTCTTGAGAGACCACCTGTCTTGAGAGACCACAAAACTGTGGCAAAAACTCAGTTTTTCACCTGTTTTGAGAGACAGGAAAATCAATTTTTGGCAATTTCAGAGTATTAAAATCAATAAACAGGTTGAGGGTTAGATTTTTTTGGTGGTCTAATTTTGTTTTATTACAAATTATTGGAGAGTGCCTATTGGCACTCTCCAATAATTTGTAATAAAACAACTTTATACAAACAAAATTTATTGTGTTTGACTGAAGAGGAAACATAAGCAAGGAAATTGATGGCTTTTGTTCTGGTACCCTCGTAACTCTGCCAGTTAAGATCAATGCAGTGTGCACAAAAATCAATAGTTCAATGAAAGTGTCAATGACACTGTAGCTCAACTTGTTTAAGACATGTACATGTATAGTGTGTGACACAGCAATGACAAACATATAGGTAATGACCTGATAACAAAGGTACATGTAAAGTATTGTAACGGTCTGTACATAAATGCTGACCATAGCCTGTAACAAATATATAGGTAAAGTATTGTAAAAGTGGGGTGACAGTTAGATGCTAAACTAGAAAAGAAATCTTTGAGTCCCAGAGTGGGTCTGACTGAACCCAAAAATATTTGTTCTCATAGCACAGTGATAACAAAGGCACCCAAAAACACTTGTTCCTGTCACAAGGTGATAACAAAGGTACCCCAAGAAGTTTCGTGAAGATCAGTTCATAAATACAGACTCTAGCCCAAGCATGTGCACTTACTGTGTATAAGTAGCACTGAACAAATCAAAGTTCATTTAATTTGCATAATTTCTGCACGAGAAAAAAACCTGTATTATATGTGATGAATTCCATGTTACTAAACATTCCTACAAAAATTTATTCAATTCAGAACTTTCATACAAAAGTTCTGTACAAAAATTTTTTGGTACAAAAAGGCTGCTGGCAGCCATCTTGAATTTTGGTATGCACCCAAAAACACTCGTTCTCATCCCACAGTGATAACAAAGGTACCCAAGAAGTTTCGTAAAGATCAGTTCATAAATACGGCCTCTAGCCCGAGCTGTATTGGCATTTGCAGTTACAGTGCTGAAAGTAACATTAAATAAATCAAAGTTAGTCTAATTGGCATAATTTATGCACGAGAAAAAAAAAAGTATTATATGTGATGTATCCCTTGGTACTAAACATTCACACACAAAATTTTTCAAATCAGCACTTTCATATGGAAGTTCTGCGCAAAAATGTGACTGCACCTAATGATTGCACCTAATTTTGTACAAAATGGCTGCCAGTGGCCATCTTGAATTTCCGACCGGACCCAAAAACAATTGTTCTTGTCCATTGGTGATAACAAAGGTACCCAAGAAGTTTCATAAAGATCGGTTCATAAATACGGCCTCCAGCCCGAGCCGTATTGGCATTTGCAGTTACAGTGCTGAAAGTAACACTAAATAAATCAAAGTTAGTCTAATTTGCATAATTTATGCACCAGAAAAAAAAACGTATTATATGTGATGTATCCCATGGTACTAAACATTCATACAAAAAATTATTCAAATCAGAGCTTTTATATGGAAGTTCTGCACAAAAATCTGACTGCACCTAATGATTGCACCTAATTTTGTACAAAATGGCTGCCAGTGGCCATCTTGAATTTCCGACCGGACCCAAAAACAATTGTTCTCGTCCCATGGTGATAACAAAGGTACCCAAGAAGTTTCGTAAAGATCGGTTCATAAATATGGCCTCCAGCCCGAGCCGTATTGGCATTTGCAGTTACAGTGCTGAAAGTAACACTAAATAAATCAAAGTTAGTCTAATTTGCATAATTTACGCACGAGAAAAAAAAACATATTATATGTGATGTATCCCATGGTACTAAACATTCATACAAAAAATTATTCAAATCAGAGCTTTCATATGGAAGTTCTGCACAAAAATCTGACTGCACTTAATGATTGCACCTAATTTTGTACAAAATGGGTGCCAGTGGTCATCTTGAATTTCCGACTGGACCCCAAAACAATTGTTCTCGTCCCATGGTGATAACAAAGGTACCCAAGAAGTTTCGTAAAGATCAGTTCATAAATACGGCCTCCAGCCCGAGCCGTATTGGCATTTGCAGTTACAGTGCTGAAAGTAACACTAAATAAATCAAAGTTAGTCTAATTTGTATAATTTACACACAAGAAAAAAAAAAGTATTATATGTGATGTATCCCATGGTACTAAACATTCATACAAAAAATTATTCAAATCAGAGCTTTCATATGGAAGTTCTGCACAAAAATCAGATTGCACCTAATTTAGTACAAAATTTGCTGCCAGTGGCCATCTTGAATTTCATACCAGACCCAAAACACTTGTTCTCATCCCACGGTGATAACAAAGGTACCCAAGAAGTTTCGTAAAGATCGGTTCATAAATACGGCCTCTAGCCTGAGCCGTATTGGCATTTGCAGTTACAGTGCTGAAAATAACACTAACTAAATCAAAGTTAGTCTAATTTGCACAATTTACCCACGAGAAAAAAAAGCGTATTATATGTGATGTATCCCATGGTACTAAACATTCATACAAAAAATTATTCAACTCAGAGCTTTCATATGGAAGTTCTGTGCAAAAATAGGACTGCACCTAATTTTATACAAAATGGCTGCCAGCTGCCATCTTGAATTTCAGACCGGACCCAAAAACACTCATTCTCGTCTCACGCTGATAACAAAGGTACCCAAGAAGTTTTGTAAAGATTGGATCATAAATACGGCCTTTAGTCCGAGCCGTGTGTACGGCGCGACAGATGGACAACGGGCCATGACAATACCTCAAATTTGGCTTCGCCAAAGTTGAGCTAAAAATGTAAACAGGAAATCGGCCCAACAGTGATGTTTTTCAGTTTATGTACTTTTATCTATAATTTATTAAACAATGCCTTTGTACTTGTATTAAAACTGAATTGAAATAAAACAATATTAAAAAAAATTTGCAAAAATCAGTTCTTCTCCATTTCTGCAACAAATATTCTCTGGTTGGTCATTCACTGACTAGCAAAAACATCAAACCTGTAATGTGAGACCACCTGCCTTGAGAGATCACTTTTGCTTGGCAAATGGGGTGGTCTCTCAATACAGATTCTACTGTATAGGCTTATATCCGGGTTAGTACGGTATGTCATGTACATGTACTGGAACATTTTTTCTCCCTATTCACCAGTGGCAAATTCATTCATTTTTCAACAACAGTGCCCCATTACAGACAAGCATTTGACCAATTATACCATACTGAGATTGTAAAAGCAGTCTTCTTTTCACCATATTGTAACCTGGTCATCACCACCAATATCTATACAACTGGATTGCAGAACGTTGCAACTCACAATGTTGCAACTGAATCTGCCTCCTCAAGATGGTGTCAAGTCAATTAACGTGGTAACTCCTCCCATCAGTGATATTCGATGATGTGAAAGCTTTTATTTATTTATTTATTTATTTATTTATTTATTTATTTATTTATTTATTTATTTATTTATTGGGATTCAACAACACTCTGACAGCCAGGGTCATCTCATGTTGGATAGTTTTAGGGGTGGAGGAACCTTGAGTACCCAGAGAGAATCACCAAGCAATAAGCAGACTCCCCAATGTATGAACTCCACACAAACAGTGTTAGCATTGGCTGAAGACATTTGCTTCATCAATGTGCAGTACGCCTTAGTACACAGTGCCACCATGACCAATGTGGGCAATAGGGATTAAGTGTCTTCCTAAGGACACAACACAGTTACCTCTGGAAGGGACCAAACTGTGGACCTTTCCATTTAAAGTCCAAGGCCGTAAACCACTGAGTTACCACACTCCCTGCTATACTGTAACTGTAGCCAGAGTGTCACAACATTCACATCATCAAACATCAAATGAAAGCCTAGGATGAAAGCTAGGAACTCGGTATCAGCTTTCCGATATTGGCACTTTTTGCCAATGATAACTCTAATATGTTGTAAATATTCAATTTGCATTCCTGTGAAAAATGTGCACACCATTCTTATATCGTCTTTTGCAGCCATCGAAGTATGCTCTTTAACTCCTTGCATGCAGCTGGGAGGATTTTGCTGCCCAGGGCAGGATTTCTCTTGCCAATGAATTTTGTATAACTTGGATACATTTCATGAAATTAAATTTGCCCCCACAATGGATTTTTTCATCAAAGCTTTCTTGAGTTATATTTTGATGAATTTTTCATCAAATCTAGTCATGGCTGCGTCCAAGAAAAATTTTGCTGTTGAACATTTGTTTATTTATACACATAGACACAATTGCCCCTCCCTTCCCAAGATGCTGACTGGAGAAACACTTTTCTGTGTATGACCAATGAGCACTCCTGCAATCCAGTTGTGTAGAAATCAGTGGCCACTGCACATTCAGATCAATGGATCAATGAATGGAGATTTCATCAACTGATTGAGTGCTGGAAACACATACTTTTATTCGAAGTGTGAGCAAAATATGACAACCAAAACTAATTTAACACTCTTCCCGTTAGGCCCCCCATAAAGCAGATTTCAGACCATTTTTTATAAAATTGTATGTGGGTGGGCAATTTTGAATTTTATTTTTTATTTTTGTAATTATTTCTTTGCAATCAAAAGTTCTTGTTTTGTTTTATGTTTAAGGCCTCATAATCTACAGCACAGCATGGGGGTGGTGTGTTTCATCCCTTGAGTGCAAGAAAGCTTTGCAATGCTAAACAGCTAAATGCTAAATGGAAAATTTATCAATTTTATTAACTTGGGTGAAATATCCCAAATAAACCATTTAAATTTTATTTTTTTAAGTTTGCATTGGTTATAAAAAAGACCATATGGCAGCCAAAAGGATCATGCAGGAGGGCATGAGAAATAGATTTTCAACTTTTATAGGCCCAATGCTGGCCAGTGAAAAATAGGTACTTCAGTAAGAAGTAAAGTTATTAAAAAGCTGTTCAAACAAAATGCCAGGCTCATCTATACTTTTAGACTACTAAAACGCCATTGAGAAATCAGTGCCGAGAATCTGAGATGCCTGCTGGAGGAATTTTTAGTTCTTGTTTAGACAGTGTTACAGGTTTAGGTCAAAGCACTTGATAAGAAGCCATAAACAGCGATTGTGATTAGAAAATGTCAAATTTGTCAGCAACCTAACCAAATACAAAAAGAGTATGAGTCAAGATGATAACACTGATGTGAAAATAGGTGAAAGTGGCCTTTGGGCAACACAGAAGATGTAAATGTGTGTATTTATTTATTTAATGGGGATTAATGACACTTTTGACATCCAGGGTCACCTCGTGTCAGACAGTTTTATGGGTGGTGGAAGCGGGAGTACCTGGAGAGAACCACTAAACAATGGTGAGCAACTGTCAGGCTCCCCAAAATACTAACTCCACACAAGCAGGTTTAGCAATGGTTGAAGACAAGCGCACCATCGACATGCAGCACATCTCAGAACACAACACCACCGTGCCCCCATGTGGGCAATAGGGGTGAAGTGTCTTGCACAAGGACACAACGTGGTTGCCACAGGTGGGTTTCAAACCAAGGACCTCTCGGCTTTCAGCTTGCACCTCGTAAATACATTTAAAAACTACACTGTTATGCAGATTTTTTTTTTTTTTCATCTTTCTAATTAATGTACATTGAATGAACAGTGTAGCCAACAATATCATCATAATCAACTTTAATTTCAATTCTCTTTTGGGCAGTTTCTCCACAAAACAAATACACAAATATGACAAAGTAGGGGGAATAAAATGATAAATTTTAAGTAATTTGTATATTTTTTATACTTACCAATGGCCCAGACAAGCTCATGCAAACTCAATTTAATTCAGGGCCAAACACAAATTTTGCCCCCAATCTCCAAAATTTGCAAACAAAACCAAAAAAATAAGTCCTATCTGGTCCTCCATACTTTTGTTATCTGTGCAAGCGCAGTATCCAGGAAGGTACCAAAATTGGCGCCAACCATCATTCTTTCTACAGTGCCTGCTAAATGTTATAATCATCGAGGAGGTATGCGTGCCCACTCATGGGAGGGACATCCCCGTCTGGGCCATTGTAAATATAAAAAATATACAAATTACTTTAAATTTATCATATTTTTATACCACAACCAATAGCCCACACTAGCTGAATCATAAAATAGCTGGAGGGCCTAGGACTTAAAGGAAAATCCAATCTCTCAATTACTTCGATAAAGGATAGCTCCTACAGGAGAATAGAAGACATAGGAATTACATATGTCCTTCTCTTTTACGAGAAAAGAGAATGGCATAACACCAACAATGTAATTGAGAATTACATAATTTCTACATTTAATGCCAGCATAACCCATTATGCTAATTTGGTGAAGGAAACCAATATATAAAGCTAGTTCAGAGATTGAGATGCTTTATACTCATTTAAAAGTGTCTGAGGATTGTATATTAATGCTTGTATGACACGTAACATATACACATGCTTCACAGTGAGCTACACTTTAAAAACAGTACATAAATGAGACATAGTTATTGCTTCACACCGAGCTACACATTAAAACCACCCAGCACCGATGCTGGACTACTGTCTCTGAAGGAGGTATTCCCTTGCTTTTCACTATAAAGCCAGATGACATAAGGTAAAAAACGTCCCCCTTCTCCTTGTTCTGAGGTAAAAATTCCTAAGAACGAAGAGGGCAGACATCCTAAAGATCTTTTTGATGAATATTAATGGACGACATTCTGAGCAACAGAAAGAGGATCTAAAAATGTAAGGTCAACGGAGATGGACTCTAAATTTCTGAGGTAAAACTTGGTAAATGAAGAGGGCTGTGTCCAGTAAGCGGCCCTCATAAGATCAGTAATGGATGCACCTCAGCCCGTCTGACTCGCGTCTGTCATAATCGTGAAAGCCAGATCGGACAGTTGAAGTGGAACCCCCTGAGTTAACCACTGAAGATCTGCCCAAATCTGAACCTTTTGTTTTACTAGGTCTGTTAAAACAATACTGGTTTCGAGCAAATGCATCTTCACACTTCAGTTCTGAGTAAAGAATATCTGGAGGGGACGCGTGCACAGGCAGCCCATCGAAATAAGATCCTCTGCTGCTGCACACAGCACCATCAGCCACATAAACTCCATCGCTGTTACTGCGGGAGCGTTTAGACAAAAGCGAGCATAACAACTGACTAATTTCACTCTGGGTAACGACTGATGAACCAGATTGCTGTGAGTCTCAAAGCTAATTACCAAGTGAATGAATGACCTGGACGGAGCTAGATCCGACTTTTTCTCATTTACTATGAAACTGAGACGTCGGAACAATAATTATTGAAGAAGACTCTGAACATCGTTCTGAAGAATAATTCTGTTGCCGTATCTCTGAAGAATGCCGTCCAAGCAAGCCGACGTTACCACAGACGAATGAGCTCAGAAGTATGACATTACCGAGTTAATTATCTGAGTGAAAGCCCAAGGAGCCAGGTTCAGATCGAAGCACATTCCTCTGAACTGGTAAACTTCTCTTTGCACAGCAAAACGCAGGTACTTTCTGAATGCCGGATGTACCAGTACATGAAAGTAGGCGTTCTTTAGATCTATGCTTGCCGCATAGTCGTCCACTCGAATGCTCGATCTTACCGACCGAATGGTTTCCATATAGAACTTTGGAGCCACAATCAACATGTTTATCCAGCTCAAGTCTACTACCGGTCGGAACGAGCAGTCTGGCTACAGTACGAGAAACAGGTGACTGTAAAAACCTTGAGAATTTTGATTCTTGATAACCTCTATTGCTTCCTTTAATAAGAGAGCCTGTACCTCCATTAAGAGAGACTCTCTTTTGAAAGGATCCGCCAGAAGATTTGTCCAATGCAGACATCTTGTAAGAGGGGTTTTTGCTCGGAATGATAGCCATAGGCCTTCTGAGATTATACTTCTCACCCACTGATCTTCCGTGATTTCCATCCAGTTTCTCATTAAGTTTGATAACCTTCTGCCAACTGTCAAGCTATAGAGGTCTTGTCCATCACCTGTATGACTTATGAGGCTTATGGGAGGAGAAACTACATCCTCCCCGTGAAGAACCTCGTCCTATTGGCTTTGGGGTGTCTGACCTATCGTCTTGATCAGACCTACGTCCTTTTCCTGAGTTGCTATACTGATGACCTCCAGAGTAAGAATAAGAGGGGTTTTTTTGTATCCTCGCGAGGAGTTCCCTTTAGGTGACTTTGCAGCGGTCTGCTGAAGCATGTTGTTGAGACACCGACTTCAATAGCAATGCACCGGAAGCTTTCTTTGTAGCCTGCTCATACACTAAAAAAGCTTGTCCTCAAACAGAGAATGTCCGGAGACCGGAGCGACTCGGAGAGAGCTTTTCACCTTGTCATCTTTTAGTGATGATGACGCAAGGGCAGCATCACGTTTGATCAACTCCAAATTTGCCAGTGTCAGGGCGGAGTTGTATGTGGCATACATGACTGCCCTGGAAAGCGAGAAACAAACGTCCTCAAATTCCTTCCCATTAAGATGTTGTGCTATAGCTCTGGTAATGTGTCCTGCATAGGACATTGCGCCCAGATTCTCTCTATTGGATGAAATAGAACATTCCATCACTTCCAAGCGTATATTGAATGAAGCAGATAGGGACATATCTAAATCCCTGGCCTGCTCATCTAAATGCAGAGGAGCTCTCTGGACATCTTCTCCAACCGTTTTAAATGAACGTCGTCCAAGGAATGGTATATTTATAGACGATGTCGATAAGAAATTACCTTTCCTCTCGGCAAAAGAGAGGTTGAATACGGCGTACTGTCTAGACTGTATCGGGAAGGAAAGAATGTCCTCTTTCCTCCGCATGAAGTCTGCATCCAGAGACGACAGCGGTTTCTCTGTAGTAGTCACAGCATGCTGATCAGGTGGAACAAATTCAGGATAATATTGATGAAAACTAGAACTATCACTGAAGGTGATTAATACCCCCGCTTTGGGTTTTTAGAGGAATGCACTTCTGATCATGTAGGCGAAGGCCATAAGGAAATGTATACATAAAGATCATTTTTTGTTGTTGAAATTTGTATTTGCATGTGGCCTTCCACAGAACAGCACTGAATACTTAAAGAGCCCACACATATATGGTTTACATTTGGAAAAACACATTTACAATGTGTAACATGTATTCAAAATCGGTTCATTAATGTAGGAGGAGTTGCACACACAAGAATCCCATTTGAAAACCCATAATAAATCCAAGTTAAAGGAAAGGGAGATAACCTGGTTAAAATTGTCGCAGATCAAAAATTTGGGAATATGCGTATGTTCACTTAGTTGTGATAATGTTTGAAAGGTTTCGTCAAAATTGATTGATAAATGTAGGAGGAGTTGCACGCACAAGAATTTCATGTAGAAACCCATAATAAATCTAAGTTAAAGGGAGATAACCTAGTTAAAATTGCCACAGTTCAAAAATTTTGGAATATGCGCATGTTTACTTAGTAGTGATGATGTCTGTAAACTTTCATCCAAATTGATTGATAAATGTAGGAGGAGTTGCGCACACAAGAATTTCATGCAGAAACCCATATTAAATCAAAGTTCAAGAGAGATAACCTGGTTAAAATTGTCGCAGATCAAAAAGTTTGGAATATGCACATGTTCACTTAGTAGAGATGATGTTTGAAAGGTTTCATCAAAATCGGTTCATTAATGTAGGAGGAGTTGCGCACACAAGAATTTGTTCGAACGGAAAGACATAATAAATCTAAGTCAAAGGAAGATAACCTGGTTAAAATTGTCGCAGATCAAAAATCTTGGAATATGCGCATGTTCACTTAGTAGTGATGATGTCTAAAAAGTTTTGTCCAAATTGATTGATAAATGTAGGAGGAGTTGCACGCACAAGAATTTCATGTAGAAACCCATAATAAATCTAAGTTAAAGGGAGATAACCTAGTTAAAATTGCCACAGCTCAAAAATTTTGGAATATGCGCATGTTCACTTAGTAGTGATGATGTCTGTAAACTTTCGTACAAATTGATTGATAAATGTAGGAGGAGTTGCGCACACAAGAATTTCATGCAGAAACCCATATTAAATCAAAGTTCAAGAGAGATAACCTGGTTAAAATTGTCGCAGATCAAAAAGTTTGGAATATGCACATGTTCACTTAGTAGAGATGATGTTTGAAAGGTTTCATCAAAATCGGTTCATTAATGTAGGAGGAGTTGCGCACACAAGAATTTGTTCGAATGGAAAGACATAATAAATCTAAGTCAAAGGGAGATAACCTGGTTAAAATTGTCGCAGATCAAAAATCTTGGAATATGCGCATGTTCACTTAGTAGTGATGATGTCTGAAAAGTTTTGTCCAAATTGATTGATAAATGTAGGAGGAGTTGCGCACACAAGAATTTCATGTAGAAACCCATATTAAATCAAAGTTCAAGAGAGATAACCTGGTTAAAATTGTCGCAGATTAAAAAGTTTGGAATATGCACATGTTCACTTAGTAGAGATGATGTTTGAAAGGTTTCATCAAAATCGGTTCATTAATGTAGGAGGAGTTGCGCACACAAGAATTTGTTCGGATGGAAAGACACAATAAATCTAAGTCAAAGGGAGAAAACCTGGTTAAAATTGTCGCAGATCAAAAATCTTGGAATATGCGCATGTTCACTTAGCAGTGATGATGTCTGAAAAGTTTTGTCCAAATTGATTAATAAATGTAGAAGGAGTTGCGCACACAAGAATTTCATGTCCGGAAAGACGTACGGACGGACGTACGGACGGACGGACGGACGGACGGACGGACGGACGTACGGACGTACGGACGTACAGGGCGATTCCTATATAGCCCTCACTTCTTCGAAGCGGGGGTATAAAAACTCATCACTACCATATGTTGTTCCGAAAAGGAAGGGTAATCCTATCCTCTTCCTTGTCCCTTTCACCATCCGACAGATTCAGCTCTGAATCTTGGTCCATCGCATCTGCATGTGCAGATGAGTGGACCGACCCAGCATTGTCCGACAGTTCACCACCGGAGTCTGCCGAAAGCTGCTCTTGAACTTGCTGGGATGCTGCAATCAGCTGTGCAATCTGCGACAGCAAGTCCGTTACTGAGGCTTGAAGAGCAACGGTCTTCTGTTTTTTGCCACTTGCTGCTCCTGGGATGAAGATCCGGAGATAGATCTCTTCTCTGAATGTCCTGATGAACAAAGCCTTGGAGTGCTAGCTACCAGATGGTCCAACTTCATGGGCAAAGACTGGCTCTGCTTTCGTGCAGCTGGCTGGATATCCAAAGACGGGTAGCTAGCATGCGGTCATGTGTGTCTAGATGGCGAGTGTGAACGTATGCTCCAGCACGTGCAAGTTTCTCAAAACAACATTTGGCCCCAAATGTTGTTGGATTAGATAGGGGCCTCTCCCGCTCGTAGCCTTGTCAGACCTCGAGGTGCTCGCTCTACCCAAATCTACACTTCCTTCAACCACAACGGACTTACCCAGTGTCACAGCTCCCACAGACAGAGTAACCGCTTCACTGGTCAAGCTAGCTGCTTGCAAGGGGTGAAGAACACTAACTAAAGGCCTTATCCCTTGCTTAATATTCATGAGCACCTTTACAGCTAGTTTTGTATGCTCATCAGAGCGTGACGATGGTAGCACACTTTGGATGGGGGTCACAATACTATCACCATGTTCTTGTTCCTCTAAAAAAGAAACTAAAAAACTCGAATTATCTTGCAGTGAGAGCTCCGGCATAGGAACCTCACCGCCAACAACATACCGAGACACCCGTCTCCAACTTTTGTCATCCCAATGTACACATATAGGACAAGAATCCGTATGAGTGCATCGACTACAGGCAAGACAACAAGCATGTAAATCCAAGGACGACTTCCTTGCCTTGCATTTAGAACAGTAAGCTTTCATAATTACAATCAAGATACAAAGTCGATAGCACTCCTACAAACTCCACAATAAAATATATGACAAAGATACATGAACAAAAGCAATCAAAATTAAATTCAAAAAATTAAACCAAAACATTTTTCAAAAAAATTTTGAAAAAAGCCTAAGTTCCTGAAGGGAATATGAGGAGACCAAGGGCATCCCGATAGAGCCTAAGTGTGGACAAAGTCCAAATTTTTGAGCTACACTACCGGAATCATAATCAATGTATCCTACAGCAATCCTACAGTAATATAATATAAAAATAGTGACTGGGTTTGAGGGAAACATTGCGGATTATCTCCCCAAGGAACCATTATCTCCCGAGGCAAAGCCAAGGGAGATAATAGTTCCAAGGGGAGATAATCCAGGCCTATTTTAAAATTAAACTGATCTGCAAAATTTTCCAAGAAATGTCAAGAAAACCACGTCATGTGAGCGCATTCCAATGAGGGGGTCACAAGATGTGATTTATTAAGAAAACCAAATCTTGTGACCCCTCATTGGAACAAGCTCATTCAGCTTGTTCCAATGAGAGGGACACATAATGTGGTTTTCTTGACATTTTTTTTAATTTAACTTTTTTAATAACTTAATTGGTGAATTACGCAAAGACATGGGTCCAGGTCAATTTTTAATTTGAACTGATAATGCAGGATTTGAATCAACTCAAAGTAGTTGAAAATAGACAGGAACTTTGAAGTAACAATATATGTATAATCTTCAACAGTAACAACATATTAACAGCAGTATTAAATCCAAATGATAATTAAATAGCTTATCACAGTAGTCTTCCCAATATGCCTCATTCTATTTTAAATGTAGACATTACTGTTCTGGATTCGAGATGTTGGCATAATTTTTGTTCATTGTAACATTACAGTTGTGGAAATGTGGTGTGAAATTTATCATTTTGTGAATGCCACTACCAGAGTTAACATTTCCATTATACTCAAGTTGTTGTGGCTGTTTGCTTGGCGCGAGTCCCAATGTTGTATACAGGTCATTATTACTAGTTTCTGCAAGTCTCAATACCTTGTCCAGTTCACTGTCACTTAACACAAGAATATCATCCATTGAACAATCAAATATATTGTCATTTTTACTGGTTCAACACAACGTTTCTTAGTGATTACATCTAACTGTTGACAGCCTTTTGACGTTGCAGCTGAAATAACATCTGATATGTCTCGCTTTTTGCTCTTGCTCATACGATTTGCATACAACTGAATAGAAGTTTCGAATTTATGTCTGGATGTGCACATTATGTGTCTTGCCTCAATGCCTGCTTCATCCATGATTGTCAGTGAAGTTGAGTGAATTGAGTGATTTGTGTAAGTTTTGGAGAGATGTGCAGTTTCAGAGATATTCACCATCATTGTTCCGAGAGTATTCTTCCCAAGGGGACTCTTGGTGTACCAAATTCCATTCATTGTGATTGAATCTGCAAGTCTCTGCCATAATGCATTATTCTCAGGGTGAAGTTTAGAAATATACACTTCATAAGATTTTACAAGACACAACTCACTTCCCACAATTTCGTACATACGTCCTTTGCCAGAGGTAGCATCCGGGCCATCATTTTGTCTATGGTTTTTATCCAATTCACCAGTCTTTTGATAAACATATTTTCTCCAGCTAGCATCTGATGCAACTCCAAATGTATTACGTGTCATTTCTCTGAGGTTGTCCCAGGCTCTTCGACACAGATATAACATAAGTTCAAAGAAAACCTTTCTCTGTAGCTCCACAGCTGCATCTACCTTGAATACAAATGAATCGCTATATAGTTCCTGAATATCCTTGGCCTAAATCACCGGATAATGATCCGTCTCACCTTTCTCATTCCGTTTCAAATCTGCAAGAACTGCCATGTACACTTGCTGTGAAGAAACAAAAAAAGTGATCCTCTGGCACATCAATAGTCTGAGCCTTAATAAATCGACATGATTTGTATCTCAGAGACTGGAAGGAACTCTTCTTGAACAAATCGCCGGTTACTGTTCTCACGGAAGCATAAAATGCTTTCAATGCAGAATTCAAGTCTAACAACCTCAGCTGTTTAATGTCCGTACTAATGATTTTCTCCCGCAAAAAATCTGTGAATAGTTGTTTTGATCTATTTATGCACACCTGGGTGCTCGTGCTATCCTTATCTCTGATAAGCTTTTGAATTTCATCAAGAGAAATTTCGGCAAACCTTCTGTTGACAACAGCCATTTTGAATGCGGAAGTCATTGGGGAAAACAAATGACGTAATACTGCATGTGCACTTTGGAATTCGGAAGTTTCCGTAGGTAACTTCGGGAGGTCTCAACAGCCAGCGGGTGATAATACAAAAATTACTACTTGCTTTATTACCTGGAGACAGAACATTGCATATTATCCAATGCAACGCTATGGGAAATTAACATAGTGTCTTAAAATGAGGTATAATAATACTAATTACTACATATATTTGAGGACGCTGCCAATGTAAACAACGTCAAAGGAAAAAACGGAAACAAGAAATCAGGCACACAAAAAGGCCTAAAGTCAGTAACCGATTTAAATGCTACCAGATGCAAAGCTAGATCTTCATATGAAGAAAAAATGATACATCGGATTGAAGATGCAAGAAAAAAACAACCTAACACCCCTAGGGTGAGGACGTAACCATGGGAATAAACAGAATAAACATTCTGTAATACACGTTAAACTCCCAAGAAATTTAATAAAAAATTTCAATAAAATATAGCTAAAAAGCTTAGGAGTTTAACAGGAGAGCTTCAAGGAAGGATAGGGAAGGTACACTTAACAAACAGTGGATTAATCATTAGCAAGAATGATGACGTCAGGCATATGTCCCAAAACTGGGAAACATGAAATAATTTTTATAATTATTATAAAGTTACAGCCCTGAACATTTGAAACCACCGTTGCTCACTTCCATCATCCATTTACAGTCTTGGATCCACGAATTCTTTCATTGATTTGTGTGTGGCATCCTCAAAAAAGCAGATTTTAAAGCACAGATGTCAAGTCATTGTTACTGACTTTAGGGCCAAAGAAAGAAAGAATGGTGCTTGGCACCAATTTCGGTACCTTCCTGGATACTGTGCATGTGCAGATAAAAAAAGTATGGAGGGCCAGATGGGACTTAATTTTTTTGGTTTTGTATGCAAATTTTGGGGATTGGGGGGCAAAATTTGTGTTTGGCCCTGAATTAAATTGAGTTAGCATCAGCTAGTCTGGGCCATTGGTTGTGGTATAAAAATATATGCCCAGCGAATTTAAAAACAAGTGTTTAAAATTTACAAGTGCAGGAGATGGAGGGTGGTATTTTCTTCATCCCACTCTGCAAGTTAAACTTTTCTCTGTTTGAAGAATGATATTACAGTAAGAACACAGAAATCAAGGTAAACACTTGATTAACCCACCCATGCAGGTGTCACTCAGATTATCTGTATATCCACATAAAATCAACCATTATCCTTCTGGTTTTGCATTTAAAGACACACAAAACACCATACATTCATTAGAGTAAGTGAGGTACTCAATAACACATTAAAAGTAATGCAGGTCAGATGTAAGATCTTCATTCTTCAATCAGAAATAATTCAATAACCAATCACTCAACAGAGCTGGGCCAGAAACAGGGTTCTTCAAGGCCATGGCCAGTAACTTCTCTAAACAGCTCTACAGCATAATCTGCATGACCCCTCAAGCAGCCCCATCATTCTGATCATGCCATGAGGAATCACTAGTTCATTTTACGAATATGACCGCAAATTGTTACCTGCAATTAGCACTCTTAAATTCAATGGTTTTGGTGATTCAGAATAATTGATAATTTCAAATCTAAACAGCTATCTTCAAATGAACATCCCAGTGCTGATTGATGGAAGTCCAAGCAAGCAGTAGATTGACTGAGCGACATTTTCTCATCAGTTCAATGTAATTTTCGTTTGATTTTCTGATACAGTGGAACCCTGTTATTTGAATAACCACTTCCAGTGAAAATTATTCAATTAACAGGAATATTCAATTAACAGGGATTGTGTCACTTTCCTGTATTCTAGAGATAAACTTAGCATTTATTCTATTATATCTTGTTTGACAGAGCTCCATGAGCTCTGTCAAACAAGATATAATAAATTAATGCCTGTATTGGATGTACTGAGGCCAAATAGGTCAAAAACAAAGGAAAACTGGGGAGAGTCAGAGTAATTTCTCAACAGGTTACAAGGTTTTTTATTCAATTAACAGGAGTTTACTCTATAACCTATATTCAATTAACAGGTCAAATTTGTACTGGAGGTATGGTAAATGGTTTTGAGGTATGGTAAATGGTTTTGTGTTGGGAAATTATATTCAAATAACAGGGTTATCCAATTTAGAGATATCCACTTAAGTGGGCTCCACTGTACTATGTAACCTGTTGTTTTGGAAAAGGGTTGTTTCAGTTCTCTGTCAAAGAAAGCAAACAGAAACCAAATGGTAAAATTAAAATACCATCCAGTTCTATTGGTAAGCATCTATTCAATAACACAATGCACTGCACAACAGAAGGAACAGGAACTCTACAGACGAGGTGCAATTTTCACATTAATATAACTGTGACGATTTTCAAAGGAACTGCACTTCATTATCCAAACAACGTCAATGATTACACAACCTGAAGTCCTCAGTATTTCTGCCAAGCTGGAGCTAACATTCATACAGGAATCAGAATCGAATTTCACAAATGATTTTCACAAGGAAAACAAAGAGAATCAACTTTGATTCTTGCAAAATGTTTATTTGATACTTGTCATAGATTCTAAAAGTGTCCTTAAGGCCCGCAGAATTCTACTTAATTTTTTCTACTTCATAATATGGTAACACATTGACTAAGCAGTGGTATCTAGTGAAGTCATGGCTGTCTCTACTCGAATTAAATGCAAATGAAATGATAATGATATGCTAATCTGGAAAACACCGAATGTTGTGACGTAATCTACAATTTTCAATAACGTTTGCAGTGGAACTGAATTTGAGTCGACGGTGATGTATCATCTATAACCAACATAGATCCAAGCCAGAAAATAAGCAACTGTCATCTGCAAAATGAGGTCCTCAGAGAGTCAATTTATTGATGCTACCCTGCACAGAAGGGTAGAATCACTAAATTTACCCTATGTGAACCTCAATCTGAATCAGGGTCTCAAAACTAAACAGAAAGAGGTAACCAGGAGATAAATTGGCCCATTGTATGGGATAGCATCATCAAATTCACCCTCTGGAGACCTCATTCTGCAAATGTCCGACTGCTTATTTTCAGACCTGCATAGATCTAATTCAAAATTCAAATTTGGGATTGTTTTTCTTCCATGGTTTGGGGTAGGGGTAGGGAGGCAGTCAAGTAAGCTATACGCATACTACCTGGTAATTTTCTTTCAAAACATTATGCTTCATGTTACCCAATTACTATAAACAGCAAACAAATATGCTTGTATATGCAGTACAAACTTATAAACCTTACCATATGAAAGGCAATCTCCAAATAAATTCATCCATATAAATAGAATTAAGCCATAGTATAATCTATTCCTATACATAGTATAATGTATTCCTATACTTTTACACAGTTGAAATATATGTACAGATATCACATAAGATTTGTGTGTAGACTCAAACATTGTGAGTTGAGGTTGTGTATCAACTGAATTTGATGCAACGGCAGTGTGTTTGTATACATCAAATGAAGATTTGATGGATTTCAGACGAATCTAATTCAACTGAATTTGACACCATGATAGTGTGATGTATATAACAGGCCTAAGAAAATCATGCCGATATAGGTGTATTGAAGCCAAAGGCGTATTCCAACAAGTCCAAGGAACAAGTCGACATATATAGCCCAGAGATGAGGTTGAGACCTTTCTCCCCTCCCTCTAAAAAGTGAGGTTTAAACAAAGGAATATTTTACAGTGAGCAAACCAAAACAAAGTACTGTTGTTAAGAGTGATTTGCTGGATGAAATACAATGTAACTGTAAATACAGTTTCCGTGCCAGTTGGGTGTAATTTATTTATTATTTATTGGCACTTAAGGTCACATATTTCTGCACAATGGAAAATTTTGATTGAGTTGGACGCAAATAATATTATTATTAAGACCTGGGTAAAGTAGATAGTCTGAAGGTTTTTGCTCTCTTGTCTCTGTGCCCTGAAGCTGTTGCATCAAAAATTTTCTCATAGATGCTCATGAGTGCACACAAGAAATATGTATTCCCTCAAGTGGATATACATAATTTGTTGTGTTCATGAATGAGAAAATCCTCGACGTTAAAGCAGTAGACAATTATCTTAGGAGTGGGTACGGGAAACGTGTATTTCCACAAGTGGCTCTGCTACAAGTGGAAGTACGTATTTTTTTATGCCCACAAAAGATACAATCATTGGTGTACATGCAAAAACAGTAAATTATCTCATGTGTGAATATGAGAAATTTCAATTTTCACAAGCTGCTTTTTTGCATTCTTGTCCACAAATGAGATAATCAGAGGTTAGTTCCATATCAGCAGAGGTATCAGCCCGAGGTAACTTCATATCAGCCCAAGACCAAAGGTCCAACTTCGACAAATCTCTGCTTACAACTCTGAATCTTATGTTGGAGTTCAATTTCCCATACAGCTCTCTTCTTTTTTCTCTTCCCCAACAGAATCCTCACTCACTGCCATCATTAATTTCTTGTTATTCAAAATCTCCTCTTCAAACCACGCCAATATAATTTATATAACACCAGTTTTCTCAAGTGCTTTCAACAAGTAATGTTGCAATATTAACAAATTTGTTGCACCAAGTAATGATGCATCATGGGAACAACTCTGGTTTGGTTCTTGGCTGAGTTCGGCATCATATCAGCCAAATTTGAAACCATATCCACCAAGTTTCATAAGGGGAAATTCTGCGAAAGAAAAACATATCTAATGAAGAATCATTAGTATCCACGGAAACACACCTGAGTCTATTTTTATGATTATGCATGTTTCAGAACAATGATAGTGCTATTTGAAAGTACCATAAACAAATCTTCAAATCTTTATACCTAGGGTTGTCACAATTTTTCAATATAGGAATCGATTAATCATCGCAAATAATCGATAATAATCGATTAATCATACCTAGATGAACTCCCTCTCTTTGAAGTCGTTAAAATGAAGTTCAAGTCAGTTGACCTACCTCAAGTAAACAATGAAGACGATCCTCTTTTTGGTACATTCAAAGCTTTGATGTTCTGAACTTTTGAACTGTCACTGTAATAATCAAGACCGCTTGTCAGTTGTGAACTTCGCAAGTTCGCAACTGCCGACTGGTCTTGATTATTACACTGACAGTTCAAAAGTTCACATCAAAGCTTTGAATGTACCTAAAAGACAAATGTTTCTAACGGCTTCTTGAAGTTTAACATCGACGTTCTTGACCTTTTACCTTTAGAAACAACAGTTTTTTCATCAAATTTTTTAAAAATTATTAAACGTCTAAAACTGGGTAAAATTTACCGATTCTTCGACAACGAAAAATACTAATCGATTTTGGCGGGACAGATCGACAATCAATTAATCGTGGCAGCCCTATTTATATCATTTTATTACATGCCTGTTCTATGAATCCCCATCTACAGCAACACTAAATCATGTGGAAAATGAAAATCCATTCTGCACACATGCGCCAAAAGGAAATCCTTGAGCAGACGATTGATCACCCGAAACTGAACTGATTGTGAAATAACTAAATAAAATGTCTAAAATTGAAGGATATGGTGAGTTTAATGTGTATGAAAATAGCAAAAAAAATAGAGCCGATATGTGAAAGGTATAATGGATATCCAGAAGACGAAGAGTATGAGAACGCAAATTTGGTTGACGATAAAATGTGTTCTTTTTGTTGATAGTTGTTAAATGAATTGCTGAGAGTCCTTCTAATAAATGTTTTTACATATGTGAAGGAATGTAATAAACATAGAATGACATGCGTGTGTGTGAATGGGTTAACCGCTGTGGCATGCATTTTCTGTGTATATATTACAATTCTCTTACTGTGTAGGCTATTTTAAACCAATGCAGCATGCTTAAAAATGGATCAAAATTGTTTTGAAATGAGAATTTACCAAAAATTTAATAAAAGATGCACATCATAGAATATTTTTGTTGAAAGGTCAACACCTTTATTGAATTTTCATGACCGACAATCTGGGTAATTTGATGTGATATTCTGACGTTACATATTTTATCATACTACAAGCATATCATCGAAGGGCTTTTCAAAAGAGATACAAAATTTAACAAATTGAGGATATCTAGTGTTTTTGAGTGGATATCAAAAATTATCTCATGAGTGACCGAGACAAATGTTTATTTTTAAAAATAACAATTTGTCTCGGTCACGTGTGAGACCATTTTTGGTATCCACTCAAAAACACTATATTTTCTTTTTATTATATGCTTTTTATAAGAATCTGATCATTCCTATCAATAATTCCACATGTTTCAACCTTGAATTGATGCATGAAAGTAAACAGCACACTTATATGTGGAAGTGATTTGATCCATACTTGGAACAGGTAGCATCCATTTTGTGATCTGATTCAGCTGGTGGGTTTTATGCATCAATTCAAGGTGAATAAGTGTTGAATTAATGCTGGAAATGATCGGTATCCACTCAAAAACACTAGATTTTCTTTTTGTTATACATTTTTAGAACAAACTGATCATTTCCAGTGATAATTTGACTCATATTCACCTTGAAGTGATGCTTTGAAAGCTGCCATTTTGACTGATACCATGAAAGTGAAAATTTCTATATCTTCACAGTTGGGGATATGATTTCTATTTTTCCACAAATTTTTTGATAATCTACAGTTTAGCAAATAATAATTCCTAATATTGGATGCACAGAAAAGAGTAATTGCAGCTTCACAAGCAGGGAAACATGCTCATTATTTGAAAAAACATTTTGAGTATGTAAGAGGTGTTTTCTATGAGAAAAATTACTTTTAGGTGGTGATACATCATTTGGAAAGTTAGCTTACCCTTTTGAAAATTAGGCACAACAAAGTAGATATGTTTCTCCAGCCATTTTTTTGTAAAATTGCATGTGGGCGAGTGTTTTTTTATTTTATTTTTATTTTTGTAATTATTTCTAGCACTCGACCAGTTAAAGTATTCTAAGAAGAAATCTATTTTCCCTTACCAATCATCCTAACTATATGCTTATGGTCCAGTGATTGCATCAGTCTTGCTTCTTTTAAGATCTCTGGCTGAAAAAAATATATTATAACTCTGTTAAAGCAGCAGAGGTAATCATTTCAACAATCCATTTTTGATACAAGGTAGACCTGGACTTTGGGGGTTTTCCTGTTCATTTCTGGTTTTTACAGCAAACCGGATAATCAAACCACAAGACCCAGTAAATGAAAGTGTCAATGACACTGCAGCTCAACTTGTCCAAGAAGGGACTGAACTAAATAGAAAGATCCAGCAACGCTATGTCATTCACTCAAGTTTCTACAAAAAAGACATCACACCAAAGGTACAAATGAAATTTGAAAAAAATGGGTAAGGGATGGGGCCTGCTGGGTGTACTGATGGAACTGTTGACATATTATATGTCAAATCCAAGATGGTCACTGCCGGCTATCTTTTTCAAAGGAATGCAGAAAAATTTGATAACTCACATCAGGACATCATACTAAAGTTACAAATAAAATTTGAAAAAGATCGGGTCAGAGGTGGGGCCTGTAGGTTCTGCTAATGGAATTGTTGACAATTTAAATGCCAAATCTAAGATGGCCACTGCCGCCCATGTTTTTCAATAAAATTCAGAAATATTTGATAGCTCCCATCTTGACATTACACCAAAACTACATATGAAATTTGAAAAAGATTGGATGAGAAATTCGGCCTGCAGGGTGAGCTAATGGAATTATTCACAATTCATATGCCAATCCAAGATGGCTACTGGCGGCCATATTTTTTAACGAAATTCAGAAAAATTTTATAACTCCCATCTAGACATCACACCAAAGCTATATATGAAATTCCAAAAAGATGGGGAGAGAGATGCAACCTGTAGTGTGTGCTTATGGAATTGTTGACCATTTATATCCGAATCCAAGATGGCTGCTGGGAGCAATGTTTTTCAACAAAATTCAGAAAAATTCAATAGCTCCCATCCAGACATCACACCAAAGCTAAATATGAAATTTAACAAGAGGCCCCAGGCCACCTGACATGGTAGCCTAAATATCAACCCAGAGAATTGATTTCCACAAGTTGCATCTGCTCCTCCTAAGAAAAGCTGAAACCAAATATCCAAATATTCTGACCAGTGGATCTAAAAAAAAGATTTTTAAAGAATATTCCTCATACTGAACTAAGTCATAATTCGGGCTTCCACAGGGAGCCCATATATGAACCCAGGGACTTGGCTTTAACAAACCTGAATCTCACACCCCTAAGGATTCTGCACACCAAATATCAAAACATTCCGACTGCTGGATCTGAAGAAGAAGATTTTTAAAGAAAATTCCTCATTTTGAACCAAGTTACAATTCAAGCTCACACAATCAGCCCAAATATGGACCTAGGGACATGGCTTGAACAAACTTGAATCTTACCCCCCTAAGGATGCTGCATAAAAAATATCAAAAGCATTCATCTGCTGGATCTGAAGATTTTTAAAGAAAATTCCTCATTTTGAACTAAGTTGTCATTCAGGCTCCCATAGTGAGCCCAAATATGAACCAAGGGACTTGGCTTGAACAAACTTGAATCTCAGCCCCCAAGGTTGCTCCATGCCAAATATCAAAACATTCCAACTGCTGAATCTGAAGAAGAAGATTTTTAAAGAAAAATTCCTCATATTCACTAAGTTATAATTTGGGCTCCCACAGGGAGCCCATATATGGACCCATGGACTTGGCTTTAACACACTTGAATCCCCTCTCCCCCCAAGGATGCTACTCACCACATATCAAACCATTCGGACTGCTGGATCTGAAGAAGAAGATTTTTTAAGAAAATTTCTCATTTCGAACAAAGTTACAATTCAAGCCCCCACAGTGAGCCCAAATATGGACCTAGGGACATGGCTTGAACAAACTTGAATCTCACCCCCCTAAGGATGTTGCATACCAAATATCACAAGATTCTGCCTGCTGGATCTTGAGAAGAAGATTTTCAAAGAAATTTGCCTGAAATGCACTAAGTTCGAATTTGGGCTTCTATCGTGAGCCCAAATATGAATCCAGGGGGCCGATTTGAACAAACTTGAATCAGATCCACCCCACAATGTTGCATACCAAATATCAAAAGATTCTGCCTGCTGGATCTGGAGAAGAAGATTTTCAAAGAAATTTGCCTGAAATGCAGTAAGTTCAAATTTGGGCTCCTATACTGAACCCAAATATAAACCCAGGGGGCCGATTTGAACAAACTTGAATCAGATCCACCCCACAATGTTGCATACCAAATATCAAAAGATTCTGCCTGCTGGATCTGGAGAAGAAGATTTTTTAAGAAATTTGCCTGAAATGCACTAAGTTCGAAATCGGGCTCCTATACTGAGCCCAAATATGAACCCAGGGGGCCGATTTGAACAAACTTGAATCAGATCCACCCTCCAATGTTGCATACCAAATATCAAAAGATTCTGCCTGCTGGATCTGGATAAGAAGATTTTTTAATGTTTTTCCCATTGCCTACAGTGTTAAAAAGTGCTGACTCAGCACTTTTTCAAAGTCCCGAAACTGTACCCTATGATAAAACCGATGGCAGTTTTTTTTTTTCCAATTCTTTCTGTTGGTCCTAAGGAAGCTTCACACCAAATAAAAATTCTCGGTGCCGTGCAGTTTTGGAGATATGGGCGTTTTAATTTTTTTCTATTTTTAGCTCCTGCGGTTCCCATGGGGCTACGGGAAAAAAAAAATCAGCATAAATTAGGTACTTATGACCCAATAAGCCCTCACATAAAATTTGGTTCAAATCAGCCTCTCGGTTTGGAAAATAGAAATTTCGGGCGGGCCAAAAATTTTGCCCCTCCCATAACGACGCCAAGTATAGCCCCACAAACTTCTCTTGAACAAATCTGAGTCTACGCCTCAAAAGGAAGCTGCACACCAAATATCAAGTCTCTGCTACTGCTGGTTCATGAGAAGAAGATTTTTTTAAGATTTCAGCACACTTTTTGGGTGTGGCCCTACCCACGGGCGGGGCAACTTGATTTGAACGAAATCAAATTGCGATGTCATAACAAACTATTATCTCAAATATCAATTAAATTGGTTCAGCGGTTTGGGAGGAGAAGACACAAACACCATGTTCACGGACGACGGATGCCGGACGACGGACACCGGACGACGTACAGTGAGTGATCACTATAGCTCTCCTGACTGAAAGTCAGGTGAGCTAAAAAGATTGGGTGAGAGATGCGGCCTGTGGGGTGTTCTAATGGAATTGACAATTTATATGCCAAATCTAAGATGACCACTGGTGGCCATGTTTTTAACGAAATTTGGAAAAATTTGATAGCTCCCATCTTGTTAATGCCCCAAAGCTAAATATGAAATTTGGGACTGATCAGAAGAGAGCTGCAACCTGTAGGGTGTGCTATAGGAATTGTTGGACAATTTATATCCAAATCCAAGATGGCCAATTTGGAACTGATCGGGTGAGAGCGGAGTCCTGTATGGTGTACTAAAGGAATTGTGTATGGACAGACATACGTATGGGCGGACAGATGTATGGATGGACGACAGATCACCATCCTTACCAATAGCTCATACTTGACTTGTCAAGTTGAGCTAATCAAGTTGGGCTAAAAATGGCTGAGCTGTTTTATTGTGTTTGTGCATAACCCTTTACCCAATGCAGAGAATATCAAAATTTATTATTTTAATTACAATTTTTAAAAATTTTTTCGAAAATTTCAACAAAACCATAACCTGTGACCCCTCATTGGAACGAGCTTGATGAGCTCGTTCCAATGAGGGGTCACATGATATGGTTTTGTTGAAATATTTTGAAAAATATAATTTTTTCAACTGCTTAATTTGCAAATTACGTGGGCGGATGCGGGCGATTCGTTAGGTAAAGGGTTAAACTACCTTATTGGGAGAAAACTGGACCAGTGGCCCCTATGGACTCTTGTCACTTAGTCTACCTGAAAAGGGCCAAAAACGTTGTGTTCAAATTGTCACATTTATCCTAATTTATGTTTTTTCTGACTCAATAGACTTAGCAAGCAACTGATACCTAGAACCCCTGAGAATGATGAAAGAGAAGTTAGGCTGAACCCAATGTAGATACTTACAGAAAAGACTTAGTGTGGCAAGTAGTATGGGACTATTATGATCCCCGAGGAGTCTGGAGGTGGGATGGGGAAATCTCACCCAAGGGGCAAGAAATTTGAACCAGACCCGAAGCTTGCCGGGAGTCTGGTTCAAATATCTTGCCCCAAGGGTGAGATTTCCCCATTCCCACCTTCAGACTCACCAAGGATGATTTTTCTCCCCCACACGAGGATTACGTCATTATAGATAATTGGCGGTCACGTGCTGACATACCTAATTTATCAAGTCGTAGTCCTTTTGAAAAACGAACAATTTCATCGGAAAGATCGTACAAAAGTTAGGTATATACCATAGGTATATACTAAAAATTTGATTTGTAACACTGTCCGTTAAGGGGTTAATGAATTTGCGCATGTCAAACTCTAATGTAAAGAGCATTGTGAGATTATTGATCGATCAATAAATTCATGCAGTGATATTATTAAATCTGCAGAGAAACATGGGATTGAAACAAACCAACACTGTTGATTTTGAATGGCACGTGGATTACATGCGGGAAATCGTGAAGCCATTTTGTTTATTTACAATTGTATTGTGCAGACGATGATGAAATAGTTCCAGCGACCTAATAAAATATGCAAATGAGTATGTCACGTGGGGTGGGTGGGATAGAAATATCCCACCCTGCTGTCTCACCCGGGAAATGCGTATGTTTCACATATAGTGGGGGGGAGAAAAACTATTGTGTATTTTTTTGTAAATTAAGGAGAATGAAGTGTTCTTTACTATATGTAAAAATAGAAAAAAATATAAACATGGAACTAGACTGGAACTAGACTGAAGCAAGCCCCCGCACAGCACATGGACTCAGAAGGTTGAAGAGCAAACTGTGATTTATTACTCATACATCAGCTGTGTCTGTAAGACACATATGATGCCCCCGTAAAGTGTGAAATTCTACAAAAAATTGACTAAGTGCAACAACCCGTAATTTTGTGAAATATTGAAGCAAATCAAAATCGGGACAATGTTAAAAAATTTATAGTAATTTATATATTTTTTATACTTACCAATGACCCAGACTTAGCTGGTGCTAACTCTTGAAATTTCAGGGCCAAACACAAATTTTGCCCCCACAATCTCCAAATTTTGCATCAAAGTCCAAAAAATCTATGTCCTATATGGTCCTCCATACTTTTGTCCACTGCGCATACCCAGTGTCAAGGAAGTACCGAAATTGGCACCAAATCTTCATTCTTACAACCAGTGCCTGGTAAGTGTTATGTAATCAGCGGGGAGGTATGAGTTCCCAACTCATGGGAGGGCCATCCCTGTCTGGGTCATTGGTAAGTATAAAAAATATATAAATTACTATAAATTTTTTAACATTTTTATACTGTACCAATGACCCAGACTTAGCTGAATAGTAAAAAGGCTGGAGGGCCTAGGACATAAAGGAAAATCCAATAGGCTCAATTACATGTAAACAGAATTATCCCCTCAAGGAGAAACAGGATTTACATGTATCTTTCTTGTTAAAACAAAATAAGAAAGATACATTACCAGTCCGTAATCGAGCACAATAACATCAATGATCTCTATTAACATTCTGTTATACTAATTCTTTAAAGGAAAGCCAATAAATAAAGATAGTCCAGAGAATGAGACTCTTTATACTCATTTAAAAGTGTCCGAGGATTGTATATTAACGCTCGTATGACAAGTGACATATACAAAATGCTTCACACCGAGCTACACTTTAAAAATATTACATAAATCAGATAAACATTAGCTTTACACTTTAAAACCATCTCAGCACCGACTCGGAATTACTGACTCCAGAGGTATTCCCTTGCTTTTCACTATAAAGCAGGTGATATAAGGGAACACCATCCCCCCCCCCTCCCCTTCCCCCTTGCTCTGGGTCAATCACCCCAGAACGAAGAGGGCAGCAGGACAGAGTCACTGATGGAACAGAAAGCCTGCATAACTATAGTTGGAACTGTTTAGTGGTGACATTCTGAGCAACAGATAACGGACCTAAACAACGCAGGTCACCAGAAATAGACTCAATATTTCTAAGGTAAAAATTTGTGAATGCAGAAGGCTTGAGACCAGTATGCAGCCTTCATCAAATCGGTAATAGCAATATTATTAGCATAAGCCCAAGAGAGAGCGTCTACTGCGAATGCTCGAAAATCTGGGCATGGCGACACATATGTCTGCAACTGATTGTTGAGATGCGTCTCAAACAAGTCAGTCTATCATAGGACGATCCCATTGGTAGCAGATCTGGTTGAATACTCGTTTGTTGAGAGTCCATTCTTATGCCAACATACGACCTTTCCGAGAAAGGGAGTCTGCTAGAACGTTCAGACGACCCGGAATATGACGAACCGACAGAAGAACCTGATGCTCCAGGACAAACAGAAGGATTATCTCCGTTAAGTTGAACAACGGAATGGAATGAGTGCCTCCCTGGTTCCGAATATACGCTACTACTGTCAAATTGTCAGACAGAATTTGAACATGTGAATTCTGAATAATGTTCATCCAATGACGCAAGCCAAATTGACATCATCTCTTTGATGTTTATGTGCTTGTTTAGGAACTGCGGATCCCAAAGACCCTGGCACCTCGAATCTGTTGGGCTCAAGGTTCCGCCCCAATCTGTTTGACTCGCATCCGTCATAATCGTAAAAATCGGAACCGGCAGTTGCAGTGGCACCCCGAGTTAACCACGGAACATCTGCCCAAGTCTGAATCTCTTGTTTTACTTGGTTCGACAAGACGATGTTCGTTTTGAGCGAATGAATCTTCACACTCCAATTCTAAGTAAAAAATATCTGGAGCGGACGAGTGCGTAGGCACCCTATCGGAATAAGATCCGCGGCAGCTCCGCACAAACCTATCAGTCACATGAATTCTCTCGCTGTTACTACATCTGAGTTAAGACAAAAGAGAGCGTAACAACTGACTAATTTTGCTCTGGTTAACGGCAGATGAACAAGATTGTTGTGCATGTCGAAGCTCATTTCCAGGTGGGTGAATGACTTGGACGGCACTAGATCCGACTTCTTTTTGTTTACTATGAAACCAAGACATCGGAGCAGTTGAAGCAAACTCTGAACATCATTCTGAAGCGTTAACTCATTGCCGTACCTCTGAAGAATGTCCTCCAAGTAGGCCGACATTACTACAGACGAATGAGCTCAGAAATGAGTCATTACCGAGTTCATTATTCGAGTGAATGCCCAGGGCGCTAGATTCAGACCAAAGCACATCACTCGGAACTTATAAACGACTCCTAGGACAGCGAAGCAAAGATACTTTCTGAACGCTGGATGTACCATGATGTGAAAGTACGCATCTTTGAGATCTATGCTCGCAGCATAATCGTTCACTCGAATGCTCGCTCTGACTGATCAGATGGTCTCCATATAAAATTTCGGAGCCACGATCAGCTTGTTTATCCAGCTCAGATCTATGACTGGACGAAACGAGCCGTTTGGTTTTGGAACCAGAAACAGGTGACTGTAGAAACCTGGAGATTCCTGGTTTTCTACGACCTCTATAGCATTCTTGTCCAGAAGAGATTGAACTTCTGATAGAAGCGATTCTCTCTTCTGAACATTTGACGGAAGCTGAGTTCAACGTGGACTTCGAGTAAACAGAGATTTTCCCTTGAAGGGCAGTTTTAGACCTTCGGAAATCACCCCTTGCACCCATGGGTCGTCCGTAATTGACAACCAATTGGTTAAGAATCTCGACAGCCTTCCGCCGACTGGAACGCAATAGAGGTTTACACCATCACCTCCTGGCCCTGCGAGGCTTGCGGGAGGAAAAACCACGTCCTCCACGACCCGCACCTCATCCAGTCGGCCTAGGGGCATCTGACCAGTTATCTCGGCCAGCATAACGGCCCCTACCTGAGTCGCTACTCTGACTATGTCTGGAGTAAGACGTAGAGGCTTTCTTAGATCCTCTATAGGAACTTCCCTTGGACATATTCGCCTCCAAGTGCCTGCCTTACTCCTCTCTGCTGAGTCCGACTTTTTTGAAGCGGATTTAAAAAGCAGAGAATCCGAAGCTTTCTTAGTAATCTGATCATAGATAATAGAAAGCTTTCCGTCGAAGAGAAGCTCTCCGGAGACCAGAGCGACTCGAAGAGAGTTTTTCACCTTACTCTCCACTCTAGTGGATGCAGCCAGGGCAACATCACATCTGACTAACTCCAAATTTGCCACTGAAAGGGCGGAGTTATACGTAGAATATGCTATAGCCCACAAAAGAACTCTTAAGGAAGTTTGAACATCCTGGAATTCTTTCCCTTCGAGACGTAATGATAACGCTCTGGTAAGGTGATCTGCGTAAGATAATGAGTCTAAATTAATTCTATTAGACGAAATTGTCATCTCCAGTATACTGGAGTTAATAGACATGGACGCCGACAATGACAACTCCAAGTCTTCTGCCTGGTCGTCCAAACGCAGAGGAACTCTCGGCATGCCATGTTCTGCCGTTTCAAATCTATTTCTTGAATTGATGAAAGGCAGCTGTATAGCGCTAGGCGATAAGAAACTGGATTTGCCAGTCTTAGAGGCTAGCTTGAATATAGCGTCATTCAAAAGTTAAAATGTCCGTGTGACATTTCTGGACTGGGTCGGAAACTCGGGGACAGTGTCCAGTGACGCTATCAGTCTCTTATCTGGTAATGCAGCATTTTGGTCTGGAGGAACAACTTCTGGAAGTTCGGTCACCTTATGTTGTTCGGAAAGGGAAAATTCCAGCTCCGCTTATTCCCTTTCGCCATCCGACTGGACCATATGAGATTCTCGGTTGTCCCTTTCTGACTCTGCAGGGGAGCGAACCGACCCAGCTTCCTCAGACAATTCCTGTTCCGAAAAAGTTTCTGATGGCTGCTGGGATGCTGCAATGAGTTGAGCTATCTGTGATAGCAAGTCCATCACGGAGGCCTGTGGAGTCACGGTCTTGCGTGATTTGGCCGCTGGGAGCTCCTGGGATGTTGATTCCTGCATACTCTTTTATGCAAACGTCCCGAATGGTAAGGCCTCGTGTCCTTGGCTACCGGATGGCGTGACCTGATCGACGTGGAATCCCTGATCGGTGAAGCAGGCTGGATATCAGAAGTCATGTAGCCAAGTCATGGTCCCAGATGTTGTAAGAGAGAGGGGCCTCTCTCGCTCGAGGTCCGGGCAGACCTGGACGAGCTAGGTACCGGACTGATTGGCTTCCTCCTTTCCATCCTCGGATCTAACGTTGCCGGGTGTGCACAATCCATATTTATAGTGCTCACAACACCCGATCTCCTCTCCTGGACTGCAACAGACGAACCTGGCGTCACAACCATTTCGTGAATGATTGCTTCACTGGGCGAGCTAGCGGGCAACAATGCTGTCAATCCTACGTGGGACCTCTTAGACATTTGCCGAATTTCGTTAAGCAGTTTTGCCGCTAGCTCTTCATTTATCTGCAACGACGGAGGCACACTTCGTGAAGACATCATGGAAACATCACCCTGTTCTTGTTCCTCTGAAAAAGAGACTGAAAAACTAGAGTGACCCTGTGGCGAGAGGACCGTCATGGACCTCTCACCACTAACAATATACCGTGACACACATCTCTAATGTTTGTCATTCCAATTGGCACACACAGAGCAAGAATTAGTGCGAGTACACTGACTACAAATAATACACTGAGCATGAGAATCAGAGGAAGACTTCCTCGAATTACAATTTGAACAAACTTCTTTCATATTGAAAAAAGTTAAACAGTCAATGTACTCGCACTAACCCTTGAAAACAAGATACATGATAATAATATAATCCATTACAAACATTTCGAAAAATAATTCGAAAGAAAAAATTTTCAAGTTGAGCCCAAGTTCCCACTGGCCAAAAAAGCCTAAGTGTGGACAAAAATTTTAAAACATGTCTAAAAATTAATGTTACACTTACGGACAATATTATGTATCTGGCTATGAGCAGAACTAAATAAATGACAAGAAATCACTGTCTGCAGTAACTGTTGTCAATGTAAACAAAAATGAATAAAACTGGAAACAAGACTCCAGGCACTGAAAATATGGCCCAAAATCAGTAACCAATTTTAACACTATCCGATGTAAAACAGAGGCTTCCTGAGAAGAAACTGCAGTACATCGGATGGTAGATGCATGACTGAAATGCCTAACTACCCTAGGGTGAGGACGTAACCATGGGGAAAAACAGAATAAACATTCTGTTACCAAGCCAAAACTCCCAAGAAATTTCAGTAAAAATAATTACAAAAATTATGCCAAAAGCATGGGAGAATAGCAAGGGGGGTATTAAGGAAAGGGAGAGAGGAAACGCTGAACAAACAATGGAAATTTCATAGCAAGAATGAAAATATCAGTCCCATGCCCCGAAATTAGGGAACATGAAATAATTTTGCATAAAAATTATAAGTTACAGCCCTGAACACATACTACCACTGTTCCTTCCTCTCATCCTTTTATTTCATCCTTAGATCCACCATTTCTCTCATGATTATGTGTCTGGCATCATTTAAACTGAGATTTTAAGCACAGCAGATATCAGTGTGATGTTACTGATTGAAGGGCCAAACAAAGAATGAGGATTTGGCTCCAATTTTAGACTTCCTTGACACTGCGCATGCGCAGTGGATAAAAGTATGGAGGACCACATAGGACATCTAATTTTTGGATTTTGATGCAAATTTGGGGGATTGGGGGGGCACAATTTGTGTTTGGCCCTAGAATATAAGAGTTAGCACCAGCTAAGTCTGGGTCATTGGTACAGTATAAAAATATGAAAAAATAATGAAAATTAATTGACGATTTTTGAGAATAGCACTGGCCGTTACGTTAGGTAAAGGGTTAAATTATATAATTATCGTTAATAATGAAAAGTAATAAACAGAGTAATTGCTTGACTGGACTGATTACGTGAAATAATTCATTCGAGGCGAGGGACTATATTGTAAAACACTCATGCACATTGCGCACTCATGTTTGTACAACGTCCCTCGCCTCTCTTGAATTATTTCACGTAACAAGTCCAGTCAAACGATTACTCTCTATATATTATTAGAAACAACTATCCTGGGATATGTTATTCATTCACATGTATACTATCATTACTATCATCACTAACTGGAGTCACAGAAGTATAGACATGAATACAACAGCAAACTAGCCTCACATGGACAATGATTTGATAGTACAATTTTAGGAGCACCACCTCAGTTCAAAGTTATGATATATGGGATTTCAGGCAAGCCTCAGCGTGTATCTTCACAAATGAAACATTTCTAAGCTTTTCATGGCCTATGAACAAACTGTAAGCTGTTCAATACATCAATGAACCAACTACCCCATTGCAAGGAAATTGAGTGCCAGCATGACAAATTTAAAGAAATTTCTCACCCGTCGCAACCCATCATTGTGGTGACCAATCATATGTTTTCTCAAATGGACCAGTCCCAACATATTATACATACAGAAACTCTGCATATGTAGGAAAATAATATTCAGATACTTTCCATGCTGAGCTTGTTAAAAGACCCTATTTCTTTAAAAAAAAAATTCAACACATGAACTTTATAAAATTTAGGTACATTCCATGTTATCACACAGGTCAGAGTGTTGAACATGGAAAAACTTTAACGATCTGAAACAATATATGTATAAGCAACCATACAACAAAACTCACCTCCTTTCCTGGTTCAATTTCAGTTTTCTTTAAAGTCTTTATTGCAACAGGGATTTTCTTACCAGCTCGCAATTTGCAGGTTCCTTTACAAACTGACCCAAACTGGCCTTGACCTACAAAGTTGAAATATACCTTTGCATGTGAAATGTCATTCTCTTTATGAAGTTTCTGAAAACCAGCACTATCCATGCTTTCATACCATTTAAACATATAGGTTATTACTACAAGGTGGAAAGAACGAGACTTTGATACACCATCACGATACTTCAATACATCACCTCAACTTTGAGACTTCAATACACCATTTCGACATCAAGACTTCAATACACCATCTCGGAAACCCACTTGGTTGTAATAACCAATTTATCTTATGATATTCATTACTTTTATATATATTTTGACAATCATTCAGTGTCTATGTAGGGCTGCACGATATTCAAAACTGAATACTGGTATCGGTATTCAAAACGATACCGCGGTATACCGGTATATCGAAAACTGTTTAGAAAAATGAACACAAGTACCACAATCGAGACTCGAGGCATTACAGTCGGAACGAATTAGCATACATTGATGATGCGGTTCGAAAAACCTTTTTCCAAAGCAGACGGTATCAAAATTTATTATTTTCAAAATTAATTTATCAGATTTTCCCCAAGGATTTCAACAAAACTATATCACGTGACCCCTCACTGAGGGGTCACATGATATAGTTTTGTTAAAATTTTTTAAAATTATTTTTTCAACTGCTGAATTTGTACATAACGAGGGCACAAACAGACGATTCTTTGGATAAAGGATAATATTATTCATTCGGGGCTACAGTTAAAAAACTCTAGACATCTTGAAAATTAAATTGTGGGTAAATAAATAATGACGATAAACCGATATTTTTGTAATTACACCGGTATTCAATCGATATTGGTTTGAATACCGGTATATATCGGTTTATCGATGTACCGTGCAGCCCTATGTCTATGAATTGATTTTTTTATGAATGACAATTGTGACATCAGGGTATTAAATTTTTGAGCTGTACATGACATAATCTCAATTCATTGTTCCACTTTTACTATAACTACCAAAGTTTATAGTGGTGTTTCAGTTGTGTGCTTCTTTGTTTTACTTTTAATGTTTAACACATGGTGTGTCTACATAAAAATATCATCATGGCAAAAATTGATCGAGTCTAATTTATTTTGCTGAGTTAGTGATTTACTTGCAAAATGGAGGTACCTTGACATTTATAATCTGTTTTCGATGAGTGCAGATAAAAATGTTCTCTTTCTGAATTGAATGATCGCACATGCTCGCAAAAGTTACTGTGGCTGATATAATTTTTATTATGCTTCAAGTAATTTTGTCCAATCAGAATGCTGGGAAACCATCTTAGGGTTCAGTCGTATGAGGTAACTCACCTGATATTATTTGATGTTGGGTGAGTAGCCACCATCTCTATGTTGATACATATCCACTCGCTTCAAAGTTTCAAACTTTGAATTAAAACCAAATAAGAGAATTTGAGTACCAAAAATATGTTCAAGGTACCATATTTATTGATTTTAAACATTAAAACATGGACAGAAAATATTATTTGTAGTCCCCAAAGTTCTTTGTTGTTTTTGTGACTCTACTGATTTTTTATGCTGAAGCAAACATTTTCTTTACAGTTTACTCAACAGATAAAAAAAGTCCTGAACATTTAAAAGAGCTTTGTTAACTCTTTCCCATGCCAGAAAATAAGCAGACTGTCATCTGCAAAATGAGGTCCCCAGAGGGTGAATTTAGTGATGATACCCTGCATAGCAGGGTAGCATCACTAATTTTACCCTCTGTGAACCTCAATCTGAATCAGGGTCTCCAAACTAAACAGAAAGAGGTACCCAGAGGATGAATTGGCCCACTGTATAGGATGGTATCATCAAATTCACCCTCTGGGGACCTCATTCTGCAAATGTCAGACTGCTTATTTTCATGCCTGCTCTTTCCATGTGGTAATGATAATAAATGTATGTAAGGGTATTTCAGATATGCTTGTGGCAATATGTTTTATTTTGTAAACAAATATTGAACTTTGAACAGCGACAATTGTTTACTGTCACCATGGATATGTACCGGTGCCAGTTACCATTGATGATTCTGCATGATGCTGTCAAAAGCAGTTTCTAAAAAATGAACATCCGGCCATTCTTTCTCGTGAAAATTTATTAATACCTTGATTTACATGGACACAGACATAATAAATATGTTACATGTTGTGTGACATGAAACATGAGTGCCCATATCAGAAGAGCATTCATATCAGGTGAGGTGAAGCTGAACACCCATTTGTAATAGGAAATGTATGGAAGTGTATCAGCAAGCCTCGTGCCAAGTAACTTATAGCAGGGCTTCTGCTAAGTTAAAATTATTGGGTCTGTTTTTAGATATTGGGGGATTTTTTGTTAGTGGCATCAGGCGTCACAGGTGTTTGATGCACTTGCCGAAGGCAGGTTCTCCCTCTAGGAAAAGTTAAAAAATTTATAGTAATTTATATATTTTTTATACTTACCAATGACCCAGACATAGCTGGTGCTAACTCTTAAAATATAGGGCCAAACACAAATTTTGCCCCCCAATCCCCAAAATTTGCATCTAAAACTAAAGAAAACATGTCCTGAAAGGCCCTCCACACTTCGCCCCTACTGCGCATGCGCAGTGTCAAGGACGTTCCGAAATTGGCGCCATTTATCATTCTAATAACCAGTGCCTGGTAAGCGCTATGTACTCAGCGGGGAGGCAAGAGTTCCCAACTCCTGGGAGGGCCATCCCCGTCTGGGTCATTGGTAAGTATAAAAAATATATAAATTACTATAAATTTTTTAACATTTTTATACTGTACCAATGACCCAGACATAGCTGAATAGTAAAAAGGCTGGAGGGCCAAGGACATAGAGCAAAATGGAATACGCTCAATAAAATAAAATAGAGTCATCCCCTGTAGGGAAAAGAAGTAATAGGCCTTACATGTATCTTTCTTATTTATGATAAATTAGAAAGATACAACACCTTCCAAAAATTGAGCTTCATACATCCATGTACTCTATTAATAACCAATAATCCTTATACTAATAATTTTTAAAGTAAGCCAATAATAAAGTAAGTCTAGAGAATAGAGACCCTTATACTCCTAAAAGTGTGTGAGAATTGCATAGTCATGTCCGTTGACATATGCAATATTCAAAAGCTATACTTTAAAAACTAAGACTTGAATGAATTTTATAAACTTAAACTTCTCACTAAACAACCATCCCAATAACAGCTCAGAATTACTAACTCCGGAGGAGGTATCCCCTTGTTTTCATAGTAAAAACAGGTGACCCAAGGGAACACCCTCCCCCCCCCCCCTTTTTCTTGCCCTGGGTCAAATAGCCCAGAGCGAAGAGGGCAGCCGAATGGAGACACTGCCGAAACAGACAGCCTACCTAGCTATAGTAGCAACTGTTAAGTGAATGACATTCTGAGCAGTAGAAAATAGACCTAACAATAGAGGCCTCCAGAAATGGACTCGATATTTCTGAGATAAAATTCATGAATGTGGATGGCTGAGCGCAATGAGCAGCCTTCAAAAATCTATAATAGCAACACTATTAATGTAAGCCCAAGAAGTAGAAGAACTCTTACTTCATGAGCCGAAATCTTAAGCACAACTGCTAAGCCAATGATATACCATAAGCAGTACGCTAGTTAATAGAATCCATTAACAATAAAATGGAGCGTAACGTCCTTCTACTAGACATCAAAGACAGAAGAAGCTTACGTCCTTGTAATAAACAGATATCTGTTTATAAATACATAAACTGTATCCAGAAAGAGTAAAGGCCTATGCCCATACGAAGACGGAAGGACCTTAAAATAATAGGTTCCGGATAATAGGAGCCTAACTCTTATGCAACAATCCAACCTAAATAGTAACGGAAGTATTGATTCCGAAACTATGAAAGTGAAAATCATCCATCGATAGTGCATGAAACTCACTGATTCTACAGTAAAAGAGAAACCAACAGAATTACTGTCTAAAAGGTCAGAATTTGAAAACTACTGTTTCCAGAGGCTCAAATGATTACTTAGCTAAATAAGAACCGAAGTTAAAATCCGTATAGGAATTTAATCTAAAGATTCTAAGTCTATTTATCAAAAAGTTACTAACTGACTTAGATAAAGAGACAAAAGACTCAATTGTAAACTATCGTAGAGTGCATAGGTATGAGGTAACATAAACCTATAACCTAAATAACAACAGGCTGCAGTAGATCTTGTGAAACAAGTATACTAAAAAATAGCAATGAGTAGTATGGAGGGATCAACAATATGAACATAATGATCCCTACACCACGACGGAAGAGCCTCCACTTTAGTCGCATAGAATAGCGAAGAAGAGGATCTCCTATAGTAAGAAATCGCGTCCAAAGCTCGTCCAGTAAAGTGCTTACAATGCAATACGGACCACACAACGGAATACATGAAGGTTGCGACCTTGCTGGTTGTGATAAAGATGACACGATTTACCCAGTGAAAAAAGATCCTCACATAGAGGAAGATTTCACGTTAAGATCCACAGTAGACAAGAGAGTAAATTACTCATGATCTCTGTGAAGATAGAGATGCTATCAACAGAAATGTATTGTGATTGTTTATCTTAGCAATACCTGCTAAAACAACAGCGCCAGAGGATACGCGTATCCTATCATTCCGTCCTATAGATCAATAGAGCGTTAACAGTATTAGCTCAGAGATCTGGACAAGCCAACACATACGTCTGCAATTGATTAGCAAGCTGTGTCATAAATAAAACATCATTGGGCGCTCCCATAGATAGCAAATCTGATTGAATACTTGTTTGTTGAGAGTCCATTCTGACAGCAACAAGCGACCCGTAAGAGAACGGGAGTGCGATAAAACAATCAGACGACCCAGAATATGACGGACCAAAACTGAACTTGGTGTACTATAACCAACAGACGGATTCTTTCCATTAAATTAAATAATGGAAACGAAAGAGTGCCTCCCTGGTTCCGGAGATACGCCACTACTGTCGAATTAAAGGACAGGAATTTGGGCATGCGTTTCTGAATAATGTTCATGCAATGACATAAAGCAAGCCTAAAAAACATTATTCTGCGGAAGTTAAACTGATAGCTAAAAGACTGCGGAACCCAAAGACCCTGGCACTTCGAATCCGTAGGGATCAGTATATATCCCAATCTGTTTGACTGGCAACCGTCATAACAGCCACACTCGGGTCCGGCAACTGCGGCGGCACTCTCTGAGTCAACCACCGAATGTTTGCCCCAGTCTGAATCTCTTGTAACACTAGATAGACAAGAGAATGTATAAATCGAGCAATTCATGGATTGCCGGAAAGTTGCCGTCGAAGAGAAGCTCCTCCGAGAACGAAGCGACTCTGAGAGAGTTCTTAACCTACTATTCACGCGTGGATGTAGCTAGGGCTGCGTCACGTCTAACCAACTCCAATCAGCCACTGAAGGGCGGAGTTATACGTGAACAAACTACTGCCCTCAAAAGAAATTACATTGAGAATAATATCCCGTAAATCTTTTCTTGAAGACGTAATGATAACGCCTCAGTAAGGCGGATTACGTATAATAAAGCGTCTAAGTTAAGTCTACTATACATAATGTCGTTCCCAACATTGAAATTGGAAAAGACATAAAAGGCGAAAAAGAATATATGCAGTCTTTAATCACACCGTCTAGACGCATATGAACTCTCGGTATGCCCTGCTCTGCCAAAATAAACTATTTGTAAAAAAGATAAAATGGCAGAAATGAGCCACGCCACTAAACTATCATGCTTAGTAGCAGGCTTGTATATATATATAAATATATAGCGTCGAAAAATAAAACACATGTTGTAATGACAATATTGGACTGCGTTGGTAAGTCAGGGACAAAGTCCCTGTACCGATCGAAAAATCCGAGTCCAATGACGCTATAAGTCTCTTATCCAAGATCGCAGCAATGAAGTCCGAAAAATAATCACTGGAAGAAACGCCAGAAGATATGAAAGGCATCTTCCGATACTACTAAAGGGAAAACTCGAAATCTTTCGAATCCCTTTCGCCATCCTGTCGGACCCTATAAAGCGTTCGGTCGTCCGTAGCTTGAAGCAACCGCGGACCGCACCGACCCAGCGCCGTCGGATAATTCCTGATTCGACCGAGAAACTGTCAATTGCTGGGATGCTGCGAAACAACTGTGCTAACTCGGATAGCACGTCCGTCACTGAGGCCTGAGGAGAAGCGGTCTTACGATGCATTGCCGCAGGAAGCTCCGAGATCGTTACCCCGTGCATACTTCCAATATGCGAGCGAACGGAGTGTATAGGCCTCGTGTCCCTTGGCTACCGGATGGCGCGACCTATTCGCTGTGGAATCACTGAATGCCGAAACTGATCGGATACTCGAGGTCACGTAGCCAATGTGCGGTCGTGTGCCCTGCTGTGAGGATGAGGAAGCATTAAAGACAGTCTCTCGGACTGTCAATATAACGGAGCGTCCCGAGCAACGGACATATGCTCCGAATGTAAAATATCTGAACCACAACATGCGGTCCCCTATGTTGTTGGCTTCCTCCGATCTGTCCTCAATCTGCCGTCACTGGGTGAGTACTAAAGTAATTAAAGTGCTCGCATCACCCAAATCTCCTTCCTAGACCGCAACGGACGAACCCGGCAGCCGAACCATTCGATGAATGTACGCTACACCGGGTGAGCTAGCGAATGTCACTCCGTAAGCGATAGACATATTCCATGAGCACTTATTGCCGCTAACTCTTCATTAACTATGACGACAGAGGCACACTTTTGAAAGACATCTCCATAACTCTTCGAACAAGAAACCAGAAATGCTTGGATAGCAAGCATAAAATAATAATATATATAGCGTCGTTCAATAATTCGAAAGTTTGTGTGACATTATTGGACTATGTCGGAACTGAGGGACGATGTCCCTGAACCGAACCAAAAATTTCTAAGTCCACCGACGCTATCAGTTTCTTATCCGGCATCGCAGCATATGTTGTTCCGAAAGGGAAAGCTTGAAATCCTCCGAATCCCTTTCGGTATCCCGTCGGACCGGATGAAACTTTCGGACGTCCGTACCCGCTTCCGCGGAGCGTCCCGACCCAGCATCGTCGGATAAAATATATGCGACAGATTCAGGTGATGCTGGGATGCTGCGATAAACTGTGCTATTAAGGAAAGCACGTCCGTTCCCGAGGCCTGTGCAGTAGCGGACTTACGATGCATTGCCGCTGAAAGCTCCGTGTACGTTGACTCCCGCACACTTCCTATGCGAACGTCCGGAGTCTGCAGGCCTCGAGTCCCCGGCTACCGACCCAGCGCTGTCGGATAATTCTCGATCCGACACCGTTTCTGTCAGCTGCTGGGATGCTGCGATAAGCTGTGCTATGTGCACAAGAATGTCCGGCGTCGAGACCTGCGGAGGCGCAGTCTATCACTGCTTCGCCGAGGGCAGCTCCGCATCAGATGGCTCCCGCATACTTTTCCTATGCGAACGTCCGGAGTCCATCGGTCTCGAATCCCTGGCTGCCGGATGGTGTGACCTGGTCGCCGAAGAATCCTTGATCGGCGAAGCTGGTAATATATCGGCGGTCACGCAGCCAAGGTGCGGTCGTGTGCGCTGACGAGAAGAGGAAGCCTTAGCAGTCTCAGCGGACTGCCTATACAACGGAGCGTCCCGAGCGACGGACGTATGCTCCGCTAGCGACACATTTGTACCACAACATCTGGGGCCAGATGTTGTTGAACGAGAGAGGGGCCTCTCTCGCTTGCCGTCCGGATGGACCGGAACGAGCTATGAACCGGACTAAAAGGCTTCCTCCGTTCTCCCTCCGATCCGCCGTCACTGGGTGTGCATTAAGTTAATTTTATAGTGCTCGCATCACCCCAAAATTCCTTCTAGACCGCAACGGACGAACCCGGCTGCCGAACCATTCGGTGAATGGACGCTACACCGGGCGAGCTAGCGGACGTCAAAGGCCGTCGAACCTACTAGGGTCCTCTTAGGCAATTGGCGTATTACATGAGCACTTTTCCGCTAGCCCTTCATTAATTGTGACGACGGAGGCACACTGTTGGAAGACATCACAGATACATCACCCTAATCTTGATCGTCTGAAATAGAAATTGATAAAGTAGAGTGACCCTGCGGGGAAAGGACCGGAGTGTCCAAATCCCCAACAACATACCGTGACATACGCTTCCCATATTGTCATCGAAATCATACGATACAGAACAGGAGTTAATGCGAGTACACTGACCACATATAGAATGATAATAAGGTCAGAGGAAGACTTCCTCTTAAAACAATTGATCAATATCCTTTCAATGTGAAAAGAAAACAAGTCCTGGTACTCGCACTAACCCCTGGCAATCAAAATACATAATAATAATATGATCCATTAATATAGAAAAAATAATTGAAATCAAAATATTTTGAAAAAATATTTTTTCAGAACAGCCCAAGTTTCTGAAAAGTAACGTTGAGCCCCAATGGATCCCAAGCCTAAGTGTGGACAAAAATTTTAAAAATATTTTAAACAATTTATTCAACACTTACGAACAATAATAATGTATCTAGTTATGATTAAAATAACATAAAGATATTATTATTTAGAAATCCCCCCCTCACACAGAGGGCTGTTGTAAATGTAAACAATGAGTGTAAAAACACTAAAATAAGACTCCAGGCACCCAGGCCCGAAATCAGTTACCAAAAATACACCATCTGATGCAAAACAGAGACTTCCAGGGAAGAAACTGCAGAACATCAGATGGTAGATGCAGAACACAACGCCTAACCACCCGTAGGTGAAGACGTAAACATGGGGAAAGAACAGAATTCATTCTGTTATTCAGCTAAAACTCCCAAGAAAATTTTAGTAATAATAATTACAGAAACTATGCCAAAAGCATGGGAGAATAGCAAGAGGGAACTTAAAGGACAGGGAGAGAGGAAAACACTTGAAAAAACAGTGTAACTAAGTAATCAGAATGACAACAAAATGGCTGCTGCCTTGAAAATAGGTAACTTAACATAATTTCATTAAAAAATTTTAAGTTACAGCCCTGATAATATTCTGTCACACATTCTTTTCCTCTCCTCCTTTTCTATCCTCCTTAGAATCACCATTTCACTAATATTTATGTGTCTGGCATCATTTAAACTGAGATTTAAAAGCACAAAGATCAGTCAGATGTTAACTGATGAAGGGCCAAACTTAGAATGATAAATGGCGCCAATTTCGGAACGTCCTTGACACTGCGCATGCGCAGTAGGGGCGAAGTGTGGAGGGCCTTTCAGGACATGTTTTCTTTAGTTTTAGATGCAAATTTTGGGGATTGGGGGGCAAAATTTGTGTTTGGCCCTATATTTTAAGAGTTAGCACCAGCTATGTCTGGGTCATTGGTACAGTATAAAAATTTTGGATTTTAGATGCCCTATGGTGGCCTCTGGAGGCATTCTGGTCACAAAAATGCCGAAAAATGTGATGAGGAAAATGTGTATTTTTCCCTTGTAAAATCTGATTAATTCATGCCTGGAGATTCGGTCTGTAATGTTGGCTTTCACTGACAGGGGCCAGTCATATTTTTGTGATTTTGTAAATTTTTGAATTAATGTTTGACTTTATAGAATTTGGCTCACAATTGTCAAAAATATCTTAAATATATAAGAAATGACCGGAGCTGCAAAGTATGATTTTAAATCGCACAGGCAGGTCTACAGATCACAGAGTACAATCGTACCACTGAAGACTATATTGCACATCAGGGGAGCACATTCTATAAGGATAGTCTTCACATAGTGGTGAACAGAACAGAATGGCATGCTGCAATACTTCACAATGGGCCTTGTGTTGGAGAGGTTTGTAAAGGGGTGTCCTACCTCATAGGAACAAATGTTTAGAAAGGAAGTGAATAGTTTTTGTTTGACATTAACAATCATAGTGTGTGTGATTTATCTAGAAATATCCACCCACGTTCTGATTCAAGGGCCTAACAATATACATCTGAACTAGCCAATTGGGGAATATTCTTTTTGAGGAATGGGTCCAAAACAAGGTTGCCTTTTTTACAGTATCAGTCTGGATGTTTTAGCCTGTATCAGGGGGAAAAAAATGACTGATTGTAAGATAAACAGAAGTATCAAGTGTATTGTTTTTATAAATTATCTGGTTCAGTACTAGAGGCCCTATCTAACAAAGAATTCTAAGGCCTAAAAAAGTTAAAAATCTGTTTCTCAGGCAACCTGCATGGTACTTTTGGCTGCCGCGTGCACTCTTTTTACAACCAACACATACTTAAAAAAATAATAATTAAATGATTTGTGTCTAATATTTTATCCAAGTTAATAAAATTTGTCCTTGAGTGCAAGAAGGCTTTGCAATGCTTTACAAAGCCTTCTTGCACTCCAGGGACGAAATACATCACCACCCATTCTATTCTGTAGATTATGAGGCTTAAAACATAAAACAAACCAGGAACGTGAATTTTTAGTGGCAAAGAAGTAATTATAAAAATAAAACAAGAGGCCCCACGTGGCCTTAATCGCTCACCCGACAAAGTGACTCTAAGAAGTATTTTAGGTCACCTTCACCATGTCATGCCTCATCAACATTAACTGGTTGAGTGATAGATTTTGTTTGAAGTTCAACATTTGTTACCTAAAATTAGTTTTATTTAAAATCATTGGTGTGTGGCCAATCTCCAATGATTTTTAATAAAGCAAATTTATCTCTGCAGACAAACTGGTTTAGCATGAAGCACAAACAAGGAATGTGAAGAGATAGCCCTGGACATCTCTCCCCAACTGTGGATATCTTCCATGTGCTACATGTATATATTTGCATGCAAGAAAACAAAAATTTTCACAAATTTTCCAAAATATTAGTTTTTTTTATCATCATTGGAACAAGCTCAAACAGCTTATTCCAATAGGGGTATGGGAAGATCAGGTATATTTTTGAGACAGAAATGTGAATATATAAATAATGGTGTTTTTTTGTGAATGATGCTGGAGAATTTTGCGTAAAGATATGGTAAATGGTTTGTTCTAGATACAGAATGATGCAAAAGTATTTAAATTTGATTAGGCAAGTTGTTCCTATAATGCATTTAAAAATTGAAGTAACTGTTTTTTTGCTGACAAACTTTTAGATGTGTGTGTCTGTGTTTGTGTGTGTGTTTGTGTGTGTGTGTGTGTGTGTGGGGGGGGGGGGGGGGGTAAGAGTGTTCTTGCAAACAAAATTCCTGAATAAATGGAAAATTTTATTTTTTGTGTGAAAGACATAGTGCGTGAATGTTGATTGGAACAAGCTTAGAGAGCTCATTTTAATGTGAAGTCATAAAGCTGTGTTTTACGTACGAAATTCTGGAATAACTAAAAAAATTGCTTTTTTGACTCAAAAAGCATGGTGTGCGACCTCTCATTGGAATGAGCTCAAAAAGCTCATTCCAATGGGGTATTTACAAGCGATAAGTACATGTATGTTTAAGAGACAAAAATTAAAATTTGAATAGCGATTTTTGCGAAGAATGCTGACAAGTTTTGGCAGTTATGCTGGTAAAAAGGTAAAAAGTGGTTGTTTTTTAGAGGCGACATTTAATTAAGGGGAATTAACCCTTGATTACTGAGGTAACTTCTAAAAGTACTGAAATTTCATGAAGCAATGTGAATAACAGACAACAGTTGCCTAAAAATTTCATGAATAACTAAAATTTTTATTCCTTTGTCTCGAAAACATGGCATATGACCTTTGTTGGAATGAGCTGAATGCGTGTGTTCCAATGAGGTGTCATAAAATTTGAACGGAGATTTGTGTGAATAATGCATTAGTACTGCTAGATTTGGGTAAACGGTTCACCCTGGATACCACCCCTTCTATAGTAGATCTTTTCTGCAAATTTTGTCTAAGATTCTATCAACTTTACAAATAAATACGTTCATGAATCACAATCAGATCCACCCCACAATGTTGCATACCAAATATCAAAAGATTCTGCCTGCTGGATCTGGAGAAGAAGATTTTTTAAGAAATATGCCTGAAATGCACTAAGTTAAAATTTGGGCTCCTATACGGAGCCCAAATATAAACCCAGGGGGCCGATTTGAACAAACTTGAATCAGATCCACCCCACAATGTAGCTTACCAAATATGAAAAGATTCTGAAGCTGGATCTGGAGAAGAAGATTTTTTAAGAAATTTGCCTGAAATGCACTAAGTTCGAATTCGAGCTTCTATAGTGAGCCCAAATATGAAACTAGGAAGCCGATTTGAACAAACTTGAATCAGATCTACCCCACAATGTTGCATACCAAATATCAAAAGATTCTGCCTGCTGGATCTGGAGAAGAAGATTTTTTAATAAATTTGCCCGAAATGCACTAAGTGCGAATTCGGGCTTCTATATTAAGCCCAAATATGAATCCAGGGGGCCGATTTGAACAAACTTGAATCAGATCCACCCCGCAATGTTGCATACCAAATATCAAAAGATTCTGCCTGCTGGATCTGGAGAAGAAGATTTTTGAAGAAATTTGCCCGAAATGCACTAAGTTTGAATTCGAGCTTCTATAGTGAGCCCAAATATGAATCCAGGGGGCCGATTTGAACAAACTTGAATCAGATCCACCCCGCAATGTTGCATACCAAATATCAAAAGATTCTGCCTGCTGGATCTGGAGAAGATGATTTTTTAAGAAATTTGCCTGAAATGCACTAAGTTCGAATTCGAGCTTCTATAGTAAGCTCAAATATGAATCTAGGGAGCCGATTTAAACAAATTTGCATCAGATCCAACCCACAATGTTGCATACCAAATATCAAAAGATTCAGCCTGCTGGATCTGGAGAAGAAAATTTTTTAAGAAATTTGCCTGAAATGCACTAAGTTCGAATTCGAGCTTCTATAGTGAGCCCAAATATGAATCTAGGAAGCCGATTTGAACAAACTTGAATCAGATCCACCCCACAATGTTGCATACCAAATATCAAAAGATTCTGCCTGCTGGATCTGGAGAAGAAGATTTTTTAATAAATTTGCTTGAAATGCACTAAGTTCAAATTTGGGCTCCTATACTGAGCCCAAATATAAACCCAGGGGGCCGATTTGAACAAACTTGAATCAGATCTACCCCACAATGTTGCTTACCAAATATGAAAAGATTCTGCCTGCTGGATCTGGAGAAGAAGATTTTTTAAGAAATTTGCATGAAATGCACTAAGTTCAAATTCGAGCTTCTATAGTGAGCCCAAATATGAATCTAGGAAGCTGATTTGAACAAACTTGAATCAGATGATCACCCCACAATGTTGCATACCAAATATCAAAAGATTCTGCCTTCTGGATCTGGAGAAGAAGATTTTTTAAGAAATTTGCCTAAATGCACTAAGTTCGAAATCGGGCTCCTATACTGAGCCCAAATATGAACCCAGGGGGCCCATTTGAACAAACTTGAATCAGATCCACCCTACAATGTTGCATACCAAATATCAAAAGATTCTGCCTGCTGGATCTGGAGAAGAAGATTTTCAAAGAAATTTGCCTGAAATGCAGTAAGTTCAAATTCGGGCTTCTATAGTAAGCCCAAATATGTATCCAGGGGGCCGATTTGAACAAACTTGAATCAGATCTACCCCGCAACGTTGCATACCAAATATCAAAAGATTCTGCCTGCTGGATCTGGAGAAGAAGATTTTTGAAGAAATTTGCCTGAAATGCACTAAATTCGAATTCGAGCTCCTATAGTGAGCCCAAATATGAATCTAGGGAGCCGATTTGAACAAACTTGAATCAGATCCACCCTACAATGTTGCATACCAAATATCAAAAGATTCTGCCTGCTGGATCTGGAGAAGAAGATTTTCAAAGAAATTTGCCTGAAATGCAGTAAGTTCAAATTTGGGCTCCTATACTGAGCCCAAATATAAACCCAGGGGGCTGATTTGAACAAACTTGAATCAGATCCACCCCACAATGTTGCATACCAAATATGAAAAGATTCTGCCTGCTGGATCTGGAGAAGAAGATTTTTTAAGAAATTTGCATGAAATGCACTAAGTTCAAATTCGAGCTTCTATAGTGAGCCCAAATATGAATTTAGGAAGCCGATTTGAACAAACTTGAATCAGATCCACCCCACAATGTTGCATACCAAATATCAAAAGATTCTGCCTGCTGGATCTGGAGAAGAAGATTTTTTAAGAAATTTGCCTAAATGCACTAAGTTCGAAATCGGGCTCCTATACTGAGCCCAAATATGAACCCAGGGGGCCGATTTGAACAAACTTGAATCAGATCCACCCTACAATGTTGCATACCAAATATCAAAAGATTCTGCCTGCTGGATCTGGAGAAGAAGATTTTTTAAGAAATTTGCCTGAAATGCACTAAGTTCGAAATCGGGCTCCTATACTGAGCCCAAATATTAACCCAGGGGGCCGATTTGAACAAACTTGAATCAGATCCACCCCACAATGTTGCTTACCAAATATGAAAAGATTCTGCCTGCTGGATCTGGAGAAGAAGATTTTTTAAGAAATTTGCCTGAAATGCACTAAGTTCGAATTCGGGCTTCTATAGTAAGCCCAAATATGTATCCAGGGGGCCGATTTGAACAAACTTGAATCAGATCTACCCCGCAACATTGCATACCAAATATCAAAAGATTCTGCCTGCTGGATCTGGAGAAGAAGATTTTTGAAGAAATTTGCCTGAAATGCACTAAATTCGAATTCGAGCTCCTATAGTGAGCCCAAATATGAATCTAGGGAGCCGATTTGAACAAACTTGAATCAGATCCACCCTACAATGTTGCATACCAAATATCAAAAGATTCTGCCTGCTGGATCTGGAGAAGAAGATTTTTTAAGAAATTTGCCTGAAATGCACTAAGTTCGAAATCGGGCTCCTATACTGAGCCCAAATATGAACCCAGGGGGCCGATTTGAACAAACTTGAATCAGATCCACCCTACAATGTTGCATACCAAATATCAAAAGATTCTGCCTGCTGGATCTGGAGAAGAAGATTTTTTAATGTTTTTCCCATTGCCTACAGTGTTAAAAAGTGCTGACTCAGCACTTTTTCAAAGTCCCGAAACTGTACCCTATGATAAAACCGATGGCAATTTTTTTTTACCAATCCTTTCTGTTGGTCCTAAGGAAGCTGCACACCAAATAAAAATTCTCAGTGCCGTGCAGTTTTGGAGATATGGGCGTTTTAAATTTTTTCTATTTTTAGCTCCTGCGGTTCCCACGGGGCTGCGGGAAAATTTTTTTTTGCATAAATTAAGTACTCATGACCCAATAAGCCCTCACATAAAATTTGGTTCAAATCAGCCTCTCGGTTTGGAAAATAGAAATTTTGGGCGGGGCAAAAAATTTTGCCCCTCTCATAACAACGCCAAGTATAGCCCCACAAACTTCTCTTGAACAAATCTGAGTCTACACCTCAAAAGGAAGCTGCACACCAAATATCAAGTCTCTGCTACTGCTGGTTCATGAGAAGAAGATTTACAAAGATTTTGGTGCCCCTTGGGGGCGTGGCACCACCCAGGAGGAGGGGCAACTTCATTTGAACAAATCTGAATTGGCATTAGGTAATAAACATTTAGCCAACATTTGAATAAAATTGGGCTAGTGGTTTAGGAGGAGAAGTCGATAATGTAAAGTTAACGCCGGACGGACGACGACGGACGACGGACGCCGGACGACGGACGACGGACGCCGGACAGAAAGTGATTAGTAAAGCTCCCCTTGAGCTTCGCTCAGGTGAGCTAAAAAACTAGTGCAAAGTCAAGGGTGGCATATTGAAGGGTGACAGATGACAGACCTCTGACAGATTACAGACCATTGGGGCATATATCTTAAGAACTATTAAGTGTTACTATAGGGTGACACAAAAGGGCACCCCGCCTATTTACCAAATGTGAGCATGACTTGATTTGATAATTCTGTGAAAAAAAAAAAATTTCTGCAAATTTTATATATACTACTCAAAGTTTGCTAAGAACAAATATCTGACACAGCATTGTGAAATTTGCTTGTGACATATTTGCGATATTTTTGGTGGATATGATTGAGGAATGTATTGGGATGGTCCCCAGTGTTTACATTAGCTCTCTTGACAGGCAGACTTTTCGTGACAGTCATGGAAAGCATGTACCCTTTGATTTTCCTGATGTTTTCGTGTACTGTCTACATGTACATGACATGTGTAGGGTATTCAATCTTCATTTCAACACAAACCCTTGTGATTTAATGTTTAAATATGGCAAATGCAAATGTAAGAAGACATTTGTCTGAAGCAGAAATGTGGTGGGCTGTAGGGATGGTGGAGCAAGGGGTTACCCATCGTCAGGTTGATGAAGCCCTTGTGTGCACCATACGGTGATCACCAGAACCTGGGCAAGATTTCAGCAGTAAGACGGCATGGTGGTGGCAGAGTGTAACATCTGCAGCTGAAGACCGTTTTTGGATCATTCAGGCCTGTAGGAACTGCTTTGCCACAGCAACCAAGCTTCGCAGTGACCTTCAGAATGCATTCGGGGTAAATGTTTCGACGCAGACTATCCAAGCAAGGTTGCACAAAGGTGGTCTCCGATCGAGAAGACCATGTATTCGCATTCCGCTGTTCCAGAACCACCGCCAGGCACGATATGAATGGGCCACATTGGATGGACCAGAGAAGATTAGCGACCTGTCCTTTTTACAGATGAGTCAAGGTACTGCCTAGACCACACAGATAGGCGGTCTAGGGTATGGAGAAGACCAGGAGAGTGATTCCATGCAGCCAACATTGCTGAGTATGACCGCTATGGTGGAGGGTCAATCATGGTCTGGGGCGGCATCAACAGGGATGGACATACAGAGCTCTGTGTCCCTGAACGTGGTACATTGACTGCACAATGGTATATTGATGAGATCCTGGATGTCCACGTCAGATTGTATGCATGTGCAGTGGGTGATAGATTCATTCTGATGGACGATAATGCCTGTCCTCATGTGCCCATGCTGTCGTGGAGTACCGACAGAGGGAGGGAATTGAGCGTATGGACTGGCCAGCAAGATCCCCTGATCTCAATCCAATCGAAAATGTCTGAAATGAGTTGCATCTTGCAATTTCAGCCCATCCAGTCCAGCCAAGACGTGTCCAAGAGCTTGGTGCCATGCTAGTCCAAGAATGGAACAACATCCCACAAAGGACCATCAGGAACCTGATTGGGAGCATGAGAAGGCCTTGTCAAGCTGTAATTAACAGTAATGGGTCTCATACTCGATACTGAACCCATACCAGTTCGCTCCGTCAACTTTTTGGCAAATTGAAAAATTTCCTCTTTTACCAATAATATCCATTTTCCATGGTTATCGTATTCAAAAGCTAAAAAATAATGTCAAACACAAATAAAATCTTAATTTCTGTACTTAAATCTTTAAAGATATAATTAAATAAAAAATATATATACTTTTCATTACTATATTTCAACTAAAACGTAAAACAGGTAGTTGGATGTACTTGGTGCTTTGCAAACTTTGAGTAGTACATATTGTGCATCTGCAGAACATGTGTAACCATATCCTAAAGTTTTAACTCTCTACGTTAGAAATTGTGGAGGAGTTGATTGCACCACGAAGGTAATGATAATTAAACAAGTTATTCATGATTGAATTTTGGGACGAACAAAATCAAAGGCCATAAAATGAAATAACTCCTACAATAATACACTGCATAACATATGCCTTGTACGGTGGGTAGACATCAATAGGATAGACTTGCACACGAAATATGGGGTCATTCCATTGAGTACTCTACACGTTATTCATGAATTAATTTCAAGGCGGACAAATTCTAAGTCTATAAAGGGCAATGACTCTGGCAATAAAATCTCGCACAACACCAGCATTTCACTATGAGTATACAGCAATAAGATACACTTGCATACCAAATATCAAGTCACTCAACCATTTACTTTACAAGTTATTCAAGATTGAATTTTTGGGACAGACGGACAGGCTGATGGACTGATGGAAGGGAAGGATGAACAGATGGACGGACAAGGCAAAATCCTATATACCACTGCTGGGGCGAGGTATAATAAAATAAAAATAAACACCCGCTCACATGGAATTTCACAAAAAATGGCCTCAGAAACACAAGATCTACTTTGCAATTTTCAAACACTAAAATTTGGATGGCGATTTTGTGAATGAACCTGGTCAGTTTTAGCTGCTACGTTATGCAGATAAATAACTACACATTATGTGAAAAATAGAATCTCAAATTTGTTACAATTTGATATGAAATTTCTGAACCTTGTTCACTAAACTTGAGCTGAGCTGCAGTAAACCTCAATTCAGGTTGCTTTTAGAGAACTCGTGTCAGAAACTTCATATTTTTTGTGCATGAACCTGGTTGGTTTTAACTGCTACATTATGCAGATGAATAATTACACATTAGGTGCAGTGCACAAAATAACTTTTTTTATTTGCGTAGCAAAATGCTATGCATTTCCAAAAAATGAATAACATTTTGTAAAAATTACATAGCTATTTTTGTATACCAGAGTTATGTTATGCTGTTTTATATTAAATTCTTCTTAGTAGACAGAATAGTTTCCATCCATTTCTGGGCATTTCCAAATGATATGCAACACATGAAATATTTATTATGTTTTTTTAACTGAACTGCCTTTAAGGGTTGCATGGACTTGTATACTGTTATAAATGGCGTCTTGGTTGTTTAATAGAGTTCTCAAAATGGAAGTTGGGATTTTTAATTTGATGGGCTTGTAGTTATTTTTAATGGACATTTTATGCAAAATGTTGTAAAAACAGGAAGTATTTAAACCAACAGAACTCATCTTACATATGAAGTTGCTAATGATGCTTGATGGAGAGTTAATCTGAGTTATGCCTGGAATGTTCCACAATCAGAAGTAAAGCATCAGTGAACTAGTTTTCAAATTTGTTTGCAAATTTTCATTTACATTTTGCGATACAAGATAATCAACTGCAGCCTAATAGGCTGCAGTTGATTATCTTGTATCACAAAATGCTATAATAATTCAACATTGTGTAGCTTTCTGCAAGTTTTGCATAGCAAAAAGCGACGCGACACCGCTTATTTTTAGCCCTGATGAAAAAAAGAATCTCAAATTTGTTACAATTTGATATGAAATTTCTGAAACTTGTTCACTAAACTTGAGCTGAGCTGCGGTAAACCTCGACTCAGATTGATTTTACTGAACTTGTGTCATAAAATTTCATATCAAACTAAGACTCATTCGAGACCCTCTGTTTAATCATCCATGGGTTGAAAATTGCAGATATATTTATTTAATGCTCAGCAATATACCATTTTTTATATATTCAGTTTCAAAATACAAACTGGAGCCAATACTATAAAACTTCTACAATTGTATTTTTTTAAATTGTATTTTCTACCTATTAATATAACTGACTAAAATAAATCATTAGTATTTTAAAAGATATAGCAATTTGCCACCTGGCAAATTGCCACATCTCTGAAACTGCTAATGGTTCATTTAAACCCATTTGAAGTCATAACTAGAAAATACAATTCTAGAAAATACAACTGCAAAAGTTTTATAGTATTGGGCCCAGGTTTCAATATCAAAACTCTTTAAAATATTGGAGTACCGACATTTTTCAGTATAGTGGAACCCTGTTAATTGAATAGCCACTTTGCCAATGAAAACTATTCAATTAACAGGAGTATTCAATTAATGGAGATTGTGTCACTTTCCTGTATTCTAAAGATAAACTCAGCATTTATTCTATTATATCTTGTTTGACAGAGCTCCATGAGCTCTGTCAAACAAGATACAATAGATTAAATGCCTGAATTGAATGTACTGAGGCCAAATAGGTCTATAAACAAAGGAAAACTGGGGAAAGTCAGGGTAATTTCTTGACAGGTTGCAAGATTTTTTATTCAATTAACAGGAGTTTACTCTATAACCTATATTCAATTAACAGGTTAAATTTGTACTGGAGGTATGGTAAATGGTTTTGTGTTGGGAAATTATATTCAACTGACAGGGTTATTCAGTTTAGAGATATCCAATTAAGTGGGCTCCACTATATTGTAATATACAACCTTGATTTTACCTGGCCTTTTGAGAAAACTCAATATTGTTTTCCATTTGTTTCAAATTTGACCATTTCCAGTATTAAAAGAGCGTAGCATTGAATGGTTTGTTTAACACGCACTCCACCATTTGCATAGAAAAACTATCTACTCCACCATTTGCATGGAATTCTTTTGAACCCATAAAAGAACTCAGAGGCATGTATTCCCATAATAGCATGAGTGAAATGGCAAGGGAAGTAATTACTTCTACATTTTTGTTTCTAGTTAAAATAAAAGGAGATCAATGAATAATTTTGTAACATTTAGTCCAAAATTGGGGGGCAAACATCTATGGAAATATATCTGTAGGGCTGCACGATATTCAAAACTGAATACTGGTATCAATATTAAAATAATTACTGCGGTATACCGGTATAGCAAAAACTGCTCAAATATATGAACACAGGTACACAAGCGAGACTTGAGGAATCACAATCGGAACAAATCAGCATGCCTTGATGATGCGGTTCGAAAAACATTTACCCAGCGCAGACCATATTAAAATTTTATTATTTTAAAAATTAATTTATCAGATTTTCCCCCCAAAATTCTACAAAACAATATCATGTGACCCCTCATTGGAACGAGCTCAACGAGCTCGTTCCAATGAGGGGTCACATGATATAGATTTGTTGACATTTTTTAAAATAATTTTTGGAACAGCTGAATTTGTATATTACATGGGTAAAAGCAGATGATTCCTTGGGTAAAGGGATAATATTATTCATTCGGAGCTACAGTTAAAGAACTCAAGACATCTTGAAAATTAAATTGTGGATAAATAAATAATGACGATAAACCAGTATTTTTGTAATTACAGCAGTATTCAATCGATATTAGTCTGAATACCAGTAAATATCGGTTTATCAATATACCGTGCAGCCCTATATATCTGTAAACAGAAACAAACGCAAGCCGAGAGGTCCTCGGTTCGAATCCCACCTGCGGCAACCGCGTTGTGTCCTTGGGCAAGACACTTCACCCTGATTGCCTACATGGGGGCACGATGACGCTATGTACTGAGGCGTACTGCACGTCGATGGTGTGCATGTCTTCAACCAATCTAACCCTGCCTGTGCTGCAGTGCAGAGTTCAGAGTTACGATGTTGGAGAGCTGACAGCTGCTCGTCTTTGCTCGGTGGTTCTCTCCGGGTACTCCGGCTTCCTCCACCCGTAAAACTGTCACGGTCACGGTTAGCCATTGTGCATAAGTATGTGACCTTAAACTCCAATAAATAAATAAATAACAGAAACAAACAAAAATACAGAAAGAGCCTCCTGCATCTGTTTTCAAGCTAACAGTATCTGAGACATAAATTCCTTTTTCTTTTTGGATGGTCTAAATGGTGTGTAAAATATTATTTCACAAACAGTACCTAAAGTGTCTTGTATGGATATTTGATCTTCTGTAAGAACAAATGTTCTCTCATCTCTTGGAATTCTAATATAAACATCCTCAAGTTCAGCAGCATTCAGTTTCAAACCTTTAATTTGTTTCACTGGTGCTCCAGAGTCAGGCTCATCTAAAAGTAATAAAAATAAAAAACTAGAGGTACTGTAAGTAAACTCACAAAGTGATACACCCCGTGCCTGAAATGTATAAGTTAGATTATCTCCCCTTGGAAATGTCAGAACGGAATTATATTGCTTCATGCACATCTTCATATGGAGTTCTTCCATTGTGTAAAGTTTCATGAAAATTCTTCGAACGGTTTAGGAGGAGTTGTGCTTACAAGGATGGACAGACGGTATAAGTTAGATTATCTTCCCTTGGAAATGTCAGAACGGAATTATATTGTTTCATGCACATCTTCAGATGGAGTTCTTCCATTGTGTGAAGTTTCATGAAAATTCTTCAAATGGTTTAGGAGGAGTTGCACTTACAAGGATGGACAGACAGACAGATGGACAGATGGACGGGCAGACGGACAGACAGGGTGATTCCTATATACCCCCTCCCCCCCAAACTTTGTTTGCGGGGGGTATAATTAACAAAAGAACTTCAGACATCAGTACATATAGTATGACTGCCATGGAGTGGCCAATTTCGTCAGGTGGGCAATATTTCCATGGAGGCAATAATTTTAGATTCCGGACACTAATTATAGAAATAATCATCAATTATTTAATTAACGAAGCACCGGGTACAACCCGGTGCTTCATTAATTAAATTTTGATGATGATGATTTTTATTACCTGATAAACACATGCGAGGACATCACTGCCCATGTGTGGCTTATGATAGTGCTCAAACGACTATGGAATTTCAAAGCCGACTAGTCGACACCCCAAAGTCGAGTCGCCATCGACTAAGCGGCAAGCCAGACTAACTTCGGAACTTGCGCTAAACCGCATTACATGAGAAAAAGACTCTTTTTTTTAGTTCCTAACAGGCTACCCCCTGCTTCGTTACAAGAACAAACCATGAGCTATGCGTCGTGGTGAAACAAACGTGTCAAACACATAAACCTCCCTATTTTAGTGTAGAGCTGTTCGGTCCACAGAAAAAGTAGTCGGTACTCGGTGCCGTCAAAGTACGGAAAATGGAACCGAGTAATTTTGGAAAAGACCGAAAATGTCGGTTCCGGTACATCTGGGTTACCACATAAACAAAAGAGGGAAAAAATGATTGTTGAGGGCCAGTTGTATTACGAGAAACATTCAGAGATTTATATTTTGATGTTGGCGCATCAGCGCTGGAAGAGTCAATCCAAGACACTCAGACACCGCATGGGAGTCAGGGAGCGTGACACAACACATGCTGCGGACAAACTGACTATAAAGTTCTTGAAGTTTATCGAGTTTGTGATCGGTTGTTACATTGTCAATTCCACTATCTGAAGCCAGCGATTGGCAGCACGTTTTTTTCCAAGCATTTTGTAACCCTATTTCCCCGGAGATGTGAATTCACTGATCTTTCTACTGAGATTTTGTTGGCTTGCGAGTCCTCCTACTGTGTTTTGACTAGTTGACAACAAAAAACATTGTCGACTGTAGGCGAAAAAAACGTCAACTAGTCAACTAATCGTTTGAGCACTAGATTATGACCAGTCTGCAGTGACTGTACTGTACCAGTGACATACATAGCAGAAGCAGTACCCTTAAACATTAAAAATCACGTGAAATGACAATGTCAAGACAATGTCAATCAACAGTGTTCAACAATTATTCTACGGAGCAACATTAAATGTACAAAATATGAACATATACACTCACCAGTTCACAGAAAATCCTACGACACCACCAAGAAAACGTAAATTCCAGAGAGTTATTCCAAAATTGTCTGAATCCGAATGAAAAAGTTACTAAATAATCCACTTTTCACTGATTTCACGCAAATGTAACATGTTAACTTTTTTCTTTCAGTGTAGTGGAAATCAATCACCGTCATCGATTTTGTAGTATAAGGGGCACAACTGTGTTTGTCTCATCCCATTTGTTTTGTCTTGTTTTCTATGGAGACCCGAGGGAATCAGGATAAAAGTGAATATAAGCCTCAATGAGTGAAACTGCTGTTTATTATCAGATAAAACAATATACATATATTTTTTTTATATCTGGTTTTTCCAACTCATTGAAATATAGTCAATATTTTCTTGGCAGAGTCTTGAAAATATTAACTTTTATTTCAACTCCTTGTATAAACCAGATATAAAACAAGAGGCCCCACAGGGCCTGAAGCGCTCACCTTGAACAGAACACCATATAAACAAAGTCCAAGAATGAGTCTACATTAAGCAATTCATCTTCATAGGATACATTGTCAATCCTTGAGCCCCTCATGAGAGACAAAAATCATCCAAGCATCATGCCTTTTCTTCAGTTGATCATAATGTCAAATGTAGAGCTCCCCTATGAAGCCCCTTGATACAACCTATGTGGATTAATCTTAGTTACACACCTCTAGAGGGTACTGAATACAACAAAATTTCTAATTCTTCAGCTAATGGCCAATTCAGGTTGCCATAGGGAGCCCAAATATTAACCCAGGCTCTCGATTTGAACAAAGTTCAATCTGACCTCCCTAGAGATATTGCATACAAATATGAAAGCATTCTGACTGTTGGATCTGAACAAGAAAACTTTTAAAGAAATTTCCTCATATTGCACTGTTAAAATTCGGGCTATCAAAGGAAGTGCAAATATTAACCCAGGGAACCAATTAGAACAAACTTGAATCTGACTCCCCCTAGAGATGTTGTAAACAAAATATGAAAGGATTCTGACAGGTGAATCTGAAGAAGAAGATTTTTAAAGAAATTTCCTCATACTGGACTAAATTACAATTTGAGCCACCACAGCGAGCCCAAGTATATACCTAGGGACGCAATTTGAACAAACTTGAATCTGACCCACCTAGAGATGTTGTATTCCAAATATGAAAGCATTCCGACTGGTGGATCTGAAGAAGAAGATTTTTAAAGAAATTTCCTCATACTGGACTAAATTAAAATTTGGGCCACCACAGCAAGCCCAAATATATACCTAGGGACGCAATTTGAACAAACTTGAATCTGCCCCCCCTTCCCCAGAAATGTTGTATACCAAATATGAAAGCATTTGGACTGGTGGATCTGAAGAAGATTTTTAAAAATTATCCCCCATATTGAACTAAGTTCCACAGGAAGCCCAAATATTAACCTAGGGAATTGATTTGAACAATCTTGAATCTGACCCTCATAACAACTAGAGGTACTGTGAGCAAGCTCACAAAGTGATACCCCCCCCCCCCCCCACCCCCCCACGCCTCAGTTGTTGCGCTTACAAGGACACAACCATATGATGTAGCAATTGAAATGTATAAGTTAGATTATCTCCCCTTGGAAATGTCAGAACAGAATTATATTGCTTCATGCACATCTTCATATGGAGTTCTTCCATTGTGTAAAGTTTCATGAAAATTCTTCAAACGGTTTAGGAGGAGTTGCGCTTATAAAGAAAGACAGACGGACAGACGGATGGATGGATGGATGGATGGATGGATGGATGGATGGATGGATGGATGGATGGATAGATGGATGGATGGATGGATGGATGGACGGATGGACAGGGTGATTCCTATATACCCCCCCAAACTTTGTTTGCAGGGGGTATAATGATGTATACCAAACATTACAAGATTCTGACTGGTGGTTCTGAAGAAGAAGATTTTAAAGAATATTCCCCATATTGCCCCAAGTTAAAAATTTGGGCTCCTGTATTGAGCCCAAATACAAACCAATGGGCTTTATTTTAATAAACTTGTATCTGACCCCCTATGAATGCTGTATACCAAATATCAAAAGATTCTGACCACTGGTTTTGGAGAAAAGATTTCTTAAAATTTTTGCAAATATGCTGACTCAGCATTTTTTCGATGCCCTCTACAGAACACCCTAACATAATCGATGGCAATTTATTTTACCATTCAATTCTACTGGTCCTAAGGATGCTTCATACCAAATTACAGCTCTCAGTTCCATGTGGTTTGGAAAATATGGGTGTTTGAAAATATTTCTATTTTTAGCTCCTGGGGTTCCCATGGGGATGCAGGAATTTTTTTTGCACGAGTCAAGTACTTATGACCCAATAATACCACATACCAAATTTGGTTCAAATCGGACCATCGGTTCAGAAAATAGAAATTTTGAGCGGGGTCAAAAATCTTACCCCTCCCATTACAAAGCCAAATATTGCTTCACAAACTTTGTTTGAACAAATTTGATTCTACACCACAAAAGGAAGCTTCATAACAAATATCAAGTCATTGTACCCACTGGTTCATGAGAAGAAGATTTTAAAAATATTTTGGAGCATTTTCTCCCATCCCGTCCCTATGGGGCTATGCATGTTGAGTTGAACAAAACTGCAATGCCCCTTTGGGACCATCACTCAGACAAACTTTCACTAGAATTGTCCCAATTGTCCAGTTTTGGAGAAGAAGACCAAAACATGGTGTTGATGAACGAAGGACGACAGATGGATGACAGACGGACAGACAGATGGATGGAGAGCGATGAGATTAGCTCAGCTTGACTTTGTCAAGGTGAGCTAAAAACACTATATGTATATTGTCTATCTATACATTTAATTATTTTACTTTATTATTAGGCTTTTCCCTCTGGAAAAGACTATTGTTTTTCTACGGATTATTATTTTTTTTGGGTTTTTTTTTTTTTTTTTTTTTTTTTCCACACATTTTGTCCGTACGATTCAGAAGCCATTTTCAGACCGATTTTCACGAAATTTTGCACACGCATAGAGGGGCACAAAATCTAACAAGAGGCCCCAGGGGGCCTGAGGGCGCTCACCTGACATGGTAGCCTAAATATCAACCCAGAGAATTGATTTCCACAAGTTGCATCTGCTCCTCCTAAGAAAAGCTGAAACCAAATATCCAAATATTCTGACCAGTGGATCTAAAAAAAGATTTTTAAAGAATATTCCTCATACTGAACTAAGTCATAATTCGGGCTCCCACAGGGAGCCCATATATGAACCCAGGGACTTGGCTTTAACAAACCTGAATCTCACACCCCTAAGGATTCTGCACACCAAATATCAAAACATTCCGACTGCTGGATCTGAAGAAGAAGATTTTTAAAGAAAATTCCTCATTTTGAACCAAGTTACAATTCGAGCTCCCACAATCAGCCCAAATATGGACCTAGGGACATGGCTTGAACAAACTTGAATCTTACCCCCCTAAGGATGCTGCATAAAAAATATCAAAAGCATTCATCTGCTGGATCTAAAGATTTTTAAAGAAAATTCCTCATTTTGAACTAAGTTGTCATTCAGGCTCCCATAGTGAGCCCAAATATGAACCACTTGGCTTGAACAAACTTGAATCTCAGCCCCCAAGGTTGCTCCATGCCAAATATCAAAACATTCCAACTGCTGAATCTGAAGAAGAAGATTTTTAAAGAAAAATTCCTCATATTGACTAAGTTATAATTTGGGCTCCCACAGGGAGCCCACATATGGACCCATGGACTTGGCTTTAACACACTTGAATCCCCCCCTCCCCCCAAGGATGCTACTCACCACATATCAAACCATTCGGACTGCTGGATCTGAAGAAGAAGATTTTTTAAGAAAATTCCTCATTTCGAACAAAGTTACAATTCAAGCTCCCACAGTGAGCCCAAATATGGACCTAGGGACATGGCTTGAACAAACTTGAATCTCACCCCCCTAAGGATGCTGCATACCAAATATCACAAGATTCTGCCTGCTGGATCGTGAGAAGAAGATTTTCAAAGAAATTTGCCTGAAATGCACTAAGTTCGAATTTGGGCTTCTATCGTGAGCCCAAATATGAATCCAGGTGGCTGATTTGAACAAACTGGAATCAGATCCACCCCACAATGTTGCATACCAAATATCAAAAGATTCTGCCTGCAGGATCTGGAGAAGAAGATTTTTGAAGAAATTTGCCTGAAATGCACTAAGTTCAAATTTGAGCTTCTATAGTGAGCCCAAATATGAATCTAGGGAGCCGATTTGAACAAAATAGAATCAGATCCACCCCACAATGTTGCATACCCAATATCAAAAGATTCTGCCTGCTGGATCTTGAGAAGAAGATTTTCAAAGAAATTTGCCTGAAATGCACTAAGTTCAAATTTGGGCTCCTATACTGAGCCCAAATATAAACCCAAGGGGCCGATTTGAACAAACTTGAATCAGATCCACCCCACAATGTTGCATACCAAATATCAAAAGATTCTGCCTGCTGGATCTGGAGAAGAAGATTTTCAAAGAAATTTACCTGAAATGCAGTAAGTTCAAATTTGGGCTCCTATACTGAGCCCAAATATAAACCCAGGGGGCCAATTTGAACAAACTTGAATCAGATCCACCCCACAATGTTGCATACCAAATATCAAAAGATTCTGCCTGCTGGATCTGGAGAAGAAGATTTTTTAAGAAATTTGCCTGAAATGCACTAAGTTCGAAATCGGGCTCCTATACTGAGCCCAAATATGAACCCAGGGGGCGGATTTGAACAAACTTGAATCAGATCCACCCTCCAATGTTGCATACCAAATATCAAAAGATTCTGCCTGCTGGATCTGGAGAAGAAGATTTTTTAATGTTTTTCCCATTGCCAACAGTGTTAAAAAGTGCTGACTCAGCACTTTTCAAAGTCCCGAAACTGTACCCTATGATAAAACCGATGGCAATTTTTTTTTACCAGTTCTTTCTGTTGGTCCTAAGGAAGCTTCACACCAAATAAAAATTCTCGGTGCCGTGCAGTTTTGGAGATATGGGCGTTTTAATTTTTTTCTATTTTTAGCTCCTGTGGTTCCCACGGGGCTACAGGAAAAAAAATTTCTGCATAAATTAGGTACTTATGACCCAATAAGCCCTCACATAAAATTTGGTTCAAATTGGCTTCTCGGTTTAAAAAATAGAAATTTGGGGTGGGGCCAAAATTTTTGCTCCTCCCATAACATCGCCAAGTATAGACCTACAAACTTCTCTTGAACAAACTTGAGTCTACACCTCAAAAGGAAGCTGCATACCAAATATCAAGTCTCTGCTATTGCTGGTTCTTGAGAAGAAGATTTTTTAAGAATTGGAGCATTTTTGCCCCACCCCTCTGCTCAATATGAGCCGAAACCTAATTTGCCCAAAAATCAAAATGCCGCTATATAACCCCTACTCACATGAAATTTCATTAACATGCGGCCAGTGGTTTGGAAGAAAAAGACCCAAACACCACCTTCACGCCGGACGACGGACGACGGACGCCGGACGACGGACGACGGACGAAAAGTGATCAGAAAAGCTCACCCTGACTTTCAGTCAGGTGAGCTAAAAATGTACCAAAAGCGGAATTTTCGATTTAACCCTTATTTCCACAGAATTGACAAAAAACTGCCAAAATTGGGGTTTATTGGCACTTTCTCGAAACACGTCCTGTAGATTTTGTTTAAACATTCATCATTTCTAGACCTGCCTGTGACACGACCTTTGATACATACGAGATATTCGGCGATGCATATGGTAACCCTCCACAGGCTGCCAAACATCGAAATTTTGATGAAATGGGTCGGTTTCAGGCCCCCACTGCACCCAAACAATACATGAGAGATAAACATAACTTCCTTTATTGGAAGTGGAATTCACCGAGGATCATTTTTGTCAGTAATAAGGGTGTTCATAAAACCAAGCATTAACCCGTTTTGGACTTTTTAAACAGCAATACCCCCATAAAGCTAAAAAATTCATGTTTTCCGTGGATTTCTCTAAACGAGTCTTGTAGATTTTCAAGAAAAATTTGTTACTCCCAGATCTTGGTGTGACAATAGACGCTGCATGGACAAAATACTAAGGGGAGCATTTGTTAACCCTCCATGGGCTGCTGAAAGTCAAAATTGTGATAAAATGGGCTGTTTTTGGACGTCAACGGCACCCAATGGGTACACCACAAAGAAAAGTGCGTTCTTTTATCGAGCCCACACTCTATACAGAAACATTTTTATAAGTAGTAAGGATATTCAAAAGTTGAAGTCTTAACCCTTTTTGGACAGGATAAAGAGAGAGACCCCTTAAAATCTTAAAATTCAAATTTTCTGTGGATTTCTCTAAAACATCTTGTAGGTTTTCAAGAAAAATTGACTACTCGCAGGTCTTTGTGTGACATTACAAGTGGCATGGACAAAATATTCCGGTGAGCGTTTATTAACCCTCCACAGGCTGCCAAGCTTTGTAATTTTGTTGAAATGGGCTGTTTTCGGATGCACACAGCACCCAATGTGTACCTGAGAAATAAACATAATCTCCTTCGTTGGAAGTGGAATTCACCGAGGACCATTTTTGTAAGTAATAAGGGTATTCAAAAAACCAAGTGTTAACCCGTTTTGGGTGGTTTAAGAGTGATTCCCCCAAAAGCTTAAACAATCATGCTTTACGTGGATTTCTCTAAAAATGTCAAGTAGATTTTCAAGAAAAAACTGGTCCGTCGCAGATCGTGGTGTAACATTATAAACTGCAAGGACAGAATATTCTGATAAGCATTTGTTAACCCTCCACAGACTCTCAAATATCAACACTTTGATAAAATAGGCTGTTTTCAGCCCCTCACAGCCCCTGTAACTGGGAAATAAACATAACTTCCTCTCTTGGAAGTGGAAATCACCGAGGATAATTTTTGTAAGTAATAAAGGTATTAAATAAACCAAGCCTTAACCCGTTTTGGGCTCGTTAAACAGCGATACCCATCAAAGGCTTAAAAATTCAAGTTTTCCCTGGATTTCTTTAAAAACATCTTGTAAATTTCAAGAAAAAAATGGTCATTCATAGGTCTTAGTGTGCCATTACATGTTGCATGGACAAAATATTCCGGTCAGGATTTGTTAGCTCTACACCAGCATCTGAACATCAAAAGTTTGATAAAATGGGCTGCTTTGAAAATAATGCCAATTGTTTTATTTAGTGTGTATTTTGTCCGTATACAAAATTTCTGCCCCACATATACCTAAAAATGATTCAATGATACGATTGGACATGTTTCTCTCATATAAAACATGCATAAAACGTGAAAAAAGACTTGATTTATTGCATTTTAGGATTGCACATGTATATTTTTAGAAGATTCTCTGTCTGTTTTTAATCTTCGGCGTCAGTCTTTGATCTTGTTTGGAACGATCAGTAATTAACACCTTTTCGACAAGAGCCATCAAAATTTAAAATAAAAAAAAATGAAATTTCACTAAAACTTTTTGCAGAATCGAGTTTTTCAGAAAACTCTGTCGCGATTGCGTGTGTCATTTTCAAAATACTGATCAGAAATAATGAAATTATAAATATGTAGTTAGCAATAACAAAATTGAAAGCATGTCGACCAAACTTGCATGACGTCAGAACTCGATTTGGGTGAAATACTGCAGTGATGCACTGAAAGGTTGAGAATAAGGGACGCTGATATCGAAGTAGGCTTTAAACTGTCCATGGAATGGTCCTAAAATCAAGTTCATGTTTGCAGTGTTACTGCAAATAGGTTTCCCGTATTTCTTGTTAAAATGTTTTGGACCGCCTCACTTCATATTCCACACTGCACTGCATGATATTGTTTATTTATTGGTGTTTAAGGTTTGTAAGTAGTAAGGGTATTTAAAAGAATGAAACTTAACCCATTTTGGACTGAATAAGGAGAGATGCCCCTTAAACGCTTAAAATTTACATTTTCCGTGGATTTCGCTAACTGCTTGCTGGGGATTTTCAAGAACAATTTGACATTGGCAGGTCTTACAAACTGCATAGATAGAATATTCCGCTAGTCGTTTGTTAATACCTCTACAGGCTGCTAAACGGCAAAATTTTAATAAAATCGGCTGTTTTCGGGCAGCAAAATGGGTATGCAATAGATAAACATGTCCTCTTTTATCAGACTTAGAATTCCTGAGGGATAATGTATGATAGTATTAAGGGTATTCAAGGGAGCACGGTGGCTCAGTGGTAGACTGTTGTACTTCTATGCTAGAGGTCCCGAGTTCGATCCCCGTCCGGGACGACTCACGTTGTGGCCTTGGGCAAGGCACTTTGGCCCGGTTGCCGACATGGGGGCACGATGTCCCCGTGTACTAAGGCATACTGCACGTTGATGGTACACATGTCTTCAACCTCTGTAACCCTGCCTGAGCGGAGCCTGAACAGAGTGAGAATGTTGAGGAGCTGACAGTTGCTCGTCGATGCTTGGTGGTTCTCTCCGGGTACTCCGGCTTCCTCCACCTCTAAAACCGTCACGGTCACGATTAGCCATTGTGCAGAAGTATGTGACCTTAAACACCAATAAATACATAAATAAATAAATAAATAAATAAATAAATAAATAAATAAATAAATAAATAAATAAATAAGGGTATTCAAAAAACCAAGCCTTAACCCTGTTTTGTCGGATTAAAGACAGACAGCCCATGTCGTGTACGCTGCCTACATTACTTGTAAAATCGACACCCTCCACTAAATCTCCTGCGAGGTGCGGTTTCAGACCCGACCACCTGACGGTTCTGACCACATCAAATAACACACCTTCGTTGTATTTAGCAGCAAGAAATTTCCCCAAGAAGCAAAGACAAAATTACGTCTGCGGAAAATAATGGCAAATATTTTATTTAGCCTGTATTTTGTCCGTATAGAAAATTTCTCACCCACATATACCTAAAAATGATTCAATGATACAATTGGACATATTTCTCTCATAAAACGTGAAAAAACACTTGATTTATTGCATTTTAGGATTGCGCATGTATATTCTTAGAAGATTCTCTGTCTGTTATTAAACTACGGCGTGTCTTTGATCTCGTTTGGGACGATCAGTGATTAGCACCTTTTCAACAAGAGCCATGGAAATTGAAAATAAAAAAAATAATCAAATTTCACTAAAACCTTTTACAGAATCGTGTTTTTCAGAAAACACTTTCGCGATTGCGTGTGTCGTTTTCAAAATTCGGATCAGTAAGCACGAAATTATAAATATGTTGTTGTCAATAACAAAATTGAAAGCATGTCCGTCAAACTTGCATGACGTCAGAACTCGACTCGGGTAAAATACTGCGGTGTGGTGAAAGGACGAGAGTAAGAAACGCTGATATCGCAGTAGGCTTTAAAATGTCCATGGAATGGTCCTAAAATCAACTTTATATTTGCAGCTTTATTGCAAATAGGTTTCCCGTTGTTTCTTGTTGAAATGTTATTTCCGTCAAGGCCAGGTACCATAGAAAATTTGGAATACTGGGCAGTGGGATAGGGCACCTGCCCCATGAACAACTGCCTGCTATTAAAATTAATTAGCGGGGACCCCCCCCCCCCCCCCCCCCCATGCTATTTATTTTACCTAGGACACCTGCCCTCTGCTGTTTTTTTACCTAGGACACATGCCCCCCCCCCCCCCCCCCCCCCCTACTGTTAGATTAGATTAAACATATTTTATTTGCCACTTGACAATGCAAATCAGGATTGGAGGACAAGTGCTTACCACTTAGAAGCCCCTCCGTTCCTGTACGGTGACTAATAATTTACAATATGGCAGAACGTATTCCATAAATAACAGAATCTAGCAAAATCTAAATATTATAAACATTATAGACAAACACAAATTAAACTGAGAGAAAGAGAGAGAGAGAGAGAGAGAGAGAGAGAGAGAGATAAAAAAAAAAAATAAATAGAATATAAAGAAAACATGAAATACAACATTAGATCCAGTGATGATGCCCGCCACCCACCCAATTGCATTCTATAGTATATTGGCCGTAATGGGAGTCTAAATTAACATCTTGATTACAGCCACTGAGCATAGGTTTTCACTTCTGGGGATGTTCACACAACTGTTTTTTCATCAAGTACACCTGTCCTGCCCCCGTTTGTTTGCTAACGGGCCCCTACCCATTGACCTTTCTATTTTTAGAAGCACCAGGGCCGACGGGGACAGGGCATTGTTGGGAGCATGGCTAGATTTTGCTATAAAATGGGGTTGAAGGAAGGTACCCTCAAATCTGGGGCGAAAGTGGCAAAAATGACAAAAGGCTACCTCAACGTATGGTAACGGTATAAACTACAGTCGATCTGGGCGATGTACAGACGAAAAATCATACCTTGGAGCCGGTTAGGCAATTTGGCACAAAAAACTCCGACTTCATGCTCAATCGCTGCTCTACAGTAGTCTACAACAGTCCTCAAGTCCATTCCAAACTGATAGAGTCGGGACGAATAGTACTCTCACTTTCCATGCGATGCGTGGTGTTCTTCACGCGGCCTCGACACTCGCAACAGATGCCAAAATGTCGGCCAGGGTGCGTAGAACAAGTTCTGAAAATTAGATGTCGCTGCCTTCAGCGGTCTAGACACGCTTCATGTTTGTGAGAAGTGCAATTTTAATGTCTAATTGGCAAATTTTCGTTAATCGTTACCCGCCAAAAAACCTACTCACCGCCGATTTCTTTTCACTTCAACTTCTGACGATTATCTAAGGTTTAAAGATAGTGTCATGATACCCCTCCCCCGCCGTTCTTTTGGAGCTGGTTAGGCAATGCGGCACCCAAACCTGGGACGTTATGCTCAATCGCAGCTCTACAGTCGTCTACAACACTGCCCGTGTCCATTCTAAACTGATAGAGTCGGGACGAATAGTACTCTCACATTCCAAGCGATGAGTGGTGTTTTCCACGCGGTCCGGACACTCCAAACAGATCCCAAAATGTCGGCCAGGGTTCGTAGAACATGTTCTGAAAATTTCAAGTCGCTGCCTCCGGCGGTCTGAACACCGTTCGTGTATGTCTGAAGTGCTATTTTAATGTCCAATATGCAAATCTTCGTCAATCTTTTCCTGCCTGCCAGAAACCCAATCACCGCCAATTTCTCTTGACTTTAAACTTCTGAGATTCTAGTAGGTTTAAAGGTTGTGTTGGGATCCCTGGTGGCTGTCTTAAAGAAGCAACTTCCATTTACAGTCAACTCTCCACCAGTCATACACAATTGTAACATTTAAGTGGACTTACTCCAGCGAGGAGGCACTGAAGGATTCTGCGCCCATTCCAGACGTCTTTTTTCGAACTGGCTTGAAAAGGAAGGATCAAATTCAAACAATTACCTCCTCTCTCCAAAACGCCATATCTCAGCCAATTCTAGGCAGATTTCCATGAAATTTTCACTCCTTGTTCATGAATAGTTGTGGCATCACTTTCCATGAATTTCGCATTTCGTCACGTCGAATTGGAAAAGAGCGTATGCGCAGGGATTTCTCTGAAAACATCTTGGAAGATTTTAAAGAAAAAATGGCCATTTGCAGTTCTTAGTGTGACATTACAAGTTGCATGGAAAAATATTCCTGTTAGTACTTGTTAACCCTCTATAAGCTGCCAGACACAATATTTTGGATACATTTGAGATAAAATGGACCATTTTCAAATAGACACAGCACTCAGTGGGTATGTGTGAAACAAACATAACTCCTTTTGTGGGTCATTAACTTGTCGGACGACGATATTGATATTAACCCACTCGACCGTTAATGATGGTTTTTACCTAAACAATTTTTTTATCAACTGAGTCATTTGAGACGAACGAAATGGTTTGACGCGCCGAATGCGCGCAGGGACGATTTGGAGGACAAGCCCCTTTCAACCCTCGTTAGCTGTTTGTTGTTGTTGTAGGATTTCAAGGCGCGGTGGAGAGAGGAAAAGGAAGGAGGGAGGTGGCTTAACCCCGTCTAGGCTTCTTCCGGCTCTTGTTCTTTGGAGGTGGTTGAGATTGTGATGTGGAAGTCGACGATGTTGAGTTTAGTGTTGAGTTTGGTGAATGGATTGCGTCTAATTCCTTTTTGAGATCTGCTTTGGATTGTTCCCTGAACTCGTGGGTTTCGGAGGCGATTCGGTTTCCCATCTCAACTGCCCGCCTTCCCATCTCTATTATTCTCCTTAATTCTTCGGCGGTGACTGCAGACTTAGGTGGCTGTGTTGCTGAGATTGACACACCCGGGCTGTCCGGTAGAGAAGAAAGTGAGGAGTGAGGGGTGGGAGGTGGTGAAAAGGCAACCTCCGGTTCCTCCTCAGTCTCCACCAGAACTTCCTCATCCAACAGTACCGGCTCAGGAGCTGGCAGTTGGTTGGGTGTGCTAGTGGGACTAGGAGGGGAACTGGCAGCTGCCTCCAGGACCTCCATCCTCTCGCTCACCTCTTTCTTCCTATTCCGGAAGGCCTCCAGGCGCCTGGAATCCCGGCGCTTGGTGGACGGACTCTTCTTCTTCTTGCTCTTCTTCTTTACAGGGCCAGGTCCAGGCTTCTTCGGGTGAGGACCAGTGTGAGAGGGGTTCCTCTCACAAAAGGTGCTACCTCTCCCCGAAGAAGGTGTGGCGGTGTTGTGCTCTTCAATGACGAACTCCAAGTTCAGATGGACTCTCTTGCCTGTCTCCCGGACAGTCCAGGTGACAAGGCAAGAGATGCCCAGAGCTGCTATTGTTCTCTTCAGTCGCGCTGGTAGTTCCAGTGTTTCCATAATTATGGTGTTAATTAGGATCGAGCCAAGTCATTTGAGACTACTATACTCACCTTTCTCATAACATCAATGAAGGAACTTCAGTGAGACAGTTAAAAACAATTCATCAGACACTGTGGGGTCATGAAGAATCATGGAATCTCATCGGGAAAAGCCATGATTCTCCAGAATCATAAAGTCTCCCCCCCCCCCCCCCCCCCCCCCCCCCCCCCCCCCCCACACACACACACTTTTTCTAAACAAAAATTAAATTTATGAAGTTCGGATGTACCGGTACCGTATTAAGTTAACTATTGTCAGTTGAGTTTATTATGTTGTGCCAATAAATTGATGTCACTGATAATGTTACTTAATCCAGCTCTCCCAGAGGGATAAAGTTTTGCATATAATTTTGTACACTTGTTGTCGGTAGAGTATGCAGTTAATTAAGGTCATTGATAATGAATTTAAACCAGCTGGCCAATGGGGATATGTTACACCTATAATGCTTATGTTGTTTTTTGATATCTAGTGTAACAAGTATAATCTGCCCATACACACAATTAATATTGACTTTAAACCTTTCCCCAACGTAACGACCAAAACCAGTCAGCTCTATTTACAAAAATCACGAATTTTTATTATTTTTTCATTTTTTTGTCTCAAAAACCTAACTAATTTTTTCCATTTTTTGTCTCAAAAACATAGGTTATGACCCCTCATTGCAACGAGCTCGTTCCAATGAGGGGTCATAACCTATGTTTTTGAGACAAAAAATTTTAAAAATTATATATTCAAGAATTTTGTTTGCAAGTGTCGTAAAGTTATGAATGTTGTCAAGTGTGAAGAATTATTTATGTTTTTGGTGCCCCTCAACGAGCTCGTTCCAATGAGGGGTCATAACCTATGTTTTTGAGACAAAAAATGAAAAAAATGATGAAAATTAACTGACGATTTTTTAGAATAGCGCTGGCCGGTTTTGGCCATTACATTGGGTAAAAGGTTAAAGAATTTCCACCCAAATAAATAGGAACAAATAACATGCGATCTCATTTTGACGAGATCGCACATTAGTTGTTGATATTTATTTAGGCAGAAATCCTGTTGAAAACGTAAAACAGCATGACTGGTGAAGTAAAAACAGAGAGGGTGGCGAAGCTCCACAAAACCCTTTTTCCCATGGGTCACCACAAGGCTATATAGTGTAACCTGTCAATGGGTAGCGATAGAAGCCTTTTTCCTGGTCCGATGTACCATTAAAATGTTGGGGTATTATTTATTTATTTATTTATTTATTTATTTATTTATTTATTTATTTATTTATTTATTTATTTATTTATTTATGGGTGCTTTACGCCACATCAGCAGCTTAGGCTATATCGTGGCAATGAAAGTGTATATTTCATAAAGACCATTGATTAAAATATGAAACAAATGGATTAAGAGGTTTAAAAATGATGAGTGTGAAACATAATGAGAAGGTGAGACCAGTAGTACAAAAAATACTGTGTAAATCAACCTGTGAAATAAATATGGATAGATGAAAATTAAAATGGTAAAAACAATTTAAAATTTATTAAAAAGGTTGATTACTTTCAAGAATGAGATGACTTTTTGCGGGCTCGTATGATAAAATAAATCTCTCAAAGATCCGACTGTAAAATACTGCCCTCTAACTTGATTAAAATCAGTACAATTCAAACGAATGTGTTCAACTGACAACACCTGCTGGCAGGGAACACATTCTGGTCGCAAATTACCCTCCAACAAAAAGGAATGTGTAAGTCATGTATGACCAATATGACACCGCGTCAAAACTGCAAGATCCTTTCTACAAAGGTTACTAGACGGGAAGTGATCTGAAATAGTTGGTCGGAAGCGATGAAGCTTGTTATTTGTCGCTCCATCCCATTCCACCTGCCACATAGATTTGATGTAACTACTAATATGAGGCTTAAAATCACTGAAAGGGATCTTAAAATCAGTGAGAGGCTTAGTTAAAGCCTGTTTTGCTGCACTGTCTGCTTTGGTGTTACCAGCGATACCTACATGTCCGAGTTACCAGCAAAACACGATATCACATTGGTCAGACACGAGAGTTGATAACTTCTCACGAAGTTGCATAATGAGAGGGTTCTTCAACTTGGGGTTGAGTAAAGCAAGTAAAGAGGAAAGAGAGTCAGAAAAAATAATTGACTTCCTTTCCTGTTCATTCTCGATGTGTTCAAGTGCGAGTTGTATGGCTTTAGCTTCAGCTGTGAAAATAGAACTCTGATTCGGTATTCTGATTGAGGTGATATGATCATCAGTAACAGCAGCTGATGATACTTTGTCACCATCTTTAGATCCATCTGTATAGATCCTTGTATATGCACTATACCTGGACTTTATTTCGGCATATTTTAGTTTAAACTACAAGGAATTGGTATCAGATTTTTTGGAAGAAGCAAGGTCCAAAATAACTGTAGGTTTTCTAAGATGCCAAGGAGGAATATGTGATTTACAGTTTTCTTTTATACAATCAGAATCAATTTTGGCAGACTCCATGTGTGGTTTAATTCTAATTCCCAATGGAGGAATATGTTTTTGGTTGCGGTTAAAAAATTCAACATTTTGAGGTTCTGAAACACAATTATAAGCAGGATTTGATTTATTAGCCAAAAGTTTAGATGCATATTGAAGCGACAGTTTAATTTGCCGCTTCTCAAGTGAAGGCTCCTCGGCTTCAACAAGCATTGAATCTATTGGTGATGTTCGAAATGCACCTAGACTAATTCTAATGCCACTATTATGAATCGCATCAAGAGGCTTGGGATATGACTTCCTTGAAGATCCGTACACTACAGAACCATAATCTAATTTATATCGAACAAGTGATCTATACAGATGAAGTAAAGTTTTTTGGTCAGCACCCCAATCAGTGCTACCAACTACCTTCAAGAGGTTCAGTGCCCTTTTACATTTTACCTTTAGTTGTTTTATGTGGGAAGTGAAATTCAGTTTGTTGTCAAACAACAAACCTAAGAATTTCACTTCCTTAACAACTTTAATAGGACTACCATCGATTTTCAACTCCGGATCGAGGTGATGTTTCCGAAGTTTGCAAAAATGAACACAATTCGTTTTTGTCTTTGAAAATTTAAAACCATTTTTGACAGCCCATTTTTTAATCCTATTTAAACACAGCTGAAGTTTGCGCTCTATAGCATTCATGTTTTTGCTGCTATGGCAGATCAAAAAGTCATCGACATACAATGACGAATCAACCATATTCTCAATTGCGTCGATGATGCTATTAATCTTAATTGAAAAGAGGGTAACAGATAAAATACTACCCTGAGGAACCCCCAATTCCTGCTCGTGAGGATCAGATAACGTTGACCCAACAGGAACCTGAAATTGGCGGTCCTTTAAAAAGTTTTCAATAAAAAGAGGCATACGCCCTCTCAACCCCATGTTAAAAAGATCTTTTAAAATCCCATACATCCACGTTGTGTCATATGCCTTTTCCAGGTCAAAGAAGATGGCAACCACATGTTCTTTTCTGGCGAAGGCATTTCTTATAAACGTTTCAAGTCTAACCAAATGATCCACAGTACTTCTCTAGTTACTGAAACCACACTGAACATTCGCAAGTAGATTGTTCGATTCCAGAAACCAGACAAGTCGATCATTGATCATCCTTTCCATGGTTTTACACAGACAACTTGTTGAAGCGATAGGCCTATAATTACTTGGGTTGCTGTGATCTTTATCAGGCTTTGGAATGGGAATTACTGTAGCTTTATGCCAAGAAGGTGGAAATTGGCCAATCACCCATATGCCATTGAAAACTGATAGTAAAAGTTCAAGTGATGATTGAGGCAGATGCTTTTAAATTTTGTAATGTATTTCATCGGGTCCGGTGGCAGTATCCTTTGCTTTATGCAAAGATTTATTTAACTCTTCCATAGAGAAAGGTTCATTATAATCATCTAAATTGTTGGAGGTAAATTTGAGCTTTTGTTTTTCTTGCTGTTTTTTTAATTTTGAGAAATTCTGGATTACAGTTTTCAGACGACAAATGTTTCGAAAATGTGGAGGCCAATTTGTTTGAAATTTCTTATTTTGATGTGATAAGCGTGTTGTTGTCTTTCAGATGTTGTACAGTTGATTTGGTTTCTTTGCCTTTAATTTTTTTAATCATTTTCCAAATTTTATTGATGGGGGTGTTTTGGTTAAGCTTTGAAACATAAGTTTCCCAAGAAAGTTAAAAAATTTATAGTAATTTATATATTTTTTATACTTACCAATGACCCAGACTTAGCTGGTGCTAACTCTAACAAAACCAGGGCCAAACACAAATTTTGCCCCCCAATCCCCAAAATTTGCATCCAAAACCAAAAGAAATCATGTCCTATAGGACCTCCATACTTCGCCCCTACTGCGCATGCGCAGTGTCAAGGACGTTCCGAAATTGGCGCCAATTATCCTTCTTACTGGCAGTACCTGGTCAGCGCTATGTACTCAGCGGGGAGGCAAGAGTTCCCAACTCCTGGGAGGGCCATCCCCATCTGGGTCATTGGTAAGTATAAAAAATATATAAATTACTATAAATTTTTTAACATTTTTATACTGTACCAATGACCCAGACTTAGCTGAATAGTAAAAAGGCTGGAGGGCCTAGGCCATAGAGGAAAATCCAATAAGCTCAACTATATAATATAGAGGCAACCCCTTAAGGAGAAAAGGAGTATTAGGCTTTACATGTATCTTTCTTATTTAATGTTAAATTAGAAAGATACAATACCCTTCATAATTGAGCACAATAACATTCATGTTCTCTATTAACATCCAGTATAACCCTTTATACTAATTATTTTTAAAGTAAGCCAATAAATAAAGTTAGTCCAGAGAATTGAGACTCTTTATAATCTTTTAAAAGTGTCCGAGGATTGTATATTAACGTCCGTTTGACACTTGACATATACAAATGCTTCACACCGAGCTACACTTTAAAAATATGACATGAATGAATTTTAACATTAATATTACACTTTAAAACCATCCCGGAAGTGACTCAGAAATACTGACTTTGGAGGAGACATTCCCTTGCTTTTCACTATAAAGCAGGTGACCTAAGGGAACACCCTCCCCCCCCCCCCCCCCCCTTCCCCTTGCCCTGGGTCAAATAGCCCAGAGCGAAGAGGGCAGCCGGACGGAGTGACTGCCGGAACAGAAAGCCTGCATAACTATAGTTGCAACTGTTTAGTGGACGACATTCTGAGCAACAGATAACAGACCTAAACAATGCAGGTCTCCAGAAATGGACTCAATATTTCTGAGATAAAAATTTGTGAATGTGGATGGCTGAGACCAATAAGCAGCCTTCATTAAGTCTGTAATAGCAATACTATTGGCGTAAGCCCAAGAAGTAGCAAGAGCTCTTACTTCATGAGCGGAAATCTTAAGCACAGACTGCTGAGAAGAAGATAAACTCTCATAAGCAGTACGGATAGTTAATTGAATCCATCTAGCAATAGAATGGACCGAAATGTCCCTTCTATTAGGCATCAAAGACAGAAAGAAACGTTTTCGTCCCTTTCTGATAAACTGAGATCTCTGTTTATTGATACGTAACGCTCTAACAGGACAGAGTAAAGGCCTACGCCCGTCTGAAGACTGAAGAGCCTTAATAACAATAGGTTCCGGATATTTATTAGGAGCCTGATTCTTAGCTAAAAAACCCACATTTGTAGTGAAGGTGATAGTGTTCCCGACACTACGATAGTGAGAATCATCCACCGACAGTGCATGAAGCTCACTGACTCTTCTAGCAGAAGAGAAAGCTAAGAGAAAAGCTGTCTTATAAGATAAGAATTTGAAATCTACTGTTCCAAGAGGTTCAAATGGCTTTTCCTTCAATTTAAGAAGAACCCAAGCTAAATTCCATTTAGGAATTAACCTAAGAGTTCTGGGTCTATTTATCGAGAAGTTTCTAACCAACTTAGATAAAGAGACATTAGATCCAATTTGTAAATTATCATGATGTGCATAGGTATCAGATAACATAGACCTATAACCCTTAATAGTAACAGGCTGCAATTTGATTTCGTCAAACAAGTATACTAGAAAGTTTGCAATGTCTGGTATAGAGGGATCGAAAATATCTACAGAATGATCCCTACACCAACGACGAAAAACCTTCCACTTAGCCGCATAGTTTAGCGAAGAGGAGGTCCTCCTACAGTTAGAAATCGTGTCCACTGCTCGTCCTGTAAAGTGCTTGCCATGCAAGAAGGACCGAAAGAGATCGACAGAGCGTCTGCTGCAAATGCTCTTGGATCCGGACACGGAGACACATACGTCTGCAACTGATTGTTGAGATGTGTCGCAAATAAATCTATCATTGGCCGTTCCCATTGGTAGCAAATCTGATTGAATACTTGTTTGTTGAGAGTCCACTCCGACGGCAACAAGCGACCCTTTCGTGAAAGGGAGTCTGCTAGCACATTCAGACAACCCGGTATGTGACGGACCGAAAGAAGAACCTGATGTTCTAGCACAAACAGAAGGATTCTCTCCGTTAGATTGAACAACGGAACTGAATGAGTGCCTCCCTGATTCCGTATATACGCCACTACTGTCGTATTGTCGGATAGGATTTGGACATGAGCATTGTGAATAATGTCCATCCAGTGACGTAACGCAAGCCAAATTGACATCATTTCCTTGATGTTTATGTGCTTGCCCAGGAATTGCGGATCCCAAAGACCCTGGCATCTCGAATCCGTTGGGATCAATGATGCACCCCAACCTGTTTGACTGGCATCCGTCATAATGGTAAAACTCGGATCCGGCAACTGCAGCGGAACTCCCTGAGTTAACCACTGAATGTTTGCCCAAATCTGAATCTCTTGTTTCACTTGATCTGACAAGAGAACGTCTATGTCGAGCGAATGAATTTTCACACTCCAATTCTGAGTCAAGAAAATTTGGAGAGGACGCGTGCGTAACCGCCCCATCGGAATGAGATCCGCAGCGGCTCCGCACAGACCTATCAGTCTCATAAATTCTCTCGCTGTGACTTTGTCTGCGTGCAGACAATAGCGAGCGTAACAACTGACTAATTTCGCTCTGGTTAACGGCAGACGAACGAGATTGTTGTGCGTCTCGAAGCTCATTCCCAGATGTGTGAATGACTTGGACGGCACCAGATCCGACTTCTCCTCGTTTACTATAAAACCGAGACGTCGGAGCAATAGAAGTAGATTCTGAACATCGTTCTGAAGCGTTAACTCGTTGCCGTACCTCTGAAGAATGTCGTCAAGGTAGGCCGGCGTTACCGCAGACGAATGAGCTCGGAAATAGATCATTACCGAGTTCATTACCCGTGTGAAAGCCCAGGGTGCTAGATTCAATCGGAAGCACATCGCCCGGAATTGATACACCACTCCTAGGACTGCGAAGCGTAGATACTTTCTGAATGTCGGATGTACCATGACGTGAAAGTCCGCATCTTTGAGATCTATGCTTGTTGCATAATCGTTCACCCGAATACTCGCTCTGACCGACCGAATCGTCTCCATATAAAACTTCGGAGCGACGATCAGCTTGTTTATCCAGCTCAAATCTATGACTGGACGGAACGAGCCGTCTGGTTTCAGAACCAGAAACAGATGGCTGTAGAATCCCGGAGTCTCCTGGTTTTCTACGACCTCTACCGCGTTCTTCATTAAAAGAGACTGCACCTCTGATAATAGAGCGTCTCTTTTCTGCGGATTTGACGGAAGTTGAGTCCATTTTGGACTTCGAGTTAATGGAGGCTTTCGTTTGAAGGATATCTTTAGACCTTCCGAAGTCACTCCTCTCACCCAAGGGTCGTCCGTAATCGACGCCCATTCTTGTGAAAAGCTCGACAACCTTCCGCCAACCGGTACGCGATAGAGGTTTAAGCCATCACCTCCTGGACCTGCGAGGCCTGCGGTAGGAGAAACTACGTCCTCCACGACCCGCACCTCGTCCCGTCGACCTCGGAGCGTCCGACCGGTTGTCCCGGCCCAAAGGACGTCCCGAACGTGAGTCGCTACCTTGACGGTCTCTCGAATAAGACCAAGAGGACGCACCGGAACCTCTATAGGAACCTCTCTTGGGCGCATTAGACCCAGAAGTGCCTGTCTTATTCTTGTCTGCCGTATCCAACTTCTTAGACGCAGATTTGAACAACAGAGAATCCGAAGCTTTCTTTGTAATTTTATCATAAATAGCAGAAAGCTTGCCGGCAAAGAGAAGTTCTCCGGAGACCGAAGCGACTCTGAGAGAGTTCTTCACCTTAGTATCCACGAGTGTGGATGTAGCTAGGGCTGCATCACGTCTAACCAACTCCAGGTTTGCCACTGAAAGGGCGGAGTTACACGTGGAATAAGCTACTGCCCTTGAAAGAAGTCTTAAAGAGGATTGAATATCCTGAAATTCTTTCCCTTGAAGGCACAGTGATAACGCCTTAGTAAGGTGATCTGCGTAAAATAAGGCATCTAAACTGGCTCTGTTAGACGAAATAGCTGTTTCCAACACCGCGGTTGGAATAGACGCCGACGACGGTAATGATAGCTCTAAGTCCTCCGCCTCGTCGTCCATATGCAGAGGAACTCTCGGAATATCCTGTCCTGCCGTCTCGAATTTATTCCTTGCATTAATGAAAGGCAGGTTGAGAGTATTGGCGGACAAGAAACCTGCTTTCCCCGTTTTGGAAGCAAGTTTAAATATAGCGTCGTTCAATAATTCAAATGTTCTTGCAACATTATTGGACTGAGATGGAAACTCGGGAGCGATGTCCCTGAACCGCTCAAAAAATTCAGAGTCCAATGACGCTATAATCCTCTTGTCCGGAACTGCAGCAGTCTGGCCCGACGGAACAACTTGAGGGAGAAAGTGCCGGATGAAGTCCACGGCAGCGTTATGTTGTTCCGAAAGGGATAGCTCCAAGTCATCCGTATCCCTTTCACCATCTGGTCGGACCTCATGATGCTCCCGGTCGTCCGCCCCTGATGCTTCGGCGGAGCGTACCGACCCAGCGCCGTCGGATAATTCCCGATCCGACACCCTTTCTGTCGGCTGCTGGGTTGCTGCGATAAGTTGTGCTATCTGCACAAGTACGTCCGGCATCGAGGCCTGCGGAGGCGCAGTCTTTCGCTGCTTCGCCGAGGGCAGCTCCGCATCTGATGGCTCCCGCATACTTTTCCTATGCGAACGTCTGGAGTCCATCGGCCTCGTGTCCCTGGCTACCGGATGGTGTGACCTGGTCGCCGAAGAATCCCTGATCGGCAAAGCTGGTAAAATATTGGCGGTCACGCAGCCAAGGTGCGGTCATGTGCGCTGACGAGAAGAAGAAGCCTGAGCAGTCTCCGCGGACTGCCTATACAACGGAGCGTCCCGAGCGACGGACGTATCCTCCGCTAAAGACACATTTTGTACCACAACCTCTGGTCCCAGATGTTGTTGTACGAGAGAGGGGCCTCTCTCGCTCGCGGCCCGGCTGGACCTGGACGAGCTAGGAACCGGACTCAAAGGCTTCCTCCGATCTCGCCTACTATCCGCCGTCACTGGGTGTGCTCGTTGAATGTTTATAGTGTTCGCATCACCCAACATTTCCTCCTGGACCGCATCGGACGAACCTGGCTGCCGAACCATTCGGTGAATGGACGCTACACCGGGCGAGCTAGCGGACGACATTTGTTTAATCTCCATGAGCACTTTTGCCGCTAGCTCTGTATTCATTTGTGACGACGGAAGCGCACTTGCGGAAGATAACATGGAAACATCACCCTGTTCTTGTTCCTCTGAAATAGAAACTGAGAGAGTAGAGTGACCTTGCGGAGAAAGAGCCGGCATAGCCCTTTCTCCAGTAACAACATACCGTGACACACGTTTCCAATGTTTGTCATCCCAATATTGACATATAGAACAGGGATTAGTGCGAGAACACTGACTACAATTAATACAATGATCATGAAAGTCAGAGGAAGATTTCTTCCTATTACAATTTGAACAATATCCTTTCATTGTGAAAAGTCAACAACAAGTCCTAGTTACTCGCAAAAACCCCTGACACAAAGATACATAATAACATGATCCATTAATAATGAAAAAACAATTGCAAATCAAAATAAATTTTGAAAAATATTTTTTCAGTGAAGCCCAAGTTTCTGGAAAGTAACGTTGAGCCCCGATGGATCCGATGGCTAAGTGTGGTCAAAAATTTTAAATTTATATTAAATAATTAATGCAACACTTACGGATAATAAAAATGTATCTTATAGTGAGATAAACTACACCAAACGCAAACAGCCCCCCTCAAAAGAGACTGTTGCTAATGTAAACAAACAGTGTAAAACACCAGAAAACATGACTCCAGGCACTGAAAAAACTGGCCCGAAATCAGTCATCAAAATTACACTCTATCTGATGCAAGACAGAGACTCCCAGGGGAGAATCTGCAGAACATCAGATGGAAGATGCAGAACACAACGTTTATATACCCATGGGTGAAAACGTAACTATGGGGGAAAATAACAGAAAACATTCTGTAACCAAGCAACTCTCCCAAGAGAATTTTAGAAATGAACTTTCTCAAAAATATGCCAAAAGCATGGGAGAATTGCAAGGGGGGACTTAGAAGACCAGGGGAGAGGAAACACTGAATAAGCAGTGCAACTTTTTAGCAAGAATGACAACAAGAGGCCCATGCCTCGAAAATAGGCAACTTAACATAATTTCATAAAAAATTTTAAGTACAGCCCTGATTATTTTTTGTCACTCCTTTTTCCTCTCCTCCTTCTATATCCTCCTTAGAATCACCATTTCTCCAATAATTACGTGTCTGGCATCCTTTAAACTGAGATTTACAAGCACAAAGATCAGTGAGATGTTGACTGATGAAGGGCCAAAGAGAGAATGATAATTGGCGCCAATTTCGGAACGTCCTTGACACTGCGCATGCGCAGTAGGGGCGAAGTATAGAGGTCCTATAGGACATGATTTCTTTTGGTTTTGGATGCAAATTTTGGGGATTGGGGGGCAAAATTTGTGTTTGGCCCTGGTTTTGTTAGAGTTAGCACCAGCTGAGTCTGGGTCATTGGTACAGTATAAAAATTTTTCTTTTTTTGTTTAATTAGTCGTCTTGTTTTTGCCCGATTTATACGTAGTTTATCTAAATTAATTGTGGATGGTGATTTGTTGAATTCCCGTTCAGTTTTCTTGCGATCCTTTATAGCCTGTTTACATTCATTATCAAACCATGGTTTGGTGAAATGTTTTGTTTTTGTCGAGGTTTTAGGAATGACTTGGCTTGCAATATCAAGTAACTCTGTTGTAAAATGTTCAATCTGGTCAGCACTTTCACTAAATTTCTCCAGTGTGAGGCGTTCCGAACAGAGCAAGATGAAGGTCTCACAGTGAGCCTCTTTAAAGCTCCACTGGGGCACCCTCCCATCATCTGCCGGAACCACACTCTCCAACACAACCGGAACGTGGTCACTCCCGCACAAGTCGCCTTCCACCTTCCAAGAATAATCGAGAAAGAGGGAAGGGCTTGCAATTGAAAGATCAATTGAAGTACAAGAACCACATGCGGGGTGCAGATAAGTGTCTGACCCATCACTGAACAAGCACAAGTCATATTTTGTAATAAACTCTTCCACAGTTTTCCCTTTTACATCCTCTTGACTGCAGGAATTACCCCAAAGGGGGTTATGAGCGTTAAAATCACCCAACAAAATGTATGGAGTTGGGAGCTGTTGGACCAGTAGCTCAAGATCATTCAGTTGTTGGGCTTTACTTGGTGAAACGTAAATAGAACAAAGTGTAACTGTTTTGTCTAAAGTTAGGCGTACCGCTACAGCCTGTAAATTTGTATTCAAAGGTACAGATCACTGAATGATATCGTCTCTAACTAAAACAGATGTTCCACGAATCTGAAGATCATTATCATCTGCCCAGGCATTATACGAAGTATAATGCTTAAAAACTGAATGATCTTGAGCCTCGGGCTTCTTTAAAAGAGTTTCCTGCAGACAAAAAGCAGCAGGTTCATATTTTTGGCTTAGAAGGCCCAGTTCATTAAAATTCACCCTAAAACCTCGACAATTCCACTGTATAATATTTTGTTTTGGTATATTATCCATGTTTAAGTGGTGATTTGGATGGTGGACGTATGGGCGAAATTACCCCAGTGTTTTTTCTCGGTGATGTTTTATGTGGGGACTTTTCCTGAGAGGAACTCAGTTGTAGTTTAGTTGAAAAGGTGTCATCGATGCATTAATCGACGGACATTTCTTCAATTCCGTCAAACATGTTGTTCGTAACAACATTCTGAAGTCGTTTTGGCATTCTGTCTTGACGTTAATTTTTGTTGCTCTTTCTCTTTTTTCTTCTGCTCTCTTTCTAGTTTTTTCCTCTGACTCTGACTCAGATTTTTATGCTGGGGTGTTTACTGCTGATGTGGTTTCGGTTTGCTCGATTAAATTAGCTGTGCAGGTTTAGATTGTTCTTTATTCTGTTCTGATTTTGATGGACCATTTGCATGTTTTTGTTTTTGTTTTATGCTTGACAATTTCTCCGTTAAAACTTGATCGTTTGTTTGAGTTGATTCTGGCTTTGTTTGATCGGTGTTTTCAATTGAAAAGGCTTGTAATAAGGATGGTAAAGTGCTGTTATTAATCCAGGTGTATACTGTCTGGCATTCCACGGAGGACTTAGTTGGTATTTTGTGCTTCAACGTTGTGGCGTACGTTGGCATTGATGTATTCATGTCTCGTATAGCTAAAACAATTTCTCTGGCCTCTTTGAAACTTACTTGTCACTCACATTTGATTTTCTGTATTGTCTTCTCTTTTTTCCATACAGGGCAATCTTTTGAAGATGACACATGATTGCCCTGACAGTTTACACATTTGATGGGGTTGTTACATTGGTCCTGGTGTTGTTGTCCACAGTTATAACAGATGGCCTGACCCCTACAATTATTTTGCCCATGACCATATTTTTGGCATCGGAAACAGTGAAGTGGATTTGGAATGTACAAATCCACTCCGATGTTCATATAATCAACCATAATTGACTTAGGTGGTTGTGCAGAGTCAAACGTTAGGATATAAGTGTTGGTTTTAATTGTTGTACCGTCCTTTTTAATTTCAATTCTTCTGACGTCCGTGACTCCCTGTGGTTCAAGTTCTTTCTTAATTTCAAGTACATCTATTCCAGACAGTTCCCTGGTTCTTAATACCCCTTTACTTCTGTTGAGTGACTCATGTGGAAAAGCATTAACCTCCATGTCTAAAATTTTCTCGATCTTTAATAAATTTGTAGCCTGGACTTCAGTTCTATACTCAACTAACAAACCCCCCGATCTTAAGTTTTTTCACACCTTCTACTGTTCCAGCAATTCCCTTGATAGTTTTTTCTACAGCAAACGGATTAACATCCGATGCTTTTTTTCCTTCATCTGCCGCATAAATGATAATGAATTTTGGCCATCTTTTGCCAATTTGTGTAAGTCCTGTTTCTTTTTCTGAGTCTGAGTCAGTTGAAATATAATCCCAACCTCGTTTTTGTTTTTTTATGGGTTTAGTATCCATAGTATAGTGATGTTAATTTCTTCATTCCATGACACCCACCCTTACTCCGAGCCCAACTTAGGGGGTTACGTTGTGGAAAACCAGCAAACAGCACCAAGAGTACATGGAAAGCATACTCCCTCAGCATTGATGCTAGTGCATACTGCTGAGGGACTGACCCGTAGAGATTGTGGAAAGTGCCAGGTCGTTGGGGTAGATTCTGAAAATATGATTATGTAAATACCTAGCCCATCCTCATCAGGGATGTCAGGTGGTAGAGGTGGTGGATGTCTTGGTGGCCCTCCTTCATTGTGGGGTACAGGTGGAAGAGGTCTGTCAGATCCACTTTGATTTCGAGCTATAAATGATCGTTGAGTAACTTTTTCTGGTGACTGTAAAAAATATAAATCTATTCATGTTAATAAGGTTAAGAATGGCTGGAATAAATTCATTTCTAAATGTTCTAGAAGAGATTTCAAAAGTTGAGAAATCAAACAAAATAATTTGGGTTTAAGTGTGTTTCCACAGATGATAAAAACTCTGTATAACTTTGCCTTAGTGGATGAAATGCTTTGATGTAACACAGAGACAGAAGTTGTTACCTAAGCCTTTTTTATCTATGTGTCATATAACTAACTTATTAGAGCATAAAAGAAACTCCTAGGATGGGAGCATGGTGGCTCAGTGGTAGACTGTTAGACTTCTATGCTAGAGGTCCCGAGTTCAATCCCCGCCCACATTGTATCCTTGGGCAAGGCACTTTATCCCGGTTGCCTACATGTGGGCACGATGATACCGTGTACTAAGGCGTACTGCACGTCGACGGTGCTGATGTCTTCAACTGCTGTAACCCTGCTTGAGCGGAGCTTGAACAGAACAGAGGGGACCCATATTATACTTACTTCATTGGCAAGATATTTTGTTTCTTGGGCAGGAATAACCATCAGCAGCAAACAAGGAGTTGATTTTTCAAGGTTAGCTAATATGGGAGCATGGTAGCTCATTTGTGTGAGCATTGGATTTCAGATCTAATTTTAACATAACCATATCATGTGACCCCTCAATGGAATGAGCTTGTTTTTTTTTAAATAATTTCTTTTTAACTATTCAATTTGAACATATAGGCATATGCAGCCAATCTGTTAGGTAAAGGGTTAAATGGATATGAATATTTTAGTCAAGTGTTCAAAACAAGATTAAGTTTGGGCACAAAAATTAGAGCCGGCCACAAAACCTGAACCATTGAACTGTTCCTCGACCTTTGTGTCATTGAGGCCTGTTTTCTTTGAAAATAATGGGACCTACTGTGGGTCTCTCAAAAACATTTTTAGGTTGAACAAAGGGCCATTTATCCTCAGTCTTGACAAAATGCAAAGCTTGCTTCTATCCAAGGTAGTGGAAACCGAATTGTATTTTACCAGTAAAACAGAACTTGTTTACCATGTTAAGCAAGTTAAAAACGCAATGCCAAGCATTGCATATGCCCCCTCCTGCAATATTAATATAGGAACTTTTCCAAGTCCAACTGAGGCCATAACTGGTAAGAATGTGTGGACAAACCTACAATATATGGATATCCTTTCCTAAATGGTTTCTCACCATACCAAAGGATATCAAAATCAAAAGTAGGGATGGACACCTTGACTTTGTGCCCAGAGAAACCTCCTTGGGAGGTTGGGAGCATTATAAGCACTGCTTCACTTCTTAAGGTTCCCATGGGAAACTAAGTTACATAAACATAAGGCCCCACAAAATAGATCTTCTGTTTCTCAGGACATTTTTTGTAAAATTGCATGTCGGCGTGTGTTTTTTTATTTTTTTTTTTTTTTTTTTTTGTAATTATTTCTTTGCCATCAAAAGTTCATGTTCTTGGTTTGTTTTAGGTTTTAGACTCATAATCTACAGATTAGCATGAGTGGAAGTGCATTTCGTCCCTTGAGTGCAAGAAGGATTTGCAAGGCTAAAGCACTGCAAAGCCTTTTTGCAATCAAAGGACAAATTTATCACTTTTTTTACTTGGGTAAAATATCAGACATAAACCATTTAATTTTTAATTTTTTCAGTTTGCATTGGTTATAAAAAGAGAGCATGCGGCAGCCAAAAGGACCATGTAGGATGGCCTGAGAAACAGATTTTTAACTTTTTTTTAGACCTATTCACAAAATTGCCATTCCATGGGTTTTTTTTCAATTTTTGCCTCCAAAACATAGCTTATGCTCCCTCACTGAAATTATGTCAAGATGCTGATGATGATGCCGCGACTTGTCTGGTATTCTGCAAAACATCACAAATCTCTTTTTGGTGGTTATGAGATGCCGTCGGATAATTGATTATGCTTGCAACATTTTGTGCTTGGAGAGTTGCATTGTTTTTCACAGAAAGTGATTTGCTTTCTTGCCATGCAAGCCAGCCTTAGTAGCAATTCTCTGCATCATTGTTTTCAACTTCTTGATGCCAATTCGTTGAGCATTAAACCAAAATGCTTTACCACAAACTTTATAGTTAGTATTAACAGTTGTATACAATGGAGCATCATTCACCTTCATTTTCTCAAGGCGGTTCCTTCTGAATAATTTATATGCCTCTATCACACATCTCGAACGAATTGGGTTCACAAATATTTTTGGAGCAAAAAGACATGTCGAAGTGTTGCCAACACAGGTTTTTGTGAGCCGTTCATTAACCCTTTACCCAACATAATGGCCAAAAGCGGCCAGCGCTATTCACAAAAGTCGCCAATTAATTTTTCATATTTTGTCTCAAAAAACATAGGTTATGACCCCTCTTGGAATGAGCTTGTCAAGCTCATTCCAATGAGAACCCCACCCCCCTCCCCCATGCAAATTTGAATTGACAAAGCCCATTTTTAAATATGGGAAACCCTAAAAATAAAAATATCTAAAAACAAACAGGAGGTGCACATCTTCAATATATGTAAAAGAATGTCTGAAAGTTTCAATGAAATCTGTTCAATGGTTTAAGAGGAGTTGTGGATAGCAGATCTGTACAGAATGTCAATTGAATTTGACACAGTTCATTTTTCAATATGGGAAACTGTAAAAAAGAAAATATCTGAAAAGAAACTAGGAGGTGCACATCTTCAATGTATGTAAAAGAATGCCTGAGAGTTTTAATGGAATCTGTTCAATGGTTTAGGAGGAGTTACAGATAGCAGATTTGTACTCCCCTAAAGCGTAATGGATGGACAGTCATACGGACGGACCAAGTGAACACTATATACCACTCACTTTTCAAGTGGGTGGTATAATAAGGAGCCATATCCAAATAATTCCATAATCTTAGCATGAAGATTATGCTAAATGGGTGTAACAAGCCCCTAATTTAAGGCTAGACTGGACTGAGTCCCTTAAATTAAGATGGTGTATTTGAGGGTGAGTGACTAAACCCCACAAACAAACACCATATATAAACTAGAAAAACTGTGAGCACTGCTCACTAAATGATACCACCCACTCCCACCAAGAAACATTTTACAACAGTAAAAGTGTGTTTAATGTAGAGCCAGCATTACGACCCCTGTGTGAGTTGCTACTCTGACGGTCTCCAGAGTAAGACGTACAGGCTTTCTTTGATCCTCTATAGAAACTTCCTTTGGACATATTCGCCCCCGAAGAACCTGCATTACTCCTCCCTGCTGAGTCCAACTTTTTCAAAGCGGAATAAACGCAGAGAATCCTGAGCTTTCTTAGTAATCTAATATAGATTGTAGAAAGCTTAACGTCAAAGAGAAGCTCTCCTGAGACCAGAGTAACTAGAAGAGAGTTTTTTCACCTTACTATCCACTCTTGTGGATGCAGCCAGGGCAGCATCACGTCTGACTAACTCCATATTGCTACTGAAAGGGCGGAGTTATACGTAGAATATGCTATAGCCCTCGAAAGAACTCTTAAGGAAGTTTGAAGATCCTGGAATTCTTTCGCTTCGAGACATAGTGATAACGTTCTGGTAAGGTGATCTGCATGAGATAATGTGTCTAAATTCTATTAGACGATATTGTTGTCTCCAGTATACTGGAGTACACAGACATGGACGCCGACAATGACCATTCCAGGTCTTCAGCTTAGTCGTCCAAACGCAGAGGAACTCTCGGCACGCCTTGTCCTGCCGTTTCAAATTTATGTCTAGCATTGATGAAAGGCAGCTGTATAGCACTTAGGCGATAAGAAACTGGATTTGCCAGTCTTAGAGGCTAGCTTGAATATAGAGTCATTCAAAAGTTCAAATGTCGGTGACATTTCTGGACTGGGTCGGAAACTCAGGGACAGTGTCAGTAAGGAGGAGTGGACGTCCCGAGAAGGAGGAGTGGACGTATGCTCCGACTAAGGAACGTTACACACAACAACATCGCGGCCCAGATGTTGTTGTAAGAGAGAGGGGGCCTCTCTCACTCGCGGTCCGGATAGACCTGGACGAGCTAGCTACCGGACTGACAGGCTTTCTTCGTACTATCCTCGGATCCGTCGTCACTGGGTGTGCACATTCAATGTTTATAGTGCTTGCATTACCCAAACTGCTTCCCTGGACCCCAACAGACGAACCCGGCAGCCGAGCCATTCGATGAATGGTCACTACACCGGGCAAGCTAGCGGACAACAACGCCGTCATTCCTACTAGGGACCTCTTAGGCAATTGTTGTATTTCCATGAGCACTTTTGCTGCTAGCTCTTCGTTAGACTGCAACGACGGAGGCACACTTGTTGAAGACATTACGGAAACATCACCCTCTTCTTGTTCCTCTGAAAAAGAGACTGATAAACTAGAGTGACCTTGCAGAGAGAGGACTGGCATGGACCCCTCACCGCTAACAATATTCCGCGACACATGTCTCCAACATTCGCCATTCCAGTTGGCACACACTGAGCAAGAATTAGAGCGAGTACATTGACTACAAGAAACACAATGAACATGAGAATCAGAGGAAGATTTCCTCGCATTACAATTTGAACAATATTCTTTCATCATGAAAAAATATAAACAGTCATAGTACTCGCACTACCCCTTGAAACAAAGATACATAATATAATATAATCCATTATAACATTTCGAAAAAATAATTTCCAAAAAAAAATTTTTTGGAAAAATTTTCAGAAGAGCCCAAGTTCCAATGGGAACAATGAGCCCAAATGGATCCCAAAAAAGCCCAAGTGTGGACAAAAATTTTAATACATTTTTAAAAATTAATGTAACACTTACGGACAGTATTAATGTATCTGGCTATGAGCAGAACTAAATAGAAGACAAGTAATCACTATCAGAATTAACCGTTGTCAACATAAACAAAAGTGTACAAAGTGTATTAAGGAAAGGGAGAGAGGAAACACTGAACAACCAATGGTAAATTCATACCCAGAATGACAACATTAGGCTCATGCCCCGAAATTAGGGAACATGATATAATTTCATAAAAAATTATAAGTTACAGCCCTGAACACATTCTGCCACTGTTTCTTCCTCTCATCCTTTTATTTCATCCTTAGATTCACCATTTCTTTCATAATTATGTGTCTGGCATCATTTAAACTGAGATTTACAAGCAAAAATATCAGTGACATGTTACTGATTTTTGGGAATTTTAAGAATGACTTTTGGAGCCAATTTCGAGACCTCCTTGACACTGTGCATGCGCAGTGGATAAAAGGTATGGAGGACCACATAGGCCATTGAAATTTCAGTTTTTGATGCAAATTTTGGGGATTGGGAGGCAAAATTTGCGTTTGGCCCTATAATTTAAGGAGTTAGCACCAGCTAAGTCTGGGTCATTGGTACAGTATAAAAATATAGGAGGTGCACATTTTCAATGTATGTAAAAGAATGTCTGAGAGTTCCAATGGAGTTTGTTCAATGGTTTAAGAGGAGTATTGGATAGCAGATCTATACCTCTCATTACTAAAACCTGAATTGACAAAGACCATTTTTGAATATGGGGAACTGTAAATATGAAAATATCTGAAAAGAAAATAGGAGGTGCACATCTTCAATGTGCGTAAAAGAAGGTCTGAAAGTTTCAATGAAATTTGTTCAATGGTTTAAGAGGAGTTGCGGATAGCAGATCTATACAGAATGTCAACTGAATTTGACAAAGTTCATTTTTCAATATGGGAAACTGTAAAAATCAAAATATCTAAAAACAAAATAGGAGGTGCACATCTTCAATGTATGTAAAAGAATGTCTGAGAGTTTCAATGAAATCCGTTAATGCTTTAAGAGGAGTTGCAGATAGCAGATGTGTACCCCCCAGAAGCATAACACCCCTATAGTGCTACGGACGGATGGACGGATGGATGGATGTTTGTCAGAATATGAAAATATCTGAAAGAAAAATACAGTGACCGTTGGGAGCAGGAGAGCAGGAGAGTGGAAATTCACTCTCCACTTTTAGATTTTACGAGAGTGAAAAATTTTAGGAGAGTGATTTTTAAAATAATGCCTCGGGCCAATTCGCCCCCAGGTGGAATAACGAGGATTGGTGGTGATTGCTGTTGAGAAATCAGTAGGCCTAATAACACGCGATTTCCAAAATAATTGGTTTTATGACGTTTCGGCCTTGAGACGTTTCGGCCCTAAGAGGCCAAAACGTCTTAGAAATCACGACCATTTTTGGCAAGTTCCAAGGGTGGTCGCTCATGACCAGGGGTCAGCCTGGCAGCTGATTTTAGGGAGAAGTGACGTCTCCCTTCAGAGACTTTAGGGAGAAGTCAGGACCCAGGAGGGAGAAGTCAGTGGACATGAAGGAGAAATCAGAAAAAAAAACCCATAAAACGTATATGACATCGTGACAAAATAAATGAACATAGAGGACACGATTGTGGAGAAAAAAATAAATAAAAGTTTATACAAACACACACAAAACTAAGTCAGATGGTTACATAACAGAATGTAGGTTAAAATCCCCCACCCCACCCTACAAAAAACTGTGTCGTTCATGGTTTCTGAATACCCCCTAACTCTTTGCCTAACAGTGATGACTAAGGTTACCGTGCAGTTGATTTTGTATTTGCCTCAACGATGTGGATTTGAAATTTAGTATGACCCATGGTGAGAGTGTTCTTCTCTGTAACAGAAGGTATATTCTTTTTAAAAAAATATTTAAAGTGTTTAAAATAAATTTCAAGTTCATATAAGAAGCTGGGTCATTCATGGTTTCTGAATACCCTGAGTTGAAAAGCGTAGTTAAAAAAGTTTTCGATATCCTTCGTAAATTAAGCGTTATTAACAATTTGAGTTAATTAATTTCTTTGGTAAATGACAAAACATTTCAGTTGTCTCCCTTCCCGGCTGCGCTGGGTAAACTAATAATACACTGTTCAGAAAACTGACAATTTCTGCCAACCATCTTTCACTGACACGTGCGACTGGTGCTTTGAAGGTCTGCCATTCTTATCCATCCAAATACCTGTGATTTCTATTGTAGCCTTATTACGTTTAACCCCCTTCCAACAAACTTCACAAGTTTTCAAAGAAAAACATTCAATGCAAATTGCGGGGCGAATTTCAATGCAGCCAATTTTTCAGTGGAACAGAGCGTAACCGCAAGCAATTTCGATATGGACGAACTGTCTCCAATACATTTTTTGTTTTGAAACAATGGTTAACTAATAAATTCTAATTAACTCGATGCGTGTCTTGTGTGATTCGTTGTTGTCTGGTACTTTGTTTTTAAATAGCCATTTTGTGCTGGTTGCTATCAGTTGGGGCGAATTGTTCGAAAGACTTCGCCATTGCAATTCTTTTCAGAAATATAAAATTGGGCTAGTTTAGGCTATTTTCATAGCCGTGTGACGGACTTTAACAGCAACCGTGTTTACTGTTTTTTGCGGAAGCGTGTGTTTTTAAAAAATAAAACATAAGAAAATACAGTAAACTGCCATGTCTCCCTAGGAAGTTTGGGAGGGCGACTTGAATTTCGCCCCCAGTGTAAGCCAAGGCGACTTCTTCGCCCAAGTCGTCCACTCGGCTGACCCCTGGTCATGACAGGTTCTTCTGTACTTTGCACTTCTCCGACGAAGGCTTTGAACACGACCGGAAGATAAACGTGCGCGACTAATTACTCGCGGAAAACGAAAAAGCGGTGCGCGATGGTGCGCTGGCGCGATCGCTCGCCGTTCCCAACGGTCATTGAAAATAGGTGGTGCACATCTTCAATGTATGTAAAATAATGTCTGAGAGTTCCAATGGAGTTTGTTCAATGGTTTAAGAGGAGTAGCGGATAGCAGATCTATACCCCTCCCTACTAAAACCTGAATTGAAAAAGACCATTTTTGAATATGGGGAACTGTAAATATGAAAATATCTGAAAAGAAAATAGGAGGTGCACATCTTCAATGTACGTAAAAGAATGTCTGAAAGTTTCAATGAAATCTGTTCAATGGTTTAAGAGGAGTTGCAGATAGCAGATCTGTACAGAATGTCAATTGAATTTGACAAAGTTCATTTTTCAATATGGGAAACTGCAAAAAAGAAAATATCTGAAAACAAAATAGGAGATGCACATCTTCAATGTATGTAAAAGAATGTCTGAGAGTTTCAATCAATAAAATCTGTTCACGGGTTTAAGAGGAGTTGCGGATAGCAGATGTGTACCCCCCCCCCCAAAGTGTAACACCCCTATAGCATAACGGATGGATGGACGTATGTCGGAATATGAAAATATCTGAAAGAAAAATAGGAGGTGCACATCTTCAGTGTATGTAAAAGAACGTCTGAAAGTTTCAATGGAAACCGTTCACTGGTTTAAGAGGAGTTGCGGATAGCAGATGTGTACATTCCAAAAGCGTAATGGATAGAAAGATGGACAGACGGACATCGAAATATGAAAATATCTGAATAAAAAATAGGAGGTGCACATCTTCAATGTATGTAAAAGAAGGTCTGAGAGTTCCAATGGAGTTTGTTCAATGGTTTAAGAGGAGTAGCGGATAGCAGATCTATACCCCTCCCTACTAAAACCTGAATTGACAAAGACCATTTTTGAACATAGGGAACTGTAAATATGAAAATATCTGAAAAGAAAATAGGAGGTGCACATCTGCAATGTATGTAAAAGAATGTCTGAAAGATTCAATGAAATCTGTTCAATGGTTTAAGAGGAGTTGAGGACAGCAGATCTGCACAGAATGTCAAATGAAATTGACAAAGTTCATTTTTCAATATGGGAAACTGTAAAAATGAAAATATCTGAAAAGAAAATAGGAGGTGCACATCTTCAAAGTATGTAAAAGAATATCTGAGAGTTTCAATGAAATCCGTTCACTGGTTTAGGAGGAGTTGCGGATAGCAGATGTGTACCCCCCAAAGCGTAACGGACGGACAGATGGATAGATGGATGGATAGATGGACGGACAGAAAGTGGACGGACGTAAAGATGTACGGACGAACATAGTGAACACTATATACTACCCACTCTTTAAGTGGGTGGTATAATAATAATAAACAAGCTGTATCAAGGATCAGTAATAATCTATAGATAAAACAGCTTCACTCATAGTTTCATACTTAACAAGTGGAGGAGAATAAGAAAAATCCCATCCCCCACCTTTAAAACAAAGAGGGGAGCGCTCTGGAATCAGTGAAAAGCGATACTAAATAATCAAAATATATTCGCCCAACAGGCACTCTATTATTAATTATAATTAATTATTGGTACTTAACGCCACTTCAGAAGCTAAGGCTATTGTGGCGATTCTGGTAATTAACAGAGCACACTTCTACCATATACCGGAGTCGGAATATGTAGGCCAAGATAGAATGAAAACCGTACGACCATACACTTGTCCAATTTAATACCAATTAAAAAGTATCTGAAGAGCAAACACGCTTCTAAGGCAATCTACAGGCGAGCCAGTTCATGTGTACAACTGATTCCATAACAGACTCGTCATGGACCATCCCCAAAATAATCCATTTTTTCCTAGATCCGTAACCACCATTGATTGTTCGGAGAAAGAAAATATTACTCTGAATAAGGACACCAAAAATGGAGAGCATAGACGACATGTTGGCAGTTCCATAACTGATCCAAATAGCCCCAAAATTCTCATGAGCTCTTTTAGCAGAGCAAGAATTTATATAACGAGTACCATAAAGTGTCTGCCTAATAAATACATATATTATGCACGCGAGCAATGAAATCCCACATGTACTCATCTGAATACAGCCTGTATCCACGGTATGACCGAGTGATACAAGTGTAACCAGAAAAACAGAATGAATAATACAACTTCAATATGCAGTTAACTGAGTAATAAACTCATATGTCATAAGAAAAGGTCAGACCACTCTGAGCAAAACTTTTCATAGTGGACTAATTGCCACATTGGAAAATGTCGTCCAGATAACTGACATGACAGCCATACAGGTACACGAAGGCTAGGAATTGATAATGAATCATATGCTCATATATGACTTAAAAACGAACAACCACAGGAAACAAACCAACTAAAAAGTGAATGTGCTCATGAGGTCGCCATTAGAACACGACCCAGCCGCCAATCAAGAACCAAGAAAGGCATGTATATACTTAAATGCATGAGGCTTACAGGAAGAAAACTATGTTTTGACCTGTAATTGTCGTTTAACATATTGGCGGAGGGGGAGGGGGTTTGACAAAAATTCATATCGACCCCTTACCCGCATTACTTGAATTGCTTTTGTGTTAGTCATCAAATTGTATAGGAACCGCAGGGGTCCCTCACATCTGACCGACTCCATAATGTCACTAAGGACGGAGAGGGACATGATGAACAAATACACCGTATTGACATAATCACACAAGGTAAATATGGCGTCATCAATAGAGGTTATCGCCTCATATACCTAACACCAAACCCTAGCGGTAGGAAGAAAATAACCTCCTCTAACATATGGTATCATGTCCTATAGGACAATGAACTCAGCCTAACTGAAGCAGCAAAAGGTCTTCCTATATGTGAAAATAATAAAAGGCTGATAACTACGGCCTCAGAAGCTCACTAAGGAGACTTACAACGCTAGCCGTAGCTTATAAGTCTTCATCTCCGTGAAGACAGATGTATCGGTGTAAGTTGCGATCCTGAAGGCTCACTGAACAGAGACTTACAACTATCATCGCACAAGGTTGGGAATAAAGAGCCGCTAGTTTAACAGCCCTAAATTCCCAAAGTGACAGCAGTCCCTAGAGATAATAAATTCAGTTATGTCACTGCATAAATACTGAAAAATTCTCGCTCAAGATTTTTGCTAGGCTACTATGGTGTAAACAATAAGACTCAAGTTTATGACACCTAGGAAAACAAATCGAAAAGCAATGTACCTTTATTGGTTTTATTCCCAAAAGACAGCGGTCAGGGCCTAGCAAACGTAGCTAGAAGTCTTCCTCTCCGTAAAGACAGATATCTCGGTGTAACTAGCAACCTTGAAAGCTCACTAACGGAAACTTACAACTATCGCCGTGCAAGGTAGGGAATGACAAGCCGCTATTCTAACGGCTGTAATTCCCAGAGACAGTAATCTCAAGGTAACTATGCAGTTATGAGTCTTCGTCTACTTGAAGACATATCTGTGTCACTTGTGGCCTTTGAAAGCTCACTAAATGGAGACTTACAACACTAGCCGCTAAGAAAAGACCACTGTAACAGTACGTAAGGCTACTATGGTGTCCACAATGACCTTAAATATCTTGAAGGAATACAATATCGAGTGGGAAAAGACATACCTATTCCCTTTAACGGCTCTATTCCAAAGAAGACAGGTGTCTTAGCCTATCTATGCACTATCCGTCCGGTTTCAGGACAAGAAACGGGTGATTTGAAAAAACCTAGAGAATATTTCGATGACCTCTATTGCTTTTCTTCAATAGGAGAGCCTGTATCTCCAAAAGGAGAGACTCTCTTGGAAGGATTCACCAGAAGATTTGTCCAACATGTACTTCTTGTAAGTAGAGCTTTGCTCGGACTGATAGATGCAAGCCTGCCGAGACTACAATCTCATCCACTGATCTTCCGCAATTTTCATCCACTTTTTTGCCAGGTTGATAACCTTCCGCTATGTGGAAAGCAACAGAAGTCTATTCTCTGTGACCTCTATTGGTTCCTTCAATAAGAGAGCCTGTACTTCCACTAGGAGTGACTCTCATTTGAAAGGATCCGCCAGAAGATTTGTCCAATGCGGACATCCTGGAAGTGGGGGTTTTGTTTGGAATCATAGCTGCAGGCCTTCTGAGACAACACTTTTACCCATTGATCTTCCATGCCTTAAACCAGTTTCTCGCCAAGATTGATAACCTTCTGACAACTGGTAAGCAATCAAGGTCTTATTCATCACCTGTACGACTTACGAGGCTTACAAAAGGAGCAACTACGTCCTCCTCACGAAGAGCCTCATCCCGTTGGCATAGGGGCATCTGACCTATAGTCTGGATCAGACCTACGCTCCTTTTCTGAGACGCTATACTGACAACCTCCGGAGTAAAAATAAGAGGGTTTATTGTACCCTCGCGAGGAGTTCCCTTAGTAGATTTTGATGTGGAATGGCCTCACTTACCCCAGTCTGCTGAAGCGTGCTGTTGAGACGTCGACTTCAGTAGAAGTGTACTTGAAGCTTTCTTGTAGCATGTTTATAGACTATCGAAAGCTCGTCGTCAAAAAGAGTATATCGGGAGACCTGAGCGACTCGGAGAGAGCTTTTCACCTTGTCATCTATAAGTGATGACGACGCAAGGGCAGCACCCCATCTGATCAACTCCAAATTTGCCACTGTCAGGGCAAAGTTGTACGTGGCATACACGACTGCCCTGGAAGCAAGGAACAAATGTCCTCAAATTCCTTCCCATTAAGACGTTGCGCCATAGCTCTGGTGAGGTGATCTGCGTATGACATCACGTCCAGATTCGCTCTATTGGATGAAATCATTCATCACTTCCGAGCGTATATTGAATGATGCAGGTAGAGACATATCTACATCCCCAGCCAGCTCACCTAAATGCAGAGGAGCTCTCTGGAATCTTCTCAAATTGTTTTAAATGAACGTAGTCCAAGGAATGGTATATTTATTGAAGATGTCGATAAGAAACTGCCTTCCTCTTAGCACTAGGGAGGTTGAATATGGCATCGTTAACATGACCGAAGGCCTCAGACACCTGTCAAGACTGTTTTGGAAAGGAAAGAGCATCCTCCTTTCTCCACATGAAATCTGCATACAGAGACGACAGCAGTTTCTCTTTATTAGTCACAGCTTGCTGATCAGGTGGAACCAAGTCAGTATAGTATTGATGAATATAAATTCATCGCTACCATATGCTGTTCCGAAAGAGAAGAGTAATCCTCTTCCTTGTCTCTTTCACCATCTGACTGAATCAGCTGTGATGTTTGGTCCATCGCATATGCGTGAGCAGATGACTGGACCGACCCAGCACCATCCGACAGCTCACCACTGGAATCTGCGGGAGGCTGCTCTTGCACTTGCTGGGATGCTGCGATTAGCTGCACAATCTGCGACAGCAAGTCCATTACCAAGGTTTGAGGAGCAGCGGTCTACTGTATTATCTCCACTTGCTGCTCCTGGGATGAAGATCCGGAGATGGATCTCTTCTCCGAACGCCCCGATGATCAAAGCCTCGGATTGCTAGCTACGGATGATGCAACTTCACAGGTGAAGACTGGCTCCGTCTTCGTGCAGCTGGCTGGATATCCAAAGTCGGGTAGCAAGCATCCAGTCGTGTATGCTTTGTAACAAAGCGGAGGAAGCCATGACTGTAGCCGAGGCCGGCTGCAGACTAGACGGAGCATCCCGAGTGGCAGTGTGGTCGTATGCCAGTGCAAGTTTCTCAAAACAACATTTGGTCCCAAATGATGTTGGGTTAGAGAGGGCCCTCTGCCGCTCGCGGCCTTAATAGACCTCGCCGAGCCTCCCAAAAAGAAATTTGCTGACTTCCTCACTATTTCTGTAGTTGCTGGGTGAGCTTTTGATTTTGAGGTGCTCATTCTACCCAAATCTACATTTCCTTCGACCGCAACAGACATACCCGGTGTCATGGCTCCCACGGACGGAGTAACCACTTCACCGGTCGAGCTACCTGCTCACCACGAACAACGTACCATGACACCCATCTCCAAAGTCTGTCATCCCAATGTACACAAGTAGGACAAGAATCGTAGGAGTGCATCGACTACAGGCAAGGCAACAAGCATGTAAATCAGAGACCTCCTCGCCTTGCATTTAGAACATTAAGCTTTCATGATTCAATCAAAAACAAAGTGATAGCACTCCTACAAACACCACAATGAAATATATGATAAAGATACATGAATAATTGCAATCAAAACCAAATTCGAAAAATAAAAACCAAAGATTTTTGGAAAAGATTTTGAAAAAGCCTACTTTCCTAAAGGGAACATGATGAGCCCAAGGGCATCCTGAAAGAGCCAAAGTGCAGACAAAACCCAAATTTTTTTGAGCTACACTACCAGAATCATAATCAATGTATCCTACAATAATCCTACAGTAATATAATACCAATACTGCATATATATGAAGAAGTTGCAAATGTAAACAACGTCAAAGGAAAAAAACGGAAATAAGACATCAGGCACACAAAAAGGCCCAAAGTAGTAACAGATTTTAATGCTACCAGATGTAAAGCTAGATCTTCATACAAAGAAAAAACGATACATCCGATAGAAGATCCAAGACCAAAATGACCAGGGTGAGGACATAACCATAGGGATAAACAGAATAAACATTCTGTAATACACGTTTAACTCCCACAAAATTTAATAAAAAATTAATAAAAAATAGCCAAAAAAGCTTAGGAGTTTGAAAGGAGGGCTTCAAGGAGGGATAGGGAAGGAACAATTAACAAACAGTGGATAAATCATTTGCAAGAATGATGACATCAGGCGTATGTCACGAAATTGGGAAACATGAAATAATTTTTATAATTATTATAAAGTTACAGCTCTGAACATTTCCAACCACCATTGTTCACTTCCATCATCCATTTCCAGCCTTGGATCCACCAATTTTACCGTTGATTTGTGTCTGGCATCCTCAAAAAAGGAGATTTGAAAGCACAGATGTCAGTTCATTGTTGCTGACTTTAGGGCCAAACAAAAAATGATGTTTGCGCCAATTCCAGTCTCTTCCTGAACACTGCGCATGCGCAGATGGTATAAGTATGGAGGGCCAGATAGGACTTTTAATTTTTGTCTGCAAATTTGGGGGATTGGCAGAGGGGGGTGTCAAAATTTGTGTTTGGCCCTTGATAATATCGAGTTTGCACCAGCTAGTCTGCGCCACTATTTATTAGAATAAAAGTTAAAAAATTTATAGTAATTTATATATTTTTTATACTTACCATTGACCCAGACTTAGCTGGTGCTAACTCTTGAAATTCTAGGGCCAAACACAAATTTTGCCCCCCCCCCCCCCCCCCCCCCAATCCCCAAAATTTGCATCAGAATCCAAAAAATCAATGTCCTATGTGGTCCTCCATACTTTTATCCACTGCGCCTGCAGTGTCAAGGAAGTACCGAAATTGGCGCCAAATCCTCATTCTTACAACCAGTGCCTGGTAAGTGTTATGCAATCAGCGGGGAGGTATGAGTTCCCAACTCATGGGAGGGCCATCCCCGTCTGGGTCATTGGTAAGTATAAAAAAATATACAAATTACTACAAATTTTTGAACATTTTTATACTGTACCAATGACCCAGACTTAGCTGAATAGAAAAAAGGCTGGAGGGCCTAGGACATAAAGGAAAATCCAACTGACTCAATTACATGTAAACAGAATTATCCCCTCAAGGAGAAAAGGAGAACAGGCTTTACATGTATCTTTCTTGTTTATACCAAAAAAGAAAGACACAATACCATTCCGTAATTGAGCACAATAACATCAATGATCTCTATTAACATCCAGTATAACCCATTGTACTAATTTTTTTAAAGGAAAGCCAATAAATAAAGATAGTCCAGAGAATGAGACTCTTTATACTCATTTAAAAGTGTCCGAGGATTGTATATTAGCGCTCGTATGACACATGACATATACAAATGCTTCACACCGAGCTACATATTACATAAATGAGATAAACATTAGCTTTACACTTTAAAACCATCCCGACACCGACTCGGAATTACTGACTCCAGAGGAGGTATTCCCTTGCTTTTCACTATAAGCAGGTGATATAAGGGAACACCATCCCCCCCCCCCCTTCCCCTTGCTCTGGGTCAAATACCCCAGAACGAAGAGGGCAGCAGGACAGAGTCACTGCCGGAACAGAAAGCCTGTATAACTATAGTTGCAACTGTTTAGTGGACGACATTCCCAGCAACAGATAACGGACCTAAACAATGCAGGTCGCCAGAAATGGACTCAATATTTCTAAGATAAAAATTTGTGAACGTGGAAGGCTGAGGCCAATATGCAGCCTTCATCAAATCGGAAATAGCAACACTATTAGCATAAGCCCAAGATGTAGACAGCGCTCTTACTTCATGTGCCGAAATGTTAAGCACAGACTGCTGAGTTGAAGATAATTTTTCATAAGCTGTACAGATAGTTAATTGAATCCACCACCTTGCAATAGAATGGACCGTAATGTCCTTTCTATTAGGCAGCATTGACAGAAATGCTTATGTCCCTTTCTGATAAACTCAGATCTACGTTTATAAATATGTATAGCTCTAACTGGACAGAGCAAAGGCCTATGGCCGTCTGAAGATGGAAGAGCCTTAATAACAATACGTTCAGGGTACTTATTAGGAGCCTGACTCTTAGCCAAAAATCCAACATTAGTAGTTAAAGTAACAGTATTACCAACACTACGGTAGTGAGAATCATCAACAGATAGTGCATGAAGCTCACTAATTCTTCTAGGAGAAGAGAAGGCTAAGAGAAAAGCTGTCACATAAGATAAGTATTTGAAGTCCACTGTATCAAGAGGCTCAAATGGCGCTTCTTTTAGCTTCAGAAGAACCCAAGCTAAATTCCACTTAGGAATTAACCTAAGGGTTCTAGGTCTATTTATCGGAAAGTTTTTCACTAACTTAGATAAAGAGACATTAGATCCAATTTGTAAGCTATCATGATGAGCACAGGTATCCGATAGCAGAGACCTATAACCCTTAATAGTTACTGGCCACAGTTTGATCTCGTCAAACAAGTAGACCAGAAAATTAGCAATGTCTGGAATGGAGGGATCATAAATATCAACAGAAGGATCCCTACACCACCGAGAGAAAACCTTCCACTTAGCAGCATAATTTAGCGAAGAGGAGGTCCTCCTACAGTTAGAAATTGCATCCACTGCTGGTCCTGTAAAATGCTTGCTGTGCAAGAAGGATCGCACAACGGAAATACGTGAAGGTTGAGACCTTGCGGGTTGTGATGCAGTGTGCGCGATTTCGCCTGCGAAAGAAGATCCTCCCGTGGAGGAAGCTTCCGCGGAATGTCCCACAACAGACACCTGAGTAGATTATCCATGGTCTCTGGGGTGACAGAGATGCTACCAACAGAATTTTGCAGTGAGATTGCTTGATCTTTAGCAAAATCTGCTGAATCAACGGAGTTGGAGGATAAGCGTATCATATCATTCCGTCCCAAGAGATCGAGAAAGCGTCTACTGCAAACGCTCGAGGATCTGGGCATGGCGACACATACGTCTGCAACTGACTTTGAGATGCGTCGCAAACAAGTCTATCATAGGACGATCCCATTGGTTGCAAATCTGATTAAATACTCGTTTGTTGAGAGTCCATTCTGACGGCAACATGCGACCTTTCTGAGAAAGGGAGTCTGCTAGAACGTTCAGACGACCCGGAATATGACGGACCGACAGAAGAACTTGATGCTCTAGGACAAACAGAAGGATTCTTTCCGTTAAGTTGAACAACGGAATGGAATGAGTGCCTCCCTGGTTCCGAATATACGCTACTGCTGTCGAATTGTCGGACAGAATTTAAACAAGCAAATTCTGAATAATGTTCATCCAATGACATAGCGCAATTGACATCATCTCTTTGATGTTCATGTGTTTGTTTATGAACTACAGATCCCAAAGGCCCTGGCACCTCGAATCTGTTGGGCTCAGAGTTGCGCCCCATCTTGTTTGACTTGCATTCATCATTATCGTAAAAATCGGATCCGGTAGTTGCAGTGGCACTCCCTGAGTTAACCACTGAATATCTGCCCAAGTCTGAATCTCTTGTTTCACTTGATTCGACAAGACGATGTTCGTTTCGAGCGAATGAATCTTCACACTCCTATTCTGAGTAAAAAATATCTGGAGTGGCAGAGTGCATAGTCGCCCCATCGGAATAAGATCCGCGGCGGCTCTGCACAAACCTATCAGTCGCATGAATTCTCTCGCTGTTACTACATCTGAGTGAAGACAAAAGCGAGCGTAACAACTAACTAATTTCGCTCTGGTTAACGGCAGACAAACGAGATTATTGTGCATCTCGAAGCTCATTCCCACATTGGTGAATGACTTTGACGGGACTAGATCCGACTTCTTTTCGTTTACTATGAAACCAAGACGTCGGAGCAGTTGAAGCAGACTCTGAACATCGTTCTGAAGCGTCAACTCGTTGCCGTACCACTGAAGAATGTCGTCCAAGTAGGCCGACGTTACTACAGACGAATGTGCTTGGAAATGAGTCATTACCGAGTTCATTATTCGAGTGAAAGTCCAGGGCGCTAGATTCAGACCGAAGCACATTGCTCAGAACTGATAAACGACTCCTAGGACAGCGAAGCGAAGATACTTTCTGAATGCCAGATGTACCATGACGTGAAAGTACGCATCCTTGAGATCTATGCTCACAGCATAATTGTTCACTCGAATGCTCGCTCTGACAGATCGGATGGTCTCCATATAAAATTTCGGAGCCACGATTAGCTTGTTCATCCAGCTCAGATCTATGACTGGACGAAACGAGCCGTCTCGTTTTGGGACCAGGAACAGGTGACTGTAGAAACCTGGAGATTCCTGGTTTTCTACGACCTCTATCGCATTCCTCTCCAGAAGAGATTGGACTTCTGATAGAAGAGAATCTCTCTTCTGAAGGTTCGACAGAAGCTGAGTCCAACGTGGACTTCGAGTTAACGGAGGTTTTTCCTTGAAGGACAGTGTTAGACCTTCGGAAATAATCCCTTGTACACATGGGTCGTCCTTAATTGACAACCAATTGGTTAAGAATCTCGATAGCCTTCCGCCCACTGGAACGCAATAGAGGTTTAGACCATCACCTCCTGGACCTGCGAGGCTTGCGGGAGGAGAAACCACGTCCTCCACGACCCACACCTCGCCCAGTCGACCTAGGGGCGCCTGTCCGGTTGTCTCGGCCAGAATTACGACCCCTACCTGAGTCGCTACCCTGACGGTCTCTGGAGTAAGACCTAGAGGCTTTCTTAGATCCTCTATAGGAACTTCCCTTGGACGTACTCGCCCCAGAAGTGCATGCCTTACTCCTCTCTGCTGAGTCCAACTTTTTCAAAGCAGATTTAAAAAGCAGAGAATCCGAAGCTTTCTTAGTAATCTGATCGTAGATTATAGAAAGTTTACCGCCGAAGAGAAGCTCTCCGGAGACCGGAGCGACTCGAAGAGAGTTTTTCACCTTACTATCCACTCTTGTAGAAGCAGCCAGGGCAGCATCATGTCTGACTAACTCCAGATTTGCCACTGAAAGGGCGAAGTTATACGTAGAATATGCTATGGCCCTCGAAAGAACTCTCAAGGAAGTTTGAACATCCTGGAATTCTTTCCCTTCGAGACGTAATGATAATGCTCTGGTAAGGTGATCTGCATAAGATAAGGCATCTGAACTAATTCTGTTAGACGAGATTGTCATCTCCAGAGTACTGGAGTGAATCGACATAGACGACCGGCAATAACAACTCCAAGTCTTCTGCCTGGTCTTCTAAATGCAGAGGAACTCTCGGCACGCCCTGTCCTGCCATTTCAAATTTATTTCTATTATTGATGAAAGGCAGCTGTAGAGCATGAGGTGATAAGAAACCGTACTTGCCCGTCTTAGAGGCTAGTTTGAATATAGCGTCATTTAGAAGTTCAAATGTCTGCGTGACATTTCTGGACTGGGTCGGAAACTCAGGCGCAATGTCCCTATTCCGGCCGAAAAAGTCTGTGTCCAGTGACACTATCAGTCTCCTATCCGGTAACGCAGCATTTTGGTCCAGAGGAACAACTTCTGGAAGGTGTTGCTGGATGAAATCTACGGCCACCTTATGTTGTTCGGAAAGGGAAAATTCCAGCTCTGCTGATTCCCTTTCACCATCCGACTGAACCACTTGATAATCTTGGTCATCCCTTTCTGACTCTGCAGGGGAGCGAACCAACCCAGCTTCCTCAGACAATTCCTGTTCCGAAAAAGACTCTGACGGCTGCTGGGATGCTGCGATGAGTTGAGCTATCTGTGATAGCAAGTCCGTCATGGAGGCCTGTGGAGCCGCAGTCTTATGTGATTTAGCCGCTGGAAGCTCCTGGGACGTTAATTCCTGCATACTTCTTTTATGCGAACATCCCGACTGTAAAGGCCTCGTGTCCTTGGCTACCGGATGGCGTGACCTGGTCGACATAGAATCCCTGGTCGGCGAAGCAGGCTGGATATCTGCGGTCATGTAGCCAAGGTGCAGTCGTGCGTGCTGCCATGAGGATGAGGAAGCCAATAGACTAGCTGCGCCAGACTGTCTATGCGACGGAGCGTCCCGAGCAGGAGGAGTGGACGTATGCTCCAACTGATGAAAGTTACGTACAACATCTGGGCCCAGATATTGTTGTAAGAGAGAAGGGCCTCTCTCGCTCGTGGTCTGGGTAGACCTGGACGAGCTAGCTACCGGACTGACTGGCTTCCTCCGTTCCATCCTTCGATCCGTCGTCGCCAGATGTGCACGATCTGTGTTTATAGTGCTTGCAACACCTGATCTCCTTTCCTGGACCGCAACGGACGAACCCGGCATCACAACCATTTTGTGAATGATTGCTTCAGCGGGCGACAATGCCGTCGGTCCTACTAGGGACCTCTTAGGCATTTGCCGAATTTCATTGAGCACTTTGGCCGCTAGCTCTTTATTTGACTGCGACGACGGAGGCACACTTCTTGAAGACATCACGGAAACATCACCCTGTTCTTGTTCCTCTGAAAAAGAGACTGAAAAACTAGAGTGACCCTGTGGCGAGAGGACCGTCATGGACCTCTCACCACTAACAATATACCGTGACACACGTCTCCAACGTTTGTCATCCCAATTGGCCCACACTGAGCAAGAATTAGTGCGAGTACACTGACTACATAAAATACAATGAACATGAGAATCAGAGGAAGACTTCCTCGAATTACAATTTGAACAATATTCTTTCATATTGAAAAAATATTAACAGTCATAGTACTTGCACTAAACCTTGAAAACAAAGATACATGATAATAATATAATCCATTACAAACATTTCGAAAAAATAATTCAAAAGAAAAAAAAATTTCTAAAAATTTTCAAAATGAGCCCAAGTTCCCAATGGGAACGATGAGCCCAAATGGATCCCAAAAAAAGCCTAAGTGTGGACAAAAATTTTAAAACATATTTAAAAATTAATGTTACACTTATGGACATTATTAATGTATCTGGCTATGAGCAGAACTAAATTGAAGACAAGGAATCACTATCAGAAGTAACCGTTGTCAACGTAAACAAAAGTGTATAAAAACCGGAAACAAGACTCCAGGCACTGAAAACATGGCCCGAAATCAGTCACCAATTTAAACATTATCCAATGTAAACTTCCAGAGAAGAAACTGCAGTACATCAGACGGTAGATGCATGACCAAAATGCCTAACCACCCTAGGGTGAGGACATAACCATGGGGAAAAACAGAATAAACATTCTGTTACTATGCCAAAACTCCCAAGAAATTTTAGTAAAAAAATTACAAAAATTATGCCAAAAGCATGGGAGAATAGCAAGGGGGTATCAAGGAAATGAAGGGAGGAAACACTGAACAAACAATGGAAATTTCATAGCAAGAATGAAAACATCAGGCCCATGCCCCGAAATTAGGGAACATGAAATAATTTTGTATAAAAATTATAAGTTACAGCCCTGAACACATCCTTCCACTGTTCCTTCCTCTCAACCTTTTATTTCATCCTTAGATCCACCATTTCTTTCATGATTTTGTGTCTGGCGTCATTTTAATGGAGATTATAAGCACAGATATCAGTGAGATGTTACTGATTTCAGGGCCAAACAAAGAATGAGGATTTTGCGTCTATTTCGGTACTTCCTTGACACTGCGCATATGCAGTGGATAAAAGTATGGAGGACCACATAGGACATTGATTTTTTGGATTCTGATGCAAATTTTGGGGATTGGGGTGGCAATTTTGTGTTTGGCCCAAGAATTTTAAGAGTTAGCACCAGCTAAGTCTGGGTCATTGGTACAGTATAAAAATATTAAGTTTTTTTTATGACATACGTTCAAAGTTTTAAGCAGTTTAATAAAACCAGAACATGGTTTATTGGTTTTCATACAAAACATTTTGGTAAAGTGCCATTAATAGTCATTTTTTTCTGGAAGCAGCATTACTCACACTGAGGGATTTTTTCAGCGTTATAATCTGCAACTAAAAGCACTTGGTAAAAGGGAAAGTCCCACCAGACAGATGTGTGTTCAATGCTGCCCACACAGAAAAAAACCTGCAATCGACTGTCGGCACTGGGATACAAAGTTAGTTACACAAGTCTGATTTGTGTGAGACTGTGAGTTAATGAATTAGTTTATAATTAAACAACACCTATCAGGGACACTTGCATTTATCTTTCAGATGAAAGGGATTGATAGCCTGATAGTTTGTTGTCGATTTCTACCTTTGAAGGTGATCACAGAGCGAAGTATGAATGATTGTTTGATGTTTTCCGCAATTTTGGACAAACAGCATGGAAGTATGAATATTCGAATACTGAATTTGTATTCAAATAAGCGTTGTTTGTTATTCTAATTCGAATATTCGTTTCAGCACTATTGTCTACCCAGCAGGCTGAAACAAAATGGCCCCCACAAACCAAAAAAGGCCCTCCTGGGGTCATTTTAGGTGAACCCAAATGGCCCTCCTGGGGTGATTTGAGGCGAACCATAATGGTCCTCCTGCAATTTTCAAAATGACAAGCCTGTCACTGAATCATTTCTTTTTAGCAGACATTATATATCCTCCAATTTAGATGTCTAATTCCACTGGCGGAATATGATGAATTTCATGTGATCCATGTCTGGGTGCATCTGAGAGCCAGTTTTTAATCTGTTCAGAATTTGGTTTGTTTTTTGCACAGTGTTTATGTTTTTCTTGATTTCAAGGACCTTATGTCATTTGTTGCAAGTCTATGTGGTACAGTAAACATACTGTTTGGCAGAAAATTGCCACACAATTCATTGTTCATGCATTCATCAACATCATTCTCCATCTCAGAGCTCATATACCTATGAAGATAGCTTTGCCAGAACATGTACTCATACTCTTCTGGATTTTCATTATCCCCCGATTCCCCTTCAAATATCGAGCCTCTTTCTTCCTTGTTACTTTCAAACACATTAAACTGGCCATATTCTTCAATTTCAGATATTTTCTATGTTATTCACAACTGGATCAGTGTTTCGAGTGATCAGTCGTCTGCTAGATGTTTACAAAATACTAACACATGATTTTAAGGGACTTCCCGTGGGCAGATTTAAAAATAGGCGAAACAAGCAGTGTATAAATGTTTGTACTATTGAGTATTGTAGTGCATCACTGCAAGCATGTTTGAGCTAATTTGTTATTATTATACAGGTAAAAATGACTGATTTGAATTCTCCCTTCTAAATTTTAGAATTCTATACACAAAGTTGTTTTTATTTAGTTTCTTGTCTTTGTGATAGCTTGTTAGAATGCAATTGCTTTGTTTAAACAGTATAGCTTTCATGACTGTAGGTCAAATTTAAATTCCAAGTAGGCGGGGTTATGTTAAGTTTTGACAGATGACATGATCATCCAAACATAGTCTGTCAATGATTTCCATTAGGCACATCATGCGGAACAGATTTTCATTTTTTGCACAGTTTTGTGTTACTGAATGTGGCGATTTCATAGAACAGACATGTAATAAATAGAGCTGGGTGATATACCGAATTTTCTGTACAGTTTTGACATTTCTTTGATATTGAATATCGTACCGAACATAAATGAAGTTCACCGAAATTTTTATATTTAGATTTTGCACAAACTAATCAGGGATATGGCCGGAATTCTTCATAATGCACTAAAAACATGGCAGAACGCAAGTCTAAGAGTGTATGGGCGACGCATTTTGACAGAATTGACAAAAAGTCTTGCAGGTGTAAACTTTGTAATAGTATAGTAGCTTTGATAATGGCTAACACAACCAATTTACAGTCTCACATCACAATTACCACAAAACACATTTTGACGATATTGAGAAAGAAATTACCTTGAAGTCCGCAGCGGCGAAATGAAAATTGGTAAGTTTTACTTTCATTTTCATACAAAGAAGTTCAGTTTGTGAAACGTGTACTATTTAACTGTTTTCTCATTTGCTTTTTGATCAATATCCGGATATTTTTTCATTAATAACTTAAATCAGTTGTCTGATATTATTTAAGTTAAAACCAACTGATAATTCCAAATAGTTCAGTTATAAACTTAAAACAGCCCATGTCCATGTGCTCGCTGTCATGACTACAGAGTTTTACAATAGAAACAAGATAACTCCATTGTCTTTTTTATCTAAGGCGGGTGCTGGGCAGGGTCAAGATAACTGTTGTAATTGTTTACACCATGCAAATCCCATAGACAGGCTGCTGTAGGATTAATGCAATGCAATTTCTTGCAGGTTATACTTGTTTAGATATTTCTTTGTACCAAAGTTGGCAATCAATTTTAAAATAATAGGAAAGCTGGGAAGTTGGGATTGGGAGTTTGGGACACACTAACCCAAGCTACCCTGGACCACCAGACCAGGGAAAGCCTGAACCAGGAATAATCTGATTAGGGGACAACTCGACACAGGAATATTTTTTAATAGGGTAAATTGAGAATAGAAAGTTTTGTTCAATTTATTTTATTTTATTTTATTATTAACCCCCACATTTTTAAAAATGCGAGGATATAGTGATGATCTCCGTCCATAGCCTTCGTACAATGAACTCTCTGACTCTGTAGTCTGTATATGAAAGAGGGCTTACAGATGAAAAAAAAACAATTCCTTGTAAGATGTGACGTGAGTGATAAGTCTTTCAAATACCAGACTGGATACCGGTCTCAGCTCAATGTAGTTAATGTACATTCTAGTCTTGAACTCACACGCGTGAAAAAAACATTTAGTTACATTTGTGACAAGTCGTTTAATAGGCTATAATCCCATCTTACTCAACAGTGAACATGTAAGAATTCATACACCTGATAAACCATTTGGCCCAGCTAACAGCTTTTAGCTTTCTGGGTAGGGTCAGCCTGAGCAGGTCGTCCTGGTGATGTCCCCGTTGGAGTATAACTGTGATCCGAGACCCCTAATCTTACTAGTCTCAGCTCAATGTAGTTAATGTACATGCTAGTCTGGAAGTCATACTTGTGAACAAACCGTTTAGTTGTTACAAGTGTGGCAAGGCGTTTAATGGGCTATAATAGCAGCAGGTCCACCATCCCATCTCACTCACATGTAAGAATTCATACAGTTGATAAACCATTTGATCCAGCTAACAGGCTACAGCTTTTAGCTTTCTGAGTCGGGTCAGGCCATCCGAGAGATGTCCCCATTGGTGTATAACTGTGATCCGAGACTCCTAGTAGGCTTGGAGTTGGCTAATTATTAGCTAAGTAAGACCCCTAGTAGGCTTAGTAGTTGGCTAATTATTAGCTAAGTAAGACCCCTAGTAGGTTTGGTAGTTGGCTAATTATTAGCGAAGTAAGACCCCTAGTAAGCTTGGTAGATGGTTAATTATTAGCTAAGTAAGACCCCTAGTGGGCTTGGAAGTAAGCTAACTGATTATTTAGTTTATTCCCTATTTATTTTCCAGCAGGATAGTTTCTTCTCCATTTATTTTCCAGCAGGATGACCATGCTGATACAGCTGAAGGGGGGGGTCAAAGATGAAACAAAAAACAATGCATGAGTAATGTAAATGTTTGGGATCAAAGCGACCATCGTAAGGTGACCGGAGACCGCAAATTAGCTGAGATGATATGTCTCGATATGCAGCCAATGAGTATCCTGGAAGATACTGGCTTTAGGAACTTTGTGAATCTCATACAACCTTCATATAATCTGCCTACCAGGAGGAGTCAAAGGACAACCCTCATTCAATCTATGTATGATGAAACAAAGGAAATAATAAAAGCTAAATTAGCAACAACCGATGCAGTGGGAATCACCACAGACCACTGGACATCTCACGTGAACAACACATATATGTCAGTCACAGCACATGGCCTAACAGAAGATTTCAAGCAAAATGACTTTTATCTTGACATTACGCACATGCCGCAAAAATCACGCAGAGTGTAAAAAGATGGATACCAGGGAGTGAAAAGGTTAAAATATATGTGGTTTCTGACAATGCATCAAATGTTCAGGCTGATTGCCAACTCCTCCTGACAACTACATTGCACTGAACTGTTTTGCACACATGCTTCAACTTGTGATTAGATTTGTTAAAAGACTTCACTGACGCAAAACAGGTAATCGCCAAATGCTAAAATATAGCAAAACATTTCCATCACAGTGCTAAGTCAACATATCTTCTGAAACAAATGCAGCAAACCATGACTATGCCTCAACATAAGTCAAAAACAGAATGTGAGACACGATGGAACTCAGCATATTACCTAGTAGACAGGATTGTGGAACAAAATGCCCTCGTGAATGCTGTTATGGCATCAATTACAAAGGTTAATAACCTGTCAGCTCCAGTACTGAAATGGTTAACCAGATAACTGGTTTGAAACCGGTAACCTACCAAACTGATTAAAAAAATATCAACCGGTTATCCAAAATTTCAATAGTGATGGTCATTAAACGGTTAAAACGTAGTAAATCTGCCGCTTCTACTTTGGGATAGATAACACCTCGAAGAAGCGCTGTATATATCGAGAAATAATCGACTTTGGCATTCAAGACTTTATTAAATGATCAGCAATTTCCGTGAATACTGAGTAACTGCAGAAACTATTCCGTAGTATGCATACATAGAAGACAGCTGAGGAGTATTCAGAGTTTTCCACCCATTTGAAGATGCAACAAAGATTATGTCTGCAACATACTACTTTACCATATCAATGGTAATTCCTGTGCTGAGCACTATTTGTGAGGAGATGAAAAGTGCAGAATTAGATGTGTTTGGTACCTGTGTTGTGAGAAACATTAATACAAGATGGCCACATTATGAACAAAACAAACTGTTTTCAACATCAACAATGCTGGACTCAAGGTTTAAGCAATATGCATTTTCATCGGAAGAGGCTGCCAGAGACAATATTTTAACCCTTTACCTAACATGAAAAGCAGACGACACTTGCAAAAAAAATTCTTGAATAACTAATTTTTCTCATTTTTTGTCTCAAAAACATAGGTTATGACCCCTCGTTGGAACAAGCTCGTTCCAACGAGGGGTCATAACCTATGTTTTTGAGACAAAAAATGAAAATATTTTGAAAATTAATTGGCGATTTTTGAGAATAGCGCTGGCCGGTTTTGGCCGTTACGTTGGGTAAAGGGTTAAGTGAACTTCTTGCTTTGCATGAACAAAAAGAGTTAGAATTGGATAAAGATCAAAAAGTTGGGAATAAAGATGGAGATATCAAAACAGGTGGTCCAGGTCCATCTGTTCAGAATAGTATAGATTCCTCAGAATTCACATGCTGAAACCCAGAAACTCAGCATGTTGCTTTTCTGGGAGAAATACCGACTGTCACAGCTACAGCTGAAGCAACTACCAGCAGTAGCTCGTCCAAAGAAGAAAGTTGCCTAAAAACAAAACAAGCAGACACACCAGAAAAAACAAACAAGGAAGAGTTGAAAACAGTGTTACAATTTGAAATCAACAATTATTGGGAGAACCAGTAAGAGACTCATCTGACTGCCCATTCAAATGGTGGAAAAAGAAACCTTAAACAATATCCAAACGTTTCATCACAAGCTAGGTGATACGTACTCATTCCAGCTACCTTGTTACCTAGTGAATGAATTTTTAGCAAAGCTGGACTGATAATTTCAGACAGGCCGAGTTCATTGAATGGAGAGTATTTGCTTGACTGGGCTGGTTACATGAAATAATTCATGAGAGGTGAGGGACGTTGTACAAACACGAGTGTGCGAATGCGCATGAGTGTTTTACAATATACCGTATTTACTCTATGTATTGGGACAGCTAAAAATAATTAATTTCACAGGTGTCCCAATTCTTAGAAAACGTGAAAACAATACAACCTGACCCAGTTTGGATGCTCAAAGAAGTTGTGTGTCATTGTGGTAATTTCGTTTTACATCAAGAGTACATTTGTTAATAAAAAATTTTAAAAAATAATCAGCATTTCGTTTTTATTACTTACTGTGTAATCCCCTCTCTCTTGTGAGAAGATAATTCAATAGAATGAAAACTTTGCACAATGAAAGAATCCAATTATTCACACGTCGGCATGCATCACTGGCCTGTCAATCACATGGCTGAAAACGTATTGTTTTCATTACAACATCAATCACGTTGTCAGTGAAAAGTGTCACAGGTAAGTGGAACAACACAAGCGGAATTTTGTTTTAATTTTTTGTGATCAAATATTGAAATAAAGAAATCAAAGTGAGTTGTTTTTATGGCCTTTGTTGATTAAAAAATCAAAATAAAGAAATCAAAGTGAGCTGTTTTTGTTTTTGTATTTTGAGTTTGTTTTTTTTAAAGTGCCTTGGGGTGTATAAAGGCTCTGCTGGAAGGAAGACTGTCATTCAGTTTTCAGCATGGACAAGTTTGTTATTAAGTATAAAACAGCAGAGGAAGCCCGGCCAAAAGTTATTTTGAGCCCCCCCAAAACAGTACTAAAAAGAGCAGTTGGGCGGCCCCCTAAAAGAAAGCTAGACAACACTAATGATGACATGGGTAGATCCCCTAAAAAAGCTGCAGTGGACATTGATGGAAAACCGGAGAAAGTCACTACACAGCCAGAGGATAGCCAAATAAGTTTGGAATGTGATCTTTTGAAGGACAGCATCGAGAACATCGCTGTGAAACGTGGCCATTATGTAAGCTTTACCATGAAGGAAAAGAAAGGGGCTGTGGATATGGCGAAGCTGATCGGCATAAGGCAAGCGGCAGCTAAACTGAAAATACCAAAATCATCTATAAGCCGTTGGAGTAAAATTAATTTCACACAAACCAGTGAGGAGAGAAACAAATTTGGACATTTACATAAATCTGGTCGGCCTGTAACTTATGGTGAAAATGTTGACGATAAAATCGCCGAATGGGTCCTAGTGCAACGTGACTTGCAGTTGCCCGTGTCAGTTGAAGGGCTCTGCACCTATGCTAGGGTTTTAATTAAGTCCGAGGAAGGAGAGAAATCCACAACTAATGACTTCAAGGCCAGTTTTGGTTGGGCAGTCAAATTCATGAAAAGACACAATCTAACGTTAAGAGCGAGGACGACAATGGCACAACGGCTACCAAAAGATTTGGAGGAAAAAACAAAAAGTTTCCTTGGTTTCATCAAAGAAAGGAGAAAAGAGGACGAATTTGAGGATGACTTTATAGTCAACATGGATGAAACCCCAGTATATTTCGATTTAGTTCCAAACAGGACAATAGATAAAGTTGGTGCACATTCCGTGCGTCTCAGATCCACCGGCTCAGATAAGAGACATTTAACACTTGTACTGGCAGTTACAAGTAGTGGCAACGTCCTCCCGCCAATGATTATATTCAAAGGTAAACGTGAACTTAAATTAAAATCTCCACCTGGATGTATTGTCTGTGTGCAGCAAAAGGGGTGGATGGATGAGGAACTGATGGTGAAATGGATCAAAGACATTTTAGTAAAGCATACAAAGAAGGAGAGGGCACTTTTGGTCATGGACAGTTTTCGGGGACACCTCACAGAAAAGGTTAAGAAAACATTACGTAGGAACAATGTAGTTTCAGCAGTCATTCCTGGGGGCTGCACGTCCAAATTACAACCCCTGGACGTTAGTATAAACAAACCTGTAAAGTGTGACTTAAGGAAAAAATGGGCAGAGTACATGTCGGAAGAGACCCAAAAAATATTGGAACAGAAAGAGGAGAGAATAAAAGCTGCAGACAAGCAAACAGTGGTTAACTGGATAGACTTTGCAATTGAAAATTTAAAGAAAAAAAAAGAACTCATTCAAAGGTCATTTAAAGTGTGTGGCTTAAACATTCATTTGAACGGTGCTGAAGACCAGCTTGTTGGAAAAGAGGCTTGGCTGCCAGTGGAAAAGCCTTTTGACACTCTTCAAGAACTCTCTGAGGCATGTGAATCTTTTTATAATGATGATGATATGATCTCTGTTGACCAGGCAGTACGTGACTTCTTCGACTCGGACGGTGACGAGTCATGTGATGAACTTCCAGATGGAAGTGAACAGTAGTTTTTTCAGTATTGGTTAATCTCAATCTCAAATTATCAGCAGTGAAATTTTACGAGTGTACAGGTCTACACATCTGTTGAAAGTACCCCCCCCCCCCCCTTTCCACACTGTGGCTGGAATACGGCATTAATGAAAATAAGTTGCAAGATAAATGCAGAAAAATTTTGTTCCCGTTCTTCTTTCAATGATTCATTTGATCAATGGCGGTGAATCAGTGAAACAAGAACGGAAGCAAAATTTTCCTGCATTTATCTCGCAACTTATTTCCATTTGACAATTTGAGAATGCACTGATCTATCGTCTGTTGAAGGTAACCCGAAACCAGTACCGTAACCCAACCAATGAGCAAACCAACAATTGAAAGTACCCCCCCCCCCCCCCCCTTTCCACACTATGGCTGGAATACGGCATTAATGAAAATAAGTTGCAAGATAAATGCAGAAAAATTTTGTTCCCGTTCTTCTTTCTATGATTCATTTGATCAATGGCGGTGAATCAGTGAAACAAGAACGGAAGCAAAATTTTCCTGCATTTATCCCGCAACTTATTTCCATTTGTCAATTTGAGAATGCACTGATCTATCGTCTGTTGAAGGTAACCCGAATCCAGTACCGTAACCCAACCAATGAGCAAACCAACAATTGAAAGTACCCCCCCCCCCCCCCTTTCCACACTATGGCTGGAATACGGCATTAATGAAAATAAGTTGCAAGATAAATGCAGAAAAATTTTGTTCCCGTTCTTCTTTCTATGATTCATTTGATCAATGGCGGTGAATCAGTGAAACAAGAACGGAAGCAAAATTTTCCTGCATTTATCCCGCAACTTATTTCCATTTGTCAATTTGAGAATGCACTGATCTATCGTCTGTTGAAGGTAACCCGAATCCAGTACCGTAACCCAACCAATGAGCAAACCAACAATTGAAAGTACCCCCCCCCCCCCTTTCCACACTATGGCTGGAATACGGCATTAATGAAAATAAGTTGCAAGATAAATGCAGAAAAATTTTGTTCCCGTTCTTCTTTCAATGATTCATTTGATCAATGGCGGTGAATCAGTGAAACAAGAACGGAAGCAAAATTTTCCTGCATTTATCCCGCAACTTATTTCCATTTGACAATTTGAGAATGCACTGATCTATCGTCTGTTGAAGGTAACCCGAAACCAGTACCGTAACCCAACCAATGAGCAAACCAACAATTGAAAGTACCCCCCCCCCCCCCTTTCCACACTATGGCTGGAATACGGCATTAATGAAAATAAGTTGCAAGATAAATGCAGAAAAATTTTGTTCCCGTTCTTCTTTCAATGATTCATTTGATCAATGGCGGTGAATCAGTGAAACAAGAACGGAAGCAAAATTTTCCTGCATTTATCCCGCAACTTATTTCCATTTGACAATTTGAGAATGCACTGGTCTATCGTCTGTTGAAGGTAACCCGAAACCAGTACCGTAACCCAACCAATGAGCAAACCAACAATTGTCCAGATACGACACAATCTTTCAAGTTATTTTGTTTGAACTGTATTTCTACTCGAGTTGACACATGGTCATGTCCAGCTGGTACCCCCCCAAACATGTATTTCACTTGCGTTATTTTAAGTATCAGTATGCACTTTTCATGTCACGCCCAAGAGGAAATTCTCATCCTACAATAAAACAGTGGATTTGGCTTCGCCTTTACGGCTTTTGTTGGCTAGAAATGACCCCCCCCCCCCCCCCCCCCGCCCAACCTCCACACCACCCACACACGAAATACCAGGGGTACTCAATTCGTGAAACAGACCAAGCATTTGGAATTTCGAGATCGGAAGTGTTTTAGCAGTGAATTGTGGGACTTGTTTTAACAGTGAATTGTGGGACTTTGGGGGGATTTCCCAGGATGTTGACAAACAACGTGCTTTCACAGTTTCAGGTTCAGATGCAATGTTATGTTAAATGGACATTTCACGACTGTAAATATGAACACTTGGGAATGGACTTAAAAATAATAAAAACAACACAAATTAGTATGTATTATTAATATGTGTTATCAATCTTTATTCTTCAAAAACAGAAACTTACTTCTAATATTCGGCATCTTGCATCGTTGTTCAACTTCAAGCGACCGCCAGTGTCCCAATATTTAGAGTATAAAAAAAAATTATTTTTCTCGAAAAAATGGGTGTCCCAAAACATAGAGTGTCCCAATACATAGAGTAAATACGGTAATCCGTCGCCCCGAATGCATTATTTCACGTAACCAGTCCAGTCAAGCGATTACTCTCTTTTATTATTTTTCATTATTAACGATAATTATATTATTTAACCCTTTACCTAACGTAATGGCCAAAACCGGCCAGCGCTATTCTCAAATATCGCCAATTAATTTTCATCATTTTTTCATTTTTTGTCTCTAAAACATAGGTTATGACCCCTCATTGGAACAAGCTCATCCCAATGAGGGGTCATAACCTATGTTTTTGAGACAAAAAATGAAAATAATAGTTATTCAAGAATTTTTTTTGCAAGTGTTGTCTGCTTTTCATGGTAGGTAAAGGTTTATAAAAACGAAAAACAATGAAGTCCCCATTACACCCACGGCAAAGCGTCTTTGTTTGCGCGAACGGATACATGACACAATTGTTGATTGCATAATTCACTTGTGAAGTTATCATTTATAATCAAACCCGGAAATCCAAGTAAATCACACTTTGGAAAGTAATATAACCTAGTCATGCTGAAGAATTAGTCTTTCTCAGCCATAATCTATGGGCACTTAATAAGTAATGAGTAATCAGTGGAGTGAAAATTCAGGGTTCCCACTCTTTTTTTAAAACCAAATTTAAGCACTATTTAAGCACTTTTCAAGCACTCCAATAGCAATTTTCAAGGACTATATGACTGTTTCATTAAGGCGTTGATAATGGTATGTTTATTTGTTACTGCCATTAAAGATATTATAAAGGGACAATTTTAACCAGAACAATTTATTCTATCAGATAATTATAATAAAATATCTTAGTACTTGTCCTCAAAATTCTTCTTTTTTCAAGAGAGCCAATTTCTCTTCAACTTGGTGGGACAATTTCTCGAACAACAGTTTTTTCTCCTTAGATTTCTCCCTGCTGGCATTTGGCTGTGCCAAAATTTCTAACTTTCCCAAAGTTTCTGCTCGCTTACAAAGATTACCTGCAGTTGCAAGGAGAGCAATTTCATTGAATGGCCCATACAATCTCCGATTCCAAAACGGAAGTCTCAGAAAAAAATTCAGAACTGTTCCACTCTGACTGGAACTGTGGCTGTGGCACTTGTTTTAGCACATATCTCAGTTTCCTTCTTATGATCACTTTGAAAGTTCCTGCGAGAAGTCATGAATGAATTAAGAGAACCACAGTCACTGTGTCTGCTTGTCACAGCCAAAAAGTTTGCGATGTTATTCACTTCTACTGTTGGATTTCAGAGCACTTTCGCCCATGCCGGAAAACTCAAAGTCTTTTCTGCAAACAGTACAGTTTGCTTTCGTTTTTGAATCCTTAACTGCTGCGAGCCACGGATACGTTTTAATACAGGAATGATTAAATTCATATTTTCCAAAAGGCATGATGATATTTAAGAGTAATAATCCTGGAAATGTTGATAAAATACAACGCGTCTTTTAATCCACGTGCTTCCAAAACGAAACCATAAACGTCATCGTAATTTGTGTACTTGTGTTTTCTCTCATTATCATGAAGAACAAGAAAAGTAGTGTGCAGAGCACACAGGTGTATTAAACTATTCGTGTTTTAAACTTTTATGCTACAGCGAATTCCCGAATTTTTTGGTTATTTTGGGCACTAAAATGTGGCATTTTGGGGGGGGGGGGGGGATTTTTTTAGCAGAGTAGGTTGGGGTCCAGGATTCAAGGACTTTTCAAGGGGAGTGGTGGTAATTCAAGCACTATTCAAGGGGAAAAGTCAATTTAAGCACTTTTCAAGACAGGCATTGAAATTCAAGGACTTTTCAAGACCGTACGGACCCTGGAAATTAATATTTCTGTGTGAATTCGGCAAGGATTTGTTGATAGGAAAGGAAAGTTTTAGTAGGGTGGCTTACCAAAAAGGCAAAAAACAGCTCAGTTGAGCTGGAATGTGATATTCAATTGTGCCAAGTTCAGGTAATCTGTTATTCTGTGTTCGTGTGTTTCATTATTTCTTTCATATAAACCCAGCTCGGTTTGGCTGACAAGATATTCATTATTATTCATTAATTTCATTATTTCACTTGGGTCATGAACCTGTGCTTGTGCCTTCTGTTAGTGCTTCATACAATCAGCTTGGTAAAGCTGACATAATATTCACTTGTGTGGTTCTGTGCTTGTCTAAGTTGTTTTTACGACAGTAGCACATGAAAGCAGCTCAGTTAAGCTAGCTCGATATTAATTTACGCGAACCTATGCTTGTGTTTCATAAAATCAGCTCAGTTAAGGTGACATGATATTCAAATGTGTAAATATTCGTTGGGTTAGACTTATTATGTTTCATTCTTAATTTAAACATATCAGAAAAAGGCTCAAAAAGCAAGCAGCTAGAACTTTTTTATTTAAATATATTTTGTAACATTTTGGTTGAATTTGTTCTTTTTGTTAACTTATTTGAGTTATTTCTCTTTGTTTTTAATTTGAATTGTTGGAATAAACAACTCAAAAAAGTTACAATAATTGATAGTTGACATGGCTTGACAGTTATCATTGTGTTTGTTTTATACCAGCAAAACTACACTTGAACTGTGCAGAGTGACTGATTACCTTGAAACAACTGAAAACAGAAAAAGTCGGGGGTGGGGGGAGAGGTTGGTGGGGGACAGATTGGTATGGAGGTGATTTCCCACTTCATTTTTCAAGGGCTATTTTGTCAGTTTTGTAGTTTTCTTCTCATCAGTCTTATGTAGTTAACATGACTTCGTTCCACAGGGGATTTGTCATTCAAAACCTTTTTTGTTTTGCATGTTGCAAGGCACTGTCAATTCTGTCATTGTTTTGTATGCTGGTTTTAACGTCTCTTCCATCAAAGACTAGATGAATAGCCTCCTTAACTGACACTCAGCAAATGCTGGTTGGTATTCCTGTTCTTTTCAATGAGCCTGCTTGATCAGCACTTCCAGCAAAATACTGGAGGACCTTCAGGGACATGATATACAGTTAAAACTTATGAGGTGAGGTTCAGAGTACACAATTTCAGTATACATGATCTGATACCGATAGTGATACCGAGATCGAGGCATTTTCCACAAAAATATCGATATCGATACTGAATACTGAATTTCAATATTGCCCAGCTCTAGTAATAAAGGGTTAACCCTTTACTCAAATGAACAGTCCTAACACACAAGATATCAAAATTTATTTTAATTGGGGGTTTTCTTCAAATTTTTCAAAAATTTCAACAAAATTATATCGTGTGAGCCATCATTGGAACAAGCTTGACAATTTTTTTCGACTGCTCAATTTGGAAAGAATATGGATGGACACAGCCAATTAGTTAGGTAAAGGGTTAACCCTTATAAGCCTATTTACGAGTTTTACAACCTCAGAACAGGTGCCCTCAACATGCCATCATGAGGAAATGCTGCTAACAATAGACAAATTACCTAGACATTGCCTTCTAGTCAAGACTTGACGAGAAATCACTGCTAAGCGACCGGATGTGTACACTCTGTGGGCAGGTGTGAATTCAAGACAATTGTTCAGATCCTGAAAGGTTAATGATAATTGGGTTGGTAAACTGGTAAGTCAGGGAAAACATGGTCAGTTCAACTAGGTATTTTATCGCCTGTAATGTATTGGTAATGAGGCAGAAATTTAACCTCTCAAAGAGTTTGGTTTCAATTCTATAAACCCTATAACAACAATGCTGTGTTAGGCCTAAAAAAAGTTAAAAATCTGTTTCACATGCCCTTCCGCATGGTCCTTTTGGCAGCCATGTGGTCCCTTTTTATAAACAATGCAAATTTAAAAAAATAAAAATTAAATGGTTTATGTCCGATATTTCACTCAAGTTAATAAAATTGATAAATTTGTCCCTTGAGTGCAACAAGGCTTTGCAATGCTTTAGCAGTGGAAAGCCTTCTTGCACTCAAGGGGCGAAATACACCACCACCCATTCTATTCTGTAGGTTTTGAGGCCTAAACATAAAAAAAACCCTAGAACATGAACTTTTGATTGCAAAGAAATAATTATAAAATAAAAAATAAAACAAAAAATGCCCACTCAGATGCAATTTTCCATAAAATGGCCTGAGAAACAGAAGATCAACTTTGTGGGGCATTATTACACAGAACAACTGTAATAGTATAATAACTTACTGGTGTACTACTTGGTGCCGAAACTCTCCGTGAATCTGCCACTGCATTGCTTCTCGGAGTATTGTCCATAATACTTCTGTCTGTGCTGTTTTCTAAATATCCTTCAAAACAAAATAACATCACTAGCATGTACTGACCCACAATATTTCATTAAAAAAAATTGTGTTCAAGTCTGCAGAAAAGCAGCCTGTCATGGCCACTGACAGGCACAATTTACTTATTTAACCCTTTACCTAACATGAGCATAGACTGCTTTACAGACAAAAATATACACGGTTTCTCTGAGTACATGTAACTGCACACCATACTCGTGGACTTAATTCTTGTGTCAGGTACTGAGTACAGAATGACAGTCACAAAACTATTGGTACCTGCCACATGACAGACGCCTCCCAAAATTTATATTAAACCTTTACGCAACGAACTGCCGTCATCCGCCCGTGTAATATGCAAATTCAGCAGCTGAAAAAATATTATTTTTCGAAAAATTTCAACAAAACCATATCATGTGACCCCTCATTGGAATGAGCTCGTCAAGCTTGTTCCAAAGAGGGGTCACATGATATGGTTTTGTTAAAAAAATTTGAAAAAATGATATTTAAAATAATAAATTTTGAAATTATCTGCATTGGGTAAAGGGTTAAGGCTTGATCTTAACCCTTCACTTAACACTATGAGTAGAAGACACATATTGTTTTTCACAACAAATAATGAAGAAATAGAGGATACCTACTGTTTTTGAGTGAGTATCGGAATTATCTCATGAGTGGCTGCAAAGGGCTTATTAGTTTTCACGAGCGGCTGAAAGCCGCAAGTGAAAAATTAAATTCCTTTGCAGCCACGAATGAGATAATTCCGATACTCACTCAAAAACAGCAGGTATTCTTTTTATTATATGTGTTGCGTTGTTTTTGTTGCGATTAAAGAGGTAATGTGGTGTTTTCATTGCAATAAAAAAACCCGAGGTGGAGAAAATGACAATGTCAACAAAAATCAGCTGACGCAGCTGACCCATTTACTTATTGGCCCCGATTTCAAAATCAAATTACCACACAACAAAACAGTTCCACATAAATACCCTTAGAAAATGGCTATATTGTCAGTTACGCACACAAAATCAATGAACGCATGTGTAAGTGGTCTATGACATTCCCCTCAAAACAATGGGTGGCACATTTATTCAAAAGTAATAACAAAAGTGCACCGCACAAATGCACACAAACATGACACAGTTCACAAAATGTTCAATGAAGGACGAAGGAGGATTTTTCAAATTGTTTTTACCATATCTGTCAATCACTGTCACTGTCACTATTGATGAGTCAGATTTTTTTGTACTTCCTTTTTGGACTATTCGCAACACTAACTTTGTTACTTTGAGACAAGCTAAAATACACATTTACCGGTGCTGTGTGTATTGGATATATAAAAAGTATGTTCGTCGGCGGAGTAATTTCGTTCTAAATTTCTTGTGTGATTCGATTAATCTACAGTGGCATATTCCCTTATATCTATCGTCATGATAGATATAGAAAAATATCAGTTAAAAATTTCTCGCTATTTTTTAAAAAAGCATATAATAAAAATGAATATTTTACTTCCAAAGCATCGCATTCACACATATGACTCTCTGGTAAGTGGTAATTCCAGTGAGGTCATTATTTATGCTTTGGAAACAAAGATTAAAAAACTTACTTTTTAATGGAACTTTTTTATATATAATCAGTACATTTGGTCAATATGTTTGACAACAGGTTAACCCTTTACCTAATTACTCGGTCATGTGATTTACAAATTGAACAGGTGATAAAAAATTGATTTTATGAAACCATATCATGTGAAACCCTGCCCATTGGGACGAGCTTGTCAAGTTCCTTCCAATGAGGGGTCACATATAAATCTTGTTTTGTTTTGCAAAATTTGAAAAAAAATAAATAAACAAATTCTGATTCATTTATTTATTTATTTATTGGGGTTTAACAACACTTTTGATGGTAAAGGTCAACTTGTGTCAGACAGTTTTACAGGTAGAGGTAGCCGGAGTACTGGAGAAAACCAGTCAACAGTAGCAAGCAATGGTCAGACTCCCTAACACACTAACTCCGCACTTACAGGGTTAGCATTGGTTGAATGCAAATGAACCATTGACATGCACTAGGCCTTAGTACACAGCATCACCATGCTCCAAAGTGGTTAATTAGGATGAAGAGGCTTTCCCAAGGACACAATGCGGTTACCACTGATCAGGATCACACAGTAAACCTTTCAGTTTGTAGGTCATTGCTTTAACCCTTTACCTAACATGAAAAGCAGACGACACTTGCAAAAAAAATTCTTGAATAACTATTTTTTTTTCATTTTTTGTCTCAAAAACATAGGTTATGACCCCTCATTGGAACGAGCTCAATGAGCTCGTTCCAATGAGGGGTCATAACCTATGTTTTTGAGACAAAAAATGAAAAAATAATTAAAATTAATAGGCGATTTTTTAGAATAGCGCTGGCCGGTTTTGGCCGTTACGTTGGGTAAAGGGTTAACCCTTTACCCAACTTAACAGCCAAACCCTGCCAGTGCTATTCACAAAATTCACCATTCAATTTTCATTATTTTTTTTCATTTTTTGTCTTAAAACCATAGCTTATGACCCCTCATTGGAACAAGCTCATTGAGCTTGTTCTAATGAGGGGTCATAAGCTATGATTTTGATGCAAAAAGTTAAATGAAAGTGTCAATGACACTGTAGCTCAACTTGTTAAGACATGTACATGTATAGTATGTGACACAGCAATGACAAACATCTAGGTAATGACCTGATAACAAATGTACATATAAAGTATTTTAACGGTCTGTACATAAATACTGGCCATAGCCTGTAACAAATGTATAGGTAAATTATTGTAAAGGTGGGTTACAGTCACATGCTAAATAGAAAAAAAATCTTTGAGTCCCAGAGTGGGTCTGACTGAACCCCAAAATATTTGTTCTCATAGCACAGTGATAACAAAGGCACCCCAAAACACACTTATGCCTGTCCCAAGGTGAAAACAAAGGTACCCAAGAAGTTTTGTGAAGATCAGTTCATAAATACGAGCTGTACAGAAGTTGTGTACAAAAAACTGATTAGACCTAATTTCGGTACGAAATGGCCACTGGCAGCCATCTTGAATTTTGGACCGCTCTCAGAAACACTCGTTCTCATCCCAAGGTGATAACAGTGGTACTCAAGAAGTTTCGTGAAGATCGGTTGAATAATACAGCCTCTAGCCCGAGCCGTATTGACATGTGCACTTTCTGTGTTTAAGTAGCACTGAAAAAATCAAAGTTCATCTAATTTGCATAATTTCTGCACAAGAAAAAAACCTGTATTATATGTGATGTATCCCACGGTACTAAACATTCACACATAAAATTATTCAAGTCAGCACTTTCATATGGAAGTTCTGTGCAAAAATCTGATTGCACTTAAATTTGTACAAAATGGCTGCCATCGGCCATCTTGAATTTTGGATCGCACCCAAAACACTCGTTCTCGTCCCACAGTGATACCAAAGGTACCCAAGAAGTTTCGTAAAGATCGGTTTATAAATACAGCCTCTAGCCCGAGCCGTATTGGCATTTGCATTTACAGTGCTGAAAGTAACACAAAATACATCAAAATTAGTCTAATTTGCATAATTTACGCACGAGAAAAAAAACGTATTATATGTGATGTATCCCATGGTACTAAACATTCATACAAAAAATTATTCAAATCAGCGTTTTCATATGGAAGTTCTGTACAAAAAACAGATTTCTGCATCATCGGTACAAAATGGGGGCTGGCGGCCAACTTGAATTTTGGATCGGACCCAAAAACACTCGTTCTCGTCCCACAGTCATAACAAAGGTACCCAAGAGGTTTCGTAAAGATCGGTTCATAAATGCGGCCTCTAGCCCGAGCCGTATTGAATTGTTGGCGGACAGACGGACAGACAGCCAGACGGACGGACGGACAGATGGACAGATGGCCAGGCGGACAGATGGACGACGGACAACTGGCCATGGCATAAGCTCAAATTTGGCTTAGCCAAAGTTGAGCTAAAAATCACCATTCAATTTTCATTATTTTTTTTAATTTTTTGTCTTAAAACCATAGCTTATGACCCCTCATTGGAACAAGCTCATTGAGCTTGTTCTAATGAGGGGTCATAAGCTATGGTTTTGATGCAAAAAGTTAAATGAAAGTGTCAATGACACTGTAGCTCAACTTGTTAAGACATGTACATATATAGTATGTGACACAGCAATGACAAACATCCAGGTAATGACCTGATAACAGAGGTACATATAAAGTATTGTAACGGTCTATACATAAATACTGACCGTAGCCTGTAACAAATGTATAGGTAAAGTATTGTAAAGGTTGGTGACAGTCAGATGCTAAACTAGAAAAGAAATCTTCGAGTCCCAGAGTGGGTCTGACTGAACCCCAAAATATTTGTTCTCATAGCACAGTGACAACAAAGGCACCCCAAAACACACTCGTTCCTGTCCCAAGGTGAAAACAAAGGTACCCAAGAAGTTTTGTGAAGATCAGATCATAAACACGAGCTGTATAGAAGTTGTGACAAAAAACTGACTGGACCTAATTTCGGTACAAAATGGCCACTGGCAGCCATCTTGAATTTTGGACCACACCCAGAAACACTCGTTCTCGTCCTAAGGTGATAACAAAGGTACCCAAGAAGATCGGTTGATAAATACAGCCTCTAGCCTGAGCCATATTGACATGTGCACTTAATATAAGTAGCACTGAATAAATCAAAGTTCATCTAATTTGCATAATTTCTGCACGAGAAAAAAACCTGTATTATATGTGATGTATCCCATGGTATTAAACATTCACACACAAAATTATTCAAATCAGCGCTTTCATATGGAAGTTCTGTGCAAAAATCTGATTGCACCTAATTTTGTACAAAATGGCTGCCATTGGCCATCTTGAATTTTGGACCGGACCCCAAAACACTCGTTCTCGTCCCAAGGTGATAACAAAGGTACCCAAGACGTTTCATGAAGATCGGTTCATAAATACAGACTCTAGCCCGACCATATTGACATGTGTACTTACTGTGTGTAAGTAGCACTGAAAAAATCAACGTTCATCTAATTTGCATAATTTCTGCATGAGAAAAAACCCCGTATTATATGTGATGTATCCCATGGTACTAAACATTCACACAAAAAATTATTCAAATCAGCGCTTTCATATGGAAGTTTTGTGCAAAAATCTGATTGCACCTAATTTTGTACAAAATGGCTGCCATCGGCCATCTTGCATTTCGGAGCGGACGCCAAAACACTCGTTCTCGTCCCACGGTGATAACAAAGGTACCCAAGAAGTTTCATACAGATCGGTTCATAAATACTGCCTCTAGCCTGAGCCATATTGACATGTGCACTTACAGTGCTGAAAGTATATAGTGTATAAGTAGCACTGAATAAATCAAAGTTCATCTAATTTGCATAATTTCTGCACGAGAAAAAAACCTGTATTATATGTGATGTATCCCATGGTATTAAACATTCACACACAAAATTATTCAAATCAGCACTTTCATATGGAAGTTCTGTGCAAAAATCTGATTGCACCTAATTTTGTACAAAATGGCTGCCATCGGCCATTTTGAATTTCGGACTGGACCCCAAAATACTTGTTCTCGTCTCACATTGATACCAAAGGTACCCAAGAAGTTTCGTAAAGATCGGTTCATAAATTCGGCATTTAGCCCGAGCCGTATTGGCATTTGCACTTACAGTGCTGAAAGTAACACTAAATACATCAAAGTTAGTCTAATTTGCATAATTTACGCACGAGAAAAAACCCGTATTATATGTAATGTTTCCCATGGTACTAAACATTCATACAAAAAATTATTCAAATCAGTGCTTTCATATGGAAATTCTGCGCAAAAATCTGATTGCACCTAATTTTGTACAAAATGGCTGCCAGCGGCCAATTTGAATTTCGGATCGGACCCCAAAACACTCGTTCTCGTCCCACGGTCATAAAAAAGGTACCCAAGAAGTTTCGTAAAGATCGGTTCATAAATACGGCCTCTAGCCCGAGCCGCATTGAATTGTTGACGGACAACTGGCCATGGCATAAGCTCAAATTTGGCTTCGCCAAAGTTGAGGTAAAAATTAGTTATTCAAGAATTTTATTTGCAGTGTCTTCTGCTTTTCGTGCTAGGTAAAGGGTAAACCACTGAGCTATTGTTTTTTTGGATATTGAGTGCATTATTGGGTAAAGGGTTCATTATTTATTTATTTATTTATTTATTTATTTATTTGTGTTTAAGGTCACATATTTTTGCACAATGGCTAATCATGACCACGACATCAAGTCAAGACCAGGGGTGATCGTTAATAAGCCATGTTGCCCATTTTAGAGAGGGTTTGCACCTCCCAAGCATTGGTGACTGGGTCCTATTTTACCAGTAAAACAGAGTAAAGGGTTATTTATTTATTTATTTATTCATTTATTTATTGTGTTTAAGGTCACAAAAATCTGCACAATGGCTAATCGTGACCGCAAAATGAATATAAAATCAAGTCAAGCCAATTGTTTATACCCATTGTGCTCATTTTAGACGATAGAAAATCACCCTTCAAGTTAAATGATGAAATACAAGCTAAAACAATGATGACTCAATGATTTTTGCATGCCAGATGTGCGCAGGCATGGTGAGGCAAGCCCCTTTTGACCCTCATTATCTGTAAATTTTCCTGTCAAATCTGTTCATGGAAAGGGAGGAGAAGGGGGTGTTCAGGATCTATGATCCATTTTGAAATTCCTGATCGCATAATTTCGGAACCCTAAATGTTTTCGTAGCTGAGCACTGATGTCATCTGGGTGGTAGTTAGAGTATTCTTTGATGTATTTATGTATTCTTCTATGGCACCAAAGAAGTCAATTTTCAGCTCGCCGTATCGGTTTATGCAGAAGTTGTCCATTCGATCAATGAACTCGCCCAGTGTATTCAGGTAGTGTTGGGTTTGTCCTTACTATCAAAATCAGAAGCAGCAGACAGCATGGAGCCAGTGCCCGATTGGACCAGACTGATAGGAGAGCTGGGTTCAGACAGGTCCACCACCATCACCTCAACCCCCCCCCCCCCCCTCACACTTTCCAACTTCCTTGTGGAAGTACGGCTAGGTGGGGGTGGGTTGGTGGTGGAGATGATTTGATGTCTGTCACCCTTTCCTTCTCCTGTCTCTCCTTTTCAGTCCTTCTCCTTTTGAGCCATGTCTCCACATGCCTGGCATCCAAGCATCTAGTCAGTGATTAGAGCTGGGCAATATACCGGTTTTTCTAAAATGGCGATATTAAAATCAATACCAGTTTCAATATCGAGGCCTTTTTAAAATATCGAAATATCGGTATGTTTTCGGTATGATGGTTGGGGGTCACGATTCCATTGATAGTGATATACCAGAAATATACTGCTGGCTTTTTATTTTAAAAAAACCCAACTTTTAAAAGTCTGTTATAACACCTGTTGAGATGATACATGCACATATCTCCGTAAATAAACAACTCTGCATGTCGGGATCGGGTACTTTCGTCCTGGGAACTTTTGTCCTCAGTTGGTGGGAAGTTTCGTACCCGGGACTGTTTTAATGATTCGCTTGGGTATGGTGTGAGTTGTATTATGAGATACAAACTAGTTAATATTAGTGTCGGGAGGTAAACCAAAAATACAACTCAGTGTGGGTATTAAAACACCAACCGGCCTGAACACAAAACACCAGCGTCTCGGTACATATGCAGGTATTATTCAATTATTTTTTTACTTGCATGCCCCATTGAACTGTTACCCATGCAAGTCGTGGCCATGCAATACCTCAGTCCAGTTACGTCAGGTTGCACAAAAACGGCTTCATCTTGAAGCAACCTGTTATACATCTATTGATAACATGATTCTTTTCAGGTTTGGCCATAAAATTTCTACTATAGTTTCGCATTGCGCACTTGAAAACTTCCCCACTGGTAACCCCTTGGGGCCTCAAGTTCAACCATGTGCGTTGAGTTTTGTCACAATTGATTCTGTTACATGACAATTTATCAGGGGTTCATTTGGCTGGGTGTTGTTTAAATGAAGAGTCGTATGCTCACGTTAGGCATTCGACATCAATTTCCAAACTCATCTTTAAGTTTAATAAAAATTATATGTGCTTTGGTGGGTTCATGCCATACTTTCTTACGCAATAATTTCTGTGGCACGTGAACACACCTTATTTGTATAATCCAGATTCACGTGACGATGACAATTAAACTATCACCAATAGGAAGTCAGAAATAAATGCTTCGTTTGCATATTGATAGCATGTGACGAAACAGTGCATTTCAATTGGTTGACACACCCAGCGTAACCTACAAATCCATTCTCATAGTGAATAAAATTAGCCTAATATGGAATTTTGTCATTCATCTTGTATCTGATTGAAAGCATGCGGTTGAGATGGTGCCCTGGCAGTTTCATTAGTTCAGAAAAGTTATTACTAGCCCACAAACTGTCTGGTTGTCGGAATCCACATTGCCCCACCTCTGTCAGCACCATCATTTTTTGGCATCGCTCCTGTTATGTAAATGTTAATTAAGCCATCTAGGCCAAAAAGAGCCGAGTGACATTTCACACTCGTAAGATGAGTGAAATCATCCGATGAAAATGGTGGAGTTCTATGACGGGAGAAAGGGGTTAAGGGGGTTGGGGGGTGGGGGGTGGGGGGGAATCGTTCTGCATTTATTGAAAAAATACTCTAAGATCTAGCCGAAGAGTATTTGTCATTGTAATAATACTTTACGTGATCAAAACAAATGGACCTGTACAAATGCAAATTATCCCTACGTGTTTGAAATGCATTCCAGATAATATCGCGATAATATCGAATATCGCGGTATTTTTTTAAAATATCATCATAGTTTTTTTCACAATATCGCTCAGCCCTATCGGTGGTGTCTTTTTCTTCATCTTTTTGGTGGTGCATTTGGTGGTCTTGTTCCCCATCCTCTGGTGTGGACCAGTGCAGGGAGTCCACTACCTGAGGTGGGCTTCTGTTGATACTTGATGCGAAGCTGAATGTAGTTCCCATCAATATGAACATTCCAGTTGATAGGTGAACTAGCGTTCAGCACCATCAAGATCTTTTTTATCTGCATGGGAAGGAAATCCATCACTAATTAGTTCAGTGCTAATAAGGAGTTTTCACAAACACGTCCAATCGCTTGGAGAACCAAGAGATCAATGTACAAACTAAAACATCTAGAGTATTGATCTTTTATATGAAAATTGCCATAAATGTCCCGTGTACATAAGAGGGATGCCAAAACGAATTTTTAATTGCATTTTAATAACTTTTACAAGTTCAGGAAAGTTAAAAAATTTATAGTAATTTATATATTTTTTATACTTACCATTGACCCAGACTTAGCTGGTGCTAACTCTAACAAAACCAGGGCCAAACACAAATTTTGCCCCCCAATCCCCAAAATTTGCATCCAAAACAAAAAGAAATGATGTCCTATAGGACCTCCATACTACGCCCCCACTGCGCATGCGCAGTGTCACGGACGTCCCGAAATTGGCGCCAATTATCATTCTTACTGGCAGTGCCTGGTCAGCGCTATGTACTCAGCGGGGAGGCAAGAGTTCCCAACTCCTGGGAGGGCCATCCCCGTCTGGGTCATTGGTAAGTATAAAAAATATATAAATTACTATAAATTTTTTAACATTTTTATACTGTACCAATGACCCAGACTTAGCTGAATAGTAAACAGGCTGGAGGGCCTAGGACATAGAGGAAAATCCAATAAGCTCAACTATATAATAAAGAGGTAACCCCTTAAGGAGAAAAGGAGTATTAGGCTTTACATGTATCTTTCTTATTTAATATTAAATTAGAAAGATACAATACCCTTAATAATTGAGCACAATAATATTCATGTTCTCTATTAACATCCAGTATAACCCTTATACTAATTATTTTTAAAGTAAGCCAATAAATAAAGTAGTCCAGAGAATTGAGACTCTTTATAGTCATTTAAAGGTGTCCGAGTATTGTATATTAAAGCCCGTTTGACACTTGACATATACAAATGCTTCACACCGAGCTACACTTTAAAAATAAGACATGAATGAATTTTAACATTAATATTACACTTTAAAACCATCCCGGAAGCGACTCAGAAATACTGACTTGGAGGAGGCATTCCCTTGCTTTTCACTATAAAGCAGGTGACCTAAGGGAACACCCGCCCCCCCCCCCCCCCTTCCCCTTGGTCAAATAGCCCAGAGCGAAGAGGGCAGCCGGACGGAGTCACTGCCGGAACAGAAAGCCTGCATAACAATAGTTGCAACTGTTTAGTGGACGACATTCTGAGCAACAGATAACGGACCTAAACAATGCAGGTCTCCAGAAATGGACTCAATATTTCTGAGATAAAAATTCGTGAATGTGGATGGCTGAGACCAAAAGCAGCCTTCATTAAATCTGTAATAGCAACACTATTAGCATAAGCCCAAGAAGTAGCAAGAGCTCTTACTTCATGAGCGGAAATCTTAAGCACAGACTGCTGAGAAGAAGATAAACTCTCATAAGCAGTACGGATAGTTAATTGAATGCATCTAGCAATAGAATGGACCGAAATGTCCTTTCTATTAGGCATCAAAGACAGAAAGAAACGTTTCCGTCCCTTTCTGATAAACTGAGATCTCTGTTTATAGATACGTAACGCTCTAACAGGACAGAGTAAAGGCCTACGCCCGTCTGAAGACGGAAGAGCCTTAATAACAATAGGTTCTGGATATTTATTAGGAGCCTGATTCTTAGCTAAAAATCCCACATTAGTAGTGAAGGTGATAGTGTTCCCGACACTACGATAGTGAGAATCATCCACCGACAGTGCATGAAGCTCACTGACTCTTCTAGCAGAAGAGAAAGCTAAGAGAAAAGCTGTCTTATAAGATAAGAATTTGAAATCTACTGTCCCAAGAGGTTCAAATGGCTTTTCCTTCAATTTAAGAAGAACCCAAGCTAAATTCTATTTAGGAATTAATCTAAGAGTTCTGGGTCTATTTATCGAGAAGTTTCTAACCAACTTAGATAAAGAGACATTAGATCCAATTTGTAAACTATCATGATGTGCATAGGTATCAGATAACATAGACCTATAACCCTTAATAGTAACAGGCTGCAGTTTGATTTCGTCAAACAAGTATACTAGAAAGTTTGCAATGTCTGGTATAGAGGGATCGAATATATCTACAGAATGATCCCTACACCAACGACGAAAAACCTTCCACTTAGCCGCATAGTTTAGCGAAGAGGAGGTCCTCCTACAGTTAGAAATAGCGTCCACTGCTCGTCCTGTAAAGTGCTTGCCATGCAAGAAGGAATGCACAACGGAAAAACGTGAAGGTTGAGACCTTGCGGGTTGTGATTGAGTTGGCGCGATTTCCCCTGCGAAAGAAGATCCTCCCGTGGAGGAAGCTTTCGCGGTAGGTCCCACAACAGACACCTGAGTAGATTTATCCATGGTCTCTGTGGCGACAGAGATGCTACCAACAGAATCTTGCATTGAGATTGTTTTATCTTTAGCAATACTTGTTGAATTAATGGCGCTGGAGGATACGCATATCCTATCATTCCGTCCCAAGGGATCGACAGAGCGTCTACTGCAAATGCTCTTGGATCCAGACACGGAGACACATATGTCTGCAACTGATTGTTGAGATGTGTCGCAAATAAGTCTATCATTGGCTGTTCCCATTGGTAGCAAATCTGATTGAATACTTGTTTGTTGAGAGTCCACTCCGACGGCAACAAGCGACCCTTTCGTGAAAGGGAGTCTGCTAGCACATTCAGACGACCCGGTATGTGACGGACCGAAAGAAGAACGTGATGTTCTAGCGCAAACAGAAGGATTCTTTCCGTTAGATTGAACAACGGAACTGAATGAGTGCCTCCCTGATTCCGTATATACGCCACTACTGTCGTATTGTCGGATAGGATTTGGACATGAGCATTGTGAATAATGTCTATCCAATGACGTAACGCAAGCCAAATTGACATCATTTCCTTGATGTTTATGTGCTTGCACAGGAATTGCGGATCCCAAAGACCCTGGCATCTCGAATCCGTTGGGATTAATGATGCACCCCAACCTGTTTGACTGGCATCCGTCATAATGGTAAAACTCGGATCCGGCAACTGCAGCGGAACTCCCTGAGTTAACCACTGAATGTTTGCCCAAGTCTGAATCTCTTGTTTCACTTGATCTGACAAGAGAACGTCTACGTCGAGCGAATGAATTTTCACACTCCAATTCTGAGTCAAAAAAATTTGGAGAGGACGTGTGCGTAACCGCCCCATCGGAATGAGATCTGCAGCGGCTCCGCACAGACCTATCAGTCTCATAAATTCTCTCGCTGTGACTTTGTCTGCGTGCAGACAATAGTGAGCGTAACAACTGACTAATTTCGCTCTGGTTAACGGCAGACGAACGAGATTGTTGTGCGTCTCGAAGCTCATTCCCAGATGAGTGAATGACTTGGACGGCACCAGATCCGACTTCTCCGCGTTTACTATAAAACCGAGACGTCGGAGCAATAGAAGTAGATTCTGAACATCGTTCTGAAGCGTTAACTCGTTGCCGTACCTCTGAAGAATGTCGTCCAGGTAGGCCGACGTTACCGCAGACGAATGAGCTCGGAAATAGATCATTACCGAGTTCATTACCCGAGTGAAAGCCCAGGGTGCTAGATTCAATCCGAAGCACATCGCCCGGAATTGATACACCACTCCTAGGACTGCGAAGCGTAGATACTTTCGGAATGTCGGATGTACCATGACGTGAAAGTACGCATCTTTGAGATATATGCTTGTTGCATAATCGTTCACCCGAATACTCGCTCTGACCGACCGAATCGTCTCCATATAAAATTTCGGAGCGACGATCAGCTTGTTTATCCAGCTCAAATCTATGACTGGACGGAACGAGCCGTCTGGTTTCGGAACCAGAAACAGATGGCTGTAGAATCCCCGAGTCTCCTGGGTTTCTACGACCTCTACCGCGTTCTTCATTAAAAGAGACTGCACCTCTGATAACAGAGCGTCTCTTTTCTGCGGATTTCACGGAAGTTGAGTCCACTTTGGACTTCGAGTTAATGGAGGCTTTCATTTGAAGGATATCTTTAGACCTTCCGAAGTCACTCCTCTCACCCAAGGGTCGTCCGTAATCGACGCCCATTCTTGTGAAAAGCTCGACAACCTTCCGCCAACCGGTACGCGATAGAGGCTTAAGCCATCACCTCCTGGACCTGCAAAGCCTGCGGTAGGATAAACCACGTCCTCCACGACCCGCACCTCGCCCCGTCGACCTCGGGGCGTCCGACCGGTTGTCCCGGCCCGAAGGACATCCCGAACGAGACTCGCTACCCTGACGGTCTCTCGAATAAGACCAAGAGGACGCACCGGAACCTCTCTTGGGCGCATTAGACCCAGAAGTGCCTGTCTTATTCTTGTCTGCTGTATCCGACTTCTTAGAAGCAGATTTGAACAACAGAGAATCCGAAGCTTTCTTTGTAATTTTATCATAAATAGCAGAAAGCTTGCCGGCAAAGAGAAGTTCTCCGGAGACCGAAGCGACTCTAAGAGAGTTCTTCACCTTAGTATCCACGAGTGTGGATGTAGCTAGGGCTGCGTCACGTCTAACCAACTCCAGATTTGCCACTGAAAGGGCGGAGTTACACGTGGAATAAGCTACTGCCCTTGAAAGAAGTCTTAAAGAGGATTGTATATCCTGAAACTCTTTCCCTTGAAGGCGCAGTGATAACGCCTTAGTAAGGTGATCTGCGTAAGATAAGGCATCTAAATTGGCTCTGTTAGATGCAAATAGCTGTTTCCAACACCGCGGTTGGAATAGAAGCCGACGACGGTAATGATAGCTCTAAGTCTTCCGCCTCGTCGTCCAAACACAGAGGAACTCTCGGGATACCCTGTCCTGCCGTGTCGAATTTATTCCTTGCATTAATGAAAGGCAGGTTGAGAGTATTAGCGGACAAGAAACCTGCTTTCCCCGTCTTGGAAGCAAGTTTAAATATAGCGTCGTTCAATAATTCAAATGTTCTTGCAACATTATTGGACTGCGACGGAAACTCGGGAGCGATGTCCCTGAACCGCTCAAAAAATTCAGAGTCCAATGACGCTATAATCCTCTTGTCCGGAACCGCAGCAGTCTGGCCCGACAGAACAACTTGAGGGAGAAAGTGCTGAATGAAGTCCACGGCAGCTTTATGTTGTTCCGAAAGGGATAGCTCCAAATCATCTGTATCCCTTTCACCATCCGGTCGGACCTCATGATGCTCCCGGTCGTCCGCCCCCGATGCTTCGGAGGAGCGAACCGACCCAGCGCCGTCGGATAATTCTCGATCCGACACCGTTTCTGTCAGCTGCTGGGATGCTGCGATAAGCTGTGCTATCTGCACAAGAATGTCTGGCGTCGAGACCTGCGGAGGCGCAGTCTTTCGCTGCTTCGCAGAGGGCAGCTCCGCATCAGATGGCTCCCGCATACTTTTCCTATGCGAACGTCCGGAGTCCATCGGTCTCGAATCCCTGGCTGCCGGATGGTGTGACCTGGTCGCCGAAGAATCCTTGATCGGCGAAGCTGGTAAGATATCGGCGGTCACGCAGCCAAGGTGCGGTCGTGTGCGCTGACGAGAAGAGGAAGCCTTAGCAGTCTCCGCGGACTGCCTATACAACGGAGCGTCCCGAGCGACAGACGTATGCTCCGCTTGCGACACATTTTGTACCACAACATCTGGTCCCCGATGTTGTTGTATGAGAGAGGGGCCTCTCTCGCTCGCGGCCCGGCTGGACCTGGACGAGCTAGGAACCGGAGTCAAAGGCTTCCTCTGTTCTCGCTTACTATCCGCCGTCACTGGGTGTGCACATTGTGTGTTTATAGTGCTCGCATCACCCAAAATTTCCTCCTGGACCGCATTGGACGAACCCGGCTGCCAAACCATTCGGTGAATGGACGCTACACCGGGCGAGCTAGCGGACGACATTTGTCTAATCTCCATGAGCACTTTTGCCGCTAGCTCTGAATTCATTTGTGACGACGGACGCACACTTGTAGAAGATAACATGGAAACATCACCCTGTTCTTGTTCCTCTGAAATAGAAACTGAGAGAGTAGAGTGACCTTGCGAAGAAAGAGCCGGCATAGCCCTTTCTCCAGAAACAACATACCGTGACACACGTTTCCAATGTTTGTCATCCCAATATTGACATATAGGACAGGGATTAGTGCGAGAACACTGACTACAATTAATACAATGATCATGAAAGTCAGAGGAAGATTTCTTCCCATTACAATTTGAACAATATCCTTTCATTGTGAAAAGTCAACAACAAGTCCTAGTTACTCGCACAAACCCCTGACACAAAGATACATAATAACATGATCCATTAACTGGTAGAGTGCTGGAAGCCCATATTTGGGCTTTATTATTAAGTGCCGGTACCACAATTTAAAGCCTTTATATTCTGTGGATGTGCTTCATATTATCCTTGAAGTGATATGATTTTATCTGTTAGGATTTGCTTTGTTACAATTTATGGGAGAGAGTCTATTGGCACTCTCCCATAAATTGTAACAAGGCAAAGATCCACAGAGAAATTTTAAGGACCAAAAATAATTTAGCACTCTACCAGTTAATAAATGAAAAAACAATTGCAAATCAAAATAATTTTGAAAAAATATTTTTTCAGCGAAGCCCAAGTTGCTGAAAAGTAACATTGAGCCCCGATGGATCCGATGGCAAAGTGTGGTCAAAAATTTTAAATTTATATTAAATAATTAATGAGACACTTACGGATAATATAAATGTATCTTATAGTGAGATAAACTACACCAAAGGCAAACAGCCCCCCTCAAAAAAGGCTGTTGCCAATGTAAACAAACAGTGTAAAACACCAGAAAACATGACTCCAGGCACTGAAAAAACTGGCCCGAAATCAGTCATCAAAATTACACTCTATCTGATGCAAGACAGAGACTCCCAGGGGAGAATCTGCAGAACATCAGATGGAAGATGCAGAACACAACGTTTATACACCCATGGGTGAAAACGTTACTCTGGGGAAAATAACAGAAAACATTCTGTATCCAAGCAACTCTCCCAGGAAAATTTTAGAAATGAACTTTCTCAAAAATATGCCAAAAGCATGGGAGAATTGCAAGGGGGGACTTTAGAAGGCTAGGGGAGAGGAAACACTGAATAAGCAGTGCAACATTTAGCAAGAATGACAACAAGAGGCCCATGCCTCGAAAATAGGCAACTTAACATAATTTCATCAAAAAATTTTAAGTACAGCCCTGATTATTTTTTGTCACTTCTTTTTCCTCTCCTCCTTCTATATCCTCCTTAGAATCACCATTTCTCCAAAAATTACGTGTCTGGCATCCTTTAAACTGAGATTTACAAGCACAAAGATCAGTGAGATGTTGACTGATGAAGGGCCAAACAGAGAATGATAATTGGCGCCAATTTCGGGACGTCCGTGACACTGCGCATGCGCAGTGGGGGCGTAGTATGGAGGTCCTATAGGACATCATTTCTTTTTGTTTTGGATGCAAATTTTGGGGATTGGGGGGCAAAATTTGTGTTTGGCCCTGGTTTTGTTAGAGTTAGCACCAGCTAAGTCTGGGTCATTGGTACAGTATAAAAATATATGTTTCTATTTCTTTCTCACTTCTTTTAGAATGCAACAAGCAGTTGATTGAGATATTTATGTAATACATGTGTAGGCACATAACTGAACTACAAACACCAATAAGGCCCCAAAAAGTAGATTTTCTATTTCTCAGGCCATTTTTTGTAAAATTGCATGTGGGTGGGCTTTTATTTTATTTTTTATTTTTGTAATTATTTCTCTGCCATTAAAATTTCATATTCTTGGTTTATTTTATTATTTTAGTCCTCAATCTAAAGAATAGCATGGGTGGTGCGGTATTTTGTCCCTTGAGTGCAAAAAGGCTTCGCAATGCTAAAGCATTGCAAAGCCTTCTTGCACTGAAGAGACAAATTTATCAATTTTATTAACTTGGGTAAAACATCAGACCTGAACCAGCATAAACTATTTACTTTTTATGTTTTTAAGTTTGCATTGGTAATTAAAATGCGGCAGCCAAAATGACAATGCGGGAGGGCCTAAGAAACAGCTAAACTTTTTTAGGCCTAATCTCATGTAATTGCACTTTGAAAATAGCTGCAATATGACAACTTCAAACTCAACTGATATGATGCTAGTCTCAACCAATATTAACCAATCTAGAGTTGCCCCCATTTACCGTTCATCTGGATGTAATAAAAACAAGCTATTAATTGAAAATAGAAAATGTTTTCATTTTTGGAATTCATTAAAAAAAACTTTCCATAATCCATTCCAATGAAGGTTCATCAGCTGAATCTGAATGCTTTTTAGAATAGTACCTTCTGGTTTTGACCAACACGTTGGGTTAATAGTTTATATGGATGAGTTTACACTAAGGCGGTACAGTGCACAGGGTTAGTTACCCTGTAATAATGAAATTTCTTTATAGCCAGGAAGTGTGACTAACCCTGTGCAGTGCACAGGGTTAGTCACACTTTCTAGTTATAAAAAACTTGGTAACTGCCATATCATACTCTACATGAAAATATACACTGACTAAGGCTGTAAAAATGCACAGGGTTAGGTGATTACATGTAACATAGGGTGCAGGAGTCAAAGAACTAATGGAAATACTTATACTGGATTGTTGAAATGTTTTTAAAGTGAATTCCAAAAATGAAAACATATTCTATTTTCAATTAATAGCCTGTTTAAAGAGGACTGATTACAGTACAATCATTGTGGATGGGTCAAAGTCTATGGGTGGGCATTTTTCCACGCATATAATTCAGAGAAGATCCACTATGAGACCTAGCAAAATATCCACCAATGAAGCACCGGGGTAATCCTGGTGCTTCATTGGTGGAAATTTTGCTAGGTATCATATCAGATCATCTCTGAATTATAAGCGTGGAAAAAATGACAACCCGTGGATGGGTCACGATGGCCCAACTGTATTGAAAGCATTTGCGGCAAGCACAGGGGGCATCAACTGCCTTACGGGGGTTGAGCATTGAAGAGAGGGGTCTTCCTACAGGGACATTTTAAAACAGTGCTATCAAATAAGCTGATAAGGCACAACTTTTTGAGGAGCTACTTTCAGTTCCAGATGAACAACTTTTCGGTTATCTGTTTTTTCATTTAGATAAGCCCCAGAGAAACGATAAAATCATTCCTCTTCAATTTTATGGCCTGTTGATGCATTTATAGACACAGCCACTTTGTTTACAGCAAAATAGTTCACCATGATTCATCAAAAGCAATTAATTAGGCCACACAAAGTAGATCTGTTTCTCAGGCCATTATTCATAAAATTTCATGTGGGCATGCATTTTTTTATATTTATTTTATATTTCTGTAATTATTTCTTTGCCATCAAAAGTTCATCTTCTTGGTTTATATTTTTGGCCTCATAATCTATGGAATAGCACGGGTGGTGGTGTAATTCATCCCTTGAGAGCAAGAAGGCTTTGCAATGCTAATGCATTGCAAAGCCTTCTTGCACTCAAGGGACAGATTTATCAGTTTTTTTTAACTTGGGTAAAATATCAGACATAAATCATTTAATTTTTATTTTTTTAAGTTTATATTGGTTATAAAAAGCGATCACGCGGCAGCCAAAAGGTCCATACAGGATGGCCAGAGAAACAGATTTATTTTTTTTTAGGCCTTAGTAAAATGGTGGTACCAATTGCAAGGCAAAATATTTTTTTATGGTGAGGAATTAATGATGCCAATAAGTAAGGATTGGGTGGATGAAGAGAATAAAGAAGAGAGTTGTACAGAAAATTTACCGCAAACTAAAATTCAGAGTTGTGAGCTGAGAATTGTCAAAGTAGGAGATGAGGTAGTTTAACTATCTGAATATTGCAGCGTCCTCACCAGGGAAGACGCGACATTCAAATAGCTAAACTAGTAGTAGGACAAAAGGAAACTTTGTGAAAAGAATGAGAAACAACAACACCATTAGAAAACTGTAACAGTTCTGAGAATAGTGATTAACTGATGTTCGGCAATCGCATCTGACATCAGCCGATTTTAGGTCTTCGGTTGACTATCGGTAGATGTGTTTGAACATCAGTCCATGCCGATGGTTACATGGAACACCACTGGATCAAAATTGTTTGTATTTACATTGGATTAACCCTTTACCCAACATAACGGCTAAATCCGGCTAGCACTATTCACAAAAATTGGGCATTAATTTTCATCATTTTTTCATTTTTTTTGTCTCAAAAAATAGGCTATGACCCCTCTTTGGAACGATCTCATCGATCTCGTTTCAATGAGGGGCCATAACCTTTGTTTTTGAGACAAAAAATTTAAAAAATTAGTTATTCAAGAATTTTGTTTGCAAGTGTTATCTGCTTTTCATGTTAGGTAAAGGGTTAACAATCTCATACAAGCAGTAATAAACTTAATAAGTTGCCACAATGATTGTCAGGAATCAAAATTAGCTTAATCTCATTGATTGGTCTGATCTTCCCCTTGATAGCTGCTTATGACACACATGCCACATGTTGTGTGATGACTCAGCAAAATGTGACATCAGCAGAAACAAGTTAACAGCACAGCATCTTTGATCGTTGATCAAGGATACTGCACTGTTAACTTGTTTCCACTGATGTCGTAGTTTTCTTTTAACTGGTAGAGTGCTAAATTATTTTTGGCTATCAAAGTTTGTTCACATATCTTTGCCTTGTTACAATTTATGGGAGAGTGCCTGTAGGCACTCTCCCATAAATTGTAACTAGACAAGTCCTTACAGACTAAATGATATCACCTCAAAGATAATACAAAGCACATCCACTGAGTATGAAACCTTCAAGTTGCAGTACCATCACCCCAGAATAAAGCCCAAATATGGGCTTCCAGCACTCTACCAGTTAATATACACACTGACACACTCTTGAGGTCAACAAACCAATCAACCTGACTGCACTATAAAATTAACCCTGTTCTATGCATTCTTAAACATACTACTGCTTTTGGTTTTTTGGTTGTTACTATCTGACATCGGCACTCACAATCGCAGATTGTGTGCTTAACTAATTGGCAAGCAGATGACAGCCGCAAATCCACATCAGTTAATCACTATTTGAGAATTTTCGTAAATTATTTGTTTGGGTTTCATAAATAAAGAGGTTATTACTTAGTAACAATCATATCGGCTGAGATATCAGCCCTCGGTGACTTCCCATCAGCCAGCCTTCAACCTGTGATCTTGGGCTGATATGAAGTTACCTCAGGCTGATATCTCGGTCGATATGAAACTAACCAAGTAATAACCTCTGAGTATTATAGGTACAACAAAAATATAACTTACTTTTTAATTTTGCAGAAGCATAACCCGGAGCAGCACAGGGAACACTTAATTTACATACAAGTCCATCTTGTTTGTTGTGGTAATGATCTACTAACTGTAATGAAAACAAGTTGAGTACTAGAAACCCACATTTCAGCTCCATTCTTAAGTGAAGGTTCCACAACTTAAAGGTATCATATTCTGGGGATGTGGTTCACTTATCATTGCTATGAATTTACTTCATCTGCGTGTCTTGGCCTTGTTACAATTTATGGGAGAGTGCCTATAAAACTGCCAAAGCAAAATGTATTTTTGCAGATGCAACATCAAATTTTCCAAACTAAAATTATTGAAATGAGGCCATTTGAATTTTTTTGTATTTTTAGCTCCTGGGGTTACCAGGGGCTACAGAAAAAAAAATTTCTGACATAAATCAATCACTTATGACCCAATTAAACTACATGCCAAATTTGGGTCAAATCAGCCATTGTTTCTGGAAATATAACTTTTGGGTGGAGCCCAAAATGGGCATGCACCCACAGAGAGCCCAAATACTGACCTACAAACTTGCCTCAAACTAACTTGAATCTTCACTGCCAAATGAAGTTCCATACCAAATATCAAAGCAATTTCAAATCAGTCCATCGGTTCTGGAAATGTATAAATTTTCAGTGGACCCCAAAATGGGCATGCTACAACAGAGAGCCCAAATATTGACTTACCAACTTGCCTTGAACAAACTTTTAATCTCCACTACTAAAGGAAGTTCCATATCCCCCACCAAAGGAAGTTCCATACAAATATGAAGATTTTTCAAAATATTTTGGCTTTTTGGGTATTAACCCTACCTCAGAGAAAGTAGCAACACTTGGGGAAAAAATCTCAGAAAAGTATACTCCAAGAAGGTGCTTTGTACCAAATTAATTTAGATTTGGCCAAAAGTTCGGAAGAGGAATGCTTAGTTAATGGAGCACAGGAAAGATGATGACTCAGCACTTTCCAATTAATAGTGTTAACTCTTTACCTAACATGAAAAGCAGACGACACTTGCAAAACAATTTCTTGAATAACTAATTTTTTTCATTTTTTGTCTCAAAAACATAGGTTATGACCCCTCGTTGGAACAAGCTCATCGAGCTCATTCCAACGAGGGGTCATAACCTATGTTTTTGAGACAAAAAATGAAAGAATAATGAAAATTAATTGGCGATTTTTGAGAATAGCGCTGGCCGGTTTTGGCCGTTACGTTGGGTAAAGGGTTAAAAGGGTAGTTTGGTTCATCTGATTCCTCTGGTCCTAAGGAAGCTGCATACCAAAAAACAATATTCTGGTACATGCAGTTTTTTTTAAATTTGGGCATTTTTTTCTATTTTGAGCTCCTGGGGTTCCCACAGGGCTGCATAAAAAAAAATTTCAGGCATGAATCAAGTACTTATGACTCCATGATGCCACATGACAAATCTGGATCAAATCAGTCCACTGGTTCTGGATATTGAAATTTGGAGTCCAAAATGGGCATGCTCCCACAGAGATCCCAAAAATTGACCTACGCAGTTCCTTTGAACAAATTTGAATCTGCATCACTAAAGTAAGTTCCATACTAGAAACCTAATCATTATTGCAAGTGGTTTATAAGATTCTGATTTTAAAAGCATTAGGGTTGCCGTGATTATGCAAAAAGTCGACTAATCGTCGGTCGTGCCGACTGATCGACTTTAAATTTGAAAGTCGACTTTTTTGACTGTTTTTACCCCTGTATGTATAACGACACAACTGCCTTGCCAGAACGTGATCACGCTGTATATACATGATGGGAACTTTTCTGGATGTATAAACGACAGTGGTAGACCATATGGAGGTAAAGGAGGGTGGCCTCAGCCCCCCCTCCTCCCCCCCCCCCCCCCCCCCCCCCCCCACCAAATAAATCGTCATTTTTCTAAGTCTGATTCAGAAATGTTTGCGGTAATTACCTCCCACTTTAATGATTTTTTTTTTTTGGAAAATATGAAAGTTATTTTCAAATATTACTGCTCTCGTCATGTCAACAACATGTCTGTATTTTAAACAACATCATTTCCAATAACCATTCTTTGCTCATAAATCTTTTATTTTGAACAACACAAAATGAAACTCGCTGCGTTTGATGAAATTTCAGTATTTTGCATCACAAAACTAGAGTTAGCTCCCTTGGGTCACTCTTTCGTGTTGGAAATCCGAAAATCACAATGTTTCCCACCACTGATAAATTATCGTGAGTGTGTGTGTGGAAAGGGAGGGAGGGGGGGTGACTTTTTACATCCTTAGTGCCCTTACAGGGTCCAGAAGAATATTCCTTGCAAGTTGTAAAATCCCTCTCCCTCGGATCAGGCCTAGTTCCTTCTGACTGCTCACTGTTATGTTTCATCTGAATTTCGGATGTCAGGGTGTATTACTGTTTAAAGGTATTTGCAGACGATCAACCAACTTAACAGAATATGGTCAATGAAACGTTCCTTCCGACGTTCACCAAGCCTTATAATGTGGGAATGATGGATTGTTGACTATGTCACCATGTTTTTTTAAATGTACACGGCCACATGCCCGGTTATATCTACCTTTAGGACCATATAGCCATCTCGTTTTAGTCGACCCTTTGTTAAAAAAACGTGGTCAAAAAAGTCGACTAATCCTCAATTTTGGGCTCTGATTAATCGACTATGGAATTTCATAATCGTGGCAAGGCTAAAAAGCATTTTAGGCTTTTGGGGCATTAAATCCCACTGAACAAAGTAGAAAGGGTATATTCCAAAGATGGTCTATGCCATATATATTTGATTTAAATTAGTTGACTGAGCACAAGAAAGATGATGACTCAGCATTTTCCCATTGCCAAGTTTTAAAATGGGCATCCCCATATGGCACCCCAGAATTGAAAGCAAATTTTTGGTCCATCTGATTCCACTGGTTTGCTGTGTTCCTGTCATGATTACTGTTTTTAACATCACTTTCAACAGCCAGGGTCATATGTCAATTTTCTGGTTAGAGGAAGCTAAAGTACCCAGAAAGAACCACTGAGCAGAGGAAAGCAACTGTCAGTATGCCTCAGTATGCAGTGCCATCGTGTACCCACGTGGATAATTTGGATTTAGTATCTTGCCCAGGAACACAGAGCAGATGGCATGGGTCAGAATCAACCTTTAACTGATAGAGTGCTGCATCTTTCTTGACCACAAATTTCCTTTTACCATATATTGCTCTGTTACATTTGATTGGATAGTGCCAATAGGCACTATCCAATCTGATGTAACTGAGCAATGTGTCAATAACAAAATTTGATTCTTGCCAGGGTCAATATGAAACCACCTTCAGTTGAGTGTAGATGTTATAGCCACAGCCTGTGTTTTTAGTGAAACCCAAATATGGGCTTCCAGCACTCTACCAGTTAAAGCCGTATGCTCTTCGCATTGAACCACCAAAGTCCTTCTTGTCATATTAGGCAGTGGGTTAACCCTTTTCCTAACTGGTAGAGTGCTAAGTTATTTTTGGTCATCAGAATTTGTTCACAAGCCTTTGCCTTGTTACAATTTTTGAGAGAGTGCCTGTGGGTACTCTTCCACAAACTGTAACAAGGAAAATCCTTGCAGACTAAATAATTTCACTTCAAAGATAATATGAAGCACCTACATTGAATACGAAGCCTTTTATTTGGGATCCACTAGATTCTGATTAAAGCCCAAATATGGGCTTCCTGCACTCTACCAGTTAATGAACTGGGTGGATCCGCTGGAGTAATATGCAAATTCAGCAGTTGAAAAGAAATGATTTTTTCAAAATATTTCAGCAAAACCATACCAAATGATCCCATCACTGTATTGGGTGGTATTAACCTTTTACACAATGCAAACAATTTCAAAATTTATTATTTCAAATATCATTTTTTAAATTTTTTCAAAAAATTTCAACAAAACCATCTCATGTGACCCCTCTTTGGAACGAGCTTGACAAGCTCGTTCCAAAGAGGGGTCACATGATATGGTTTTGTTGAAATGTTTTGAAAAATAATATTTTTTCAGCTGCTGAATTTGCATATTACGTGGCGGATGCAGGCCATTCGTTGGGTAAAGGGTTAAAGGGTTGAAAAAAGATGAATAAGGCTAAAAACAAATAATGTTTTGATTCTCAGGCCCTCCTCGTTGGATTTGAACCTCCTCATTACACATTTTTATTATGTCATGATTTTAAAAGAATTTGTGAAAACTTGGAATGGTCATTTTTTCACATTTCTCGACATATAATTATTCAGCTGTGTTAGCAGTAAATTGTTTTTTCTTGTTGCAGTTTATGGGAGAGTGCCCGGGGGCACTCTCCCATAAACTGTAACAAAGAAAATTCTGATGTACTGGATCATGATTTAATTATTTATTTATTTGCTGGTGTTTAAGGTCATATATTTCTGCACAATGGCTAATAATGGCTGCAACACCGATATAAACTCAAGTTTAACCAATCATTTAAAGCCATGTTTCCCATTTTAAAGAACTCCTACCCCAAGCATTGGTTAGTGGGGCCTATTCTAATGGATCATGATGCTTGACAGATCTATACCATTAAAAAGAACAATAAAATACAAATCCTTTTAGCTGTTGTTATGGCCGTTAGTTTTTAAAGGTATACTATAATTACACCAAAATACCTTTTCTCTTTTTCAAGTGGAAAGACAGCAAAAAAGATTTACTGAGTATACTCAACCCTTTTACATGAAAAAAAATTTTTTTTAAAATTTTTAAAAAAAATCCTCCCTCCCTCACTGATTTGAAAAAAAAATTGCCTGCGAATCAATTCATTTTTTTTTTATTTGGCCTAACAGTAGTAAAAAGTAATTTTTAAAAACTTACAATCATAAGACATTCAAATCTTGGACCATCTTCTATTCCAAACTTTTCTTCATAGAGATCAATTAGATAATGTTTAGTTGCATTTTGATAACTAACAGTTAAAGCATATGTTATCTTGTCATCCCGTCTCCGCACTCTGAAAATTTAATAAAATCCACTGAGCGAATCACAGATCAATAAGTTGAGTTGTGATATATATACATTATCATGGCCATGTGCATGTCCAGTAATTTGTATCAGATTCAAGGTCGTGTTTACAATCAGATCGCAACGAGCCCGTCAGGGCGAGTTGTGATCCGATTGTAAACACGACCAAGAATCTGATACAAATTACAGGACATGCATTTGGTCATGATAATACATTTATCTAACAATCCCGTTACATGAAGCCTGTTTCCCCCGTTTTTCAGTCAGTTTAAACTGGGTTGGAATTTGTCAAAATTTTGAATTTCATATTTTAGTACATAATAACAATGTGTTTAAAGGAAGTTGAATCTATGATACGGAATGAGAAAAAGTCGTCTATATGATACGGAATCAGAACACATTATGTGATATGTACCGTTTCTCATGGGTTTCAGGCCAAAATCTATATGATTGTTAGATAAAACTTGGAAACCAATTTTACACAAACTTCTGTTTTAATACAGTGGAACCCTGTTAACTGAATAGCCACTTTGCCAATGAAAATTATTCAATTAACAGGAGTATTCAATTAACAGGGATTGTGTCACTTTCCTGTATTCTAGAAATAAACTTGAACATTCATTCTATTATATCTTGTTTGAATAGCTCCATGAGGTCTGTCAAACAAAATCTAATAGATTAAATGCCTGTATTGGATGGATGTACTGAAGCCAAATAGGTCTATAAACAAAGGAAAAATGGAGAGAGTCAGGGTAATTTCTCGACAGTTTACAAGATTTTTTATTCAATTAATAGGAGTTTACTTTAAAACCAATATTCAATTAACAGGTCAAATTTGAACTGGAGGTTATGGTAAATGGTTTTGTGTTATAAAATTATATTCAATTAACAGGGTTATTCAGTTAAAAGATATCCAATTAAGTGGACTCCACTGTAGTCCTGTGATCTTCAACCTTATGGCTATCAACTTAACCCAGTGCCAGATTATCCTAGTAGTAAAAGTAGCATTTGCTATGGGCCCCACACTTTCAAGGGATCCGTGCTAAATGCTTTCAAGCTAACCACAAGGGATTGCTACATGTATCAACAAATTCTATGTTGATAAAAATGGATTGTTCATTTCATTATGCACTTAAAGCGAAAGACAAAAGTCTGTAGATCGTATCTACCTAAACAAAATGTAGATGTGATTCACACGCACCCATAGCCACAGCAATCACATACATTTGTCATGGCTCGCTAGCCCAGTGTGCAAAATTTGATGAGAACGCTCGCTTCGTTTGCATGGAGGTTAGGCAAATTTAAATCTGCACAAACAGATGACCGGTTAGTCTAATATTGCATCTTGAATAGTAAAGTCTGAGTAACCAGCCTTTCTTGTGTCTGATAGACTTTTAAATTTTTGCCTTGAGAGGCTATACATGTTTATACAGTATGTGGAGAGCGTATTATCACTAAAACACCTGCAGACTCAGAGTGGTGATTCCACCCAAGCAATAATAGCAAATTTGTTGCAAAGTATACAACTTACATATCTATAACTTTTCTAATCGAACAATTCAACACTCTGAGTGACAGGATTTCATCTCTGTAATGCTACTGGTTAGATTACCCGCCACTCGAACAGGTGTTGTCCGGGCAGCATGGTTAATGCCAGCCCACACCATATGACTACCACCACCAAAATGATCAACTTTTCGTGCACAGTTATTGGCGTAACGTTCGATCCGACGTCTATACACTCGGGCACGTCCATCGGCACATCATTTCACAAATTGAACCGTAGGTCACCAGAGCCTTATGTTTTCAATTCTCTGTGTGTTTGGGAGAAATTCTGACCCATGAACCCAAGCATTTCATGATTTGATTACAATTCATAACATATATTTCAAAATCTTTTCACCATGGCCAATTTTATACATGTACAGTTCAGTGGGATTTGGATGTATAGTTTCTTTATTCGAAAGTTAAAAAATTTATAGTAATTTATATATTTTTTATACTTACCAATGACCCAGACTTAGCTGGTGCTAACTCTAACAAAACCAGGGCCAAACACAAATTTTGCCCCCCAATCCCCAAAATTTGCATCCAAAACCAAAAGAAATCATGTCCTATAGGACCTCCATACTTCGCCCCTACTGCGCATGCGCAGTGTCAAGGACGTTCCGAAATTGGCGCCAATTATCATTCTTACTGGCAGAGCCTGGTCAGCGCTATGTACTCAGCGGGGAGGCAAGAGTTCCCAACTCCTGGGAGGGCCATCCCCGTCTGGGTCATTGGTAAGTATAAAAAATATATAAATTACTATGGATTTTTTAACATTTTTATACTGTACCAATGACCCAGACTTAGCTGAATAGTAAAAAGGCTGGAGGGCCTAGGACATAGAGGAAAATCCAATAAGCTCAACTATATAATATAGAGGCAACCCCTTAAGGAGAAAAGGAGTATTAGGCTTTACATGTATCTTTCTTATTTAATATTAAATTAGAAAGATACAATACCCTTCATAATTGAGCACAATAACATTCATGTTCTCTATTAACATCCAGTATAACCCTTATACTAATTATTTTTAAAGTAAGCCAATAAATAAAGTTAGTCCAGAGAATTGAGACTTTTTATAATCTTTTAAAAGTGTCTGAGGATTGTATATTAACACCCGTTTGACACTTGACATATACAAATGCTTCACACCGAGCTACACTTTAAAAATATGACATGAATGAATTTTAACATTAATATTACACTTTAAAACCATCCCGGAAGCGACTCAGAAATACTGACTTTGGAGGAGGCATTCCCTTGCTTTTCACTATAAAGCGGGTGACCTAAGGGAACACCCTCCCCCCCCCCCCCTTCCCCTTGCCCTGGGTCAAATAGCCCAGAGCGAAGAGGGCAGCCGGACGGAGTCACTGCCGGAACAGAAAGCCTGCATAACTATAGTTGCAACTGTTTAGTGGACGACATTCTGAGCAACAGATAACGGACCTAAACAATGCAGGTCTTCAGAAATGGACTCAATATTTCTGAGATAAAAATTTGTGAATGTGGATGGCTGAGACCAATAAGCAGCCTTCACTAAATCTGTAATAGCAATACTATTAGCATAAGCCCAAGAAGTAGCAAGAGCTCTTACTTCATGAGCCGAAATCTTAAGCACAGACTGCTGAGAAGAAGATAAACTCTCATAAGCAGTACGGATAGTTAATTGAATCCATCTAGCAATAGAATGGGCCAAAATGTCCCTTCTATTAGGCATCAAAGACAGAAAGAAACGTTCCCATCCCTTTCTGATAAACTGAGATCTCTGTTTATAGATACGTAACGCTCTAACAGGACAGAGTAAAGGCCTACGCCCGTCTGAAGACGGAAGAGCCTTAATGACAATAGGTTCCGGATATTTATTAGGAGCCTGATTCTTAGCTAAAAAACCCACATTAGTAGTGAAGGTGATAGTGTTCCCGACACTACGATAGTGAGAATCATCCACCGACAGTGCATGAAGCTCACTGACTCTTCTAGCAGAAGAGAAAGCTAAGAGAAAAGCTGTCTTATAAGATAAGAATTTGAAATCTACTGTCCCAAGAGGTTCAAATGGCTTTTCCTTCAATTTAAGAAGAACCCAAGCTAAATTCCATTTAGGAATTAACCTAAGAGTTCTGGGTCTATTTATCGAGAAGTTTCTAACCAACTTAGATAAAGAGACATTAGATCCAATTTGTAAACTATCATGATGTGCATAGGTATCAGATAACATAGACCTATAACCCTTAATAGTAACAGGCTGCAGTTTGATTTCGTCAAACAAGTATACTAGAAAGTTTGCAATGTCTGGTATAGAGGGATCGAAAATATCTACAGAATGATCCCTACACCAACGACAAAAAACTTTCCACTTAGCCGCATAGTTTAGCGAAGAGGAGGTCCTCCTACAGTTAGAAATCGCGTCCACTGCTCGTCCTGTAAAGTGCTTGCCATGCAAGAAGGACCGCACAACGGAAAAACGTGAAGGTTGAGACCTTGCGGGTTGTGATGGAGTTGACGCGATTTCCCCTGCGAAAGAAGATCCTCCCGTGGAGGAAGCTTCCGCGGTAGGTCCCACAACAGACACCTGAGTAGATTTATCCACGGTCTCTGTGGAGACAGAGATGCTACCAACAGAATCTTGCATTGAGATTGTTTTATCTTTAGCAATACTTGCTGAATTAACGGCGCTGGAGGATACGCATATCCTATCATTCCGTCCCAAGAGATCGACAGAGCGTCTACTGCAAATGCTCTTGGATCCGGACACGGAGACACATACATCTGCAACTGATTGTTGAGATGTGTCGCAAATAAATCTATCATTGGCCGTTCCCATTGGTAGCAAATCTGATTGAATACTTGTTTGTTGAGAGTCCACTCCGACGGCAACAAGCGACCCTTTCGTGAAAGGGAGTCTGCTAGCACATTCAGACGACCCGGTATGTGACGGACCGAAAGAAGAACCTGATGTTCTAGCGCAAACAGAAGGATTCTTTCCGTTAGATTGAACAACGGAACTGAATGAGTGCCTCCCTGATTCCGTATATACGCCACAACTGTCGTATTGTCGGATAGGATTTGGACATGAGCATTGTGAATAATGTTCATGCAATGACGTAACGCAAGCCAAATTGACATCATTTCCTTGATGTTTATGTGCTTGCCCAGGAATTGCGGATCCCAAAGACCCTGGCATCTCGAATCCATTGGGATCAATGATGCACCCCAACCTGTTTGACTGGCATCCGTCATAATGGTAAAACTCGGATCCGGCAACTGCTGCGGAACTCCCTGAGTTAACCACTGAATGTTTGCCCAAGTCTGAATCTCTTGTTTCACTTGATCTGACAAGAGAACGTCTATGTGGAGCAAATGAATTTTCACACTCCAATTCTGAGTCAAGAAAATTTGGAGAGGACGCGTGCGTAACCGCCCCATCGGAATGAGATCCGCAGCGGCTCCGCACAGACCTATCAGTCTCATAAATTCTCTCGCTGTGACTTTGTCTGCGTGCAGACAATAGCGAGCGTAACAACTGACTAATTTCTCTCTGGTTAACGGCAGACGAACGAGATTGTTGTGCGTCTCGAAGCTCATTCCCAGATGTGTGAATGACTTGGATGGCACCAGATCCGACTTCTCCTCGTTTAATATAAAACCGAGACATCGGAGCAATAGAAGTAGATTCTGAACATCGTTCTGAAGCGTTAACTCGTTGCCGTACCTCTGAAGAATGTCGTCCAGGTAGGCCGACGTTACCACAGACGAATGAGCTCGGAAATAGATCATTACCGAGTTCATTACCCGAGTGAAAGCCCAGGGTGCTAGATTCAATCCGAAGCACATCGCCCGGAATTGATACACCACTCCTAGGACTGCGAAGCGTAGATACTTTCGGAATGTCGGATGTACCATGACGTGAAAGTACGCATCTTTGAGATATATGCTTGTTGCATAATCGTTCACCCGAATACTCGCTCTGACCGACCGAATCGTCTCCATATAAAACTTCGGAGCGACGATCAGCTTGTTTATCCAGCTCAAATCTATGACTGGACGGAACGAGCCGTCTGGTTTCGGAACCAGAAACAGATGGCTGTAGAATCCCGGAGTCTCCTGGTTTTCTACGACCTCTACCGCGTTCTTCATTAAAAGAGACTGCACCTCTGATAATAGAGCGTCTCTTTTCTGCGGATTTGACGGAAGTTGAGTCCACTTTGGACGAGTTAATGGAGGCTTTCGTTTGAAGGATATCTTTAGACCCTCCGAAGTCACTCCTCTCACCCAAGGGTTGTCCGTAATCAACGCCCATTCTTGTGAAAAGCTCGACAACCTTCTGCCAACCGGTACGCGATAGAGGTTTAAGCTATCACCTCCTGGACCTGCGAGGTCTGCGGTAGGAGAAACCACGTCCTCCACGACCCGCACCTCGTCCCGTCGACCTCGGGGCGTCCGACCGGTTGTCCCGGCCCGCAGGACGTCCCAAACGTGAGTCGCTACCTTGACGGTCTCTCAAATAAGACCAAGAGGACGCACCGGAACCTCTATAGGAACCTCTCTTGGGCGCATTAGACCCAGAAGTGCCTGTCTTATTCTTGTCTGCCGTATCCGACTTCTTAGAAGCAGATTTGAACAACAGAGAATCCGAAGCTTTCTTTGTAATTTTATCATAAATAGCAGAAAGCTTGCCGTCAAAGAGAAGTTCTCCGGAGACCGAAGCGACTTTGAGAGAGTTCTTCACCTTAGTATCCACGAGTGTGGATGTAGCTAGGGCTGCGTCATGTCTAACCAACTCCAGGTTTGCCACTGAAAGGGCGGAGTTACACGTGGAATAAGCTACTGCCCTTGAAAGAAGTCTTAAAGAGGATTGTATATCCTGAAATTCTTTCCCTTGAAGGCGCAGTGATAACGCCTTAGTAAGGTGATCTGTGTAAGATAAGGCATCTAAACTGGCTCTGTTAGACGAAATAGCTGTTTCCAACACCGCGGTTGGAATAGAAGCCGACGACGGTAATGATAGCTCTAAGTCTTCCGCCTCGTCGTCCATACGCAGAGGAACTCTCGGAATACCCTGTCCTGCCGTGTCGAATTTATTCCTTGCATTAATGAAAGGCAGGTTGAGAGTATTGGCGGACAAGAAACCTGCTTTCCCCGTTTTGGAAGCAAGTTTAAATATAGCGTCATTCAATAATTCAAATGTTCTTGCAACATTATTGGACTGCGACGGAAACTCGGGAGCGATGTCCCTGAACCGCTCAAAAAATTCAGAGTCCAATGACGCTATAATCCTCTTGTCCGGAACCGCAGCAGTCTGGCCCGACGGAACAACTTGAGGGAGAAAGTGCCGGATGAAGTCCACGGCAGCTTTATGTTGTTCCGAAAGGGATAGCTCCAAATCATCCGTATCCCTTTCACCATCCGGTCGGACCTCATGATGCTCCCGGTCGTCCGCCCCCGATGCTTCGGCGGAGCGTACCGACCCAGCGCCGTTGGATAATTCCCGATCCGACACCGTTTCTGTCGGCTGCTGGGATGCTGCGATAAGTTGTGCTATCTGCACAAGTATGTCCGGCATCGAGACCTGCGGAGGTGCAGTCTTTCGCTGCTTCGCCGAGGGCAGCTCCGCATCTGATGGCTCCCGCATACTTTTTCTATGCGAACGTCCGGAGTCCATCGGCCTCGTGTCCCTGGCTGCCGGATGGTGTGACCTGGTCGCCGAAGAATCCCTGATCGACGAAGCTGGTAAGATATCGGCGGTCACGCAGCCAAGGTACGGTCGTGTGCGCTGACGAGAAGAAGAAGCCTGAGCAGTCTCCGCGGACTGCCTATACAACGGAGCGTCCCGAGCGACGGACGTATGCTCCGCTAAAGACACATTTTGTACCACAACATCTGGTCCCAGATGTTATTGTACGAGAGAGGGGCCTCTCTCGCTCGCGGCCCGGCTGGACCTGGACGAGCTAGGAACCGGACTCAAAGGCTTCCTCCGATCTCGCCTACTATCCGCCGTCACTGGGTGTGCACGTTGAATGTTTATAGTGCTCGCATCACCCAACATTTCCTCCTGGACTGCATCGGACGAACCCGGCTGCCGAACCATTCGGTGAATGGACGCTACACCGGGCGAGCTAGCGGACAACATTTGTTTAATCTCCATGAGCACTTTTGCCGCTAGCTCTGTATTCATTTGTGACGACGGAAGTGCACTTGCGGAAGATAACATGGAAACATCACCCTGTTCTTGTTCCTCTGAAATAGAAACTGAGAGAGTAGAGTGACCTTGCGGAGAAAGAGCCGGCATAGCCCTTTCTCCAGTAACAACATACCATGACACACGTTTCCAATGTTTGTCATCCCAATATTGACATATAGAACAGGGATTAGTGCGAGAACACTGACTACAATTAATACAATGATCATGAAAGTCTGAGGAAGATTTCTTCCTATTACAATTTGAACAATATCCTTTCATTGTGAAAAGTCAACAACAAGTCCTAGTTACTCGCACAAACCCCTGACACAAAGATACATAATAACATGATCCATTAATAATGAAAAAACAATTGCAAATCAAAATAATTTTTGAAAAATATTTTTTCAGCGAAGCCCAAGTTTCTGAAAAGTAACGTTGAGCCCCGATGGATCCGATGGCTAAGTGTGGTCAAAAATTTTAAATTTATATTAAATAATTAATGAGACACTTACGGATAATAAAAATGTATCTTATAGTGAGATAAACTACACCAAAGGCAAACAGCACCCCCTCAAAAAAGACTGTTGCCAATGTAAACAAACAGTGTAAAACACCAGAAAACATGACTCCAGGCACTGAAAAAACTGGCCCGAAATCAGTCATCAAAATTACACTCTATCTGATGCAAGACAGAGACTCCCAGGGGAGAATCTGCAGAACATCAGATGGAAGATGCAGAACACAACGTTTATACACCAATGGGTGAAAACGTAACTATGGGGAAAATAACAGAAAACATTCTGTAACCAAGCAACTCTCCCAAGAGAATTTTAGAAATGAACTTTCTCAAAAATATGCCAAAAGCATGGGAGAATTGCAAGGGGGGACTTAGAAGGCCAGGGGAGAGGAAACACTGAATAAGCAGTGCAACTTTTTAGCAAGAATGACAACAAGAGGCCCATGCCTCGAAAATAGGCAACTTAACATAATTTCATAAAAAATTTTAAGTACAGCCCTGATTATTTTTTGTCACTCCTTTTTCCTCTCCTCCTTCTATATCCTCTTTAGAATCACCATTTCTCCAATAATTACGTGTCTGGCATCCTTTAAACTGAGATTTACAAGCACAAAGATCAGTGAGATGTTGACTGATGAAGGGCCAAACAGAGAATGATAATTGGCGCCAATTTCGGAACGTCCTTGACACTGCGCATGCGCAGTAGGGGCGAAGTATGGAGGTCCTATAGGACATGATTTCTTTTGGTTTTGGATGCAAATTTTGGGGATTGGGGGGCAAAATTTGTGTTTGGCCCTGGTTTTGTTAGAGTTAGCACCAGCTGAGTCTGGGTCATTGGTACAGTATAAAAATAGTATATTTTCAACCTGTGCCTTATAGCTGCAGGTTGGAAATATTGATTGTCATCCTTGCAAACCATATGAGCATGATTCACTGTCATAAAGTCTGAATCTGCCTTGTTGCTGGACCACAAATGAGGATGGTAACAAAATTAGAATTTAGAATCAGGGATATTACTACAAAATCCATCTCTCACCAAAAACAATTGCCAAACATTAGTGAAAGTAACCCTGTATTCACAGTTAGCCCTTTACGTAACATAACAAAAAAAATGAGGCCAGCGTTATTTACAAAAATCGTCATTCAAAATTTATTATTTTTTAAAATTGTTATTGTCTCAAAAACATATCTTAAGACCCTTCATTGGAGTGCACCCATTGGGCTCTTTCCAATGAGGAGTCATTAGCTATGTTTTTTAGACAAAAATGAAAAAATTCAGTTAATCAAAAAATAATTTTTGCCAGTGTCATCTTAACAGAAAAAGAAAATAAGTCACAGAAAATTAAAATTATTCATTAGAATTAAATTGCGTGGAGTCAGTGAGGATTGCCTCGCCCCTCTTTGAGAACTTGAGGATTGAGTCTGTGAGGATTGTCACGCAACTATGCGTGTGGGGAGAGGCCTACGAAGAAACCCACAACTCGCCCCAGCCATAGCAACAATCACACAACAGTTACAATATTAAATAGTGGAGTTCTATCTTTCCCTAATAATGATATGGAGGAGTGGAATCAGTGAGGATTGCCTCGCTACTCATTAAGAAATCTAGAATCGAGTCTGTGGGTACTGCCTCACAACTCTGCACATGGCGAGTGGGCTCCAAAGAAACCAACCTCGCCCCATCCATAGGAACAATCACACAACAGTTATAACATACAATAGCAGATTCCTATCTCTCTCTACCTATAACTTTTCTAACTGAACAATTCAACACTCTCAAATTTTCTTGCAACACTCCTATCAAGAAGACACATGGAAATAGTAGACGAAGCATAAGAGAAATTGGAAGAACCTACCTGTCTGTTAACATACAAAAGAAATCACCAAACACCAAGCAAAGGTTGAAACAAGCTTGCCAGACTGGGACTAGGGTACATTTTAAATAAATAAACATTTGAATAAAGATGCCACAGGCCTTTCAATGGCTTTGGGTGTGTGCCTGTGATTGGGTGTGGGTGTGTGTGGTGTGTATATTTTTTTTTCCTCCCACCAATCACCCCATCACATCATCTGTTCCCCCTAAAGGCAGACCAGATGACCAAGGCTTAACACCCAGTCTCTCTTATAGGTTGATGGATGACTCCCAGCTTTCAAAAATACATCAGTGGATTTTTTCCTTTTTGCAACCGTTATGGATAATATGCTGGGGCTGCTCCCAAATCAGCGACTGTTTGGGTTTCTCGTTCCTTTTTCTAAAACAACCATAAAACACATATCAGTGGATTTTTTCCTTTTTGTAACCGTTATGGATAATATGCTGGGGCTGCTCCCAAACCTGCGACTGGTCGGGTTTCTTTTTCCTTTTTCTAAAACAACCATCAACCGCGGTTTCAGTATTACCATAATTATGCCTGTGTCTCTAAGCAAACACAGAGCAGAATTAATTGAAGTTATGTACAATTCCTAGTCATCTTCCAGTTCAGGGTTCTCGGGGGTCTGAACTCACTACCCTACTGCCAGTTCGCACACTTAAACCAAATAAGATTATTGGCTCTGGCTTCTGACTCTCGTGGATTCATAAGCAAATATAGTTATAATAAAGTTATTCAGGTCTCAAGTGATTTCAGTTTCATATCGTCCCTGCATGCCATTGGCGTGCTGAAACTTTTCATTCATCATATAGTTATCCCAAACCAGCGACTGTTTGGTTTCTTTTTCTTTTTTCTAAAACAGTCATCAAACTGCGATTTCAGTATTACCATAAATATGCCCACGTCTTTTCCAGTTCGAGGTTCTTGGTCATCTCAACCCGCTACCCCACTGCCAGTGCACACACTCAAACAAAATAAGTTTATTGGCTCTCACTTCCGACTTGCATGGATTCATAAGCAAATAAAGTTATGAAGCAAATAATGTTATTCGGGCCGCAAGGGATTTCAATCCGACGCCGTCATACATTAAGCTAATATTTAGATGACTTGAAACTGTCAGTTGTATTTGAATTTGTGCCAAGATGTCATCAATTTTGAATTATCTTAGTTATGATTTAAAAAGAACCTTATTTTCAACACATATAACTGTGCTCATTCCCAAAATGGATCATACTTATTCGATTGGAACTGTACATTAACCCTTTACCCAACGTAACAGCCAAATTCTGCCAGCGCTATTCCCAAAATTCACCATTCAATTTTTATTACTTTTTTATTTTTTGTAACAAAAACATAGCTTATGAGCCCTCATTGGAATGTCGCTGAGATCGTTTCAATGAGGGGTCATAAGCTATGTTTTTGATGCAAAAAATCTAAAAAATTAGTGCATCACGAATTTTATTTGCAAGTGTCGTCTGGTTTTCATGTTAGGTAAAGGGGTAACTCAATTATTTCAGTTGTCATTTATCGTTTGAAACCATTTATGGGTTTTCAGAGACAGGGTAACTTATTTTTATTGTGAAATATATTGAAAAAGTTAATTATTTTTGTACCTATGTAAATATTGACATACAATGTACTGGTCGTATTAAGTATTTCATAGCAATAAAAGATATATGGTATATCAAGTGTTAACCCTTTACCCAAAGCAGACGATATCAAAATTTATTATTTTAAATACCAATTTTTAAATTTTTTCAAAACATTTCAACAAAACTATATCATGTGGCCCCTCACTGGAACGAGCTCGACGAGCTCGTTCCAAAGAGGGGTCACATGATATGGTTTTGTTGAAATTTTTCAAAAAATATTTTTTCAGCTGCTGAATTTGCATATTACGCGGACGGATGCGGACGATTCGTTAGTTAAAGGGTTAATTCATTTTACATGTGAGGGTATGTACTCGTACTTGTACTCAAGTACTTTACAAAGTACTCAGTACTTGAACTCAGACTCAAGCATTTCCCCAGTACTTGTGCTCGTACTTTACTCACACATTTTCAGAGCACTCGTACTTGTACTCATGTACTGAAGTCTAGTACTCGCCCCAGCCCTGTATATGAACATAAAGAGCATCTGCATCCACGCTGCCGCCCATGCTAATTTCAGTCTCACAAGTCATTACCACTGTTGGAAGCAAATTTAAAGTTTCCAAGCAATCTTTACAATGAGCTATTGCTAGCGACTAGTCCTGGGAAATAAATAGTATGGGAGATTCACACACTCGTTTCTGTTTTTGAACTGGGTAATAGTCCAGCTACATCATTAAGGCATGCCTTCAGCATAGGGCTGGGCGGTTTTGATATTCGCATTTTGGTTCAGTTTTGGTTTTGTACAAAAACTCAGTTGTTGGTTCGGTTTTTGATTTTTCAAAATATATTGTAGAAATCCACATTTTAGAGGGGAATGTACACATAAAATGTGTTTGTATTTGTCATCCAAGTCATGAGGCTCATACAGCGTGTTGAGTCACCAGGGTTACTTGGTGTTCAGCACTCTTCTCAGCCAATGGACATATTGTGGTAGGCTACTGTAGTGGGCTACAGTGGTGCAGCCATGGGGTATCTAGGGAGGCCAGTCCCCCCCCCCCCCCCCCCCCAAATCTCACTTGCTCCTCCCATCCCCAAATTTGTGAAAAGATTCTTTTTGATTTCCTGCCCTCAGTACAAGTACAGTACCCTCAGTCCTGAGATCCCCCCCCTCCCCCCACACACCAAACTCTTCACCAGAATAGTCCCCCAGGATTTCAATCCATGGCCCCACCACTGGTGGGATCTGCCAGTGAGATTTGGGGCCTTGTCAAGATGCAAAAATTTACAAGAAAAGCTACATTTTAGCAAAAATCATTTTCTTATTTTTTAAGGAGTCACTAAGCTCTCACCCTGGTTTTGGTGGTTAATATGCAATTGTTGTGCATATTTTGGTAATTATCACACTGCTTCAAAATAGACTGCCCCACGTTTCTTAATGGTTCCTGCTTCAAATAACAGTGGAATAAAAAGAACACAAATAACATTTCTTGTGATTTTGATAACTATTAGTGAAGTAAGTCGTGATATGCAGATCGCTTTTATTGGTAACTCACTCACTCCAATGTTTTCACAATATCTCTCCTAATTTTGACAGTAGAGGTTTGTTTTTTTACTTTGATTTTGCCCAAACATAGAAATTGGGTGAATTGAGCTGTGCCAAGGCGAAGATATTGCCCAACTTCACTTTGCCCTCTTGGCTGATCCCTGCATTGATTTCATCTCCATCAAGACAGGCGATTGATGAATTTGAAGGGAGAGGGCTGCATAATGGGATTTGAAAGTTTGCAATATTGCATTTTGGGATTCGTTGTGTACACAAAATACATATGGGAAAATGATAAATTTAAAGTAATTTGTATATTTTTTATACTTACCAATGGCCCAGACTTAGCTGGTGCAACCTCAATATTATTAAGGGCCAAAGGCAAATTTTGAACCCCCCAATCCCCAAAATTTGTATACAATATCGAAAATCGAAAGTCTTATCCAGCCCTCCATACTTTTAGTACTTGCGCATGTGCGATACTCAGAAAGAGACCCAGAACTGGCGGCGACATCATTCTTCCAAGCTGTGCCTACTAAAGTGATATCTCAGCAGGGAGGTATGAGTGCCCACTCATGGGAGGGTCATCCCCCTCTGGGCCATTGGTAAGTATAAAAAATATACAAATTACTTTAAATTTATCATATTTTTATACTAAAACCAATGGCCCAGACTTAGCTGAATCGTAAAAAGGCAGAGGGCCTAGGACTTAGAGAAATAGCAGACCAAAATACAGCTCCTTAGCCTGCATTAGAACTCCCAAGGTGAAAAGGAGATTAAATTTTGAGGAATTACCTCTATGTCTCTCTATACAACAATAGAGGAACATATATAGGAAAAAGAAACTTCACGCTACATTCCCAAAGCTCTACTGCTGCTGTTATTCTCAATAAGAGTAATACAGCTAAAAAGCTTATAGTTAGACAAAGCAAGCATAAACACACTAATAGGCGTGACTGGTAATGCTTTAGTGTTAGTTATCTAGAATAGTATAGAAACCGTAGGGCTCCCTCACGTCCGACTGACTCCATAATGCCACTAAGGATGGAGGGAGATGTGATGAACATGGCACTATTGCAAGGAATGTACCCAATGAAAAAGTGTCGACATATCCCTTGAAAACAAGACAATATGCCATGACGCCAAATAATACACCATATAGACATAATATCCAATCCACCAAGTGAAAATATAATCCACAACAACAGACTGGATAAAAATGAAGCGGGAGACGAAAAACTATGTTCTGGCACCCGATCATAAAAACCTAAATGAGCTCCTTGTGCCACGATTATAGCAGGAAATATATTTCTAAAAAGTAGTTAACCATAGACATTCAAAAGAATGCTCATTAATCACACTAGGTTAATGTGGCGTTATCAACATCAGCCTGGCTGAAGTAGCTCAAGGTCTTCCTATTCGTGAAGACAATTACATGGCTGTTAACTGTGGCCCTAGAAGCTCACTAAATGAGACTTACAATGCTAGCAGCTAATGATAAAGAAAAAACACCGCTCATAATTCTATTTAGGCTACTGTAGTGTAAGACTAAAGTCTGTGACACTAAAGAAAACAACACCAAGAAGGAAAAAAAGAACTCTTTCCTTGACAGTTCTATTCCCCAAAAGACAGCAGTCTTAGCCTAGCTAACGAAGCTTAGAAGACTTCATCTCCGATAAGACAGATATCTCGGTGTAATTTTTGCAACTTAAGAAAGCTCACTAGATGGAGACTTACAACATTAGACGCTCAAGTTACGGGAAAGGGTTAAGTTAAGGAAAAAAGGGCCGCACTTGATTCTTATAAGGCATCAACAAAAGGACTAAAAGCCCCAGACGCCTAAGAATACAACACCGAGAAGGAAACAACATACTCTTTCCTTCCAATAGCCCTAATTCAAAAGAGACAGCAGTCTCAGAATAGCTAGCGCAGCTAATGAGTCTTCATCCCATGAAGACAGATATCTCGGTGAAACTTGCGACTTTGAAAGAGACTTACAACAATAGTCGCTCAAGGTAAGGAATAAAGGACCGCTTTACTAATGGCTGTAATTCCAAAGAGACAGTTGTCTCAGCTTAGCTAACGCAGCTTATTAGTCTTCATCTCCAAGAAGACAAATATCTGTGTCACCTGCAGCCTTGGAAAGCTCACTAAACGGAGACTTATTACGTTAGCTGCAATGTATAATAAAAAACCGCTGTAAAATATTTTAGGCCACTATGAAGTTAGCCACTAAAGATATTTAAACACAGACCTATCTTAATTCACATAAGCCAAACTAAGGCGACAACAATAGGACTAATTGCCTGTGATGCCTAGGATAACCACACCGAGAAGGAAAATGTAATCTTTCCTTCTAATGGCCTTATTCCAAACAGACAGCGGTCCCAGCACAGCTAACACAGCCTAGAAGTCAAATATCGGTGAAGACAGATATCTGTGTGTTACCCTGCGGCCTTAGACAGCTCATTAAACAGAGACTTCGACATTAGCCACTCATGTATAAGAAAAGACCATTTTAACAATACATAAGGCTACTAAGGTGTCCACAATAGCACTAAATGCCTCTGACGCCTAGGAATACAACACCGAGAGGGGAAAAAAAGTATTTATTCCTTCTAACAGTTCTATTCCAAACAAGCCAAATGTCTCAGCCTAAGTATGAGCTATCGATCATCTATTCGTAAGAAATAGATTATTGCCTTTCTTATACTAATGCTAACTAAGCCAAGGGAGGCATCATTAATTGGACCAAAGGCCTTCAACATCTGAGCAGAAAGATCCGGGAAGGAAAGATCTTCGACTTTCCTTCGCCCGGTACCTTAAGCTGTTTTTTGCCAAGCAAACAGAGACTTTTGTTCAGATGGAACAAGATTTGAAGAACTTATGAATAAAAATTCATAGTCATAATGTGCCATTCCATAAGGGATGGAGAATCAACCTCTGTAGCCCTCTAACCATCTGAATGTTCCATCTGAAAAACATGGTCAACATCATCCAAATGTACAGATGACTGGACCAACCCAGCACTGTCCGACAGCTCACTACCAGAGTCTGTTGACGGCAGAACCTGCGACTATTGGGATGCTGCGATATGCTGCGCAATCTGTGGCAGCATGTCCATGAATGAGGCTTGCAAAGCAGCGATTATCTGCTGCTTCACCATATGTTGCTCACGGGACGGAGATCTGACCTCAGATCTTTCGACGCATGTCCAGTATAAAAATGCCTCGAATGACTAGCTACAGGTTAATCCGACTTTGGTGGTGAAGACTGGGAACATCTCAGTGGACCAGCATAAACATGCAAAGTCGCCCAGCTAGTCTGCAGTCTAACATGCTTCATCGATGAAACAGAGGAAGCCATAGCTGCAACCGGCTCTGGCTGCAGTGTGGAAAGGGCGTCTCAGACCGCAAGTGTGAACAGGCGTCCCAACTCACTCAACTTTGTATCTTAAAACAAAAACTGTTGGCCCCAACTGCTGACGGAACGGAGAGGGTTCTCCAGCTCGCGGTCTGGCTCCAGACCTTGCTGAGCATTCTGTTTAGAAACTTGTAGGCTTCTACCCCTTAGCGTGCTTTTTCATGGAAGTAGAGGAAGCCACAACAACAGCCAGCCCTGGCTGAAGTGTGAAAGGAGCATCCCGACTCGCACATTTCAAACGGGTGCTCTGATGCATTGAAGTTTCTTACAACGAACAAACAGTCAACCCCGACTGCTTACGGGATGGTGAACACTATCCAACTCGCGATCTGACCCCAGTTCTTGTCGAACGTCCCGTAGAGAAACTTTAAGGCTTCTTCTCCTTTTGCCATCATCGCTGGGTGAGCTTTATGAGGTGCTCGCTCTACCCACATTATACTACTTGACCGTAACGGACCTATCTGGCGTCCCAGCACCCTAAATAGGGACGACCGCATCACCGTCGAGTTACTTGCATATAGAGGATTAAGCTTCCAACGGCCTTAAACCTGTGCAAATATCATCAGCACCTAGCAGCTAGCTCTGTTTACTCATCAGAGCGGGTCTCATCAGAGTGAGATATCAGCAGCACGTAATGGACACGTGTCAAAGTACCATCACCATGTTCTTGTTTCTCTGAAAGAGAGACTGAAAGTCTAATATTAGGCAGCGGTGAAAGCTCACATCAGAACTTCACAGATCGACACCCATTTCCAACATTCGCATCCCATAGTACAAGTATTGAAGGAGTGCCACAACTATCAGTAAACAACAAGCCTTTAATTCCGAGGCTTCCTGGACTTACACCAAGTACCAATTATTATAACGGCAACAATAATAAGGAAGCCAAAAACATAAGTCCACTGCACTCCCAATAAAAAACATCGCAAGGGTACATAACATAGACAATAACAAAACGTTTTGAAATAAATTTTTTAAAAAAATTTTGAATGAAGTCCAAGTGCCCCAAGGGAACCTCATGAGCTCAAGCGCATCCTGATAGAGCCTAACGTGAACAAGCACTAATTAATTAAAGCTAAACTATCGGAATAAGATATAATATGTATCCTAATAGAAAAAACAATAATTGTTTTTAACTAAACACTGAATTAATATGAATCCAAAACATTATTGAACAGACGTCAAGAGGAAAAGCCGGAAACTAACCAACAACAGGCACAACAAAGGCCCAGAGTCAGTAACCGATCAACAACCACCTGATGCAAAGCTAGATCTTCATATGAAGAAAAAACAATGCATCTGGTAGAAGATACAAGAATACAAAACGTCCTGAACAGTAATGAACAGGGCATAAACATAGGGGATAAAAGAATACCTATTCCATTTTACAAGTTAAACTTCCAAGAATTTAATAAAAAAAATCTTCCATAAAAAAGCCAAAAGAGCTTAGGAGTATAACAGGAGGGTTCAGGAGAGATAAGGCCAAAAAAAAAAAAAATCAATTGATTCTCAGGCAATTTTTTTTTCAAATCAATGAGGGAGGGAGGATTTTATTTTTATTTTTTATTTTTATTTCTTCCAGATGGTGAGAAAGGATTGAGAGGCAAAAGTCACTTTCTGATGTCTGTTTTTACCTGAAAAGCATGGAAAGTGCATATTGTAAAATGATATACAAATAAAACTCATTTTATTGAAAACTAAAACTGTTTTTCTTTATTTTCTGATATCACCACTTTTTGTATTTAGAAACAGAACTCTGACTTCACTTTTAAACTTTTACAAAGCAGAACTATTTTATGAATACTAGATATTATTGACCACCCTCGTATTATTTTGGTATCATTGTGAGTTATTTTGATTTTTAGTATGACCCATGGTGAGAGTGTTCTTCTCTGTAACAGAAGGTATATTCTTTTTAAAAAAATATTTAAAGTGTTTAAAATAAATTTCAAGTTCATATAAGAAGCTGGGTCATTCATGGTTTCTGAATACCCTAACTGAGTTGAAAAGCGTAGTTAAAAAAGTTTTCGATATCCTTCGTAAATTAAGCGTTATTAACAATTTGAGTTAATTAATTTCTTTGGTAAATGACAAAACATTTCAGTTGTCTCCCTTCCCGGCTGCGCTGGGTAATAATACACTGTTCAGAAAACTGACAATTTCTGCCAACCATCTTTCACTGACACGTGCGATTGGTGCTTTGAAGGTCTGCCATTCTTATCCATCCAAATACCTGTGACTTCTATTGTAGCCTTATTACATTTAACCCCCTTCCAACAAACTTCACAAGTTTTCAAAGAAAAACATTCAATGCAAATTGCGGGGCGAATTTCAATGCAGCCAATTTTTCAGTGGAACAGAGCGTAACCGCAAGCAATTTCGATATGGACGAACTGTCTCCAATACATTTTTTTTGTTTTGAAACGGTGGTTAACTTTTAATAAATTCTAATTAACTCGATGCGTGTCTTGTGTGATTCGTTGTTTTGTCTGGTACTTTGTTTTTAAATAGCCATTTTGTGCTGGTTGCTATCAGTTGCGGCGAATTGTTCGAACGACTACGCCATTGCAATTCTTTTCAGAAATATAAAATTGGGCTAGTTTAGGCTATTTTCATAGCCGTGTGACGGACTTTAACAGCAACCGTGTTTACTGTTTTTTGCGGAAGCGTGTGTTTTTAAAAAATAAAACATAAGAAAATACAGTAAACTGCCATGTCTCCCAAGGAAGTTTAGAAAGGCGACTTGAATTTCGCCCCCAATGTAAGCCAAGGCCAGAGGCTCTCACACTTAACACACGCCTGTGTATATTTACCTGTTTATTCGTTGGTTTTGGGCCTTAAAACCAATAGTCCCTTTTCAATTTCCCTGTTTCCTATTTTCTTGCAATGACGGTCCAAATAAAAAGGCCCAACGCGGGCCATTTTTTTCAACGCGGCGGTGCCTGAGAATCAATTCCTTTTTTTTTTTTGGCCTAAGGAAAGTAATACTAACACAAGAGGCCCCAGGGGGCCTGAGGGTGCTCACCTGACATGGTAGCCTAAATATCAACCCAGAGAATTGATTTCAACAAGTTGCATCTGCTCCTCCTAAGAAAAGCTTATACCAAATATCCAAAGATTCTGACCCGTGGATCAAAAAAAAAAGAAGATTTTTAAAGAATATTCCTGATATTGAACTAAGTTATAATTCGGGCTCCTACAGGGAGCTCATATATGAACCCAGGGACTTGGCTTTAACAAACTTGAATCTCACCTCCCTAAGGATGCTGCACACCAAATATCAAAACATTCTGACTGCTGGATCTGAGGAAGAAGATTTTTAAAGAAAATTCCTCATTTTGAACTAAATTACAATTCGAGCTTCCACAGTAAGTCCAAATATGGACCTAGGGACATGGCTTGAACAAACTTGAATCTCACCCCCTAAGGATGCTGCATACCAAATATCAAAACATTCCGACTGCTGGATCTGAAGAAGAATTTTAAGGAAAATTCCTCATTTTGAACTAAGTTATCATTCGGGCTCCCACAGGGAGTCCAAATATGGACCTAGGGACATGGATGGCTTGAACAAACTTGAATCTCACCCCCCTAAGGATGTTGCATAACAAATATCAAAACATTCCGCCTGCTGGACCTGAAGAAGAATTTTAAAGAAAATTCCTCATTTTGAACTAAGTTATAATACGGGCTACCACAGTGAGCCCAAATATGAACCCAGGGACTTGGCTTGAACAAACTTGAATCTCACCCCCCTAAGCATGGTGCATACCCAATATCAAAAGATTCTGCCTGCTGGATCTTGAGAAGAAGATATTCGAAGAAATTTGCCTGAAATGCACTAAGTTTGAATTCGAGCTTCTATAGTGAGCCCAAATATGAATCTAGGGAGCCGATTTGAACAAACTTGAATCAGATCCACCCCACAATGTTACATACCAAATATCAAGATTCTGCCTGCTGGATCTGGAGAAGAAAATTTTTTAAGAAATTTGCCTGAAATGCACTAAGTTTGAATTCGGGCTTCTATAGTGAGCCCAAATTTGAATCCATGGGGCCGATTTGAACAAACTTGAATCAGCTCCACCCCACAATGTTGCATACCAAATATCAAAAGATTCTGCCTGCTGGATCTGGAGAAGAAGATTTTTGAAGAAATTTGCCTGAAATGCACTAAGTTGGAATTCAAGCTTCTATAGTGAGCCCAAATATGAATCCATGGGGCCGATTTGAACAAACTTGAATCAGATCCACCCCACAATGTTGCATACCAAATATCAAAAGATTCTGCCTGCTGGATCTGGAGAAGAAGATTTTTTAAGAAATTTGCCAGAAATGCACTAAGTTCGAATTCGGGCTTCTATAGTGAGCTCAAATATGAATCCAGGGGGCCGATTTGAACAAACTTGAATCAGATCCACCCCACAATGTTGCATACCAAATATCAAAAGATTCTGCCTGCTGGATCTGGAGAAGAAGATTTTTGAAGAAACTTGCCTGAAATGCACTAAGTTTGAATTTTCGAGCTTCTATACTGAGCCCAAATATAAACCCAGGGGGCCAATTTGAACAAACTTGAATCAGATCCACCCCACAATGTTGCATACCAAATATCAAAAGATTCTGCCTGCAGGATCTGGAGAAGAAGATTTTTTAAGAAATTTGCCTGAAATGTACCAAGTTCGAAATCGGGCTCCAATACTGAGCCCAAATATGAACCCAGGGGGCCGATTTGAACAAACTTGAATCAGATCCACCCTACAATTTTGCATACCAAATATCAAACGATTCTGCCGCCTGGATCTGGAGAAGAAGATTTTTTAATCTTTTCTCACTGCTTACAGTGTTAAAAAGTGCTGACTCAGCACTTTTTCAAAGTCCTGAAAAAAGTACCTTGTGATCAAACCGATAGGGATTTTTTTTAAACCATTCTGTTCTACTGGATAAAAGTAAGCTTTATACAAAATAAGAATTCTCTGTGCCGTGTAGTTTTGGAGATATGGCAGTTTTAAGGTTTTTCCTATTTTTAGCTCCTGAGGTTCCCAAGGGGCAATGAGAAAATGTTTTTTTGCATCAATCAACTACTTATGACCCATTATCATCTCATATCAAATTTGGTTCAAATCGACCTCACGGTTCTGAAAATAGAATTTTTAGGCGTAGCCAAAATGTTCGCCCCTCCCATTACGAAGGCAAATAATGCCTGACAAACTTCTCTTGAACAAACTTGATTCTAAACCTCAAAAGGACTCTATATACCACATATAAAGTCTCTGCTACTGGTGGTTCATTAGAAGAAGATTTTCAAAAAATATGGCCATTTTTTCCCCACACCTCTGCTCAATATGAGCCGAAACCTAATTTGGATAAAAATCAAAATGCCCCTATATAACCACTATTTACATGAAATTTAATTGAAATGTGGCCAGTGGTTTTGGAGAAAGAGGCTCAAACACCACCTTCACGACGGACAACGGACGACGGACGAAGAGTGATAAGAAAAGCTCACCCTGACTTTCAGTCAGGTGAGCTAAAAACAACAGTGGAGTCCTAATATAATGATGACATTCAAAAGCATATCCAGAAATTGGGGAACATGCATAATTTTACATAAAAATTATAAAATTACAGCCCTGAACATCCGAAACCACAATTATTCATTTCCAGCATCCTGCTACACTGTTGATTCCATGAAATCATCATTGAGTGGTGTTTGGCATCTTCAAAAATGAGATTTTAAAGCACAGATATCAGTTAAGTTATTACAGACTTTGGGCCAAACAGAAGAATGCTCTTAGCGCCAATTCCAGTCTCATCCTGGGTACTGCGCATACGCAGGTACTAAAAGTATGAAAGGCCAGATAGGACTTTTAATTTTCGGTATTGTATGCAACTTTTGGGATTGGGTGGTTCAAAATTTGTGTTTGGCCCTTAATAATATTGAGGTTGCACCAGCTAAGTCTGGGCTATTGCTTTTAGTATAAAAATACACATGTTGATTATAACAACTGCATACTGGTATTTCAGCATTAACTTGACACTTGACAGTTTATACCTGACAGACCGGCAGTACTGTGTGATACCTTAAAGTAAGTTCAAATAGTATACAAACAATTTGCAATAAGTTTAAAAAAAACTTTCAATGTTACCTGCCATCCATTTAGCAGGATATGTTCTACTTTAATTTAACCATTTTATTGTTGACAAAAAACAGATCTGCCAATGTGCAGCATTATCTCTGGGCATGTGACTTCAGAGAATGCACCAGAACTCAGATAATTAACATAATTTACCCGTCATTTTTCCCATGCGAACTTTGAGGATTTAAAACTCAATAAATTTTATGTTTACCTCAAATCTAATTTACTAGGTGCCATACGAAGATGATTTGGGATTCAAGATAATTTATATTACTTCTACACCATATATTGTCAGGTAACTTTCAATACCTATTTGGTCGAATATGAGTAGGCATGAGGCTGTGCCCCGTCCATTAAATTTACTTAACGATTCTTGAATCGCATGTGTGGATTCTTAAGACTTTTTAATATTTCATATTCCTTCTGGTGGTGACTGTAGGTATTGTTTAAGATATAAGAAATAATTTGCTACCACTATTTTGGGGGGATTTGTTGTCAGTCCTCTCAAAGTAAGCATAAATGGCACAGCGTTTACCTTTGCCCGACATTTTAGCCTTTGCCGTTCGAAAAGCATGTGATTGAGAGGTCATAAACTGACCAATTCTGGGAATTTTTTTTAAACCGAAAGGCGGTAGTTTGGTTTCGGCTTTCAAAAAAACCCAATCTGAACCAAAAAGCCGATAAACAGCCCAGCTCTACTTCAGCAAAGGCATGCCTTGATGTAGTGGGAATATTTTATCATTTGGGACTTGTGCCGTCACATTCACAATAAATCAGGTTTACAGCACCCCCTTCCCTCAATCGGTTATCTTCCAGACACCCCTGATTCAATTCAAGGTTTGATTCAATTTCGAATAGACCTGATTCAATTCTAGATTTGTTTCAAGATTCAGTTCAAAACGAACATTCACAGGGCCCTAAACATTTTTCCATGAAATGTGAAACAAGTACTTTTAATAGCAAACCCTGATTCAGTTCTAAGTTCACCATTACTATAAACATAAAATGGAACAAAAAATGAGCAGACAATCCAAACACTGGTCAGATATTCACCTGAATTGAGACACAATAATCACAGTCAATTCATGCAATCAGACTATAACTTTGAAAACACAAAATTTTAAATAATGTGGATCCTATTCCCAGACCTTGAAATTCTACAATATAGTGAAGGGTGGAAATCAACTGGATCTACCATACAATGCTACCTTTTGGGCTGAACAAAAAACGTTTTTAATTTTATTTACTTAATATAATATTCATTATTCAAAACAGTTATGAATTTTTCATTACGTAACAGAATTCAAGTGTATTTTTAAAATACAACAATTACCGTTTTCAGAAATGGTGGTTGATTTACTCTGCCTAAATTTAGCAACTGAAGGGTTTAGAGCTGGGAGGTTTAGTTTCGGGAAAAAAACCTAGGTTTTAATTCGGTTTTTCTGTATGAAGTGGTCCAAAATAGGGGGTACCCAATTGATTTTTGTGTTAGGTATATAATAAAGGGTTAAACATGTTCCAAATAACAATGCATGTGCAACATACACATGCATAGTTCCTAGGGTATTGTCACAAAAGTGATTGCATGGCAATCCCCTCGATTTTATAGGAGCTGGACATGAAATCTACAATCAGGGGTGCACTATCATGGGACAGTGCAATACATATAGAATATTACAACAGTCAGCTGATCCAGATCATCAGATTCCATTGAGTTGACAAGACCAGATCAAATTTGACACCATAGGTGTCATATTTGATATGGTCTCCTCAATGTGACAGAATATGACAACCCCCATTCATTGACTGTTGTAATAATTTGTGTATGAAATGACATCGGATCTTTAACATTGAATACAACATCTGAAATAGAAAACACAATGACACTCAAAACTTTTTATTTCACATTTGTAAAATTGTTGCATCAAACATTTCTGAACGTCAGTGATGTGACACGAGGCTCATTTCATGCAGGTAAGATACGGATTGTGAAAAGTTGGGACTCTCATTTTCTGATGAGCCAAACTAATGCATTATTGAGGGGATATTTGTGGTAGTCATGTTTATTTATTCATTTATTGGTGTTTAAGGTCACAGATATCTGTACAAAATGGCTATGGGTGGACAGATTGAGACAGATGGATGGACAGACAGACCAATCACATAATACATACCCTTTTTTCAAAAGGTAGTCAGGTTTATATATTCAATTATTGGTGTTTAACTGGTAGAGGACTGAAAACTCATATTTGGGCTTTATTCTGAAGTGCAGGTACCACAGCTTGAATGCTCATATTCAGTGGATGTGCTTTGTATTATCTTTGAAGTGATATTATTTAGTTTGTAAGGGTTTGCCTTATTACAATTTATGGGAGAGTGCCCATAGGCACTCTACCATAAATTGTACCAAGCAAAGACATGTGTACAAGATTTGATGGCCAAAAATAATTTAGGACTCTACTAGTTAAGGTCACAGAATTCTCCACAAAATGGTTATGGACAGACAGATTGACAAACAGACAGATGAACAGATGGATGGACAGATAGACCAATCACATAATACATCCCATTTCTTAACGGGCATATAAAAATGAAAGTGTCAATGACACTGTAGCTAAACTTGACTGTCTGTTGTTTGATGAAAAGGATAATGTTCAATGTTTATGAAAGGATTATTAAATACAAGCATTGTGATAATTGAGAATATGTTAATTTCTGTTCCCTGTATGCTATGTTTTCAATAAAAATAATTTGAGGTGTAGACTGAACTAAAGAATTGAGGGGTGGCTTAATGTGGCCCTCACAGTTAATGTATGTGGCCCTCACAGTTAATGTATGTCAACCAAAGTTACCTAGTTACAGTGAAATTATTCCAAAACGAGCCATCCTATCAAGTTACAATGAAATCCATTCATATAAATACAGCCTGTAGACTGTGCTTAAGATTTTTGGGCTTCAAGCCTGTGTAGCCATCACGGTTGACCGATCACAACCAAAAGGGGATGTCCTCATCAAGTTGCAATGAAATCCATCCATATTTGTCAAGTTAAGCTAATAAATGAAAATAGCAAATTGTGCATGCCTTATCAAAAGTAAATATAATTTTAGTCTGGATCATATTTAACCCTTTACCTAACCTGAAAAGCAGAAGACACTTGCAAAAATAATTCTTGAATAACTAATTTTTTTCATTTTTTGTCTCAAAAACATAGGTTATGACCCCTTGTTGGAACGAGCTCGACGAGCTCGTTCCAATGAGGGGTCATAACCTATGTTTTTCAGACAAATAATGAAAATTAATTGGCGATTTTTTAGAATAGCGCTGGCCGGTTTTGGACGTTATGTTAGGTAAAGGGTTAATGGAGTACCAGATTTAAGCACCATGAGCAAGGGGGCCTATTAACTCAATTTGGCTATATTTTTCTATTAAAGTCTCCCCAGCCCTATGCTTTGGGAAAGTTTTACAATGAGTATAATATATTTATTTTCCAGGGAAGTGAGATATAGCATGTTGTTTGGAAATGAAATACCATGGAATTTTTGGTGGTAACTGTGTGATAAAAAAATAAAATCCATTCATCAAATCTTATGCACATGTTTGTGAACTTACAAGAATTTTCCATCACTGTGACTACTCTTCCGCATTCTTTTCTCTGCATCTTCTCGACTGATTTTATTATGAAACCAGGGCATTTTTTCATGAAGTTCTCTTGCTACCATTTTAAATAGCTGATCTCGCTTCGCCCCCAAACCTTCATCTACGTTACCCTATCAAAACAAATGATATTACTTACATGTATGCCACCTATCAATTTATCATTCATTCATTCATTCATTCATTCATTCATTCATTCATTCATTCATTCATTCATTCATTCATTCATTCATTCATTCATTCATTCATTTATTCATAAATTCATGCATCTGTTTATCCATTCATTTATTTGTTGATTTATTTATTCATTCATTTTTTCATTCATTTGCTTGTTCATTCAAGTGTACATTCACTTATGTTCTAATGCAGAGACACACTCAAGAATTCAGACAATACATTGGAACTTGAATGAATACTGACTTTGCCTTCAAAAATATTGAATTAACAGAAGTATTCAATTAAAAGAAATTTGGTCACTTTTATGTATTCTGAAGATGTCAGCATATATACCACGATCATATTGTGTATTTAGCATTAACCAACAGAATACTGCACTGGAAAATGAGTTAGGACAACCATGCGAAGAATCTGCACAATTCTTTATTTCAAAGTTTAATTGTGGAATAAACACAGGACACAACTTGAGTTGCGATTTTTCAGGTGTTTCACGAGCAGCGTTGGCATGAGTGCAATCCCCCAAAATACTGACGAGCATGAAGTCAACCTACCAAGTTACAATGAAATCTCTTCATAAATATGACCTGTAGACTGTGCTCAAGGTTTTCGGGCTTCGGGCCCCTGTAGCGGTCACAGTAGACCAATCATGACCAAAAGGGGATGTCATCATCTAGGCATTATATGGAGTCAACCTTACAAGTTACAATGAAATCCTTCCATAAATACGACTTATAGACTATGCTAAAGGTTTTTAGGCTCCCGGCAGCCATCAAGGCTGAATGATCGCAACCAAAAGGGGATGTTCTCATCTAGACAATATTTAGAGTCATCCTACCAAGGTACAATGAAATCCCTTCATAAATATCACCTGTAGACAGTGCTAAAGATTTTCAGGCTTTGTGCCCCTGTATCCATCACAGTTGCCCATTCGTGTCCAAAAGGGGCTGTTCTCATCTAGACATTATATGAAGTCAACCTACCAAGTTACAATGAAATCCCTTCATAAATATGACCTGAAGACTGTGCTAAAGGTTTTCGGGCTTCGGGGTCGGGCAGCCATCATGGTTGAATGATCACAACCAAAAAGGGAAATTCTCATCTGGGCATCATCTGAAGTGATCCTACGAAGTTACAATGAAATCCCTTCATAAATATGACCTGTAGACTTTGCTCAAGATTTTCGGGCTCCGGGCGCCTGTAGTCATCACAGTTAACCAATTACGACCAAAAGGGATGTCATCATCTAGGCATTATATGGAGTCAACCTAAAAAATTACAATGAAATCCTTCCATAAATACGACCTATAGACTATGCTAAAAGTTTTTGGGCTCAGGCAGCCATTAAGGATGAATGATCGCAACCAAAAGGGGATGTTTTCATCAAGACATTATTTGGAGTCATCCTACCAAGCTACAATGATATCCCTTTGTAATTATGACATGTAGACTGTTCTAAAGGTTTTCGGGCTTCAGGCCCCTGTAGCCGTCACAGTTGTCCAATCATGTCCAAAAGGGGACGTTCTCATCTAGACATTATATGAAGTCAACCTACCAAGTTACAATGAAATCCCTTCATAAATATGACTTGTAGACTGTGCTAAAGGTTTTCGGGCTCGGACAGCCATCATGGTTGAATGATCGCAACCAAAAAGGGACATTCTCATCTGGGCATCATCTGGAGTGATCCTGCGAAGTTACAATGAAATCCCTTCATAAATACGACCTGTAAACTGTGCTCAAGGTTTTTGGGCTTCAGGCACCTGTAGCCGTCACAGTTGACCAATCACGACCAAAAGGGGATGTCATCATCTAGGCATTATATGGAGTCAGCCTAACAAGTTACAATGAAATCCTTCCATAAATATGACCTTTTGACTATGCTAAAGGTTTTTGGGCTCGGGCAGCCATCAAGGCTGAATGATCATGATCAAAATGGGACGTTCTCATCTAGACATTATTTGGAGTCATCCTACCAAGTTACAATGAAATCCCTTCATAAATATGACCTCTAGACTGTGTTAAAGGTTTTCAGGCTTTGGGCCCCTGTAGCCGTCACCGTTGCCCAATCACATCCAAAAGAGGACTTTCTCATCTCGACATTATATGAAGTCAACCTACCAAGTTACAATGAAATCCCTCCATAAATATGACCTGTAGACTGTGCTAAAGGTTTTCGGGTTTTGGGCTCGGGCAGTCGTCACGTTTGACAGATCACGCACAAATGGGGAAATTCTCATCTAGACATCATACGGAGTCATCCTACCAAGTTACAATGAAATCCCTCCATATTAAACATGACCTGCAGACTGTGCTAAAAGTTTTTGGGTTTCGGGCTTGGGCAGCCATCACGGTTGACAGATCATGCCCAAAAGTGGACATTCTCATCTAGGCATTATACAGAGGCATCCTACCAAGTTACAATGAAATCCCTCATAAATGCGACCTGTAGACTGTGCTAATGGTTTTCGGGTTTTGGGCTCGGGCAGCCATACCAATTGACCGATCACGACCAAAAGGGAACGTTCTTATCTAGACATGACCCCAAATCTGCATATGAAATTTCGTGACAATCATACAAGAACTGCGGGGTGTAGCCTGTGCTAAAGAAAAATATGAACAGACTCACAGACTGAGACTTCCGCACGCGTGATGGCAATAGCTTACATTGACTTTGTCAGGTTAAGATAAAAACAAGACCACCTACCAACTTTTCAGATTTCAGTTTCATAGTCCCCTCCTTATAAACAAGCCCAGTCCCCGACTTTGTAATGACAATATCCATGACAGCCAAACTGGTACATGTAAGTTGTTACAATGAAAAAGAATCCCTTACCCAATGTACATGAAATCAAAATTTGTTATTCTAATTATTTCTTTCTGAAATGTTTCAAAAAATTTTTTAAAAAAACATATCATGTGACCCCCTCATTGGAACAAACTCAACTTGGAACAATCTCAACAATCTTGCTCCAAGCAGGAGTTTTTCACCTATTCAGTTAGTAAATTATGCAGATGTTTGTGCCGATTCATTAGGTAAAGTGGTAATGCATCTTTGTTATGGGATTGACTGAGTCGCCTAACTTTGTGCTAACTTTGTATCCAAATTTTCCTGTTTCAAAGAGTCCGTAAAGCTTGGTCAAATAAGATGTAATCAAAAATGGGCAATATACTGAAAACCCAAATCGCTACCAATATCATGGACATACCGAAATGCCAAATTGATCATTGAATACCGAAACTGTCTGAATATTCAAATTTTCCTACATTCAATACTTTTAAGGCCTTGTTGAGGCTTGAGAGCAGTTGAAGGGTTCATTTTCATGAAAGAAGTGGCTGTTCTTTTTCAATTATTTTAACCCTCACAGGTGGACAATTGTCCTGAATTCTCACTAGACTACAACCTGTACAAGTCCAGCTGCTTAACCCTTTACCTAACATGAAAAGCAGACGACACATGCAACAAAAATTCTCGATTAACTAATTTTTTTCATTTTTTGTCTCAAAAACATAGGTTATGACCCCTCATTGGAACGAGCTCAACGAGCTCGTTCCAATGAGGGGTCATAACCTATGTTTTTGAGACAAAAATGAAAAAAATAATAAAAATTAATTGGCGATTTTTGAGAATAGCGCTGGCCGGTTTTGGCCGTTACGTTGGGTAAAGGGTTAACTGTGATTTCTATCCAATCACTGCCCAGGTGCTTTCTCTATTGTCAGCAGGACCTCTTGAAGATGGCATGGTCAGGGCACATGCTCTGAGATTGCAGATGCCTGAAATAGGCCTTTAATGGTTAAGGTGTGTTTAGAACATACCACAAAATTACTGTGGATATGATTTGTGTTGGTAAAAGAATGCCAATGTTGAGCTGATTGGCAGTGACATTTGTGGTGCTGTGGTAGAATGATTCAAAAACAACTTATTCTACATTTTCCTGATGTGAATTCCCATTGGTACTATCAGGAAATCTCTTTCAAGTCAGATACGGAATACTGAACTGAAGCCGGGGTATACCTCCTTAAAAATACCGAAACCAATTCCGAAATCAAAATTCTAATACTACCCATCTCTAGCTATAATAGATTAAATGTTTATATTAGATGTGTAGAGGTTGCTGCAGTCTATACAAGGGGGCGATCAGTGTTTGTCAGAGTAATTCTTCAAAAGATTACAAGATTTTTTTTTCAATTAATAGAAGCTGACTCTATAACCCATATGCAACAGGGCTTAAAATTCCTGTGAGAATAAAAAACAATTCTCGCAAATGATTCTCACAAGGGCAGCAATGAGAATCAACTTTGATTCTTGCAAAATGTGCATTTGATTCTCATCCTAGATTCAAACAGGTCTTTAACTTTAACCCTTTACCTAACGAATCGCCCACATCCGCCCGCGTAATATGCAACTTGAGCAGTTGAAAAAATTAAATTTTTCAAAATATTTCAACAAAACCATATCATGTAACCCCACATTGGAACGAGCTCATTGAGCTCGTTCCAATGAGGGGTCACATGATATGGTTTTGTGTAAAATTTTTTGAAAAATTTAAAAAAATTACATTTAAAATAATAAATTTTGATATCGTCTGCATTGGATAAAGGGTTAAAGGCTTGGAGAATTCCTATTTTTTGTTTCCTAATAATAAGGTAACACACTAACTTCACGTCTAGTGAAGTCTTGGTTGCCTTTATAAGGAGCCAAGACTTCAACAAACACCACTGTACTGTAAGTTCCATCAGCTAGACCAACTAAAACCTGTATGTTGGAACAGGTATTCTACATGTATACACATGTACAAAACAAAAACTCACAAAAATTGGAACTAGGCCCGTAGGGCTTAAAATAGTTAAAAATCTTTTTCACAGGCCCTCACGCATGTTCATTTGGGCTGCTAAATGCTCTTTTTTTATAAGAAATGCAAACTTGAAAAAACTAGAGGTGTGACTGTCTCAGATGGGCCTGTCCATACCCCCCGCTGCCATTATTCTAAGATGAAAAGGGGCATAACCCTAGCAAAAAAAAGTCTGATCAAACTATAATTGCAGGTGCACAGGTTCCCATGGTAGTGAACATCCATACCAAGTTTCAAAGGAATCAACCCGTAAACATCTGAGAAACTCTCTGACAAAATTCATGCATTCTAAGACAAAAGGCGCATAACTCTGGCAAAAAAGATCCAATCAAAACTATAATCGCAGGTACACAGGTTCCTATGGTAGAAAACCTCCAACCAAGTTTCAAAGGAATCGACCCATAAATATCTTGAGATCTCCGGACAAAATTTTAGGTAATTCAGGCATTCTAAGAATAAAGGGGGCATAACTCTGTCAAAAAAAATGTCTGATTGAAATAATAATCGCAGGTGCCAAGGATCCCATGGTAGTAAATATCCGTATGAAGTTTCAAAGGAATCGACCCATAAACATCTCAGAAAATCTCCAGACAATATTCGCTCATTCTAAGATGAAAAGGGGCTTAACTCCGGCAAGAAAGGTCCAATCTGAACTACAATTGCAGGTGCACAGGTTCCCATGGTAGTAAACATGCACACCAAGTTTCAATGGAATTAACCCATAAACATCTGAGAAAATCTCTGGACAAAATTGTAGGCCTACTAATTCAAGTTGAAAAGAGGCATAATTCTGAAGAAAAAAAATCCAACCGGAACTATAATCCCAGGTGCGCAGGTTCCCAGGTAGTGAACATTCATATCATGTTTCGAGCAAATGGTCTCTGAATGTCCAAGAAAATCTCCGGACAAAATTATGTCTACGGATGGATGGATGGACGGACAGATGGATGGATGGATGGACAAGATGATTCCAGTACAAACCCTCCCCCCCACACCCACACTCAAGGGACAAAATACACCACCATCCATGCTGTTCTGTAGATTATGAGGCCTAAAACATAAAAGAAATCAAGAACCTGAACTTTTGATGGCAAAGAAATAATTACAAAAAAAAAAAATCACCTGCCCACATACAATTTTACAAAAAATGGTCTGAGAAACAGAAGATCTACTTTGTGGGGTCTTAATTGCTCGCCCAACAAAGTGGTTCAAAGAAGTATTTGGGGTCACATTCAGTTGGATGTAATTCATCAACACTACAAAGGAATGAAGTCATGAAAGGCAAATTTTATGGAAAAACACTAAGGAATGGGTTTGAACAAACTTGAACCTAACTTGCTCCCCTCTCCCTACTACCCCCGCTCCCATAGAGAGCCCAAATATTAAGCCAGGGATGCAAACTGAACAAACTTGAATTTGATCCCCCTTGAGATGTTATATATCCAATATGTCAGAAAGAATTCCGACTGGTGGATCTGAAGAAGGTGGTTTTTAAAGAAATGTCCTCACATTGTACCAAGTTAAACTTTGGGCTTCAATAGAGAGCCAAACTGTAAACCAAGGGACCCTATTTGGACAAACTTGAATCTGACCCACCTAGAGAGTTTGTACACCAAATATGAAAGGATTCTGACTTCTGGATCTGAAGAAGAGGATTTTTTAAGATATTTCCTCATATTGCACTATATATGACCATGCATCAACCAAGGGATCTGATTTGAACAAACCTGAATCTGACCCCTCTAGAGATGTTGTATACCAAATATCAGAAGATTCTAACTGATGGTTCTGGAGAAGAAGATTTTTTTAATTTTGGAAACAATTTATGGGTGCTATCAGAGTAATGCCCCTGTGGGCATGGTAACTTTATTTGAACAAACCTGAATTGACATATGATAAGGAATATGCACATCAAATTTGGTTCAATTTGGGCCGGTGGTTTATGAGGTGAAGTCAATAATGTAAAGTTCATGCCGGACAGATGATGGACGGACAACGGACAGAAAGTGATCACTTAAGCTCCCCCCAACTTTCAGTCAAGTGAGCTATTAAAAAATAAAATGAAAAACAGCCCACCCACATGCAATGTTACAAAAAAATGAATCTACTTTGTGAAGCCTAATGGTTAACCCTTTACCTAACGAATCGCCCGCATCTGCCCGCGTAATATGCAAATTCAGCAGTTGAAAAAATATTATTTTTCAAAAAATTTCAACAAAACCATATCATGTGACCCCCCTTGTTGGAACGAGCTCATCGAGAACATTCCAACGAGGGGTCACATGATATGATTTTGTTGAAATTTTTTTAAAAATGATATTTAAAACAATAAATTTTGATATCGTCTGCGTTGGGTAAAGGGTTAAACTGCAGTAAATATATGAATATGAAGCTTGTTTTGTATCATGGATTATAAACTAGTTGCACTCACAAGGACAAGAATATAACAGGGCTCTCAAATTCTAAACTGAGAAGTGAAACTTGATTATCCATGGCATGGGTTCAAGAGGATCTCAGAACTGATTCTCATGAATCGAGGCGAATTTTAAGTTCTGAAATCTAGGCTTGCCATTTTGAAAATTGCAGGAGGGCCATAATGGTCAGTGCCACTGTGCTCCCTGCCAGATGTCGCTAACTTTAGGCGAATCAATCAGATTTGGGGGACGAATCATCCTGGCTTTGATTTTGGGATGAAACGACTGAGACAAATCATCAGGGGTTTGACTGGCTTGGGGATGATACGTCCCGTAATCGTGTGTGACACGAGAGTTGTCACAGTCTGATGTACAATGTAATAACTAATTACAATTTTGGAATTGGCAGACCTTTTTCTTGTATTTGGAAAGTTACTTGCTGCCTCTGGGTAACAGTGTCGACGACACACTACAAACTTCACAAATTGCGCTTTGTTACCTCCTTCAATCCACGAAAATTGCCATTTGAGATGACTGATTTTAAGGTGCCTTCGACTGAGTTAATGGGCCACAGAAATCAGGGTTAGGCGGCTGTTTACCGTCTGCGGAATTTTGAACTCAGACGGACGACTGCGGCCCAGGGAAATCGCCGCCTCAGAATGACAAGCCTGGAAATCTACAGGATGCTGTTTTGTTTTTATTAGGGATTATAAGCTGGTTGTACTCACAAGGACAAGGATACAACAGTACTCTCAAATTTTACTTTGAGAAATGAAAATTGATTCTTGCGGCAGGTGTTGAACTTTGCCCATTTGCCCCATATGTGGGGGTGTGGGAAGAAGTAGGGGTTGGCAGGGTCGGGTGGATATGGAGGTGCATGGGTCAGTTGGGAGAATTTTTTTCACTTTTTTTTATTTTTGGTGGGGTGGCAGGGTGGGGGGGGGGGGGGAATCACGTTTTGGCATGGAGTAGAAACTTAATATTCTGTGAATGTGCTTCACATTTCCTTTGAAGAGAACTCATTTCTTATGTGAAGACTTACCTTGTTAGAATTTATGAGAGAGTGCCTATTGGCACTCTCTCATAAATTTTATCAAGGCAAAGACAGGTCAACAAATTCTAGCAACCCAAAATAATTTAGCACTCTACCAATTAAGAATTGAAAATTGATTCTTGCAGCAGGAGTTTACAAGAATCAAAACCAATTCTTGCAAATTGTGACAAATTTTAAAGCCTCGTTGAGAGTAATTAACAACCTTAATTTTCTTTATTCTTTGTACCAGCTCATTCTCTAGATCTCCATACGTCATGCCCCTAAATGCTACTGGTAACTGATGTGGAAGACGATAGCATTCAATGATGGGTTTGGTGATAAATCCATCAGAATGGATCTTGTAATACTCCAGCAACTCTATAGGACTAGCGAAGGGTTTACCTTCTGGTATCATGTATGATCCATCAATTCGTTTTTCTATTGTGTAATGGTGATAACTGGAAAAATAAATACATTAATAACTACTTGCAATATAGTAAACCCTGTTAACCCTTTACCAATACACAGGATATCAAGTTTTAATATTGTAAATATGTTTTTTCACAAAAATTTCAACAAAACCATATCATGGGATCCCCTCACTGGAACAAGCCTGTTACAATGAGGGGTCAAACAATGTACAGTACGGCCGCCATAGTCTGGTCACACTTTCCATGGATGTGCAATATTTCCATGGATGCAATAATATTAGATTCCAAACACTAATTTTAGGAATAATCATAAATGAAAGTGTCAATGACACTGTAGCTCAACTTGTTTAAGACATGTACATGTATCGTATGTGACATAGCAATGACAAATATCAAGGTAATGACCTGATAACAAAGGTACACATAAAGTAATGTAACAGTCTGTACATAAATGCTGACCGCAGCCTGTAACAAATGTATAGGTAAAGTGTTGTAAAGGTGGGGACAGTTAGATGCTAAACTAGAAAAGAAATCTTGGACCACCAGAGTGGGTCTGACAGAACCCAAAAATATTTATTCTCATAGCACAGTGATAATAAAAGCACCCAAAAACACTCGTTCCTGTCCCATGGTGATAACAAAGGTACCTAAGAAGTTTCGTGAAGATCGGTTCATAAATACAGACTCTAGCCCAAGCCATATTGACATGTGCACTTATTGTGTATTAGTATCACTGAATAAATCAAAGTTCATCTAATTTGCATAATTTCCGCCTGAGAAAAAAACCTGTATTATATGTGATTTATTCCATGTTACTAAACATTCATACAAAATTTATTCAAATCAAAACTTTCATACAGAAGTTCTATACAAAAAACTGATTGCACTAATTTTGGTACAAAATGGCTGCTGGTGGCCATCTTGAATTTTGGAACACACCCAAAAACACTTGTTCTCGTCCCACAGTGATAACAAAGATACCCAAGAGGTTTCGTAAAGATCGGTTCATAAATAGCCTGAGCCGTATAGAAGTTGTGTAAAAAACTGATTGGACCAAATTTCGGTACAAAATGGCCACTTGAATTTTGGACCACACCCAGAAACACTCGTTCTCGTCCCAAGGTGATAACAAAGGTACCCAAGAAGTTTCATGAAGATCGGTTCATAAATACAGCCTCTAGCCCGAGCCGTATTGACATGTGCAATTACTGTGTATAAGTAGCACTGAATAAATCAAAGTTCATCTAATTTGCATAATTTCTGCACGAGAAGAAAACCTGTATTATATGTGATGTATTCCATGTCACTCAACATTCATACAAACATTTATTCAAAGCAGAACTTTCATACAGAAGTTCTGTACAAAAAGCTGATTGCACTAATTTTAGTACAAAATGGCTGCTGGTGGCCATCTTGAATTTAGGCACACATTAAAACACTTGGTCTCGTCCCACAGTGATAACAAAGGTACCCAAGAAGTTTCATAAAGATCGGTTCATAAATACGGCCTCTAGCCTGAGCCGCAGAGAAGTTGATTGCAAAAAACTGATTGGACCAAATTTCGGTACAAAATGGTCACTGGCAGCCATCTAGAATTTTGGACTGCACCCAAAAACACTTGTTCTCGTCCCAAGGTGATAATAAAGGTACCCAAGAAGTTTCGTGAAGATCAGTTCATAAATACAGCCCCTAGCCTTATTGACATGTGTACTTACTGTGTGTAAGTAGCACTGAAAAAATTCGAATCAGAACTTTCATACAGAAGTTCTGTACAGAAAACTGATTGCACTAACTAAAGTACAAAATGGCTGCTGGTGGCCATCTTGAATAGCGGACCGCATCCAAAAACACTCATTCTCGTCCGACGGTGATAACAAAAGTACTCGTAAAGATCGGTTCATAAATACGGCCTCTTGCCCGAGCCGTATGGAATTGTTGGCGGACAGACAGGCCATGCCATAACCTCAAATTTGACTTGCATCACAGTTGAGATCAAAATTGAATTAATGACCCACCAGGTACAACCCAGTGCTTCATTAATTGAAGCTTTGCTCATGATGATTTTTATTACCTGGTAAATGCATGCATGAACATTACTGTCCACGCATGGATTTCGACCAGTCCATGGCAACTACTGTATTTCTGTTTAAATTTTCAGAAAAATAACCTTTTTTCAACTGCATAATTTGTAAATTATGCAGGCTGATGTGGCTCTTTCATTAGCTAAAGGGTTAACTGAATAAACTACACCAATCTTACAAGCTGAGTGCTTGACTGGTTTGCATCAGATCTCTCAGGTTGCATACAAAGCATAGTCATTGACAGCAAATCATCAGATCAAGTGACACTCCAGTCCGGTATCCACTAAGGGTTTGACCTATTAGACCTCACAAAGTACATCTTCTGTTTCTCAGGCCATTTTTTGAAAAATTGCATGCGGGCGGGTGGTTTTTTATTTTATTTTTTATTTTTGTAATTATTTCTTTGCCATTAAAAACTTAAAAAGTTCATGTTCCTGGTTTGTTTTATGTTTTATGCCTCATAATCTACAGAATAGAATGGTTGGTGGTATATTACATCCCTTCAGTGCAACAAAGTTTTGCAATGCTAAAGCATTGCAGAGCCTTGTTGCACTCAAGGGACAATTTTATTGACTTGGGTAAAATATCAGATATACCGGTAAACCATTTAATTTTTATTTTTTTAAGTTCGCATTGGTTATAAAAAGAGAGCATGCCGGTTATAAAAAGAGAGCATGCTTCCCATGCGGGAAGGCTTGAGAAACAGATTTTTTTATGTTTTAGGCTTTACTGTACACTATTTATGTTCTCCAATTGTGAAATTACATGGAGCCTCTGCCTTGATTTTCAGTTTTTTCACTGATGACATGCAGTTGTACATTAGTTTCACTCATGACATACAATACAGCCGCTGTGGACTGGTCACTTTCCACAGATGGACAATATTTCCATGGACGCAATAAAATTAGACTCCAAACACTAACAACAGGAAGAATCGTCAAAAATTTAATTAATGAAGCACTTGGTTCAAGCCTTGCTTCATTAATTAAAATTTTGATGATGATGATTTTTTATTACCCGGTAAATGCATGCGTGGACATCACTGCCCACATGTGGATTATGACCACTTCACGGTGACTGTACTGAAGAACACAATGCACACTATAAAACTGACAGCGGCAATTATATTCTACTCAAAGTTTGCTAAGCACCAAGTATATCCAACTACTTGTTTTACGCTTTAGTTGAAATATTGTTATGAAAAGTATATATATTTTATATTTAATTATATCTTTAATGATTTAAGTACAGAAATTAAGATTTTATTTGTGTTTGACATTATTTTTTAGCTTTTGAATACGATAACCATGGAAAATGGATATTATTGGTAAAAGAGGAAATTTTTCAAATTTGCCAAAACGTTGACGCAGCAAACTGCTATGGGTTCAATATCAAGTATGAGACCCATTACTGTTAATTACTGCTTGACAATGTCTCGTCATGCTCCCAATCAGGTTCCTGATGGTCCTTTGTGGGATGTTGTTCCATTTTTGGACCAACATGGCACCAAGCTCCTGCACACTTCTTGGCTGGACTGGACGGACTGAAAATGCAAGCTGCAACTCATTCCACACATGTTCGATTGGACTGAGGTCAAGGGATCTTGCTGGCCAGTCCATACGCTCAATCCTCTCCCTCTGTCGGTACTCCCGGACAGCATGGGCAACATGAGGACTGGCATTATCGTCCAGCAAAATAAATCTATCACCCACTGGACCTGCATACAATCTGATGTGGGCATCCAGGCTCTCATCAATATACCGCTGTGCAGTTAATGTACCACAGTCAAAGATACAGTACTCTGTACGTCCATCCCTGCTGATGCCACAACAGACCATTATTGACCCTCCACCACACCGGTCATGCTCAGCAATGTTGGCTGCATGGAATCGTTCTCCTGGTCTTCTCCATACCCTAGAATGCCTATCTGTATTGTTTAGGCAGTACCTTGACTCATCTGTAAAAAGGACAGGTCATCAATCTTCTCTGGTCCATCCAACGTGATCCACGGCCCATTCATATCGTGCCTGGCAGTCGTTCTGGGACAGCTGAATGCGAATACATGGTCTTCTCGATTGGAGACCACCTTCGAGCAACCTTGCCCGGATAGTCTGCGTCGAAACATTTACCCTGGATGCATTCTGAAGGTAACTGCGAAGCTGGTTTGCTGTGTCAAAGCGGTTCCTACAGGTCTGAATGATCAAAAACCGGTCTTCAGCTGCAGATGTTGCCCTGTCTCTGCCACCACGTCATCTGACTGGTATGCCATACTGCTGAAATCTTAACCAGGCTCTGGTGATCACTGTATGGTACACACCAAGGGCTTCACCAACCTGACGATGGGTAGCCCCTTGTTCCACCATCCCTAAAGCCCACCACATTTCTGCTTCAGACGAATGTCTTCTTACCTTTGCATTCGCCATATTCAATCATTAAATCACAAGGGTTTGTGTTGAAATGAAGATTGAATACCCTACACAAGTCATGTGCATGTAGAAAGTACACGAAGACATCATGGAAATCAAGGAGAACATGCTTTCCATGACTGTCACAAAAAGTCTGTCTGTCAAGAGAGCTAATGTAAACACTGTGGACCATCTCAATGCATTCCTCAATCATATCCACCAAAAAATATCACAAATGTGGCACAAAAAAATTTCACAATGATGTGTCATATATGTGGTGCTTAGCAAACTTTGAGTAGTATATGAAACCACCACCACCAAACCAAACCGAGTTTTGGTGCCAAGAGGAGGGGTGGGGGGGGGGGGGGGAGTGGGGGGGGGGGAGGGGGAGGGGGGTTATGGGGGGAGGTTTCTTCGCAGTGTAAATGAAATAAATTGATGACATTTTGAAAAATGGAGCAGCAATTACTTCAAGAGTGTAGACAATTAGTCACTGAAAAAACCTGACAGAACTTGAAAGGCTTGACGAACCTTAGTAAACAAAAAGGGTGGTCACTTAAGTTATATTCATGCCACTGATACAAATAATTATCTTACAATCAACGCGTATTTTGTCTGTTATAACTGTGCAACTGCCATGTATCCAACCCCCTGATACAGATGTTTGTATCAGGGGGTTGGATACAAGCACGTTCCTTTCGCGTGAGTTCCATTTTTTTTTCTTTTTGTTCATCCTTATGAATAAAGAGTTTGTTATATATTTGTCTACATTCTTGACTTATCCCCAATATATTGTAAGATAAATGATTTTTACCATTATGTGGATGTACAAAATATGTATCTGAGTCTCGCTTCGGGTTCTACGGGTAGATCACCACTCGTCTTCGACTCGTCGTGATCTGCCTTTAGAACCCGGAGTTAGACTCGGATACATATTTTGTAAATCCACATAATGGTAATAATCTCTATTGATCAGGCTGAATGAATCTCGGTACATACACCAATTATTACATTTAAATAAAAGCTCATCACTTCTTTGAAGTTGATCAGCTAAAAAAAAAATACTTTATCATAACTTCTTACAACAGAAAATTTACTAAGTTTTCGGGTAAAAAAAAAACAGAAAAGAAAAATCCATAATATAAGGCTTAAGTACAGCAGTCATTGTCCTAAATAACCCACAGCTGTAAGTTGAAAGCCCTCGTCCCTCTAGGTTTGAAGAAACAAACTCAAACACAAAACTCTTACAGGTTGGATAAGAGACAAGACTTTTATTGTTACAAGTTCACAGATTTTTTGCAGAAAAAAGGAAAAACGGCCAAAATAATAACACATATATCAAGTAGAAGAGCTAACAGAAACTACAATCACAATAAAAGACATCTGTAAGCAATATGGATTACCATAATGTGCAATAAAGTTTACTTTAACGCAACTTTTTACAACAGAAAATTGATTAAGAAACATTTCCAGATATTTATTTATTTATTGGTTCTTAAGGTCACATACTTATGCACAATGGCTAAACGTGACCATGACAGTTTTATGGTGGAGAAAGCCAAAGTCCCCGGAGAGAAGCAGCAAGCATCGACAAGCAACTGTCAGCTCCTCAACATTCTAACTCTGTTCAAGTTCTGTTCAAGCAGGGTTACAGCAGTTGAAGACATGTGCCCCATCGACATGCAGTATGCCTTAGTACACGGTGTTATCGTGCCCCCTTGTAGGCAAACGGGATAAAGTGCCTTGCCCAAGGACACAACGCGAGTCATCCCAAACGGAGAAACATTTCCAGAAAATAAGAGTCAAGTACTGTAATCATGCTCCTAGACAACAAGAAACTGCAATATAAAAGCCCTGGGGCTTCTGGGTTTGAAGAAACTAACTTTAACACAAACTCTTACAATTCAGATATTGGAGCTGACTGAAACGTTAATTGTTACAAGTACATGTTCATAGATTTTTTTCTGAAAAAAGGAAAAACAGACAAAATAACATCATGTATACTTTGTATAAGGGTTAACCCTTTACCCAACGCAGACGATATCAAAATTTATTATTTTAAATATAATTTTTTTTAATTTTTCAAAAAATTTCAACAAAACCATATCATGTGACCCCTCATTGGAACGAGCTCAATGAGCTCGTTCCAATGAGGAGTCACATAATATGTTTTTGTTGAAATATTTTGAAAAATTTAATTTTTTCAACTGCCAAATTTGCATATTACGCAGGCAGATGCGGGCGATTTGTTAGGTAAAGGGTTAAGAGAAACTACATACACAAGCAAACACACCTATAAGCAATGTAGATCAACAAAATATGCAATAAAGTTTACATTAACATAACTTCTTAAAACAGAAAATTAAAAGTTTTCACTTAAAAAAAAAATTCCAGATAAATTCCCAGAAAATGAAGAGTTCAGTACTGTAGTCATGGTCCTAAATACATGTAACACACAACTACAATCTGAAAGTCCTGGAGCTACTAGGTTCAAAGAAATTTACTTAAAAACAAATTCTTACAAAATTGGATGTTGATGCTGTGGCAGATGGGGGACTTGCAATGCAATACAATGCAATGTTAACATCTAGAATCCACCGCAGTGCTCTCTGACTTACATTATTACCTCGTATCACAGGTGTTCACTAGTACCAAAATGGTTAACCGGATAATCAGTTTGAAAACAGTTAGCTACCTAACTGATTAGAAAAAACGTCAACCGGCTATCCAAAATATCAATAGTGGCCATCATTCCATGTTTAAAATGTAGTAAATCTGCCACTTCTCCTTAGTGATCGATTACACATCAAAGCCGTGTTGTCATACTGATAAATAATGGACTTTGGCATTCAAGACTTTGTTAATGATCGGCAGTTTCCATGAGTAATGAGTAATCGCAGAAACTATTCCACAGTGTTATAAAAACAAATGTTGTTGAGTACTCGACAATGTTCGTTTGTATACACACTATGGAATCGTTTGAGAATACGGCTTTCCAATTCCTATAGTTTTGATCCCATATTTGTTGAAATAATGGCAGCGGATAACCGGATGTTATCTGGTTATAGCTCTCGGTTAGTCGGTTACAAAAATGAGCCCGCTGTTTCAGCCCTAGAGTTCACACTCTTTGTTCATTCTATGACATTCTCTGCTTAATTCAACGGAGCATACTGCTCCACAGACGGGCACACAAGGCAAGCACCTCAACAGGTCCCTATTTTACACCTAGGTATGGTGGGGACTGCGCAGTACTGGTGAACATTCCCAACATCCACAGCTGGGATGTGATGCAATGTCGTAGAATCACACACTCAAACTTTGCCGATTGCACACCAGCCACTACTAGGGGAAGCACCGGAATCAATTGCCGAATGGTCACCCAACCAAGGATTAACCAGGCTTGACGTTGCTTAACTTCAGTGATCTAACGAGAACTGATCTCGCTCCGCCAGTGCTCCCCTTGACATTATGTCTCCACTGCTTCATAGTAAATGCAGGTGAGCTGATAAAATATGTTTAAACTAATAACAGATTAATTGACTAATTACATGTACTGCTAATCCACTGCACTTTGCAGGTCCTGAGTCATTACAAAAAGCAGCATTTAATGAGATAAATACTTCATACATTATACATGTAGCCACCGTGGACTGGTCACTTTCCACAAGTGGGCAATATTTCCACAGTCGCAATAATATTAGATTCCAAACACTAATTATAGGAATAATCATCAAAAATTTAATTAATCAAGCACCTGTTAAAACCTGGTGCTTCATTAATTACAATTTTGCTGATGATGGTTTTTATCAACTGGTAAACACAAGAGTGGACACTGATGATCACTTCCCACATGTGGAGTCCACAGCAGCTCTACCTTACCACTGTGAGTCACTCATGACAGTATGAAGTATTTATAATGTTGTCTTTTGCAAAGTTGACAACCTACAATATTTTATTGGAGACAAAAAATGATAAATTTTAAGTAATTTGTATATTTTTTATACTTACCAATGGTCCAGAATTGCTGGTGCAAACTCGATATTATCAAGGGCCAAACACAAATTTTGAACCCCCCCAATCCCCAAAATTTAGCTTAAACCATATTTATTGACAGAAACACTGCAATTGCATACAATATAGTTTACAACAATAACAGAAAAAAAAAAAAAAACATACAGATACAATTTTATGATAATGGAGGCAGTATACAGTTATATAAATAAATGAAGTAAAATGATGAAGGGATTCAACAGAAAGCTTAATGCTTATATTAGTCGATCCCCAAAATTTGTATACAAAACCAAAAAATTAAAAGTCCTATCTGGCCCTCCATACTTTTACTCTCTGCACATGCGCAGGAAGAGACCAGAATCGGCATCGACATCATTCTTTGTAGATGAGCGTACTAATAACTCTGTGGGGAGGTATGAGTGCCCACTCATGGGAGGGCCATCCCTGTCTGGGCCATTGGTAAGTATAAACAAGAGGCCCCACGTGGCCTTAATCGCTCACCTGACAAAGTGACTCTAAGAAGTATTTTAGGTCACCTTCACCATGTCATGCCTCATCAACATTAACTGGTTGAGTGATAGATTTTGTTTGAAGTTCAACATTTGTTACCTAAAATTAGTTTTATTTAAAATCGTTGGTGTGTGGCCAATCTCCAATGATTTTTAATAAAGCAAATTTATCTCTGCAGACAAACTGGTCTAGCATGAAGCACAAACAAGGAATGTGAAGAGATAGCCTTGGACATCTCTCCCCAACTGTGGATATCTTCCATGTGCTACATGTATATATTTGCATGCAAGAAAACAAAAATTTTCACAAATTTTCCAAAATATTAGTTTTTTTTATCATCATTGGAACAAGCTCAAACAGCTTATTCCAATAGGGGTATGGGAAGATCAGGTATATTTTTGAGACAGAAATGTGAATATATAAATAATGGTGTTTTTTTGTGAATGATGCTGGAGAATTTTGCGTAAAGATATGGTAAATGGTTTGTTCTAGATACAGAATGATGCAAAAGTATTTAAATTTGATTAGGCAAGTTGTTCCTATAATGCATTTAAAAATTGAAGTAACTGTTTTTTTGCTGACAAACTTTTAGATGTGTGTGTCTGTGTTTGTGTGTGTGGGTGTGTGTGTGTGTTTGTGTGTGTGTGGGGGGGGGGGGGGGGGGGTAAGAGTGTTCTTGCAAACAAAATTCCTGAATAAATGGAAAATTTTATTTTTTGTGTGAAAGACAGTGCGGTGAATGTTGATTGGAACAAGCTTAGAGAGCTCATTTTAATGTGAAGTCATAAAGCTGTGTTTTACGTACGAAATTCTGGAATAACTAAAAAAATTGCTTTTTTGACTCAAAAAGCATGGTGTGCGACCTCTCATTGGAATGAGCTCAAAAAGCTCATTCCAATGGGGTATTTCCAAGTGATAAGTACATGCATGTTTAAGAGACAAAAATTAAAATTTGAATAGCAATTTTTGCGAAGAATGCTGACAAGTTTTGGCAGTTATGCTGGTAAAAAGGTAAGATATGCAAAGTGGTTGTTTTTTAGAGGCGACATTTAATTAAGGGGAATTAACCCTTGATTACTGAGGTAACTTCTAAAAGTACTGAAATTTCATGAAGCAATGTGAATAACAGACAACAGTTGCCTAAAAATTTCATGAATAACTAAAATTTTTATTCCTTTGTCTCGAAAACATGGCATATGACCTTTGTTGGAATGAGCTGAATGCGTGTGTTCCAATGAGGGGTCATAAAATTTGAACGGAGATTTGTGTGAATAATGCATTAGTACTGCTAGATTTGGGTAAACGGTTCACCCTGGATACCACCCCTTCTATAGTAGATCTTTTCTGCAAATTTTGTCTAAGATTCTATCAACTTTACAAATAAATACGTTCATGAATCACAATCAGATCCACCCCACAATGTTGCATACCAAATATCAAAAGATTCTGCCTGCTGGATCTGGAGAAGAAGATTTTTTAAGAAATATGCCTGAAATGCACTAAGTTAAAATTTGGGCTCCTATACGGAGCTCAAATATAAACCCAGGGGGCTGATTTGAACAAACTTGAATCAGATCCACCCCACAATGTTGCTTACCAAATATGAAAAGATTCTGAAGCTGGATCTGGAGAAGAAGATTTTTTAAGAAATTTGCCTGAAATGCACTAAGTTTGAATTCGAGCTTCTATAGTGAGCCCAAATATGAAACTAGGAAGCCGATTTGAACAAACTTGAATCAGATCCACCCCACAATGTTGCATACCAAATATCAAAAGATTCTGCCTGCTGGATCTGGAGAAGAAGATTTTTTAATAAATTTGCCCGAAATGCACTAAGTCCGAATTCGGGCTTCTATATTAAGCCCAAATATGAATCCAGGGGGCCGATTTGAACAAACTTGAATCATATCCACCCCACAATGTTGCATACCAAATATCAAAAGATTCTGCCTGCTGGATCTGGAGAAGAAGATTTTTGAAGAAATTTGCCCGAAATGCACTAAGTTTGAATTCGAGCTTCTATAGTGAGCCCAAATATGAATCCAGGGGGCCGATTTGAACAAACTTGAATCAGATCCACCCCGCAATGTTGCATACCAAATATCAAAAGATTCTGCCTGCTGGATCTGGAGAAGATGATTTTTTAAGAAATTTGCCTGAAATGCACTAAGTTCGAATTCAAGCTTCTATAGTGAGCCCAAATATGAATCTAGGAAGCCGATTTGAACAAACTTGAATCAGATCCACCCCACAATGTTGCATACCAAATATCAAAAGATTCTGCCTGCTGGATCTGGAGAAGAAGATTTTTTAATAAATTTGCCCGAAATGCACTAAGTTCGAATTCGGGCTTCTATATTAAGCCCAAATATGAATCCAGGGGGCCGATTTGAACAAACTTGAATCAGATCCACCCCACAATGTTGCATACCAAATATCAAAAGATTCTGCCTGCTGGATCTAGAGAAGAAGATTTTTGAAGAAATTTGCCCGAAATGCACTAAGTTTGAATTCGAGCTTCTATAGTGAGCCCAAATATGAATCCAGGGGGCCGATTTGAACAAACTTGAATCAGATCCACCCCGCAATGTTGCATACCAAATATCAAAAGATTCTGCCTGCTGGATCTGGAGAAGATGATTTTTTAAGAAATTTGCCTGAAATGCACTAAGTTCGAATTCGAGCTTCTATAGTAAGCTCAAATATGAATCTAGGGAGCCGATTTAAACAAATTTGCATCAGATCCATTCCACAATGTTGCATACCAAATATCAAAAGATTCTGCCTGCTGGATCTGGAGAATAAAATTTTTTAAGAAATTTGCCTGAAATGCACTAAGTTCGAATTCGAGCTTCTATAGTGAGCCCAAATATGAATCTAGGAAGCCGATTTGAACAAACTTGAATCAGATCCACCCTACAATGTTGCATACCAAATATCAAAAGATTCTGCCTGCTGGATCTGGAGAAGAAGACTTTTTAATAAATTTGCTTGAAATGCACTAAGTTCAAATTTGGGCTCCTATACTGAGCCCAAATATAAACCCAGGGGGCCGATTTGAACAAACTTGAATCAGATCCACCCCACAATGTTGCTTACCAAATATGAAAAGATTCTGCCTGCTGGATCTGGAGAAGAAGATTTTTTAAGAAATTTGCATGAAATGCACTAAGTTCAAATTCGAGCTTCTATAGTGAGCCCAAATATGAATCTAGGAAGCTGATTTGAACAAACTTGAATCAGATCCACCCCACAATGTTGCATACCAAATATCAAAAGATTCTGCCTTCTGGATCTGGAGAAGAAGATTTTTTAAGAAATTTGCCTAAATGCACTAAGTTCGAAATCGGGCTCCTATACTGAGCCCAAATATGAACCCAGGGGGCCGATTTGAACAAACTTGAATCAGATCCACCCTACAATGTTGCATACCAAATATCAAAAGATTCTGCCTGCTGGATCTGGAGAAGAAGATTTTTTAAGAAATTTGCCTGAAATGCACTAAGTTCGAAATCGGGCGCCTATACTGAGCCCAAATATTAACCCAGGGGGCCGATTAGAACAATCTTGAATCAGATCCACCCCACAATGTTGCTTACCAAATATGAAAAGATTCGGCCTGCTGGATCTGGAGAAGAAGATTTTTTAAGAAATTTGCCTGAAATGCACTAAGTTCGAATTCGGGCTTCTATAGTAAGCCCAAATATGTATCCAGGGGGCCGATTTGAACAAACTTGAATCAGATCTACCCCGCAACGTTGCATACCAAATATCAAAAGATTCTGCCTGCTGGATCTGGAGAAGAAGATTTTTGAAGAAATTTGCCTGAAATGCACTAAATTCGAATTCGAGCTCCTATAGTGAGCCCAAATATGAATCTAGGGAGCCGATTTGAACAAACTTGAATCAGATCCACCCTACAATGTTGCATACCAAATATCAAAAGATTCTGCCTGCTGGATCTGGAGAAGAAGATTTTTTAATGTTTTTCCCATTGCCTACAGTGTTAAAAAGTGCTGACTCAGCACTTTTTCAAAGTCCCGAAACTGTACCCTATGATAAAACCGATGGCAATTTTTTTTTACCAATCCTTTCTGTTGGTCCTAAGGAAGCTGCACACCAAATAAAAATTCTCAGTGCTGTGCAGTTTTGGAGATATGGGCGTTTTAAATTTTTTCTATTTTTAGCTCCTGCGGTTCCCACGGGGCTGCGGGAAAATTTTTTTTTGCATAAATCAAGTACTCATGACCCAATAAGCCCTCACATAAAATTTGGTTCAAATCAGCCTCTCGGTTCGGAAAATACAAATTTTGGGCGGGGCAAAAAATTTTGCCCCTCTCATAACAACGCCAAGTACAGCCCCACAAACCTCTCTTGAACAAATCTGAGTCTACACCTCAAAAGAAAGCTGCACACCAAATATCAAGTCTCTGCTACTGCTGGTTCATGAGAAGAAGATTTACAAAGATTTTGGTGCCCCTTGGGGGCGTGGCACCACCCAGGAGGAGGGGCAACTTCATTTGAACAAATCTGAATTGGCATTAGGTAATAAACATTTAGCCAACATTTGAATAAAATTGGGCTAGTGGTTTAGGAGGAGAAGTCGATAATGTAAAGTTAACGCCGGACGGACGACGACGGACGCCGGACGACGGACAACGGACGCCGGACAGAAAGTAATTAGTAAAGCTCCCCTTGAGCTTCGCTCAGGTGAGCTAAAAATATATAAATTACTTAAAATTTATCATATTTTTATATGACAAACAATGGCCCAGACTAGTTGAATCGTAAAAAGGTGGAGGGCCTAGGACTTAAGAATTAGCAGACCAATATCGCTCCTAAGCCTGCATTCCAAGGTGAAAGGAAATTAAATTTAAAAGGAATTACAGGTATGTCTCTCTTTTCAATAATAGAGAAGACATATTATATAAATAAGGAGCCATATCCAAGTTATTCCATATTCTTAGCATGAATGATTATGCTAACTGGGTGTAACAAGCCCCCAATTTTTAAGGCTAGTCCGGACTAAGCCCCATAAATTAGGATGGAGTATTTGAGAGTGAGAGACTAACCCCCACCAACATACGCCATATATAAATAATAAACAAGCTGTATCTAGGATCAGATATAATCTACAGACCAAAAACAGCTTCACTCATAATTACACACTTATCAAGATGGAGATTTTACAAAAAAAATCACCCCCCCCCCCCCCCCACCCACCCATTTTTTTTAAGGAATATTCTTCAAAACAAAGAGGGGAGAACTCTCGAATCAGTGCAATGCGATACTAAATAATACAAATATATTCACCCAATAAGCACCCTGTTATTAATTATTGGTGTTTAATGCCACTTAAGAAGCTAAGGCTATTGTGGTGATCTCGGTAATTAACAGAGCACGCTTGTAACGTATACCTGAGTCGGAAATACATAGATAGGATGAAAACCTGAGATATAAAGTGTACAACCATACACTTGTCCAATTGATACCAGGGCTGGGGTAATTGTAATTTGTAATTGTAATGAGTGTAATTAATTACATGTTTTCAAAGTAATTGGGTATAATGTGTAATTGAGAAGTTTGTCAGTTACTTGTAATTGAAAAGTAATTAATTACATTGGAAATTACCAAGTAATTTCAATTACTTTTCAATTACATTTAGTCACAAACATGAGTGTAAAGATTTTTTAGAAAAGTGTCGCTCAGTTTTGATTTTTGATGCTGCATTGGGGCATACATAGGAAAAAAGTGCAGGTGACTAGCTATTCCTACCTCTTGGCTAACTGATGAACAATCTTGTGTGGGGAACTGAATGTTCAGGAGTTTGAGTTTCTTGACCTGATAATCTTTGTCTCCGTGATTTGTTTGATAAAAAACTATTGAGGCTTTTGCTTGTGTCAGTGTTTTAACAGTGATTGCTGTGTATGTTATTTGATAAAACTGAAGCTTGTGTTTGTACGATGTATTAATGTAGATTAATGTAGAACTACTCAACTCAATGGACTGAGCGGGGAGGGGGGGAGGCATAAAAGACAGATTATGTGTGGCCTCCCATATTATTATTAATTTTTGTCAAGTTTCAAACTTTTTGTTTTTTTAGATACTGGATTTGAAATAAAAAGTCCTACTACCATTACTTGTTTCTTTATTTTAAATAGAGAAAATTGCCAAGCATTATTAATAAGTAAAAGAGATTCAATTTCAATTGTCTTCACAACCTGTCACTTAGAAACTGTTGAAAACTCTGTCTTTATTGGTGGCCTTTGTGTGAGCTAAACTGATTTGACACCTTTATACAATACAGTTAACTGCCTTTTGTCTGACCAGGAGATACAATGGAACATAAAACAACATGACAAAGCATGATATTTCTCTATAGTTATTAACCCCCTTCACAGTGATGTCAAAATATCCAAATTTCAGGAAGCTGTTTTTTCCAATAATGCATCTAGAAATTTAACCAATGAGCTCTGTCAAACGAGATTGAATTGGTTAAATTTCTAGTTGCATTATGGGAAATTTTTTCTGCCTGAAATTTAGATATTTTGACATCAGTGTGCAGAGGGTTAAGAAAGATCATGAGCTGATTATGAGGATGACACTCTTCAGAATTTAACGATGATAAAATGTAATAACCATATACCCCAGTGTCGTAATTGAAAGCAATGTACATTTGGTTGTATCTTTAATAATTTACTATTTGTCATGGCAAGAAATAGGCAATATGTATTTTTGCTTTCTATTCCTTTTCTCACAGTAGTTCCTTGGGAAATGAAAAAAATGTGTGTGTTATGTTTTGCTTAACTGTTTTCAGTTGATTATGTTGGAGTGTAACCCCTCATAATTCCCACAACATTTATCCCAGTAAGCATGTTCTGAAATCAAGAATCCAGCAATTCTTAATTTCCTAACAATAGGGAGTTTGGCTTGAACATTTTTCACCTCTTCAGTTATATTATGCATTTTCCCTGCTAACAATAGCAAAAAAGCAAAGTTCATACATACACATACTGGTTATGAAGCTTTCCATTTGATGAATATTACAAAAGTAATTAAAAGTAATTGAAAAGTATTTAATTACATTTCATGAAGTAATTGTAATTGTAAATTAATTACTTTAAAATTAAAAGTAATTGTAATTGTGTAATTGTAATTGAAAAATTAAAAGTAATTGTAATTGTAATTAATTACATTTACATGTAATTGACCCCAGCCCTGATTTATACCAATTAAAAGGTATTCTGAAGAGCAAACACGCTTCTAAGGCAACCTACAGGCGACCCCCGTTCATGTGTACAATTGATTCCAATAATAACACTCCAATGAACCGTTTGAATATACAAGAATGTGTACTGTACACAGAACATAGAATGAGCTATGATTAACAGACCCATCACAGACTGTCCCCGAAATAATACATTGTTTCCTAGGTTCATAACAACCAATGAGTGTCCGGAGAATATATACTCCGAATAATGATGCCGAAAAATTAGAACATATGCATAGATGGCCTATTGGCAGTTCCATGACTGATCCAAATAGAGCCAAAATTCTCATGAGCTCTATAAGCAGAGCAAGAATTTATATAGTCTATCAACAATGCGTCTGCCTAATAATACACATATTATGCACACAAGCAATGAAACCCCACAGGTACTCATCTGAATACAGCCTGTAACCACGGTATGACCGAGTGATACAAGTGTAACCAGAAAATTGAATGAATAATACTTAATATGCAGTTAACCGAGTAAAAAACTCATATGTCGTAAGAAAAGGCCAGGGTGTTCTGAGTGAAACTTTTGAGAGTGGACTAATTGCCACATTGGAGAATGTCGTCCAGATAACCGACATGTCAACCATACAGGTACACGAAGGCTAGCAATTTTATTGATAAAGAATCATATGCTCGTAGATGACTTATAAACGAACAACCACAGGAAGCAAACCAACTAAAAAGTGGATGTGCCCATGAGGTCACCGTTAGAACACGACCCAGCCGCCAATCGAGAAGCCATGAAAGGCATGTATATACTAAATCCATACGAGGTTTACAGGAGGAAAACTATGTCTTGCCCTGTAATCACCTCTAACACATTGGCAGGGGGGTGGGGGAAGGGGGCAGTGTTTTGACGAAATATTCATGTCAAAGCCCCCTCAGACGCATTAACTGAATCTCTCTTGTGTTAGCCATCAAATAGAATAGGAGCCGCAGGGCTTCCTCATGTCTAACTGACTCCATAATGCCACTAAGGATGGAGAGGGACATGATGAATAAATACACCGTATCGACATAATCACACTAGGTAAATATGCCGTCATTAATAGAGCTTATCGTCTCATATAACGAACACCAAACCATACCGGTAGGAAGAGAATAACCTCCTCTAACATTCGGTATCATGCCCGATAGGACAACGAACTCAGTCTAGTTGAAGCAGCTAAAGGTCTTCCTATATGTGAAGACAATAAAAGGCTGATAACAGCAGCCTTAGAAGCTCACTAAGGAGACTTACAACGCTAGCCATAGCTTATAAGTCTTCATCTCGGTGAAGACAGATATATCGGTGTAAGTTGCGACCTTGAAGGCTCATTGAACAGAGACTTACAACTATCGTTGTGCAAGGTAGGGAATGAAGAGCCGCTATTTAACAGCCCTAAATTCCCAAAGAGACAGCAGTCCCAAGAGAAAATAAATTCAGTTATGTCACTGCATAATTACTGAAACAATCTCGCTTATGATTCTAGCTAGGCTACTATGGTGTAAACAATAAGACTCAAGTCTATGACACCTATGAAAACAAACCGAAAAGCACCCTACCTTATTGTTTTTATTTCCAAAAGACAGCGGTCAGAGCCTGGCTAACCTAGCTATAAGTCTTCCCCTCTGTGAAGACAGATATCTTGGTGTAACTAGCGACCTTGAAAGCTCACTAAATGGAGACTTACAACCATCGTCACACAAGGTAGGGAATGACAAGCCGCTATTCTAACAGATGTAATTCCCAAAGAGACAGTAATCTCAAGGTAGCTACGCAGTTATGTGTCTTTGTCTACCTGAAGACATAGCTGTGTCATTTGCGGCCTTGAAAGCTCAATAAATGGAGACTTACAACATTAGCTGCAAGAAAATACCACTGTAACAGTACATAAGGCGACTATGACGTCCACAATGACATTAAATGTCTTGATGCCAAGGAATAGAACACCAAGAGAGAAAAGACGTACTTATTCTCTTTAATGGCTCTGTTCCAAACAAGACAGCTGTCTCAGCCTATCTATGCATCTGACTCCAGGACGAAAAACAGGTGATTTGAAATAACCTGGAGAATATTTCAATGACCTCTGTTGTTTTTCTTCAATAGGAGAGCCTATACCTCCAAAAGGAGAGACTGTCTTGGAAGAATTCCCCGGACGATTTGACCAACATGTACTTGTAGTAAGTGGAGCTTTGCTCAGACTGATAACCGCAGGCCTGCCGAGACTACATACTGATCTTCCACAATTTTCATCCACATTTTTGCTAGGTTGACAACCTTTTCGCTAAGTGGAAAGCAACAGAAGTCTATTCTCGATGATCTCTACTGCTTCCTTCAATAAGAGAGCCTATAGCTCCAGTAAGAGTGACTCCCTTTTCAAAGGATCCGTCGGAAGATTTGTCCCACGCGGACATCTTATAAGTTGGGGTTATGTTCGGAATCACAGCCATAGGCCTTCCGAGACAACACTTTACACACTGATCTTCCATGACATAAATCCAGTTTCTCGCGAAGATGATAACCTCCTGTCAACTGGTAAGCAAGAGGTCTTATTCATCACCTGTATGACTAACAAGGCTTACGGGAGGAGAAACTACGTCCTCCCCACGAAAGAACCTCGTCCCATTATCTTAGGGGCATCTGACCTATGGTCTGGATCAGACCTGCGCCCCTTTTTCGAGTCGCTAAACTGATAACCTCCAGAGTAAGTATAAGAGGGTTTATTGTACCCATGCGAGGCGTTCCCTTAGCTGATTAAGTGGAACAGTCTCGCTTAACCCGGTCTGCTGAAGCGTGTTGCATCGCAGACTTCAGTAGCAGTGTATTGGAACATTTCTTGTAGCCTGTTCATAGACTAACAAAAGCTTGTCGTCAATGGAGTATATCTGGAGATGGGAGCGACTCGGAGAGAGCTTTTCACTTTGTCATCTATAAGTGATGACAACGCAAGGGCAGCATCACGTCTGATCAACTCCCAATTTGCCACTGTCAGGCTGGAGTTGTACATGGCATACATGACTGCCCTGGAAAGAACTCTAATCAAGGAACAACGTCCTCAAATTCCTTCCCATTATGACGTAGTGCCATAGCTCTGGTGAGGTGATCTGCGTAGGACATCCCGTCCAGATTCGCTCTATTGGATGAAATCGCACATTCCATCACTTCCAAGAGTATATTGAATGATGCAGGTAGGGACATATTTCATCCCCAGCCTGCTCATCTAAATGCAGAGGAGCTCTCTGGACATCTTCTCCAACGGTTTTAAATTAACGTAGTCCAAGGAACAGTATATTTATTGATGATGTCGATAAGAAACCACCTTCCTCTTAGCACTAGAGAGGAGAATATGGCATCGATAACATGGCCGAAGGCCTCCGACACCTGTCGAGACTGTTTCAGGAAGGAAATAACATTCTCTTTCCTCCATACGAAACCTGCTTCTGAGCCGACAGTGGTTTCTCTATAGTAGTTGCAGCTTGCTGATCAGGTGGAACAAAGTCAGTATAGTATCAATAAATAAAAATTCATTTCTACCATATGCTGTTCCTAAAGGGAAGAGTAATCCTCTTCCTTCTCCCTTTCACCATCCGACTGATTCAGCCATGACATTTGGTCATTTGCATCTGCGTGATCAGGTGTCTGGACGACCCAGCACTGTCCGACAGCTCCCGAGCAGTGGGCGGACATATGCTCCGACTTCTTAAGTTTCTTATAACAACATTTGGCCCCAAATGTTGTTGGGCTAGAGAGGGACCTCGCTCACTCGCAGTCTTATCAGACCTCGCCGAGCCTCCCGACAAGAAAACTTGGTTCCAGCTTGTGAAAGTTTCTCATAACAACCTCTGGCCCCAGAAGTTGTTGGGTTAGAGAGTGGCCTCTCCCACATGTGGCCTTGTCAGACCTTGCCGTGCCTCCCAACAAGAAACTTGCAGACTTCCTCCCTATTTCTGTCATCGCTGGGTGAGATTTTGTTTTTAAGGTGCTCACTCTACCCAAATCTACATTTCCTTCGACTGCAATGGACATACCCGGTGTCAAGGCTCCCACGGACAGAGTAACCGCTTCACCGGTCAAGCTAGCTACTTGCAAGGGATTAAGAACACTAACTAGAGGCCTTATCCCTTGCTTAATATTCATGAGCACCTTGCAGCTAGCTCTATTTGCTCAAGAGAGCACGACGACGGTAACACACTTTGGATGGGTGTCACAAAACAAGCACCATGTTTACGTTCCTCTGAAATAGAAACTGGAAAACTTAAATTATATTATGGTGAGAGGTCTGGCGTAGGATCCTCTCTGCCAACAAAGCATCGAGACACCCATCTCCAATTTCTGTCTTGCCAATGTACACAGTAGAACAAGAATCCACAGGAGTGCATCGACTACAGGCAAGGCAACTAGCATGTAAATCTGCGGAAGACTTCCTCACCTTGCATTTACACCATTAAGCTTTCATAATTACAATCAAAAGACAAAGTCGATAGCACTCCTATAAACTCCACAACAAAAAATATGATAAAGATAAATGAATAATCGTAATCAAAATTAAATTAAAAAATTTATAAAAAAAAAATTTCGGTAAAATTTTGAAAAAATGCCTTAGTTCCCAAAGGGAACATAATGAGCCCAAGGGCCTCCCGATAGGGCACTAAGTGTGGACAAAATCCAAATATTGTGTGCAACACTACCGGAATAACAATCAATGTATCGTAAAGAAATTCAACAGTAATAAAATATGAAATACTACATATATTGAGGATGTTGCCAATGTAAACAACGTCAAGGAAAAAACAGGAAACAAGACATCAGGCACAAAAAGGCCCAAAGTCAGAAACCAATTTAAATGCTACCAGATGCAAAGCTAGATCTTCATACCAAGAAAAAACGATACATCGGATAGAAGATACAAGATTAAAACGACCTAACACCCCAAGGGTGAGGACGTAACCATGGGGATAAACAGAATAAATATTCTGTAATGCACGTTAAACTCCCAAGAAATTTAATAAAAAATTTCAATAATAAATAGCCAAAAAGCTTAGGAGTTTAACAGGAAGGGTTCATGGAAAGATAGGGAAGGAATACTGAACAAACAGTGGAATAATCATTAGCAGGAATGATGACGTCAAGTGTATGTCCCGAAAATGGGAAACATGAAATAATTTTTATAATTATTATAAAGTTACAGCCCTGAATGTCTGAAACCACCGTAGTTCACTTCCATCATCCATTAACAGCCTTGGATCCACAAATTCTTGAATTGATTTGTGTCTGGCATCCTCAAAAAAGGAGATTTTAAAGCACAGATGTCAGCTCATTGTTACTGACTTTAGGGCCAAACAAAGGACAGGTCTCTTTCCCGACCACACCGTATGCGTAGAGAGTAAAAGTATGGAGGGCCAGATATGACTTTTAATTTTCGGTTTTGTATGCAAATTTTGGGGATTGGTGGGTTCAAAATTTGTGTTTAGCCCTTGATAATATCGAGTTTGCACCAGCTAGTCTGGGCCATTGGTTGTCATATAAAAATATGCCTCTTCACAACTCACTGACAATTAACGATAAATGTTTGTCCAAATACCATTTCTAAAACCTTATTGACAAAATCAGTGGGTTTCAGTGTGGTTTTTCTGTTTATTTCGTCACTGACTGTGCTCTGTGCTGCTGCAATGGCTTTCCTTCACAAGGGAAAGGGACTTTTTTGGATCCTAAAATTTTAGCCAACAAAGATTTTTTGGAGCCAAATCAAACTTTTTTGTGCAGCCAGCTAACTTGGCACCTGACAGCATGTACACAGCCCCTGACATGGATCTCACAGAGAGCTTCCCAAGAATTAGTGTCAATGCAAGTATTAACTCAGTAAATCAAAAGTGCCGTTTATACATGTAGAACAAAAACACACAAACATAACAGGCAGACCTGGAAATAAACAGTCTGACATTTGCAGAATGAGGTCCCCAGAGGGTGAATTTGATGATGCTATCAAATACAGAGGACCAATTTGAGACCCAGATTCAGATTGAGGTTCACAGAGGGTAAATTTAGTGATGCTACCCTGCTGTGCAGGGTTGCATCACTAAATTCACCCTCTGGGGACCTCATTTTTCAGATGACAGTCTGCTTATTTTCTGGCTTGATAACAGGTTATACAGTTGAACGAGAAGTCCTGTGACTGTATTGGGCACTATTTTGAAGTAGTTGCGCACTGAGTAAGTGCATTTTTTGTGTTGAACAAATTTAAACTGTCCCATTAGCATAACTCGATTCCTGTAGAAAAAACGCATACCCATCAATTCTATTATACTAGTAAATAGAGATCATTAACATCATTCCTAACTTCTACTGGGATACAAGTATACATAATGATATAAATAGGTATTAAAATTCAACTACATATACAGAATGAGGAGAGTGGATTACTACTTAATCACAGCGCTACATATTCTCCAGCCGAAGAGTATTTATAATTGTTCATAACAGCACAAGAAACACTTGCAAACTTTCATAACATGGACCACTGGGTACCACCCGATGGTCCATGTGATGAAAGTTTGCAAGTGTTTTGACCTCAGAAATTGTAAATAATTACGAAGCGAAAAATCTACCCCCACAGTGATTTACTAGCATCCTCCCTCAACATACAGTTAAAACTAGAAGTCCTGTCGTGAAATGCGCACAAATAGCATGTCGATCTGCGCGTTAATCTGCGCGTTATGACCATAGTAAGGCTATCAAATTCTGTACATATGGCCTGTGCACAAGCAATGTTTCAGCCAATGGACCACCGGGTAACCCGGAGGTCCATTGGCAGAAACATTGCCTGTGTTTGCTTCCAGTAACCAGGAGAACCCACCGTGCTTTGAGTGCCATTTGATATGGCAATTGCGCGCAATTCATACACGCAATTAAGCCTAGATAAGCGCACAGTTCGTGACAGGACTTCTAGTTTTAACTGTACTATAGTCTCAATATTTTCTTTCTGTTTGATCTGTTCAGTTCATGATTTCACTATCGACCTTGCTAATAGCACATTATATTTTATATTGCACAGCGCAGATGCTCTTGTGTATTTCAAATGACTTCATTCTTTTGCTGTAAGGAGCGCATTAACCAACAAGCATTTTCTACTCTAATTGTGACAGGACTTCTAGTTTCAACAGTAGGAACATTTCCTAAATAAAGCCAAGAAGTTAACTAATTACATGTACATTTTTCAACAACTTTTCATAGCTTTTTTTGTTATCAAAATGTCCAATTTTCAAGGACTTTCAAGGTCTCAAGTTTCAGTGTTTAAATTCAAGGACTTTTCTAAGATTGCAAATATATTTTTTGTCTGTGCTGTCATTGTGACAGGTACCAACAGTTTTGTACCTATCACCCAAAAATTGATACTGCTCACATGGGGCAACCCTTTGAGACTTTAATTATCCTGACATTCCAATGCCACTGGGAATTCAGTTTCTTCAATATTTTTCAAAATGAGATGTCAAGTTTACGCCAGAAAGCACAAATAACTAGAGAATTGTAATTTGTTGGACAAATTATGGGCTTTCCCAACTTTCCAATGTGAAAATGCAGACCACATATAGCAAAGTGTTTGAAATTAACCATTTCCAAAATGATAGACAAAAAGCATCTAAAGTTGGCTAATTTTGGCATTCTCTCACGGTTCTCTTATTCACGCCCTCATTGTTCTTGGGTGTTAAATCTGAGATTAAAAAGTAAACAGTAACTTACTTCCACAGTCATTGTTACATTTATCCATACCAAAATAATTGTTACAACAACCTTATAATTAGAGAGATTTGCCCTTGAAGTTGATCAATTTAGAAGAAAAAATCTATATTAAAAGTCATTTTTGGTCATTGGGGGTTAATATTGAAAGATTTGAGTGGTGATTATGATGTATCATATTATGCTCTAAATGTGTGGAAAATTTGAGCTAAATAACTGTAAACAGTTTTGAGACTTTCAAAAAATGTTAAAATTTTGAAACTTTTGGCAGAATATTTTGAAAATACGCGTTTTCACAGACATGACGATACCACATTTCACTAGATTTTATGACATTACATAAGTATGCCAAATTTGGTTAAAATTGCACAGCTTGTTTTTGAGCAGTTCAACAGACAAAATTCACGGAGGAAAAAAAAATTAAAACTAGAGAAATGTAATTTGTTGGACAAATTACAGGCTTTCCCAACTTTCCAATGTGAAATTGCAGACTACATATAGCAAAGCAAAGTGCTTGAAATTATCCATTTCCAAAATGATAGACAAAAAGCATCCAAAGTTGGCTATTTTTTGCATTCTGTAACAGTAATCTTATTCTCACCCTCATTGTGCTTGGGGGTTAAATCTTGAGATTAAAAAGTAAACAGTAACTTTCTTCTGCAATCATTGTCCACCTATCCATACCAAAATAATTGCTACAACAACCTGACAATAAGAGGAGATGAGTACAACAGATGTTTGTAAAATTCACTGAAAATCAATTTTTGTCAGCCAATACTATTCTTTTTGTGGCCAAAGCACATGTTGGGTTAAGCCCCAAAGCATAACTTACAACAGTGGATTTGCTCATTAAGCATCTCTACCTATAGCAAAACAAAGTATCTAAAATTAACCCTTTCCAAAATGACAGGAAAATGTAACCTTAGTTAGTTAATTTTAACATTTATGAATGGAACTCTTACCCTCATTGTGCTTGAGGGTTAAAGATGAGATTAGAAACTAAACAGTAACATTCTTCTACAAGCATTGTTGCATCAATCATATAAAAATAATTGTTACAACAACATTGAAATTAGAGAAATTAGCGCTTGAAGTTAGTCAATCTCAAAGATAAAATGCTATATTCATATCATTTGTGGCCATAGGGGTTAATTTTAAAATATTTGTGTGGTGATTTTAGTGTATCATATTATGCTCTAAATGTGTGAACATCAATCACAGACTGAGTGTCTGACAAGAGACATGGCAGAATCTTGAATTTTGGTATTTGAATGAGCTTGTTCAAGCTGAGGGTACTCCAAGTCAAGGCACAACCATTGGGTGAGGGTTAAAACTTGGAATAAAACATATAACAGCAAAATTGTTCTTGGATGAATGCCCTATCTTCTCATAAGAAACGTTTTGAGAAAATATGGCTCCAGTGCTGAGAAATTGCATGTAAATTTTGGCGAAAATGACAATTATTCCGACAGTACCTTTATAGGAAGTCTCAAATCTGCCAAGGGTTAAACTTTTAATAATAACATATAGAACATAATTTGTCATATTTTGACTGCTGCATGAAGCTATAGAAAACATTCAGAGCTCAATCAATTTACAATGGAGTAAATCGTCACCTAAACTTACCAAATTTTGAAAAAATTTGGAGTTTTTTTAGAGGTACCTACTTTTATGCAACCAGAATGGGTTAGGGTTAAACTTTACAACCAAACTTACAACAGCAAATATGCTTGGTAGTTAATTGTGAATACGCACATTAAAAGTGTTTGAAATTAACCCTTTCCAAAATGATAGAAAAAGCAACCAAAGTTGGCTAATTTTAGCATTTTCAAACGGTACTCTTATTCTCACCCTCATTGTGCTTGAGGGTTAAATCTGAGATTAACCCTTTACCCAATGAATCGTCCGCATCCGCCTGCGTAATATGCAAATTCAGCAAGTGAAAAAATATTTATTTTTCGAAAAATTTCAACAAAACCATATCATGTGACCCCTCTTTGGAAAGAGCTCGACAAGCTTGTTCCAAAGAGGGGTCACATGATATGGTTTTGTTGAAATTTTTTGAAACAATTTAAAAAATGATATTTAAAATAATAAATTTTGAAATCGTCTGCGTTGCGTAAAGGGTTAAAAAGTAAACAGTAACTTTTTTTCACCATCATTGTTGCATCTATCCATACCAAAATAATTATTACAGCAACCTTGTAATTATAGAAATTTGTTCTTGAAGTTGGACAATTTTGAAAAAAAAATCGGTATTCATGTCATTTTGGGCCAATGGAGGTTAAAGTTGAAAGATTTTTGAGTGGTGTTCGTGATGTATTATATTATGCTCTAAATGTGTGGAAAATTTGACCTAAATAACTGTAAACAATTTTGAGACATTTGAAAAATGGTGAAATTTTGAAGGTTTTGGCAGAATATATTGAAAATACGCATTTTCAGAGATATGACGATACTGCATTTCACTAGATTTTATGACATTACATAAGTGTGCCAAATTTGGTCAAAATCGTACAGCTTGTTTTCGAACAGTTCAACAGACAAAATTCAGGGAGGAAAAAAAAAAATTAAAAAAAAAAAAAATAGAGAAGAAAAATTTTGAAAAAGAAGAAAAATTAGAGTCTTTCCCAAACTTGGTTTGGGAAAGCCTAAAAAAAAAATAGAGAAAAAAAATTTTGAAAAAGAAGAATAACAAGAGTCTTTCCCAAACTGAGTTTGGGAAAGCCTAACAAGATATTTTTCACATTGGTGATTAACTGGTAGAGGACTAGATTATTTTTGGTGGTCTGAATTTGTTATTCAAAAATTGTTTTATTACAAATTATTGGAGAGTGCCCACAGGCACTCTCCAATAATTTGTAATAAAGCAAATTTATAGAAACAACATATTATTTGTGTTTGACTAAATATTTAGTAAAAGCAAGGAAAGTTTTGGTTTTTGCTCTGGTATCTTCATTTTTTGAAAGCCATAATAGAGGCTTCTAGCACTCAACCAGTTAAGAAGTCTTGACAGGAGGATTATATTAGTATTTTAAGCTGCAATAACATTTGGCTCAATCGTAGTCAATGAGCACTATTTGGGAGAATACAGGAATATATGTGGTTAAAACTTTAAAAAATCAAAAAATAATAACAAAACAAATTACCACAAAGTATCAACATGCCGTTTGATTTCATACGTCATAAAACGTACAAAAGTGTCAAAGAGTTAAGAACCAATACCGAGGTGCATCATTGCTTCATACAATGAAAAAGGTAATATATTTCTGTGTACATATAAGACACAGCATTACTCTGTTGGGAAGGAATATTATTATGGTCTCCCTGGGGGCGCGATGACTCAATTGGTAGAGGTGCAGGCTGCAAGCCGAGAGGTCCTCGGTTCAAATCCCACCTACGGCAACCGCGTTGTGTCCTTGGGCAAGACACTTCACCCCGATTGCCTACATGGGGGCACGATGACGCTGTGTACTGAGGCGTACTGCACGTCGATGGTGCGCATGTCTTCAACCAATCTAACCCTGCCTGTGCTGCGGTGCAGAGTTCAGAGTTACGATGTTGGAGAGCTGACAGCTGCTCGTCGTTGCTCGGTGGTTCTCTCCGGGTACTCCGGCTTCCTCCACCCGTAAAACTGTCATGGTCACGATTAGCCATTGTGCATAAGTATGTGACCTTAAACACCAATAAATAAATAAATATAAATAAATATGGTCTCCCTGTACATGTCAGTATCTCATTGTTTATGTTACTCAAACTAAGCTTATTTCATTCTTTTCCTAAATTCCAGAGTAAATTCTATCATGTGTTAAGTTTATAATAACTGTATAATTTTACATATTTGACAATATTCTTGTCCTGCTATCTATTATTGGTAGACAACTCTTTTATTGGTAAGCTCTCTAAAAGTAATTAAGATTTTGGTATTAGAAAAGCCTACCAAAATTGGAAAATGTTTTTAACCCTTTACCAGAAGATTTCAAGATTTATTATTTTAAATACCATTTTTTAAATTTTTTCAAAAAATTTCAACAAAACCATATCATGTGACCCCTCTTTGGAACGAGCTCGGTGAGCTCGTTCCAAAGAGGGATCACATGATATGGTTTTGTTGAAAGTTTTCGAAAAATATTATTTTTTCAGCTAATGAAATTGCATATTACGCGGACGGATGCGGGCGATTCGTTGGGTAAAGGGTTAACCCTTTAGCTAATGAATCAGCCACGACCACCTGCATAATTTACAAAATGAGCAGTTAAAAAAATTTTTTTTTTAAATTTCAATGAAACCATATCATGTGACCCATCATTGGAATGATCTTGTCGAGTTCATTCCAATAAGGGGTCACATGATATGGTTTTGCAGGAAATTTTTTAGAAAAATTTCATATGTAGATTTCATATGTAGCTTTGGTGTGATGTCTTTTTTGTAGGCACTTGATTGAATAACTTGGCATTATTGGAGCTTTCTATTTTGTTCGGTTCCTTCTTGGACAAGCTGAGCTGCAGTGTGTTTGACATTTGCATTTTTCAAATACCTCAAAAAGTTTCACCAAAAGCAAAATACATGACCCGTGATTTGAAAAAGCACTACAAGCACATTCGAATGGGGCGTCACATGATTTAGTTTTGTGGAAATTGTTATCAAATTTTTTTTTCAACTATTCAATTTGTAAATTAAGCGATCGTATGCAGCCAATTCTCTTGGTAAAGAGTTAATGCATCTTTGTAATGGATTGAAAAAGTCACCTAACTTTGTGTCAACTTTGCATTCAAATTCTCCTACAGGCTTCACATCTCAAAAATAAGTGTACCCGAATATATTTCCACTCTTTTATTTCATGCACCCCCTGAGCTTACTCCCATGTCAGTACGGAAAACACAACATTATAAATTATTGTGATGAATTGACGGTAACCTGGTCTCAGGTTTGCGGCTTGGAGCTTATATGTATGTTCAATCGAGATGCAAAGCGTCAAGGTTGTACATACGCACCAAGCTGCAAACCTTGTTACTGTCAACTCATCACAATAACGTACATGTTCCAATAAGACATTACCCATAGCCCAAAACCTACATTGTGAAACACGAAAGGCTTATTTACTAAACTTGTAATTATTAACTCTTTGCATGCTGCTGGCGGATATTCCTGCCCAGCACAGAGTTTCTCTTGTCTCTGAAATTAGTTATAATTTGTGCATATTTAATCATATTGTCTCCCTGTAAATGGAATGGATTTTTCACCAATGATTTCTTGTATTACATTTCAATTTATTTTTCATCAAATCTAGCCATGGCTGCTTTAAAGCAGCCATGACTAGATTTGATGAAAAATATCTATAAAATACTCGGCGGGTTAAGAGTTAAAAGTAGCCTTCTGCAAGGCAACTTTTAACAATCACAGGTTTAGTAAATACACCTCTACCCATGACATCACTGGATAAATAATCAATAAACCAGATAAACTCATTCCATCTTAGTTTAAATCGTAAGTCGGTTTGTAATTTAAACAACACTTTATCTGAACACAGTCGGCTACATATTAAAATCCCAAAAAATGAAAATGAAGTGGCTTGTTTGTCACTCTGTTAAGGCGGGAAGACAGCCAATCTGGCTATGCCTTTCCCTACCGGTATACAAAAATTGTTATACCCAATTATCTATGTATATCTGAAATAATGTTACTGTATACAATAATCCTGTTATGATGTAACCATACGTATATATTTATCATTTTGTATTTTTGTATATTGGTAAATAAACATATCATATCATCATTGATGAAGCAATTACGAAATGGGCGACGTCATTTCAAATATTTCACGTGGTGACATCAGATGGTAACATTTGCTACTGGAGTCGTAAACATAAAAGCTACGTCAACTCTCATCCAATCAGAGGGCGAGGATTTTACTTTTATTGGTTCATTATTCTTAGAATGGTAATCAAAACCAGTACCTCCAGTCATCACAATTCTCTGTAGGAGGTGTATGACCAAAAAGTCCTTGTGATAATTTACTCATGCCAAATAGCATACAGATAGCTTAAAAAAATTGTTTATATGCTCCTACAAACAGTCTTTACTGCATGGAAATTTGGAAGGGATCTTTTTGGGGGGCTGAAGATCCAATAGGTGTGATCTTGGTTTTGCTCCAGCGGAGATTCGCATGAAACAAATTGAGTTAATTTAACACTTTGCCAAATATAGTGGCAGCAAATTAACCAATATAAGGCTAACATGACCTGAAATATCCTGACACTTTGTCAACAAAATTGTACAAATATACATGTTTTAAAAATTAAAGAACTGTGTCGGGTAAAGGATTAAGATGTGCTAACAGAATAGAACTGGGAAGTCAACCATGATGGCTTCATGGGGTCCTGGGACACTCATAGCAGGTATGGATTCTTGCTACCATTTTCGCGAGAATCGAGAGATTCTCCCAAATTTAGTTGAACTATAACCCCTGGCATTTGTGCGCCACAAAAAATGTTTTTAAGTTTCAAAGGTTTGACTTACCTATCATTATGGCAAATACTTATAACATAGTTCCCAAGAGGACTTATACTCTCTCTCAGCAGAAAGGAACCATTAACGGAACCTCTTTCACGTAATATGGTCTCAGTCTCTTCTCTAGTGATGCGTCCATAAAAATATTGAACAGAGCTTGGGCGTTTGATGTTGGGGGAAGCTGTTGCCATTCTTCACATAATTTGGTATAGGTAGTCAACAATACTCTTGCACTCAAATGCAAATCTGGAAATTAAAAAAAAAAAAATACCATACTGACACGGAAATAAGCACAGGTTGGTGCATAAAGTAAAAGAGAGCAAAAATGCTAACAGCAACATTTCTAGACGGGAATGAAAGAAGACCAATAGCTCACATCTGAAGGTTGCTCCAAACTACCACACCAAGTTCCAAAGCAATCGGTTCATAAATGTGACCTGTGTGGTGTGCCAAAGGAAACTGTTGATACACAAAAGAGCAAAGCTGAAGGTTGTTGCTATGAAGAAATGAAAGAAGCTCCCATCTGGAAGTCAACCCCAAAAACATACCAAGTTTCAAAGTGACCCATTTATGAATTTACCTTGTAGGGATCGCCAAAGAAAAATACTGATGCACAAATCCACTAACAGGCCATTAAATTCATTTATTTTGGGGACACCATTTTGCCCTTATTTGGGGATATTAAAATTAGAAATAACAATTTTATCCTGTTATGTTTTATTGTCGTGCCTTTCTTTGTGTTTCTATGGTCACATTATGATTGAAGTTATACTAAAATGCAAAATGGGCACTGAGAATTTATATATTTTTCTTGATGCCTTCACACCTTTTCTAATTTGGGGATCCCTGTAAAAGATGTGAAATTGGAGTAATCTAAAGGCCTGGCACAAAGTTTGAAGGTTGTTGTTATTGGCAAGTTTTTTGATGAAAATGGAAGAAAACTGATAGCTCCCATCTGGAGATCACTTTGAACAAGCAAACCAAATTTCAAAGTGATTTAATGATAAATGTCACCTGTGAAGTGAGCAGAAGGAAATTGTCAATGTACAAAACTGACAAGTTAAACATCGTTGCTAATGGCAATGTTTCTTAAAAGGAATGAAAGAGAATCAACAGCTCTCAACTAGAGATCAACTCAAACAAGCATACCAAGTTTCAGAACAATCCATTCATGAATGCACCCTGCAGAGCCTGCACAGTGCACTGAAGGAAAAATTGATGCACAAATCCACAAAGTTCAAAGATCATTGCTAAACAGCAACATTTTTAATGGAAACAGAAGAGAACTCATAGTCCCCATCTAGAGGTCACCCCAAACAAGCATACCAAATTTCAAAACAATCTGACCATAAACGAGCCCTGTACATGTAGGGCATGCCAAAGGAATTTTCTGATGCATAACTATGTTCAAAGGCTGTTGTCAACGGCAACATCATTTGATGGAAATGGAAGTAAATAGGGAGCTCCCACCTGGAGGTAACCCCAAATAAGCATACTAAATGTCAAAGTGATTCAATGATAAATGCAACCTGTGCAGTGTGCCGAAGGAAATTGTCAATGCACAAAGTGGAAAAGTTAAACCTTGTTGCTAACGGCAGTGTTTCTCAACAGAAATGAAAGAAAATCAACAGCTCCCATCAAGAGGTCACTCCAAACAAGCATACCAAGTTTCAAAGCAATCCATTCATTAATGCACCTGCAGAGCGTACAAAAGGAAAAATTGATGCACGAGTCCAGAGAGTTCAAAGGTTATTGCTAACAGCAATGTTTTTTAATGGAAACAGAAGAAAATCGACAACTCCCATCTGGAGGTCACCACAAACAAGCGTACGAAATTTCAAAGCAATCCAACCATAAATGTGCCCTGTAGGGCATGCCAAAGGAATATATTGATGCATAACTAAACTAAGTTCAAAGGTAAGTTCAAATGTCGGCATTTTTTTATGGAAATGGAAGAAAATATATAGGTCCCATCTAGAGGACACTCCAAACAAGCATACCAAGTTTCAAAGCGATCTAATCACATACATGTAAATGAGCCATGTAGGACATACCAAAGGGAAATATTAATGTATAATAAAGCTAAGTTCAAAGGTTGCCGCCAACAGCAATGTTCTTTGAAAGAAGTGGAAGGAAAAATTGATAGCGCCCATCTAGACATCACCACAAATAAGCATACCAAGTTTCAAGGCAATGTGATCATAAATGTGCCCTGTAGGGTGTGCCAAAGGGAAACATTGATGCACAACTGCACTAAGTTTAAAGGTCAAATGCTAACATTGTTTTTTGACAGAAATGGAGGAAAATCAATAGCTCTCATCTAGAGGTCACCCCCGAACAGGCATACCTAGTTTCAAAGTGATCCGAACATAAATGTGCTCTGTAGGGCATGCCAAAGGATTAAATTGATTCATGAATAAACTAAGTTCAAAGGTCATTGCTAATGACAATGCTTTTCAGCGGAAATGGATAGCTCCAATCTTGAGGTCACCCCCAAACAAGTGTACCAGGTTTCAAAGTGATCCGTTTGTAAATGTGTCCTGTAGGGCATGCCAAAGATAAATATTGATGCATAACTAAACTAATTTCAAAGGTTGGAGTTAGCAAAGTTTTCTCTCGGAAATGGAAGAAAATCAATAGCTCCCATCTAGAGGTCACCCCAAACAAGCACACTAAGTTGCAAAGTGACTGTGTGATGTGTAAAAGGAAATTGTGGATATACATACTTACGTACGACGACAGTGACCACAATAGGAAGTCAAGCTGAGCTAAAAATAAATCTTCTGTCCCCATTTTTCTCTAGTAAAATTAGACAAAGTACATACCTACCTCCTCCGTCCTCATTTATGATAAGTTTCTGCATACTTTATTTGCTGTACATGTATGTGCGTAATAGGTCAATTCCAATTACATCTTGATTCAGTTTTATGAAACAACCTGATGTTGTTATATTTTGTCTTGTCTTACTAAATTGAATAAAAAATTGCAATGTCCACCTGTTTGCCATGCCAGTGATTACTTGATGATAAACAGCCAACTGGTATTGTCTCTTTCGGCACTTCCAACTTTATTTGTTCTAATGCATATAGAAATCACAAAGGTGACAGGAAGCATTTGAACTGCACCAAATTACTTATTTGAAGTTGGTTTGTAAATGAGATGCATGTCTATCACAACCTCCTCTCCAGGTTAAGGAGCCCTGTGATGTGTATGAGGGGCAAAATAATAACCAATATATTGTCTTACTTTCCAAAGTGTGATTTACTGGGATTTCCGGGTTTGATTATAAACGATAACTTCACAAGTGAATTATGCATCAACAATTGGGTCATGTATCCGTGCACGCAAAAACGCTTTGCCGTGATTGTAATGGGGACTCCATTGTTTTATTGTTTTTTTAACCCTTTACCCGACATGAAAAGCAGATGACACTTGGAAAAAAAATTCTTGAATAACTATTATTTTCATTTTTTGTCTCAAAAACATAGGTTATGACCCCTCATTGGAACGAGCTTGACAAGCTCGTTCCAATGAGGGGTCATAACCTAGGTTTTAGAGACAAAAATAATGAAAATTAATTCGCGATTTTTTAGAATAATGCTGGCCGGTTTTGGCTGTCATGTTAGGTTAAGGGTTAAATAATATAATTATCGTTAATAATGAAAAGTAATAAACAGAGTAATCGCTTGACTGGACTGGTTACGTGAAATAATTCAGTTGAGGCTAGGGACTATATTGTAAAACACTAGTGCGTATTCGCACACTCGTGTTTGTACAATGTCTCTCACCTCTCATGAATTATTTCACGTAACCAGTCCAGTCAAATGATTACTCTCAATGTAATTGATGCAGGAAAGCATTAATATAAAGATACAACTTAAGGCACTAATGATAAAAACATTTTCCTTGTCGATTATGACATGGTTGGCTCATTTAAACATTTAAACAACCGAGAGTTATACTGGATAATATCTAGTTATCCGTAGCCCTTATTTCACTAAATATGGGATCAAAACTATACCATATATATGATAGGCACTGGAAAGCAGTATTTGCAGAAACTATTCTGCAGTGTATATACAAATGACTGTTGACGTGTATGTTCATTTGTATACATATAATGGAACAGTCTCCAGGCCTTAAAATTTGCCTCGATTCACGAGAATCAGTTTCGATTCTCGCGAGTTCCTGTTGCGAGAATCAATTTTCAGTTCTTAAATATTTTGAATTTGAAAGTACTGTTATGTGAGAAAAACATTTACATATGCCATAGTAAAGGGCAAACATCATAGTTTTTTTCAGAGAGTTTTCCCTTTATGGGCCCAGTTTCCATTTTGTCAAGTTTCTCACACATGTACACGTAAAACACATGTTCCAACATACAGGCTTTTGGAGGTCTGGCTGATGGAAATTACAGTATCGTGGCAGTGGTGTTTAGTGAAGTCTTGGCTGCCTATACAGGCAGCCAAGACTTCACTATACACCACTGCTAAGTGTAGTTCTTTTTACCTTATTATGAGGGGGCAAAGACAGAGCATTCTCTTGGCTTGTTAAAGCCACCTTTAGAATCTACGACAAGAATCAAATGAACATTTTGCGCGAATCTAAGTTGATTCTCGTTGTTTCCCTTGCGAGAATCATTTGCGGGAATCGATTCGGATTCGCGCATGAATTTTAATCCCTGGTCTCTGTGATTACTCAGTACTCATGTGAATTGCCAATTATTAACAAAGTTTTGATTGCCAAAGTCAACACAGCTTCAAAGTGTAATCTAACCCAAAGGAGAAGCGGTAAATTTACTACATTTTAACTGTGGAATGACAGTCACTATTGATATTTCAGATAACCGACCGATAGTTTTATCTAATCAGTTAGGTAGGTAACTGGTTTCAAATCGGTTATACGCTTAACCATTTCAGCACCTGTGCTAGTTACAAGTAGTTGAAAGATAAATACTGAAGCAAAATCTTCCCAGTATAGACATGCAATTTACTTTAACACAGTTACAGTGGGATGACAATTAAAAGCTAGAACTAGAAGAACTTCAGGTTTGTTTTCATAAGTGAAACAGTGGTTATTTAAATCCTTTTATGCTGCTGCAGGATATTCCTGCCTAGGACAGAATTTCTCTTGCCACTGAAATAAGTATAATTTGGACATATTTAATAAAATTTTACCCTCAAAAAGAGAATGCATATTTTTTTCATCAAGGAGAACATGAGTTAAATTTAGATGAGTTTTTCATCAAATCTAGTCATGGCTGCTTTATAGTTCAGCAATCTGAATGTAGTAGCTACCCCTCTACGTTCAGATTCCTCCCATTCAAATCTGTGGTAAAATTCCCCCCATCAAGTTTTTATGGGAACTCAAAACTCGAAAGCAGGAATATATATCAAGCTTTCGTCCCTTATCACTGGCTGCATTGGATAGTATACATATTTCCTTACATTTGTGCAGAGTAAATTGATCCGAATTATATGTTATCCTTGATTTATCGACATTTGAAAACCTTTGAAGCATCAACAATCGCTTCGATGCCACCCATGTTTTTTGCAACTCAGAGTTGCCGAAACGAATATCGATGCGGAAACAGTAACTCCTAATAAACACAAGCTTGATGTATATATTCCTATTTTCGAGTTTTAGTTCCCATAAAAACTTGATGGGGAATTTTACCACAGATTTGAAAGGGAGGAATCTGAACGTAGAGGGGCAGCCACTAGAGGAAATGCCCTTTTCATCTGCTACCCATTTCATCCGCTAGCAATTTCACCCATTTCGTCCGCCAGGATTTGTGCAATGATAAAAACAACTCTGATTTTCTTTTATTTATTTATTATTTATTAATAGCACAGATAATGAATAATTCAGAGAAAAATGTGATATTTATTGAGAAAAATATTGTGTGGTGCTTGGTACTTTTTTCTGATTAATTTGCATTTATTCAAGGAATAATGGAGAAATAAGTTGAGTAATTTAATGAAAAAAGTTACATTTATTGAGAAAAATTTGTAATACTTGGTAAATTTTTCAGATATTTTAAATTTATTCAAGGAATAATGGCGAAATAATTATAGAAATTTAGTGAAAAAAGTTACATTTATTGAGAAATATTTGTGATATTTTGTAAATTTTTCTGATTATTTAGCATTTATTCAAGTCTGGCATTTTCCGTGCTGCCATCTTTGACATAAATCACACTGGATGGATTGCTGTCTTTCTCTACATCTATCTGAGCAGTACACACAAATTTTATGTCAGATTCCATGATTAACTGATGTCGTTAGTGGTCGACCGATTATCGTAATCGGTGGAATAATTGGCCGATTATGAGGAATCGGAATCGGATTGGCGCCGACAAAAAATATCGGCAGTTGCTGATTATGTCACCCTTTCCTAAAGACCCTTCTCGCCACCAACAGGGCCTATTCTAACCACAAATAATAAACATATTTCCGCTTGTTTTTTTAATCGTATGGGGTATGAGGTAAGATCAGGTAACTATTTTCCCCGTGGGAACCCTGGGAAGTGAGGCAGTGCTTGTTTACTATGGTCAACAAGTTCAGTTTTACTGGTAAAATAGGACCCAGTCACCAATGCTTGGGGTGGAAGTCCTCTAAAATGGGCAACATGGAGTATAAACGATTGTCTAAACTTGACTTTATATCCATGTTGTGTCACGATTAGCCATTGTGCATAAATATGTGACGTTAAACACCAACAAATAAATAAATAAATAGGTAACTATTTAGTATTGTATTTTGTACAAAGCAATGAGACAAGTTCAGACATGGAATTCAAATCTTGATAAAAATACCGGCAAGTCCTTGGTAAGTAAGAATTGAACTATTTATTTACAATCCTCAACATGTGGTTAAAACTCCGTAGATGTCCGTCGGCTTCACTTGATAAAACATTTAATGTTTTGACACTACATTTGGGAAGAAGAACTGACGGAAATGTACGTCGAAGTGACACTGGTGTGTACTTCGTGAATTTGCGAGTGCTTGATTTCTCTGAACACAAAAAAAAGCTAAAGTGTCTGAACTTTATGGAATATGGACGATTCAGACCATGTACGATTCGGACCAGATTTTTGGGGGTGATGATTCGGACCAGATTACTGGGCCATTCGAACCATGTTTACAGACCACGTTTATGGAAGATTCGGACCATGTTTATGAATGATCTGAAAGCCTGTTCTGAATTGTTTGTAAATATGTTGTGAATCGTCCACAGGCATGGTCCGAATCGTCCAATAATCTTGTTCGAATTGTCCAGAAATCTGGGCTGAATCGTCCATAGGTCTGGGCCGATTCGTCCAAAAAATGGGTGATCTGAATCGTACATGGTCCGAATCGGTCAGATACCAAAATTTACGCCTTTGAAGCACTTGAAGAAAATAACCTAAATAGAGATTACTTGTAATTCCAGAAACACAAACATGCCTGTATTAACTGATACGTGTCCAGCAAAACGTGTTTTGGAATGTGTGGAAATGCGAGTTGCACATGCTCCTCAAATTCTTGGACCAAATACTTGGCGGTTTCACATTTAAAATCAGCTGTTTTTAAGAATGGTGGACAACTCGCCCCAAAGACAACTCGCCATTGGACAAGTCGCCATAGCTCTGGACCACTCGCCCCAAACCAAAGAAGACAACTCGCCCTAAAATGTGGACTACTCGCCTCAGCTTTGGACAAAGTGAACGGAGAAATTTGGCTTCCACCAGTATTACTTGTGCTGCATCTACACCAGGTGCAGAAAATAATGCTACAGAGTTGGATGGTGACTCGACTCCCGTAAATAATTTGGAAAACATCAGTGCTTTGCCAGAAAGGGAGGATGAGGCAGCTGTAATCTCTGCAAAATCATTATAAAATATTCAAGTATTGGAAAATGTATGAAAATAATCTAATGTCTGTTAATACATTAAGAAGATGTGGGAATTTGTATGGCTCAGTTCGCCAAAAACTGTTGAATCATTGCATTATTTCTATTTATAAATGTTGTTTATGTCTCCTTGTTGTATATGCGCTTGTTATAAATGACACAGGCTTTTTTTCACTTGGTTACAAAATGTTATATTTTTTTTTCGACTGTGTTAATCCAAAACCAAAAAATGTAATTGAGAAAATGACTTCGTGTTTGATATATAAGAATGTCATATATTACTTGAAATCACAAATCTATGAATAAATGTTCATTTTTTTTAGCCGTGAGTTAGTTCTTTTTCACAGATACGAAGGCCCAATTTAGTTTGTCACAATTTTTAGGCTAGCAGTCCAAAATATCTGTCAAGGGCAGTATAAATTTCCTGGGTCGAGTAGTACAAAATTTGGGGTGAGTAGTCTAATTTCTGGGGCGAGTTGTCCAAAATTTGAGGTGAGTAGTCCAGGACGAGGGCGAGTTTTCCAATGGCGAGTTGTCTTTGGGGCGTGTTGTCCACTTACCGTTTTTAACCAAGTGGGTTCTGTGTTTGTTTTGAAAATTCGCTTGGAAAATCATTTGAATTGGAAATATTTTAGCTGTAAAGTGATCACTGAATGACTCTGTCAGAGAAGGATACGATGGTAGCATTGTAAGTGAAGAGTTTGACAATGCGTCACAATGCATTTCTACAACAAAAGAAAATAACGAAAAAAATTTCAGGTCAGTTCAAGTCAGTTTGAGTTAAATTTAAATGCTTTTCTGAAGTTATCAATTACATTTGATCTGTCTTTTCATATCATCATTGGGTTTTCTCAATGGTGTTCTCAGACTGCAAGGCCGATGCAATCCAGGGTCATGACCGATTGCTCATAATTTCCCCATGACCAAAACGGCCCCGTCTTTTTAGTAATTTTACCCTAGCAGAAACACTGCCTATTGCTCCTTTCTCCATAATTACGAAGTGGATACTTTCAGGTTTGTGTCCCTGACAATCAAGTTTCATTTTGTAACAGTTTAGCCACAATTTTAATACTTTTATCAAAGAAATGAGTGGATTAACAGACGAATTTTGGGTAAATTTTATTGAATAAAAATCAGTATCGAAATCAGAATCGGCCGATTATGGTTTTCTATTATCGGAAATCGGTCCATGGGATCTTTGTATAATCGGTCGATCACTAGATGTCGTACAGTTTGCAGCCATTATTTATAACAAAAAAGCTGTACACAAGATAAAACACATATTTTGAAAAGCAATTATAACAACAGACTTTCATCAGTAATCAGAACCAATAAACAAACAATGCCGTAATGATCAGACAATTAATAAGCTGACTGAGTAGATGTCACAAACAGCTTTGATTTGTCATGATTAGCCACTCAATCCTGAAGTGTGTGTTGTCGCAATGAAAACAAACGTGATTTGGAAAATGTTTGAATATTATATTAGTTTAAGTTAGGAAAAGGATGCTGAACTGTGCAGATGTAAACTTTGGTGATATTTATCGAGCCAAAATATTTTCAATTCTGACAAGGATTTCTTACAAAGTTTATTATTTTTTGAATTTATTTGGAATATACACTGTGGACTTAAATTTTCTCTTGTATTTCTTGAAATAAATAAGTAATATAAAAAAACTATATAGAGCATCAAATGTAAACTATGACATAAATTATTATATTTATTTTCAATAAAAAACAAAATTTTAATAACATAATAGATAAAAACAGTTGAAAAATTCATTGGATAAAAAATATACCTAGCGCACGAAATGGGTCAAATTGTAGTGGACGAAATGGGTGAAATTGCAGTGGACGAAATGGGTGTAATTCGCCACTACGTTCAGATTGCTGAACTAGGCTGCTTTAGAGCAGCCGTGATTCGATTTGAGGAAATATATCTAGAAAATACTCAGCAGGTGGTCAAGAGTTAGGTGTATTCATCAAAACATTGGCCAATAAAATACTATCGGCACATATAATGTGAACTCTTATTGTGGTAAACATCAGTACCACTTGTGCAGCCTCTGTAATTAGACCTCGGCAACGGCAATTGCCGACGAGTTGCCGAGGGATTTTAGATGTTTCCTCAGCAGTATTTCTGCCGAGGACAATTTGAGTGACATCAGTAATGACAATTAAAAACAGAGTACAACAATAGAAGAGTAGTAGGCCAAGCAAATTTCAAATACAACGGAGACAGCTCATATAAGCATATGCTTGCTGCTGAATCCATTTTCAGTTTTTGTTCTATATATATTATCTGTAATTGTTTTCTATTATTGAGTCTCCTGAACTCGGAAATAAATATTGTTTAAACTAAATTTCACGTCGTTCTTGAACATGTTTGTGGACTTTATGTGGATATACTGGAGTGCATGTGGCACAATATTATACACCTTTGAGATATCTCTTTAAAATGTGAGTTTATTACACGTTAAAAAACATACAACATCTCCAAGACGCACCCGGTCGTACGTCCGAGAACGCATACATACACTACAGACACGTACACAGTGCTTCCCCAGTGGTTATTTACATGAAATAGTCATTTTGTAAAAATTGCCGAGGAAAACTCGATTTTTGCCGAGGATACTCATTTATCGTCGTCAAAGCTTTGCCGAGGAAATTTTTGCTAATTACATGGGCTGCATGTGGCGCAACCGAATGCGTACTGTCAAGTGACCATATTCCACTTGCCGATATACGTCGAATGTAGGTAACATTAGAAATATTCGTACCGTACACGGCTATGCTCTGTTACCATCAATGAAGATGCATTAACACCAAGTGACTTTTGGGGTGGATTTACTGAAATTACGGTTTGTATAATGCCTTGGCAACAAGAATTTTCATTAGCTCTCTGAAATGAACAACAAGGACAAGGAAGTAAAAATCTTCGAAAAATTAACTGCGATGCGACGCAGTTGTCGCGCCTGATGCACAAATCAAAGTACTGAGAGCGCTGAACGTGATGGTTTAAAAGTGACGGATGTTTTCTGGGTGCCGTAGGCATCATACCCAGCATTCACACTTCTGACCTCAGAGTGTGAACACCTGGTTGAAATTATGGAAAACCTGGAATTACCAGCTCGTCTCAAGAAAGCCATCTCAGGTCTGGGCGTCTCTTGTCCCATCTCCTGGACTATCCAGGAAATAGGCGAGAGCGTCCATCTGAATCTGGAATTAAAAGTAGAAACAGTAGTACCTTTGATGAGAGGATCCCCTCTCACACTGGTCCTCGCCCAAGGGGGTCTGGAGGCCCTGAAAAGAGAAGGAAACCGAGAAGAAAGAGCCCGTCCACCAAGCGGAGGGATGCCCGACGCTTGGAGGCATTCTTGGAGATGAAGAAAGAGAACGGTGAGGAAAAGAAAGAGCCAGAGGCGGCCACCACTTCCCCTCCCACTCCCACAGATAGCCCCATCCAAATGCCGGCTTCCCAGCCGGTATTGTCGGATGTGGAAGAGTCTGTGGAGACTGAGGTGGAAATGAAAACTGCCCTCTCGCCTCTTCCTTCTAAACCAAAATGCCAGGACGCGGACGACAGGCTGGAGAACATCTTACGGGAAAACAAGATACAAGGGGACCTTCATAAGCAAGAGATGGACAGGAATTACCAACGTTTCCTCCAACAAGTCGAAGAAGCCAAAAAACTAATAGTCGCCAGAAACTTACAACAACAAAAGACTCAACAACCACCCACAACCACTCCATACTCGGCCAGGACCAGACCCTACAAAACTCACCAATCACCATCAGGCAGCCCACCAACAACACCAACTTCCACTGTCTCTCCTTCCAAACCTCCACCTCTGAAAAAGAAGCAGAAAAGACATAAGCGCCGCTAACAACCCACAACTTCTCCTCCTTTACCACGGTCTGACACTTCAAAATTCTACAGCTAAAGATGGTCGAAAGGGGCTTGCTCCCCAAACCGCCCCTGCGCGCCTTCGGCGCGCAAAACCATTAGATTCGGATTTGGGCGCCGTATTTACGGTGTTGGCGATCACACTGGTCGGACGTGTCTGTCCGCATTTACGGTGATGACAATCCCACTGATCGGATGTTCTGTGAAAGCTCCTGACTGAACACATATCACAGCTTGGATATTAACAAAGCCTATTGTTCTCTGTACCACTTCTGTGCACTCTAGTGTAATTTTGTAAGTGTTTATCTTTAACTCTATCTATTTTCTGTCTGCTTTTCTCAGTTAAAACTAAATACACTTTAACTAAACATTTTACCAATAATTTGCTGATAACTTAGACAATAACTGATAATTAAACAGAGTGTAGTGGCAACTAACTCCACCACTGAACCCACTTCGGGAGTGGATTTAACATCGATGATGTCTGGTTTTCAAATAGAGATAGCCAGATGGAACGACACTATTGAGGTTTTGCGCTCGGATCTTAGGGCTCAAACAGAACAGTTTGAGAAAAAAATGGAGTTAATAAAAGTGTCGAAGAAATCAAAAAGGGAAAATAATCGGCATCTGGAAAAAAGGGAAAAGGTAGAAATAATTCAGGTCTGGGTTCGTGCTCCAGCAACGGAAGCTTTAAACAAAAGGGCAAGAGTGTGGAAAAGAACATGTTGAGCGCCAAAACAAACACAATTACGGATATCGCTAGTTTTTGTTCTCGATCCGCAAGTATACAGAAGAAGTCTCCTTGGTAACGAATCGAAATTAAGTATTTTTATTGTTTACTAATCATATATATTTCATTTTCAGGTTATTTTATTCAACTTTGTGGGGAGTTAGTTTAGTATAGTAACTGGGACAAAGTTAGGAGGCCTTAAATAAAACTGTGAGCGCTAAGTTGTCGAACGGTTCGTCGTGTTGCCTTTTGTCGCGTGTTTACAATTTTCCCTGTCCGATCACGTAATTTTGTCTTGATGATGGCGAGCAAGTCTGTTCAGACGGAGGTAAGTATGGAGGTAAATACGTGTAATATCGCGGTCCAGGTCAATAGTGCCAACGGAGTAAGTATTGGTGTGCAGACAGAGGTCACTGGGGGTGTCGGTCAGAGCCGGGTTGGTGGGGCCACCGATGGCGATATTGGGCTTGAAGTTTGTAAACAGTGTTCTATGATGTATGGGGACTGTCGCTCGATGGGATATGGAGAGGTATGTGCAAACTGTCAGGAAATCCTCCGCCTACTTGAGACAATTGTTAAGTTTGAGGGGGAGATTGCTGAGCTGAAGGGAAAACTTGGTAGGGCGGGGCTGTCTGGAGTTACACCTGTGAAAGTGGCTTTCCGAGAAGGATGGAAGGTTGTCGGTGGTTCCAAGAGGAAACATGGGGGTAGAACCTTTGATGTGAATGAGGTAGGTGATGAGGTGGGGGCTGCTAGAGAAGTACGTAGGACAGATGAGGGGGGCCCAGGCCGGAGCAATGCTGTAAAGCGTTTGGCGTGGACTACCAAAAGTGGTAGGAAAGGGGGGCCAGAGAAGCAGGTAGATAGGGGTGTAAAGTCCAAAGGCAGTGGGGAGTGCAGCACTAGAAACAGATTTGATGTGCTCGATTCGGAAGAGACAGAGGAGGAGATGGAGGTAGTTGCAACAGATAGTAGCTTGGGATCTAGGCCAGGAAAAAGGAGGAGGGATCCGGGGGAAGACCAGGGGAGTAGTCCAGGTAGCTCAGGGCCTGGAAAGAGACGGAGGGACAAGGATAGGAGTAATCCTAGGTCAAAGATACCGATACCGATATTGATTCCGAGTGGGGCTGTTTGAGAGGAAGAGGACGCTGTAAACAATAGGAGACTAGAGGAGATAAATAGGGCGAGGTCCAAAAGTAAGTTGGTGGTTGCGGGAAGTAGCATAGTTCGGGGGATCGACAAGGTTGTCTGTGGTCCGGACAGTAAAAATAGAACAGTTCTGTGCTTTCCGGGGGCTAAAGTGGAGGACTTGAGGGATAGAGTGGACGGTATTGTAGCTGGGTCGGGGCCTGATCCGGTAGTGGTATTACATGTGGGGTCCAATAACATCAGGGAGAGGAAATCAGTTCGTTTGGTGGACACATACAAGGACCTAATTAGTAAGCTACTTAGCAGGAATGCTCGGATCATCGTTTCAGGGGTGCTCCCCGTTATGGGTGGTGGGAATGAGAGGAACTCGCGGATTATGGCACTAAACGAGGAGCTGGAAGAGCACTGCAAAGACTTGGGAGTACATTTCATTGACCACTGGGATTCATTCTGGGGACAAGGAGAGTTGTATGGTCGAGACGGATTGCATTTAAGTAGGATGGGTACAGACCTGTTGGGCCAAAAAATCTTACAGGTGGCTGGGCCTTTTTTGGAGAAAAGGGGGGTAGGGGACCACAGCCGGTAACCCAGAGTGGCACAAATGCTGGGAACATAGGAAGAACAACAAACATGCACAATGCAGGGACATACCAGGGTTATAATAATGTGCCAGTGATGACAAAAAAACAAAGATTCATTAAGTTTGGGTACTGCAACATCCAGGGTCTGCACAAGAAAGTAAGCGAAATATCAACAATGATGGACGAAGGAGACTTCGATATAATGGGTCTAAGTGAGACGTGGATACGACGGGATGAGCGGGTTGATCAGATGAAGGGTTGCGTGTGGATAGGAGCTGGGCGAACTGAGGGTCAGAAACGGGGTGGGGGTGTTGGCATCTACGCTAAAGAGGAATTACAGCCCTCATTGATTACAGATCTCACAGAAGCAAGGACTCAGATTCCAGTATCCAACGAAATAGTCTGGGCAAAAATCAAGTTAGGAAGCAGGAGTGTTGCCGTTGGTGTTGTATACTTAGCAGTGGAGGGAAGTAAGCCCGAGTGGAATGATTCAATATATACAACTCTTAGATCGAATATCACAGAGCTTGGGAGCAGAGGGTTCAGTATTGTCCTAATGGGGGACTTCAATGGGCACATCGGGGATAAGGAGGAGGGCATACAGGGAGGTGATAGGAAAATTAACACGAATGGGAGGAAGATGTTGGACCTATCAAAAGAGCTTGGTTTAAAGATCCTGAACAGGGATGCGAAATGTAAGGGTAAATGGACCTGGGAGAGGAACGATAAGAAAACAATAATTGATTATATACTCACTGACATTAGCGTATGGAGGGAGGTTATAGATGTAGAAATAGATGACGAGGGAAAAAATGACTTGGGTAGTGATCACAACCTGATAACAGTTAAGATTATGGGCAAAAAGACGAATAGAGACAGAAATACCTTCAAGGAAGTTTGGGGACTAAAACAAGGAGCCGACTGGAAGCAGTTTCGGGAAAAACTAAAACCAAATCTTGAATGTATACCTAGGGATGCAAATGTCCAGAGTATTTCAGATGGCATAGTAAATAGCCTAACAGAGGCAGGGAAGGAGTGTATAGGAAGGGTGAGGGTCCCAACGAGAGAGCTTGGATACAGGGTTAACGAGGGACTGAGAAAGGCTATAAAAGAAAGGAAGGTAAAATGCGCTGCTTACAGAAGAAGTAGGAAGCTTAAAGGGGTGGATAACAATGACACGAGACTAATGAAAGGAGAATATGAACTGGCACGGAAAAAGGTGAATGAGATAAAGAATAATAATAGGAAGGAGCGCAATTGCAGTCTTGCCAGAACAATAAAGAAAACGGGGGGTTCGAGCTCAAACGTATTTTGGAACTGGGTAAATAAACGGGGGAAAAGTAGTGTGCAGAGTATCAAAGTGGATGGGGAAAGTACAGAAGATAAAGGCCGTATCGCTTCAGAGTTAGTCAAGCACTGGGAAAAGATAAACGATAGGCGATGGGGCAGTGGGTCCCCACCAAAAAGAAATACACTGGTGGAGGAGAACCTATCCAATCGTGTATGTAGCGAAATAACGACAGAAGAAGTGCGGAACGTGGTCTCGAAATTAAAAAATGGTAAAGCGGGAGGGACTGATGAAATTCCGAACGAATTCCTCAAAAATGGAGGGGAGGCACTTATTGAAGTCCTGACAAACCTTTTCAACCTGGCTCTGCGAAAGCAAGAGGTCCCCAGAGAGTGGAGGGAAAGTAAGGTGTCGTTCATACACAAAAAGGGGGATAAGGAAGTTCTAGATAACTATAGGGGGATATCAGTTAGTAGTAACATCGGAAAAGTATTCTGTAAGGTCATATACGGTAGACTAGAGGAAGTTATTGAAGAGAAAGGTTTTTTAGGAGAAATTCAAAATGGTTTCAGGAAAGGACGAAGAGTCACTGATTACCTATTTACACTCACCCAACTGATAGAATCAACAAAGGCTGAAAAGAAAAAGATGTTTCTGGCATTTCTAGATGTGAAAAAAGCGTACGACCGAGTGTGGAGGGAAGGTATGTGGCGAAAGCTCGAGGGCATCGGACTGGGGGGTGACTTTGTGGGAATCATGAAAGCACTGTATACAGATGTGCAAAGCCAACTCAGTCTAGGGAGTATCACTACAAAACGAGTCCCTATGGATATAGGCCTCAAGCAGGGGTGTATCTTTTCACCGATTTTGTTTGCATTGTATGTTAAAGATTTAGGGGACGAACTAATTCAGAGTGCGGAGGGGGTAAATGTTGGAGACATAAAGATACCAGGCTTATTCTTTGCGGACGACATGGTGTTAATGTCTAGAACTGAACAGGGGCTAGAGAAACTGCTGGAAATTGTTGGTAGATATGGGAACACTTGGCGGCTCGAACTAAATGAAAATAAAAGCAAGGTAATACCCGTTGGACGCAAGGTAGATATGACGAAGAGATGGAGAGTGGGGGAGTTCTCAATCCCCGAAGGGGAAAGCAAACAAATCACTGTAGGAGAAACGGGAGAGTATGAGTATCTAGGGGTAAGCATAAATATAACGGGAAGAGGGGTGTACAGAAATTACTCAGCCAAACTGATTCTGAAGGGGAAAAGAATTCTGAACCAACTAAAACTTTTAGGGAAAAATAGTTTCAACAAGGTCTTTGTGGGGAAAACACTGTGGGAGAGGGTGGGTTTACCAAGTATAACGTATGGCACGGACGTGATTCCATTAAACCAAACCGTTATTAAGAAGTTGGAAAATACTCAAAATGATGCCGGCAGATGGATAACAGGGTCGAGTAATGCTGCAGCTTTGGAAGCAGTAAGGGGGGAGCTTGGGTGGATGAAAATCAAGGACAGGGTAGATTTGGGAAAACTGTGTTACTTTAACTACTTGAGAAACCTGCCTGACAACCGGTGGTGCAAATTGATGCTCGATACCATTTGGAATTCCAATATAGAAACGGGGTGGTCAAAACATGTGAGGGAACTAATGGACAATTACTCTATAGAGGTCACAAACATAGAAGTAGGAATGAAAGAAGGCAAAAGGTTTGTCAAAGAGAGAGTCATGGAAGATTGCAATCGAAACTGGCGAGCAGGGGTTAGCGTGAAAAGATCACTGCAGGGGTTACAATATAAAGAAAAGCCAGCTTTTGAGAAGTACCTAGATGGCACCTTTGGAGGGTCACTGCTGTTCAAACTGAGATCAAGATCACTGGAGCTTCGGGGAAAAATTGGGAGAGATGGGGAAAAGGGATGCCAAATGTGCCACTCTGGAGTAGTGGAGACCCTGGAACATTTTCTCTTGGAATGCCCACAGTATATACCTCATAGAATAAAATTTACTGGAAGAATAATGCAGAAGTGGGGTGAAGAAACAAAGGATAGATGGCTGAAGGGGGACACGAGGGAGAGGGTAGGAATGCTTATTGAAGAAATTGAAAAAGAGGAAGTGAGGGACACTATTAAGCAGTTTATATCTGAATGCTGGGAGGAGAGGAGGGGAAGAGGGGGTGGGGTGCAGGGGGAATGATGGCCTTCTCTTATGAGGACCGCGACAAATCAGCGGCTGGCCAAAGAGTTATTATTATTAGTGCTTCTAAAACAGTTGATACAACTCAGCAGATTTCAAAAGCTAATCCTAGCAAGGGGATGGTGGGCAAAACTAATCCTACACCTGGTTCACCTTTTATAGATAATACTACTGAGACGGGGAGACCTATGCACGCCATCTCTTTGGAGGTACCACCAAATCAGGACTCGGAACTCGTTACCGCCGGTCAAGATAACTGGTTGTGTACGCTCATCGAGCAAGAGGCAACTACTGTTCCCATCTGTGATGTGGTTAAACAGATTACGCCGCGACCGAAAAGGAAATTGGATACAGACTTCCAAGAAAATGGTGAGCCCCTGGACATAGAAACGGCGGCTCAGAAAACCCGGAAAGCGTCGACAGACACCGATAACCCGGGTGTTTTTGTCGTTGAGACCTCGGACACCATGGATGTCACAGTAGTAACAACTAGTGCGGAGATTCATAATGATGGGAAATCGGCGGACAGTAACGCAACGGAAACGATACCGGCGACGCCAACATTCACCACTGAGAGTGGTGGATCGTTCGCCGACAAGGTAAGAGCCCTTTCTAAACAACCTCAAAAGGAAAATAGGCCAAACACCAGATGAATAAACAACAGCATCAACCGCTGCAAAACCCTTGCGTAGTCGTCACAAGGGTTCACACAAAGATTAATGGTGGGGATATTGATGTAGCCCTCTCGGGATAACCGTGGAGCAGACTAATATCTAAGGCTGCAGGCAACCCTACGTGGAAAATTAAAGTAAAATGCCTCAATAGGGCCACAAAACTAAACTTCATTAGCAAAGGTGTTTGTATAAACAGACAAAAATATGAGACTGAGGAGTATCGTGTTTTGCCTCAGCCCACACAGTGTCATAAACGTCAAAAAATTGGCCATATGTCGAACAAATGCAAAGGAGAGTTTCGTTGCATGAAATGCGGCGAAAAACATTTAACAAAGACATGCAAGGTTTCAACACTGAAATGTCCAAATTGTAACAGGCAACACCCAAGCAATTATCGGGCTGTCCTCACTACAAACAAGAAGGACGCCAACGCCCTATAGCTCACCAACATTCCTCTTTGATAGTAACTTTGGCAAACACAAGAACTGTATTAAACACAGGCTCATAACATGCGACAAAGCTTACCTAAACACAACCTCTTAAAAGTAAAACACAGAAACTGACATAAACACTAAGTTAAACATGAAATTCTGAGCTAAACAGAAAACTAAACGCAACTAAAAATGTGAAGAAAAATGTTTAAAATGCAGGGTATGAGGGGTTAATCATGGAACAATGATACTGAGGAAGGAACATGTATGATGAATATAAGTGCCATGGGAAGAGAAGGAGCACAGCAGCTGACCTAAACACCAAGTTAAATATGAAACTCCGAGTTAAACAGAAACTAAACGCAACTAAATATGTCAAGAAAAATATTTAAAATGCAGGGTATGAGGGGTTAATCATGGAACAATGATACTGAGGAACATGTATGATGAATATAAGTGCTATGGGAAGAGAAGGAGCACAGCAGCTGACCTAAACACTAAGTTAAACATGAAATTCCGAGCTAAACAGAAAACTAAACGCAACTAAAAATGTCAAGAAAAATGTTTAAAATGCAGGGTATGAGGGGTTAATCATGGAACAATGATACCGAGGAACATGTATGATGAATATAAGTGCCATGGGAAGAGAAGGAGCACATCAGCTGACCTAAACACTTAGTTAAACATGAAATTCTGAGCTAAACAGAAAACTAAACGCAACTACAAATGTTAAAAAAAATTGTTTAAAATGCAGCGTGTGAGGGGTTAATCATGGAACAATGATACCGAGGAACATGCATGATGAATATAGGCGCCATGGGAAGAGAAGGAGCACAGCAGCTGACCTAAACACTAAGTTAAACATGAAATTCCGAGCTAAACAGAAAACTAAACGCAACTAAAAATGTGAAGAAAAATGTTTAAAATGAAGGATATGAGGGGTTAATCATGGAACAATGATACTGAGGAACATGTATGATGAATATAAGTTCCATGGGAAGAGAAGGAGCACAGCAGCTGACCTAAACACTAAGCTGAACACGAAATTCCGAGCTAAACAGAAAACTAAACGCAACTAAAAATGTGAAGAAAAATGTTTAAAATACAGGGTATGAGGGGTTAATCATGGAACAATGATACTGAGGAACATGTATGATGAATATAAGTGCCATGGGAAGAGAAGGAGCACAGCAGCGGACCTAAACACTAAGTTAAACACGAAATTCCGAGCTAAACAGAAAACTAAACGCAACTAAAAATGTGAAGAAAAATGTTTAAAATACAGGGTATGAGGGGTTAATCATGGAACAATACTGAGGAACATGTATGATGAATATAAGTGCCATTGGAAGAGAAGGAGCACAGCAGCTGACCTAAACACTTAGTTAAACATGAAACTAAAAATGTCAAGAAAATGGCTAAAATGTAGGGTATGAGGGGTTAAATGATGGTAGAATGATAATAATCATCATATAGCAGCATTATAAAGGCCATGATATGGAAATAGGGCGAGTAAGTGACCTAAACAGAAGCTATTACGTCAGGTACTGACCAATTATGGATAAGTTGAAAATAATTCATTGGAACGCTCGAAGCGTTAACTGCAAAAGCTCACAGATGTCCGATTACTTCACAAACGTAGATGTAATTGGTATCAGCGAAACATGGTTAAAGCCAAGCAAGACGTTTTTGCTAAGTGGATTCAACATTATTAGACGAGACCGTCCCACACAACGTGGAGGCGGAGTGGCAGTACTTAAAATATAAACCGATATTAAGCGATCACCTCGACGCAGAGGTGATTGCCGCTGAGACTGAACTAGATCACAAAAAGTTGCCGTAATCTCATATTATAATGAACCGAAAAAAAACAGTTGACAGCAAAGTCTTTGAATTATTTGTGAAGAAATACAAACACTGTATTTTCTGAGGTGATTTCAATGTCAAACATCAGGTTTTCCGATGTAATAAAACGGAACCCAATGGCGACGCCCTCTTCAATATCATCGAACAATTTGATCTTTTTGTATTAAATAACAACCAAGACATTACCCACGTTAGTAACAACACACTCCACCAATCTGACATCCTAGACCTTATTATAACCAGTAAATCACTAACTAATCAAATGCAAGACATATTTGTGAGGGACGATGATTTAGGTAGCGACCACCTGCCTGTTCATGCCATATTACACGGTTGCACCGGACCCACAAGATGAGTAGGAGGAATCTATCCAAAATTGACTGGGGCCTCTTCAGAAAAATAATTCAGGTTAAAATAAATAAAAACGCCCAATGAATACCTGCGAGCTTGAACAAGCATGTACCAATCTCAGTGAAGTAATTAACAACACTCTTGATGAGATTTGTCCCAAACAGACGGTTAAACCGCGGGCCAACAGAATAACTGAAACCACACTCCAAATAATAAAACAAAAAAGAAAGGCCTTCCGTGCATACAAATCAGAGAAACTTCCAACTAAAAAGGTCGAACTTAAAGCCGTGTATAATCGCCTCCACGGCGAAGTTAAAAATGCAATAGCAAACGACAATCGCGTGAGATGGGAAAAAGCAACGGAAAATCTAAATGGATTCAGGGAGCCTAAAAGGTTTTGGGATACTTTTAAAACCCTTACTGGACAAAAACATAAAGACGCCAACAGTAAGGCTCTTAAGATCAGCGATGGAACTATGGCCATGGATGACAAGGCGAAGGCTGGTGCTTTCGCAGAGCTCCTTAAGAAATATCATCGCCCCCATGAGGGCGATAGGTTTCCTGATGAGTTCAAAGAAAAAGTAAACAAATTTGTTCAAGACAATAAGACAACGTTTAACGATGCCAACTTCAGCCAAACGCCTGAGGACGGAAATGGGCATGAACTTACGGAACCGATAAGCCAAGAAGAAGTGGCTAACACAATTGAAAATGTTAGTCTTCTTCCCCGGGAGGGGACGAGGTCTCATATAAAATCCTGAAACAATGTCCCAATACTTTTTTAGGTAGACTCACTAACGTCCTAAGCTGCTGTCTCTCTACTGGATACTTCCCAAAATGTTGGAAAGTAGCTACAGGAGTCATGATACCCAAACCCGACAAGGACTTGAGCAACCCAGCAAATTACCACCCAATCAGCCTACTCAGCTATATTGGAAAAAATTCCGAACGGATTCTCACGACTAGACTCCGCAGCTATCTCGAATCAATCAGCTTTTTCAATAAGTGGCAAAGGGCCTACAGAAGCCAAAGAGAGGGAATCGAGCATGTTTATAGACTGGTAGATTATATGAAAACGGCGTTCAGTCAAAATGAAATAGGAACTGCGCTATTACTCGACGTAGAAAAAGCGTTCGACTCTGTCTGGCACAATGGCATAAGATACAAACTACCTAAAATGGGGCTACCTACCAAAATTCTAAGGATCATATCATCATTTTTATCTGATCGCAAAATCAAAGTGAGGGTCAACCGCGAGGTGTCAGACGAGGTAAAACGCGAAGCGGGCACTCCACAGGGTTCGGTCCTTAGCCCGCTTCTATTTATAATATATGTGAATAACATTGACAAAGTAGGGAAGAACCATGTTGAACTATCTCAATTCTCAGACGACAAAGGAATGTGGACGGCCAGTAAGTCTCGAAACATAATACAAAACCGCCTGCAGGATACCACCCGCGACCTGCAAGACTGGTGCGCTCTGTGGCGCATCAAGCTGAATGCCGCGAAAACACAAAGAATCACATTCTATAAAAAGCAAAGGAAAATACCTGTCCCTAATCTTGAACTTAAGCTTAACGACCATAAACTTGAAGCTAGTAATGAGGCAAAGTTCCTGGGATTCACCCTGGATAGCAGTCTCAATCTAAACAATCACGCAAACTCAGTCACTGTCAAAGCCACTAAACGCATCAGTTTCCTGAAAATGATTAAAGGTAAAAATTGGGGAGCCAATAAAGAAGTTCTCCTCAAGCTTTACAAATCATATATACGCCCAGTACTAGAGTATGGGGCCATAATAACAAGTGACCTGAATAAAACCAACATTGAAAAACTACAACGGGTCCAAAATCATGCCTTGCGCGTGGGTCTGCGCAAGCCCACGTAGACATCGATACAACAACTTCACGAGATAGCAAAAATAGACGCTATAGCAATGCGCTTAAAAGATCTTCAAAGCAAAACTCTGAATAGACTTTAGGACAGCGAATTAATAATAGAACTCAATGTGCATCTGCATCGCGTCCTCAATAGGAAAAATAAATAATTTGGGGCGTGTCCATCGAAAGGGTTAAAGATTACATCATTGCGATGAGGTGAGCCAGGCATTCTGTGACATAAATTCAGGACTGGCTGCGGGTAACACGATACGCACGAAAGCTTGCCTCTGTTACCAGTGGGAGTTGCAAACAGCGAGGAAAATCTCCACCTGCTGCCGGGTCTCCCCTGCCCGAGATATAAATTTCGGGGAAATAATGCTGGCTTCTCCATCCACATGTGGTCGTCACGGACGAAACAGTTATAAATTAAAAACCGAATTGCTCTAATTTCCAGCTGTATATCTTTTCTACCTCCTCTATCTCATCAGACACACGACCAAACTGAATGACAAACTATGAGGGATTGAAACAATCCTCATGCAAAGATGTGCAGAAAACCTAACAAGACCAAGGCAAGGATTGAAACAATCTTGCCAGCAAACAGCCCTTTTAAGGGGGTTTTTTAGGGGGGGGGGGGGCATTTGGAATCCCGGAAGGATAACCAGGTACCTCATAATCACATACGTCATCCTATCTCCCAGAAGGCTTGATGGGATGACTCCCGATTTTTCAAAACTAAACTGTTGGAGCTTTCCCCACTCCTTTTTGTAACCGCTATGGTCATATACCGGGGCCGCTACCAAACCGGCGTTGCTGTTTGGTTTTCTTTTCTCTTCTTCCCTTAACTTTGCCATCGCACAACATTATATTCTGGCTCGCCACCATGGTGGGACTCAAACTTCTACCATCGCCAAGCTGGAACCGAATAGAGCCCACTCTCTAATGGTCTTAATGGCGTTGAGGGATTGATTATTGACAGTCTATCACTCCAACGTAAACTGTCGGGAATTCTAACCGCGTGCATACCCCCCCCCCCCCCACCCCCACCCCCCCCCCCCCCCCCCCGACCCCATTTGAGGAAATAGGAAAGCTAGGCCAGTATGATCCAAATGAAATAAAATAATGTTAACCGGGTCGCACGGGATTTGTAAATCTCACATCGCCCCTTTCATTCATTCGGGTGCCGATTCGTTGAGTCGGGTCCGGTGCCTTCGAGCCTCTACAACTTCGGACCAAGTGACTTCGACCCAATTCGGTGACTTCAGACCCGATGAAAGTAATTTCGGCCCAATTGTCTTGGACGACACACGAGGTGATTTCGGACCCACTTTGTCACTTCGACGAGGTGATTTAGGACTTCCCAAGTGTTTTGGACGTATGAAAATACAATGTGATTTAAAACACATTCCGATTTCAAAGGACCAAGATACTTTTTTTGAGGGGGGTGGGATGGGGGTAGGGGTAATAGACATCTACAACAAAAATACAAAAGGTATTTAATTTTCAACCAGAACACTGATTTTGAAAAAAAATTACATGATGTTTTACATTGCGCACCTTTATCTTATACTAAGAGAAATAAGGAAACGTTGTGAAATACCGGTACTCAATTACATTCTAAACGATCAACAAGGTTCCATTACTATTGCAAGTATGATCATTAGATACATGTATCTTATGATACTTAAATAGTAAGGGAACGTTGTGCTAAGTACAGTACTCTTAGTAAGGAAACCTTGTAAAAAATACTTTTAAATTACAAACAGTTGACACTGAGTCAAGCAGCTGAACATTCTAAATTATCAACAACAAGAGCTGAATAAGAAGATGTTTCTGTCTCTTTTGTGGCATCCATTTGGAATAATAATAATAAAACATGAAAATTATTATTATAAAGTATTATATATTACTAATGAACTAAATACTAACCCGTGTTTTGTGTTCTCTTGTAATTGCGATTGAGAACACTTGAGTGCAATTCCATTGAAGTGTAAACTGTCCTTTGACTGCGAGACGATATTCTGCCTGGCTTACATTTGTTTCACCGCAAGTACGATGCTACCACCGACCACAATTTTCACATTCAACGCCTTGTTGTCTAGGTCTGACTTCCTGAGTGAGGACATTTGACATGATTGTCACCAAGTTGAGTATATGTTTTTATACATTAACTTGACTCAAGAGCTCTGGAGCCCGGGGATTCGTATACCAAGCACAAAAACTGTCAATATATTTATGAAGTGAGCTACAATAGGTGCATAGCCAGGTTAAATGGTGTGTCTGTTGAGATGAGTGGGGGGGGGGGGGGGGGGGGGGGGGGGGGATTTCGAATTCCAGTAACTTCAACTCTAAGTCATTTCAGCCTCAGTCATTTCAGCCTCAAGTCAACTCGGCCCAAAAATACCAAGTCATTTCGGCCCCTATAACTATTTTTAAATATCTTTTTTATTCTAACCTTTTTTTTATTTAATTGTTTTTCAACATTTATATCTCAAATAGATATTGAGGTATACATATGATATATGGTATTCCTTCATACCAACATGTATTTGATTTTCTTTCATGATGAATGAATGAATGAAAAGTTTCAGCACGCCGCAGGCACGCAGAGACGAATTGGGGTTTGAAATCCATTGCGCCCTGAATAATTCTATTTGCTTATGAATCCACGAGAGTCGGAAGCTAGGGTCACTAATGTTATTTGGTTTGAGTGTGCGCATTGGCAGTGGGGTACTGGTGTCAGACCCCGCGGACCTTGAAATGGAAGGTAACTAGAAACTGCGCATAACGTCAAGAATTCTGTTCTCAGTGTGTTTTACTTAGAAACATGGGCATATTTATGGTAGTATCGAAATCGCAGTTTGGTGGCGGTTTTGGAAAAAATGAAAAAGAAACCCAAACAGTCGCTGGTTTGGGAGCAGCCCCAGCAAATTATCCATAACGGTTATAAAAAGAGGAAAAATCCATCAATATATGTTTTTGAAAGCTCGGAGTCATCCAGTTTCGTAATTACCTTGATGGCTTGATTTTGCTGTGAACCACAAACTGGAAGGTGACTACGAATTGTGCGTAACAACATGAATTAATGAGTTGACTGCATATATTTGCGTGTTTTATGTATCACAATCTTCATTTTGATGTATTATTTGTGTATATATAATTGAATTTTGGTGGCAATTTCAAAGTAAACAAATTTCTGTTACTAATATAGTACCTTAAATGTATGTAAAATTAAACTCATAGTAATTTGTAATGTCATGGAAAAATTTTCTGTTCACAGTGTAAATATAAATGACTGAATATTAATTAATAAACGTAATTACCCATTATTCCTAAACATAAACTATGCGCGGTCCACCTGAACACCGGAATTACTCAGAATTACCGGAAATTGCCCTGAACTACCTGCTTTATGTCGTATTTTTCACTCTTTGCTTATTATTTTAAATATTTAATCACAGAGTTGTTCTCATAAGTATCCAGAGATGTTCTATGATGCCATTCCCCTTATCATTCACCCAACTACGAACTGATTTGTGGTGTCATAATTCACCGGTTCACTGCATCAACAAGCCGTTGGCCAAAATCATCACACAACTGGCTTATTGTCACTGTCTTTGTGGGCAAATCTTTCAATATACTGAAAAAAGTTTATTTTAAATGTATACAATGCCAGCTATGAGAGGAGTGTGATATACACACAAAGGTCATCGATATTTTTCTGTATTTGGTTATTTTTTATCGTCTTGCACGCACCACTCGCGTTGCATCCAGTAGACACAACACTCTATTCCGTTTTGTGTGCCGTCATTCCTAAGAATGGGCACGCCTTCCAGTTCCATGTCCTGTACCTGGGAATTTCTTTTTTATTGAGGCTCTAGTGTACTAATAATTAGACCCAATCATGCCAGTCTCATAATCAAAATGGCATTATTTGAAGTAATTCCGGGTAATTCTGGTTAATTCCAGTGTTTAGAAGGATCTCTACCCTCGAAATTGGGCCAAAATGACCAAGGGGTCGAAGTGACTGGGGCCGAAGTGACTGGGGCCGAAGTGACCGGATGCCGGGATTTCTACACCACTTCATTTCATTAAATTTGAGGGTCCAGAATAAACTCTCATGCCAGTTGGGGTACCATGATTACTTTTTAAAGGCTCAAAGGAAAATAAGCTGTTAGTTTGAAAAAAGTCAACTCTTAGATTTTGCTTGTATGTGAAAGAGCATTAAAACACGATATACAGGGTGTAAGACACCAGAAGCAACACGAATTTACTTGAACCTGTAATTAAAAACATTAATGCAGACAATTTTTCAAAAGATACAAAAGTACGAAGATATAAACGAAGTTGTCTGAAAGTCACTAGAAATAAACAGGAACGTGATATAATCTCCGAATAAACGTGGTTTCTAATTTTACCTTCAATGTCGTCTCAATGGATGACCCCGTCCCGAACAACAACCGTGCATTAATTTAGCAATAACTGGCATTATTATATCAATTTTGTATTGTTATTAATAAGACACACTTGTGCTTCAGATAAAATTCACTCCACATTTATCAACAACGACAATCCCGATCAATTTCCATACGCTATGAATGGAACACTCGTGTACAAAAGCAATATCAAACCGAATGTGGAAATAATATTGCGCTTTGTTCCGCGTCAGACTTTTCCGCCAGTGGGTGGCTAGCCAGTTCGGATTGGAATATGCAAGCAGCGTTTTTCAAATATTCGATAAAATCTCGCCTTGAAGTTTATTTAGTTCACCTAATCGGATGATTTCATTCGAATGATATGTACAGAGACGGACTGTCCGTATGGTCCACCGGGAAATTCTCCAAAAATTGATGCGCCCCAACATTTTTCCGTAGATGAAAGTTCGCGAAATTGACCAAAAGGCAAAATAGATCGGATTGAAAAGGCTGGCTGTATATAGAAATGCCTTCTTTGTGGCCTGCCATTGGCAGTCCACATGGAGGGCATTTCGATATACTACTTGTCTAGTTTGCCATTGATCGCTCAGATGCAAGGAAACGGAATCCTTTCAGTTCGAAAAATCAAAATTGTCTTCCATTGGTCCGAACTGTGGTCAGCCAGACGAATCCCCCCTCCCACCCCACCCTTGTCGCAACTATTTTTGCCGAATGGGCGACGCTGATGATACAAAAATGCCATCACAGATGCCCTCTATGTGGACTGACACTGATCGCTCAGATGCAAGGAAGCAGCGTTCATTCCGTTTGAAAAATTAAAATTTTCTCCGGATCCGCCCCATCCGGTGCATTTCCTGGTAACAGTTTTTGGCCCAGTCCACCCCCGGGTGTATAAAACATGAGGATACTTTTGCAAGACTGAAATTTTGATTTCTTTAGTGGTCAATTTATTTTTTTTAAATCGCGGCTAATTGTCCCTTTGAGCACCCAGAAAGTGGAGGCATAAACGTAAAATTGCCCAAGAAATGCCGGGATGAGAGTACATGAACCAGTTTCAAGCGTCAATGTATACAAAATTGAGATTTTTCAGGAAAGCGAGTGTAGTTGGAGGGATCCTATCCACCCCGTGGATACGCAGTTGAGTTAAAATTTAACATGACATAGAAATTTGTGGTATCTACTCTTTCAGTGAATACCATTCGGAAAGTCTCTGCCACTCCTGAATTAACTCTACGCAAAGAGGGAAAAGAATTAAAAGTTATGTGTTATGGGACCACATTATAATATCCGACTTGATATGTCCTTGGTTAATAATTGTAAACAATTATTTTAAATTAGAATAGGCAGACCCTGACAGAAGTGATCACTTCTTTGCACTGAGTGGCCTTTGAATGTACCTACAGATACTCTTAGACGGGTCTATTTTTAGTTCACTTAAATCACTTATTGTTTATTAGGATTAGAGTCATTTACTTGAAATCAGACATTATCATCTACAAACTCAGTGAGGTGATTTTTTTCGGCCAATCAGCAATTAGTGGAACAAAGAACGCAAGAGAAATTTTTCTTTCTTCAACTCTGCATTTGAGGATTATAAATATAAACCAGTGTCAACAGACTCCTGGCAATCATTTGATCCGATGGTTTCATCTCAGCATTGAGAAGTAACAATTGTTTAGACATTCAGCATTCATTGAACATTGGAAATTATTATTACAGGACATCGCTTTTATTATAAATAGCAGCCGAGACTGTTATATATTATACGGAATATTATTTCTGCGACCTATGCGCCATTTTGTATTGGAAAAGTGTTTCCGAAATTTGAAGAGAATTTATTCTTCTTTGTGAACCAGAATTTATTCATGTGAAAAAACAGAATTCTACTGGATGTTTTTAATTAACCTCTCGCGAAGCCAATACTTGTTGGATATTATTACCATTTGAATTTTGCTGAGTGCTTTATTGGAAATTATTGGATACTGCTGGATTTTTTTTTTTTTTTTTTTTTTTTTGAGTGAACGGTGCATTAAAATTTATTGTATACTATTTCTGCAGACACATTCTTGGACATTATAACAACAGCTGGGAAGTTCCGTCATATATGTTACTGGAGTCTAGTGAACCTTATTTTGGACTAACTCGGAAGTATTTCTGTTTTATTTTTCTGTAAACCACACAGTGTAATGGATTTTGTACTATTTTCCTTTCAAATTATTTTTTTAATTAAATTTTAGAATCGTTAAATTGGAGTTATTGTTGCTGGATCTCAGATTCCTTTCTGTTGCCATTATATTAGTATTTCACACCGTACCATTATGTTCCAATAAGAGTCCTATTCCTGATGTGAGGCTGCAAAAGGACAGAATTGTCCATAAGTATCTTTTTCATCATGTTATATTTATATATTTTCTTGATACCCAACAGCCTACTGTGTTTGCCAGCACTACACGGCACTCTAGTATGGCACAACCCAATACATTTACCCAACGGATTTGACGTTGCCCCAAATTCAAATTTACTGGACAATGGCTGATGAAATTGTATTTGATGAGATTGAGAATAACGCTTGTTACGATTTTATAAACCTATTTCATGAAACGCTCACTATGGATTCAGACAACACTGCGGTCTCACCTCTCAACGTTGGCAATCACACGTGCAATTATTATTCCCCTCAACAAATCCCCAATCTATTTGCGGCAAACTCCAAATCGTTTTCAATGTTTAATATCAACTGTCGCAGTTTGAATGCTAACTGGGACCAACTGCAAAATTTAATATGTGACTTGCAACCGACCTGTAACCTTCCAGATGTCATTGGTCTTACGGAGGTATTTAGCATCAAAGATAACATCTCATATGAGCTAGAAGGTTACCACTCGCTTATGACACGGACACGACCAGACAGCGATGATAGAAGGGGTGGAGTTGGACTATTTATTAAGGACGACCTTAGCTATAAAATACGCGACGATCTCTCAATTTTTATTCCCCATGTATTTGAGTCCATCTTTGTTGAAATAACATCTAAGCATAAATGTATTCTAGGTATTATATATAGACCTAACACTGCTCCGCGAGCATACTTAGATGAGTTTTTGATGAGCCTGTTTCGGCTTGTTGAAAAAATCAATAACGAAAACAAAGTAGCGTACCTTATGGGAGATTTCAACATTGACCTGCTTGGCTTCAATCGCCATCCCAAAACAAATTTGTATGTTGATACGATATTCAGCTATGGCTTCATGCCAACCATTACTAAACCAACAAGAGTAACCGACTCGACAGCGACCATAATCGATCACATCATTTCCAATAACCCAAATAATTATACTTCTGGAATTATTATTACTGATATTAGCGATCATTTTGGAACCTTTTACGTTAGTCATTGCGGAAAATCCGATACTGATAATAACAAAGATACCCGCAAAGATCCTTTAAACAGGAAAATGTTGACCGGAAAGTGACTTTTCAGATGTTTTGAACGCAACATGTTCCAATAACGAATACAACAACTTTCTTAATACCTTCCAGAGAGCATTTAAACAAGCGTTCCCCCTGAAGATAGTAAAAGTCCCAAAGAATCGCGTCAAGCGGGAACCATGGATGACCTATGGCCTCTTACAATCATCACTGACTAAAAAAAGTCTATATGCTAAAAAACTCAGATTTCCAAATCCTATTAACACAGAACGATATAAAGCTCACTGTATATTATTTAATCGCCTAAAACGTAAATGTAAAGAAGATTATTATACAATTGCCTTGAATGATGACAAAAATAACCTGAAGAAATCATGGGAACTCTTGAAGAAAGCAATTAACAAATCAAGGGGGACTGTTGGTCTACCATCCTCGTTTGTCGAAAGTGGGGTTGAATTCACTGATCCCAAAACAATAGCCGACAAATTTAATTCCTTTTTTGTTAATATTGGTATCAAGCTACAAAACGATGCCACTCCATCCTGCCAACATTTTTCCGATTACATAAAAACAAGTTCCAGTGACTCCTTTTTTGTTTCTCCCACATGCGAAGCTGAAATATTGCAATGTGTACAGAAAATGCATACCAAAAAGAGTAAAGATTATATTGATGTCTTTAGTAAGTTATTAGAAGAAATCATCACGGAAATTGTTATGCCTCTAACCCACATTATTAACTTATCATTCATTTCTGGCATCGTCCCCACAAAAATGAAGATAGCCAAGGTCACCCCTGTTTATAAATCTTTCAATAACTACAGACCCATCAGTATCCTACCTGCCTTCTCAAAGATCTTAGAAAAACGTATGCAGAGTCGCCTTTCGAGCTATTTAGAAACCCAAAATGTATTTTATCAGTACCAAGTTGGTTTTAGGAAGAGACACTCCACTGTACACCCAGTTCTTCACCTCATCAATGATGTCGCCCGTATGAATGACAAACCGACCAAAGATTGTACTATATCATTTTTTCTCGATTTCTCCAAAGCCTTTGATACTATTGATCACCTCATTCTTCTAAAAAAATTAGAACATTATAGCATTCGTGGAATAGCTCTTAACTGGTTCAAAGATTACTTAACAGGCAGAAAACAGTATGTCCAATACCTTGATATAACTTCTGATGTTGAAGATATACCAGTGGGGGTACCGCAAGGCTCAGTTCTCGGTCCCCTCGTATTTTTGATATACATTAATGATTTAAGCAATTCCACTGTTCTAAACATTTTATCATTTGCCGATGACACAACAGCACATGCTTCAATTGATAACCTTGATACCCTCCTTGAAAATGCCAACATTGAGTTGCAAAAAGTTAGTGAATGGTGCTCCGCAAATAAACTGATATTGAATGAGAGGAAAACCAACTACATGTTACTTCACCCAAATAGCCATTCATACGGCATTACAAACCGATTATTAACTCTAAATGAAATTGACATTGCACCGATTGGGAATGGCCAAGATAAGACAAGTGTTAAATTCCTTGGCATTCATCTTGACGAAAATTTAAACTTCAAGAGTCACATTTCAGCGGTATGCTCAAAGATGGCTTTTGCCATCTATGCAATAAATAGGGTAAAAAAAATTCTTCCATTAAGTGCTCTCAAAACCCTGTACTTTTCTCTTGTTCGCACCCATTTGCTATATGGCATCCATGTCTGGGGACACGCCCCACAAACAAATAGAGTTTTCAAGTTGCAAAAAAGGCTATTCGTATTATCAGTAATAAAAAACATACCTCCCATACTGACCCATTGTTCAAGTACCACCGAATTCTCAAATTTAATGATGTTTACACTCTCTCTATCCTTCTATTTATGCATAACTGGGCCAATAATCAACTACCGGAAGGTTTTAATAAATACTTTAAATTATATGAAAATCCTTCGGGCATGGTAACCAGGCAATGTGGCAGGGTATATATAGAAAAACCAAGAACAAAATTCTCAGCCGACCTTCCTATCCACACTTTCCCAAGAGTATGGAATGAAATTGACCCATCCATGCAAATTCTGTCTCGCCAACAATTTAAAAAAAACACAACAGACAACTTCCTTGACCAGTATTGCGATACAGTAAACTGTGATTATTCTGAATGCCCAGACTGTGCTGACAACGCCTGATTATTTTAATCCTACACCGGGTGAATGTAATAAAACAGTTGCTGCCCTCTCCGCTGGGACGGTGTGGGGATCCATGCAGGGCGGGGAGAATGTCTGCCTCGGCCTTCGGTCCCGGTCGATATGTTCCCTGCGCTCCATGGATCATAGTATCGATCCGGCGGAGGGGCAGCAATTGTACAATATTTACAATTCACAATTTGCTAAACAACAGAATTGGCACAATATTGGCAAGAGTCAAAAGACATAAGAAATAGCATTCTCATCTCATCATTAAATAGAATAAAGAAAAGTTCTTCGCCAAATAGGAATCGAATGGTTAGTCAACGCCTTTGGACTGGCTGGGCGCACAAATGAACGTGCGTTTCGCCATTTGAAAGACTTTAAAAAAAAAAAAATAAAAAAATAAAAGACACTTGGAACTTTCCAAATTTCTGAATTATCAACGTTACCCTTATATACTTCCAACCCGATTTTCCCCAGTTCCTGGGTTCTTAACATATACTTGTGATTAAGATTTTGCATAATGAAGTGTGCGTGCTGCCAGGTATGGAGTTTATTGTTTCTCATGGAATACCAGGAAGACAGCCAGATAGGCTATGGTATTCCCTAACAGCGTACACCTCTAAAATCTAAAATATGTTATCTGAATTTATTCTTGTGTGTACTGTTGAATAAATTGAATTGAATTGAATTGAATTGAGTAAAATCCTCGCCCACTGGTTGGATGAGAGCTGGCGTAGTTTCTTTTATGTTTACGGCTCCAGTAGCATATGTTACTGTCTGACGTCACAAGGCTCCAGTAGCAAATGTTACTATCTGATGTCACAAGGCGAAATATTTGAAAAGACGTCGCCCGTTTCGTAATTGCTTCATCAACGGAAAGGTAAGAAAGCCGCTTCATTTTTCTGGATTTTTCACACGTACAGCAGGCGGTGTTCCGGGTGAAGTCTTGTTTAAATTACATACCGATTTACGATTTGAACTGAGATGGAATGAGTTAATCTGGTTTATTGATTATTTATTCAGTGGGAGCGCGGTGGCTCAGTAGATAGAGGTCCTCGGTTCGAATCCCACCTGCGGCAACCGCGTTGTGTCCTTGGGCAAGACACTTCATCTCCATTGCCCGCGTGGGGGCACGGTGCGTTGTGTACTAAGGCGCACTGCACGACGATGGTGCACTTGTCTTCAACCAATGCTAACCCTGCTTGTGTGGAGTTAGTATGTTGGGGAGCTGACAGTTGCTCGCCGTTGCTCGGTGGTTCTCTCCGGGTACTCCGATTTCCTCCACCCGTAAAACTGATTAGCCATTGTGCATAAATATGTGACCTTAAACACCAATAAATAAATAAATATAATTATTTATTCAGTGCCGACGTGGAGTACACGAGAGGAACGAGGCAACTTTTAATGATCACAAGTTTAGTAAATAAGCCTCTCGTGTTTCACGATGTAGGTTTTGGGCTATGGGTAGTGTCTTATTGGAACATATACGTTACTGTGATGAGTTAACGGTAACATGGTCTTAGGTTTGTGGCTCGGAGCGGATGTTGAACATCGACGCTTCGTGTCTCGGTTGAACATAGGCCAAAGCTTCGAGCCGCAAACCTCAGACCATGTTACCGTCAGCGCATCACAATAATTTATCATGTTATAAGAATTTTTAAGAATTTATTGAATCAACAATTGATTGCAACAATTAATGATATTCAAAATAACCGATTTGAATATTTCGTCCAATGAAGAGTAACACATTTATACCATGCTCGCCTATGTTACTACCTCTGAAAACCATGTATGTTAAATTTTAGCTGTTAACCCCACTACCGGTGTAAAGCGTCTACTGGGTTAAAAATATTTACAGTAGGAAGTTCATCCATGACGTGTATGACGTAATTTGCCAACTTCGATACATTCACACCTCGTGATGTTTCATTCAAACATACGACGTTTTGCGGTACTGTCTACTACGTGCAATGACGTATTAAGTTTAAAATACCTACAATTAAATATTTAAAATAAAATTTAAGAATTGTTAACAATGATTTGACTGAAAAAGCAAGGTAAATTCAATCAACTTTGACGATGTGTCCAGCTGTCAATCAAGCATTCACATGCAGCCGGTAGTAATGCCCACCGGCGCAGACGTAAACAAAACAAACCCGTATGTTTGCGACAGAACGTGCCGTTTTTTATCTACTTTAAGTAACAAAGTCGATTATTTATTAAGTGCATGGTATAAATAAAACAAATAGGTACTAGGGCCGGTAATCAGATTTAAAACACTCGTAGAATGAGAGTTTTAACCACTCGGCAAGCCGAGTGGTTAAAACCCTCATCCCACTCGTGGTTTAAATCTGATTACCGGCCCTAATACCTATTTATTCTTTTTGTCATGTGATAGCATTCGTCTCTGGTGAGAGTTTTGTTGAATGTTCAGATTTCGTGTCGGATAGTGGTCGGGATTGAATTGTTTGGCAGAGAAGACAGAACGGAACACGCATTTTGATGGAGAATCTTTCATCCAATCACATGTGGATGGAGAAAGGTTGTATCTTCAGAGAGCAGATTTAAATAGGATGGGACTTTATATAAAAATTCAAAATAAGTTTGATAAAAGATTCTCTATTCATACGAAGTTTGATAACAGATTCTCTATTCACAAGGAGTTTGATAAAAGATTCTCTGCTCCTACATCAGCCAACATCCTTGTTCAATATCCCTTAGACTCAAGTTCATTCCAATGTGCGTCTTTACTAGTTTAACTCCTTACATATTGGATATTCCAACCCGCGACAGATAATCTCTTGCCACTTAAATAAGAATAATTTAGGCACTTTTTACCAACTTTTGCACAGTAAATTGTATCAACTTTTTGTTCCGTAATTTCTTGAATTTAATTGTACTGAATTTAAATTTTCCATAAAATCTAGGCATGGCTGCTTCATAGCAGCCATGACTAGATTTGATGGAAAATACTTTTAAAATACTTGGCGGGTTAAGTGTTAATATTTGAGCTTTGTACTCACTCCTGTCCACGAAGACCGACCATTTCTGTTTCCATAACCATTCGGGATAGAGGGAGCGCGGTGGCTCAGTAGGTAGAGGTGCAGGCTGCAAGCCGAGAGGTCCTCGGTTCGAATCCCACCTGCGGCAACCGCGTTGTGTCCTTGGGCAAGACACTTCATCCCCATTGCCCGTGTGGGGGCACGATGACGCCGTGTACTAAGGCGTACTGCACGTCGATGGTACGCATGTCTTCAACCAATCTAACCCTGCCTGTTCCGCAGTGCGGAGTTACGATATTGGGGAGCTGGCAGCTGCTCGTCGTTGCTCGGTGGTTCTCTCCGGGTACTCCGGCTTCCTCCACCCGTCAAACTGTCACGGTCATGATTAGCCATTGTGCATAAATATGTGACCTTAAACATCAATAAATAAATAAATAAATATTCGGGATAGACCAGTGTAGTTTTGAATGTTTTAGCCTGTTTTAGTTTACAGGAAACAAAGTCAGTTCTATTGCTCTCTATCATTGGAATGTTTGATAGTACAGCAAATCGGTTTCAGCCAATTTTGACTAGTTTTTTTCCCTTATGCGGGCAACATAAGTAAGCAATATATTGGAGTGAATTGTTAGTACAGCAAATCGCTTTCAGCCAATTTTTCACTAGTTTTTTCCCTTATGCGGGCAACATAAGTAAGCAATATATTGCAGAAAATACTCGTTATGCAGTGATTTATTATTTATTTATTTATTGGGCTTTAAGGTCACATATTTCTGCACAATGACTAACCAGGAGCACGACAGTTTTACGGGTGGAGGAAGTGGAGAAAGCCGGAGTACCCGTGGAGAACCACCGAACAACGGCGAGCAACTGTCAGCTCCCCAACATACTAACTCCACGTAAGCAGGGCTAGTATTGGTTGAAGACAGGTGCACCGTCGACGTACAGTACGCCTTAGTACACAACGCCACCACGTGGGCAATGGGGGTGAAGTGTCTTGCCCAAGGACACGATGCGTTGCTGCAATTGGGATTAGAACCGAGGACCTCTCGGCTTGCAGTCTGCACCTCTACCTACTGAGCCATCGCGCCCCCTTCATGCAGTGATAACAGTTCAAATGTTACAACTCCAACACGAAGCCTTTAATATGACCCAGTTAAACAGCACAGAAAATTTGGACCCTTCAAGTGTTTCTTAACCTAAAATATTCTATTGTTTGAGGGTTGGTTCTAATGAAGGAGCCCACACATAATGACGGTCTGCAAATCCACCCTTCAAGTCAGGTCAACAGATGGAAATGATTCGATATTGCACGAATTGGCAGTCCAACAGGATAACAAAAATGACTAACATAAAACTCGTTCATGTGCTGTCATTTGACGTACTTTTGCAAACGAATCGATATTGTTGTGGTGGTTTGCAGACTTCCCCATGATGGAGCAAGAAACGTATATGGCCTCACACGTTCGGTCTTAGAACTTGGCTGGCGCTCACTCGCCGAGAGACGATACCACCGCAAACTACATAGGTCCTGCCAACCAGGTAACTAGAAGAGTGTGTTCATGTACGTCATGTTATTCAGCTCGTTTTTCGGTTAGGCACACATTTTATATGCATATTTCACAACTGATAATGCAATCAATTAATATTCTGTGATTGTTCAGAATATAGCCTAACACTTATATACTACTCAAAGTTTGCTAAGCACCAAGTATATCCAACTACCTGTTTTACGTTTTAGTTGAAATATTGTAATGAAAAGCGTATATATTTTTTATTTAATTATATCTTTAATGATTTAAGTACAGAAATTAAGATTTTGTTTGTGTTTGACGTTATTTTTCAGCTTTTGAATACGATAACCATGGAAAATGGATATTATTGGTAAAAGCAGGGTAAAAGAGGAAATTCTTCAATTTTGTTGTTCCATTCTTGGATCAGCATGGCACCAAGCTCCTGAACACTTCTTGGCTGGACGGGACGGGCTGAAATTGCAAGCTGCAACTCGTTCCAGACATGTTCGATTGGACTGAGGTCAGGGGATCTTGCTGGCCAGTCCATACGCTCAATCCCCTCCCTCTGTCGGTACTCCCCGACAGCATGGGCAACACGAGGACGGGCATTATCGTCCATCAGAATGAATCTATCATCCACTACACCTGCATACAATCTGACGTGGACATCCAGGATCTCATCAATATACCGCTGTGCAGTCAATGTGCCACGTTCAAGGACACAGAGCTCTGTACGTCCATCCCTTCTGATGCCACCCCAGGCCATGATTGACCCTCCACCATAGCGGTCATGCTCAGCAATGTTGGCTGCTCTCCTGGTCTTCTCCATACTCTAGAACGCCTATCTGTGTGGTCTAGGCAGTACCTTGACTCATCTGTAAAAAGGACAGGTCGCCTATCTTCTCTGATCCATCCAACGTGGCCCATGGCCCATTCATGTCTGGCGGTGGTTCTGGGACAGGGGAATGCGAATACATGGTCTTCTCGATCGGAGACCACCTTCATGCAACCTTGCCCGGATAGTCTGCGTCGAAACATTTACCCCGGATGCATTCTGAAGGTCACTGCTAAGCTTGGTAGCTGTGGCGAAGCGGTTCCTACGGGCCTGAATGATCAAAAACCGGCCTTCAGTTGCAGATGTTGCCCTGTCTCTGCCACCACCATGCCGTTTTACTGGTGTGCCATACTGCTGAAATCTTGCCCAGGCTCTGGTGATCACCGTATGGTGCACACCAAGGGCTTCACCAACCTAACAATGGGTAGCCCATTGCTCCACCGTCCCCACAGCCCGTCACATTTCTGTTTCAGACAAATGTCTTCTTATATTTGCATTTGCCATATTCAATCATTAAATCACAAGGGTTTGTGTTGAAAAGAAGATTGAATACCCTACACATGTCATGTACATGTGGACAGTAAACGAAAACATCATGGAAATCAAGGGGTACATGCTTTCCATGGCTGTCACGAAAAGTCTGCCTGTCAAGAATGCTAATGTAAACACTGGGGACCATCTCAATACATTCCTCAATCCTATCCACCAAAAATATCGCAAATATGTCACAAGCAAATTTCACAATGATGTGTCAAATATTTGGTGCTTAGCAAACTTTGAGTAGTATATATTTTATAGAATTCCTAAACCTAGGTCAAACGTAGGGCCCTGCAAATCTACATTTTTTGTTCCAATCGAATCTCAGAAGGATATCGAATTCTGAATCTCGAATCTTGAAACCGACGAAATGTAACCATAATAATCATATGTATATGCTGATAACTCAGCTCGAGAAACCGAAGATGGAATGCAGGGCCACACACGCAATCATTAATGCCCTAAAACACTATATATGTTCCGAGGTTACCACCGTGAGTGTATGACAAAACGCACCCAACCTCCGATACAACCTCACCATAGAAAATCCCACCTCACAATAATCAAAAATATGATGAAATCCCACTTTCAAGATTTTTAGATCTATTTGTGAAAAAAATCTCTCTTGATATTTTAGGAGTTTTGTTTTCCCACTGTTGAGGAGCACAGCCCCCCCCCCCCCCCCCCCTCTCTTGCCAATTAAATCTTGACATTACCCTGCCTCTTTTCAATTCGATCATTGGTTTAGTTTTGCCACTGTGAATAAATTCAACATAAGAACTAGATGGTTTTGAAATCGCAAAGCGAATTTCCAAAAATCAACGAAGAAAGGCCAGCGCCGAAGCGTCCAACAACAAGGGGAAGGTGTCTGATGCTCTTTTACGTACTAAGCCGCTCATTGTCGCTCAATAAAGCGTACGCCGTCGCTCGTTTTTATTGAAATATGTCAAAAATAGGCTAAACTTTGAAATGACGTAAAAACGTCCAAAGTGGCAGCAAATCGAAAAAGGAAAAAACTGTTATCTCTTAATTTTTTGAGGTCTACAACCTACTAAAATTAAAAAAATAAATACGACGTGTTTTAATTTTTGACCATAAGATAAGATAAATTTAATTGCAATAAAACATCCATATGGACAGATTGCATAACAACGATGAACATATACATATAGAAAAGAACACATACATATATATGAATTATAATTCAAATACGTGACAGGTAAATCTCAATGTGCAAACGATTATACTTTGATGGAAAATACTTTTAAAGTACTTGGACACTCCATGTGACATTCTATCACGTCACTTCAACGTTCGGGCATAATGGTCGAGAATTTCCCAGGACAGCACAGCATTTTTATATGTTTTTTGCGAGTGTGTCAAATTGAATGAAAATATGAGGCACAACTTGATATGATAACAAATAGGTGCGGTAAGCTTCCGAAGTGTATCTCGCATTAAAAGGGTGCAATTGGAATCAAGAACGTAAGGCTTTTAACCCTTTACCAAACATGAAAATCAGACGACACTTGCAAATAAAATTATTGAATAACTATTTTTTTTTCATTTTTTTTGCATCAAAAACATAGCTAATGACACCTCAAATGAGGCGTCATAAGCTATGTTTTTGACTCAAAAATTAAAAAAATAATGAAAACTGAATGGCGATTTTTGTGAATAGCGCTGGCCGGTTTTGGCCGTTACGTTTGGTAAAAGGTTCATTGAGAATAGAGGAAATAGGCTAAACCTCAAAGTGACGTAAAACGTCAAAATGACGTTCAATCGAAAAACAAAAATAGCTGTTTCTTATTTTTTTCAACTCCACAACATGCTAAAGTTTGAGAAAAATCCGACACATGTTAATTTTTGACCATATGAACCCCCCCAATGACGTCACCTCAGCGTTCTGTTATAGCGTTTGATAATTTACAACACGCACACCACATGTTTAGACATGTTTTTGCACACAGCACATGTTTCGACATGTTTTTGCAGAGAATTATATTCCCGGAAATTCGAAACGCTAAAGGCTCAAAATGATATTGAAAATAAAAGGTATAGAAAAAAAACCGTAAAATTGGTATCGCTGGCATCGGGTGTGTCAAACTGAAATGAACAAAATTAGGGTTAACAACTCAATATTATCACAAATAGGTGCGGGACGTTTCATACGTGTATCCTGTATTAATAAGGCACAGCTAGAGTCAAGGACGTAGGGTTTTTAATTAAGAATACAGAAAATAGGACAAACTTCAAATTGACGTAAAAACTCCCAAATGGCGTTAACCCTTTACCCAACGTAACGGCCCAAACCGGCCAGCGCGATTAACAAAAATCAGCATTCAATTTTCATTATTTTTTCATATTTTGTCTCAAAAACATAGGTTATGACCCCTCTTTGGAACAAGCTCATCGAGCTCGTTCTAATGAGGGGTCATAACCTATGTTTATGTTTTTGAGACAAAAAATGAAAAAAATAAGTTATTCAAGAATTTTGTTTGCAAAGTGTCGTCTGCTTTTCATGTTAGGTAAAGGGTTAAATCGAAAAACAAAAAAACCCGCATATCTCCTTTTGGGCTTTACAACATACTAAAATTCAGAAAAATCCGACGCATTTTAATTTTTGACCCTGTAACCCCCTGTGACTTCACCTCAACGGTTCGGTACAGCGGTTGAGAATTTCCAAAGACGGCACCACATTTTTGGATATGTTTTTTTACGGAGACTATATTCCACAAATTTCGTAAGGCAAGGCTTAAAATGAGGTTGAAAATAAGAGGTATAAAAACAGTAAAACTGGCGTCGCTGGCATCGGGTCTCTCAAACTGAAATGTAGAAAATCGAACTGCGCATCTGCGAATAAACCATAAATATGTATGGGACATTTCATAACGGTATCCCATATATATTCCAAGAAAAACGGCGGGCTTTTACGTCAAAATGGCCTTAAACCGAAAAAAAAACTCGAAACAGCTATCTCTTAATTTTTTAGCTCTATAACATACTAAAATTTCAAAAACAAAATCTGACGCACTTTAATTTTTGACCCTATGACCCTCTATGACGTCACCCCCAGAGTACAACCATAACGGTTGGGAATTTCCTTGGACTGCATCACATTTTTAGATATGGTTTGTTTTGTGTTTTTTTTTAGATTATATTCTCAAAAGTTCGAAAGGCTGAGGCTTGAAATGAGGTTGAGGTTGAAAATATAAGGTATAGAAAAAAAACCCATAAAATTGGCATCGCTAGCATCGGATCTCACAATTTCAAAGGAAAAATCGAACTGCACATCTGCGGACAACCATAAATAGGCCCCTATGTGTGGGAAGTTTAATAATTGTATCCCCCCCCCCCCCCCCCCCCAAAAAAAAAAAAATTCCTGGAAACTCGTAAACTTGTGGGATTTTTATTGAAAATTGTGAAATATCTAACATGGCGTAAAAACGTCAAAAATTACGATAAATCGAAAAACTAAAAAAACACGTGTCTCTTGCGTTTTGGATGTTTACACATATTACAATTTCATGAAAATTGGCTGACATTTAATTTTTGGTGACATCGAAAATAACGTCACCTGAAGATTCCGTCAGAACGCTTCAGAATTTCCAATGACGGTCCCATATTTCTTTTTAATTGTTTTCTGTTCGAGATAATTATAGATTCCAGCAAATCAAATAGAAAAACCAAAAGAAATAGGTTAATGATCCCAATAAGTCATTCTAACTTCATTGGATGGCTTAATAAACAAAACAAAAATAGACTAACGGTCACAGGAAGTCATTCCAACTTCTTTGGATGGCTTAATAAACCATAAGAAATAGGCTAATGATCCCAATAAGTCATTCTAACTTCTTTGGCTGGCTTAATAAACAAAAAAAAATAGACTAATGGTCCCAGGAAGTCATTCCAACTTCTTTGGATGGCTTAATAAACAAACATAAATAGTCTAATGATCCCAGCAAGCCATTCCAACTTTTTTGGATGGCTTAATAAACAAAAAATAGGCTAATGATCCCAATAAGTCATTCTAACTTCTTTGGATGGCTTAATAAACAAAAAATAGGCTAATGATCCCAATAAGTCATTCTAACTTCGTTGGATGGCTTAATAAACAAATAAAAGTAGCTAATGATCCCAATAAGCCATTCAAACTTATTTGGATGTCTTAAAAACAAATAAAAATAGGCTCATGATCCCAGCAAGTCATTCCAACATCTTTGGGTGGCTTAATAAAACAAATAAAAATAGCCTGATGACCCCCAATAAGTTATTCAAACTTCTTTGGATGTCTTAAAAACAAATAAAAATAGGCTCATGATCCCAGCAAGTCATTCCAACATCTTTGGGTGGCTTAATAAACAAATAAAAATAGCCTGATGACCCCCAATAAGTTACTCAAACTTCTTTGGATGTCTTAAAAACAAATAAAAATAGGCTCATGATCCCAGCAAGTCATTCCAACATCTTTGGTGGCTTAATAAACAAATAAAAATAGCCTGATGACCCCCAATAAGTTATTCAAACGTCTTTGGATGTCTTAAAAACAAATAAAAATAGGCTCATGATCCCAGCAAGTCATTCCAACTTCTTTGGGTGGCTTAATAAACAAATAAAAATAGCCTGATGACCCCCAATAAGTTATTCAAACTTCTTTGGATGTCTTAAAAACAAATAAAAATAGGCTCATGATCCCAGCAAGTCATTCCAACATCTTTGGGTGGCTTAATAAACAAATAAAAATAGCCTGATTACCCCCAATAAGTTATTCAAACTTCTTTGGAGGTCTTAAAAACAAATAAAAATAGGCTCATGATCCCAGCAAGTCATTCCAACTTCTTTGGGTGGCTTAATAAACAAATAAAAATAGCCTGATGACCCCCAATAAGTTATTCAAACTTCTCTGGATGTCTTAAAAACAAATAAAAATAGGCTCGTGATCCCAGCAAGTCATTCCAACTTCTTTGGGTGGCTTAATAAACAAATAAAAATAGCCTGATGACCCCCAATAAGTTATTCCAACTTCTTTGGATGTCTTAAAAACAAAGAAAAATAGGCTCATGATCCCAGCAAGTCATTCCAACTTCTTTGGGTGGCTTAATAAACAAATAAAAATAGCCTGATGACCCCCAATAAGTTATTCAAACTTCTTTGGATGTCTTAAAAACAAATAAAAATAGGCTCATGATCCCAGCAAGTCATTCCAACGTCTTTGGGTGGCTTAATAAACAAATAAAAATAGCCTGATGACCCCCAATAAGTTATTCAAACTTCTTTGGATGTCTTAAAAACAAATAAAAATAGGCTCATGATCCCAGCAAGTCATTCCAACATCTTTGGGTGGCTTAATAAACAAATAAAAATAGCCTGATGACCCCCAATAAGTTATTCAAACTTCTTTGGATGTCTTAAAAACAAATAAAAATAGGCTCATGATCCCAGCAAGTCATTCCAACATCTTTGGGTGGCTTAATAAACAAATAAAAATAGCCTTATGACCCCCAATAAGTTATTCAAACTTCTTTGGATGTCTTAAAAACAAATAAAAATAGGCTCATGATCCCAGCAAGTCATTCCAACATCTTTGGGTGGCTTAATAAACAAATAAAAATAGCCTTATGACCCCCAATAAGTTATTCAAACTTCTTTGGATGTCTTAAAAACAAATAAAAATAGGCTCATGATCCCAGCAAGTCATTCCAACATCTTTGGATGGCTTAATAAACAAATACAAATAGCCTGATGGCCCCCAATAAGTTATTCAAACTTCTTTGGATGTCTTAAAAACAAATAAAAATAGGCTCATGATCCCAGCAAGTCAATAGGCTCATGATCCCAGCAAGTCATTCCAACATCTTTGGGTGGCTTAATAAACAAATAAAAATAGCCTGATTACCCCCAATAAGTTATTCAAACTTCTTTGGATGTCTTAAAAACAAATAAAAATAGGCTCATGATCCCAGCAAGTCATTCCAACATCTTTGGGTGGCCTAATAAACAAATAAAAATAGCCTGATGACCCCCAATAAGTTATTCAAACTTCTTTGGATGTCTTAAAAACAAACAAAAATAGGCTCATGATCCCAGCAAGTCATTCCAACATCTTTGGGTGGCTTAATAAACAAATAAAAATAGCCTGATGACCCCCAATAAGTTATTCAAACTTCTTTGGATGTCTTAAAAACAAATAAAAATAGGCTCATGATCCCAGCAAGTCATTCCAACATCTTTGGGTGGCCTAATAAACAAATAAAAATAGCCTGATGACCCCCAATAAGTTATTCAAACTTCTTTGGATGTCTTAAAAACAAACAAAAATAGGCTCATGATCCCAGCAAGTCATTCCAACATCTTTGGGTGGCTTAATAAACGAATAAAAATAGCCTGATGACCCCCAATAAGTTATTCAAACTTCTTTGGATGTCTTAAAAACAAATAAAAATAGGCTCATGATCCCAGCAAGTCAATAGGCTCATGATCCCAGCAAGTCATTCCAACATCTTTGGGTGGCTTAATAAACAAATAAAAATAGCCTGATGACCCCCAATAAGTTATTCAAACTTCTTTGGATGTCTTAAAAACAAATAAAAATAGGCTCATGATCCCAGCAAGTCATTCCAACATCTTTGGGTGGCTTAATAAACAAATAAAAATAGCCTGATGACCCCCAATAAGTTATTCAAACTTCTTCTTTGGATGTCTTAAAAACAAATAAAAATAGGCTCATGATCCCAGCAAGTCATTCCAACTTCTTTGGGTGGCTTAACCCTTTACCCAACGTAACGGCCAAAACCGGCCAGCGCTATTCTCAAAAATCGCCAATTAATTTTCATTATTTTTTCATTTTTTGTCGCCGAGCTCGTTCCAACGAGGGGTCATAACCTATGTTTTTGAGACAAAAAATGAAAAAAATTAGTTATTCAAGAAATTTTTTTGCAAGTGTCGTCTGCTTTTCATGTTTGGTAAAGGGTTAATAAACAAATAAACATAGTCTAATGATCCCAAGAAGTAATTCCAACTTCTTTTGATGGCTTTATAAACAAACAAGAGGGCCCAAGTGGCCTTAATCGCTCACCTGCCAATGATCAGTTTTCGATGTTTCACCATTTTGTAACTGTGAATGATGAAATTAACTCAGGATAGCGATTTTACATTATGTGATTTTCTTGAAGTGCATTTCTAGGATTTTCTTTTATTTCGATAAGTAAACGCAATATAGAAATCTCGTACCGATTGACATCATGCATACTTATGAAGCTCAAAATTGCGTACACTGCAGTTGTAAATAGTAACAGTTGGAATTTTTGCCGATTTAAAACCGAGCTGGAATTTTGGGATGTAAAGGGGGCATCAGCATTACCAAAAGAAGCTCTAAAATCCAGATAGATGGAATTTCCAACTACTCGTGACTTGCCCTCCGAATTTCCAACGATAGAGAGTTTTGGCCAGGATTAGGAGGAACGAGTGACCCCCCAAATCCCCCCCCCCCCACACACACACATTGTCGCCAGGTCCCTGTCACTGGGCCATCACACCCCACATACACGCGTGGAAAGCGTGTTGCGCATTTTGCCTTATGTATGCCTTTAACATCGGATGCCCATACCCATTTGACACGTCAAAAGGGTATGGGTAATCCTGTGTTAAATTTTTGTACCTATAAGTTACTCAGTTTTTGAACCTTCAAGTATAGTTACTGGATATTGTGCTACTAACTATTCTTCTTCAGAAACAGTGAATAAATTTTGGTCCAGACTACCGTCCTGGGAGATGGGGAATCCTATATTAAATGTTTGTCCCTATACTACACTGCAAAAAATATAGGTTCTCTTTAGAACCAAAACTGGTTCTAATCTTGTCCCTGAGATGGAACCAGTTCTGTTTAAACAGTATTTATTTCAAATCAAATACATTTATAAAGATTAACATTAAATATTAACAGAATTAAACATAAATTGAGGGGGTTTCAGTCGTAAGTTTAGAGCTCATACGAGGTTGTCTCAAATCATTATTAAGCAAAGGAGATATGAAGAGTTGGCATATCGAACCAGTTTTCGTTCTGTACAGAACCAAAACTGGTTCGATATGCCAACTGTTGATATCTCCTTTGTTTCAAAATGTTTGGCGGCTGCGTTGAATAAGCTCCAAGTTTACTACTGAATCTACTTCAGTTCATGTTATATTCTGTTAAGATTGAATGCTAATCTTGGTAAATTTATTTGATTTGAAATAAATACTGTTTCAATAGAACTGGTTCCATCTCAGGGACAAGATTAGAACCAGTTTGGGTTCTAAAGAGAACCTATATTTTATGCAGTGTACCGCAATATCTGCTCATAATCTGTGTGTATCTGCGTCGGGATTGATGGATGTATGTCAGGTTCCTAATGCTGACATCAGTCTCAAATAGGGCACCCAACATGAAATTGCTCAATATTTAACTGCGACTCATAACGTTGTAGATGTGTTTAAACAGGATGGTGTGCTCACGCAGTTCCAAATGTCAGATCTCATGTCTAAATCCCAACAACTGGACAGATGCGATAAAGATTTTAACAGTGATTTTGGTTGTTCTGTGTAAAATTTGCGCACAAAAATGGCATTTTGGCCTCGAAAATAGAAAAAAATCTGAAAACATTCACTTAACTTTGAGGGAAGTATTCATTACTATTTATTTCTGAGATATTTGATTTCACACAATAAACCCATCTGTTGGAGAATTTGGGCATAAAATTAACAGCGAATATTTTCCGACATTTGTCAATTTTTAGGAGGCGAGTCAGGGGGGTGGGGAGCACCAAAAATTTGCAAAACGTGACGTGGGGTGGGTGGGTGGGTCTCTTGAGTGCGCCAAAGATGTGCATTTTCAACTTGTGTAATTTTTTGAATTTTTTAAAAATATATCAATATATCAGCTAATATATACCATCATTTGTGTTTCAAACCTTAAAGATGATGTTGTACATCACACTCTTAACATGAATACAACATCAGGAGGCTTTATATGTGAGAATATTGGGCTTAATCTGGGAAAATGTCACACGTTAGTAGGGGGTGGGTGTCTTGTTCGAAATGTAGAAAATGTGCAGACAATATTTTGGGAAAAATCTCTCTGATGCACTAAATTCAACGCAAGTTATTTATTTATTAATAGAATTTGTATGGATAGAAGAGGAAAGTAGCAAACACCTGAGAATACTGACAGAACAATTCAAATGAAAATTTGTTCCCGTATATGTACACCTGCTCTGGCCAAGCCTGATAATGAACAGCTTGTCATTTGTAGATTGGGGCCCACAGCAGTCCACGGAGGTTTAAATTGGTGGTACCAGTTTAAGAACATTATGAAACCCCCCTAAAGACAGCTGTGCCTACTAAGTTTATAAGTTTATTTTGGATTTTAATGGGAGAGTTGGGGGTGGGTGTCTGAGAACGGTAGCAGAAAATTTGCACGTAGGGGTGGGTGGGTGTAAAAAGGAGATGAATAAAAAATAGGACGTCACGTCTTGCAAATGTTTAGTGCCCCCCCCCCACACACCCCCCCCCCACCCCCCGGGAGAGTTAGCAGTTTGGCTAATTAAGATATTCAAATTAATAAAATTCTGGCAATTATTTTCAGAAGAAATATATATACAGATACAATAACAGCAAAAAATGTCCAGACTATAAGGGACAATGAAAGTTTATATAGCATCGTAACAACTCTTCACCAAGCTTTAGGCACTAGGCCTTCATCAGGACATTGCAGATAACACAGCTACACCATCACAGCTTAAGCTTAAGCTTGGCGAAGAGTTGTTACGATGCTATATATACAGATATATGTTTTTAAAACTGAAGGTGAAGGGTACTGAGGTAAAATATTTAGATATCACTAATTTTACGAGTTCGGAAGATTAAAAAATTAGAAATTTTTAGTCAATTTTCAGACAATTTTGATGAAAAATGTAACTATACTCATCTGTCACTTACTCTGTGTCATAATAATTAGCCTACCTATATATTAAGTCTTATAGCCAAAAAAAGTTCCATTTGGACATGATTTTTACTTTTTCTGGAATTTTCACCAATTTCGTGATTCTCCATTTAAAAGTACTCATACTTACATTTTGACAACTGGCCTAGAAAGGTGCGCTCAGGTGTATCTTTGATGTAATGAAAAAATAGTTTCAGGTACAAACGGTGGTCAACGAAAATGTCATGTTTTGATCTGGCAAATGGTTTGCAATTCCTCAATCTGAAATCTAATGTACTTATACTAATGAAGCAACTTGGATTCAAAAAGACCGTTTTGATTTCATTGCCCCTATTACTCGCTGTTAGAAAGTTTGACCCAATGACAATCACGACAATATATCCTGGAGTCCTGGACTTCGATTCGAAAATTGTAGGCCATAACTGTACAGAGAATCTACATTCCACACAGTGGCGTGTGTTTGTTAATGACTGAAGGGGGTGAGGATGATTCGGGAGGCTTGTGAAGTTACAAAATTCATATGAGTGCTCCGATCCCAGTAGAGAAAAATGTAGTACGCAATTCTGTCGGAGGCTCCAGGACCCGCAAGGCAAGGGGGTTATCGTTCTTCCTACCAGTGGCGACAGAATTTTCCCGACAAGGGAACAATGTTTATTTATTGGTTAGTGTTTAAGCTTATTTTATTTATTATTTGTTGGTGTTTAAGGTCACATACTTATGCACAATGACTAATCGTAACCGTGACAGTTTTATGGGTGGGGGAAGCCGGAGTACCCAGCGAGAACCACCGAGCATCGACGAGCAACTGTCAGCTCATCAAAATTCTAACTCTGTTCAAGCCCCGCTCAAGCAGGGTTACAGGGGTTGAAGACATGTGCACCATCGACGTGCAGTACGCATTAGTACACTGCGTCATCGTACCCCCATGTAGGTAACCGGGATAAAGTGCCTTGCCCAAGGACACAACGCGGGTCGTCCCGGACGGGGATCGAACACGGGACCTCTAGCATAGAAGTCCAACAGTCTACTAGTGAGCCACCGTGCTCCCGGGAACAAGGTTAACCCCACCTCACGCCGACAAGCTAGAATAGAGGAGGCAGGGGATGGGGGGGGGGGCATCCCCGGCAGGGAGGTTGTGATCCACGCCTACTCTCACTTCGTTCCACCTCTGCACTTTAAAATCAGTTGGGTTAACAATCAACCAAAATCAACTGGGCTGAGTGAATATGGACCCAATTGGGTTCATATTCACTCAACCCAGATGATTTGGGTTATTTTTTAACCCAACTTATTTTAGAGTGTGGTCCTTACCTTTGGTCTGCGAGGTGAAAGGGACTTAGAAAAACTAAATTCGTAAGCCATCATTATACAAAGAATCTGCATTCCGCACAGTGGTGAGGGGGTGGTCAGGTTGCTTGTGAACTTCCAAAATTCTCGATATTATGTGCTCATAATTCTTCCTGTAGAATAGCTTTACACATAATTCAGGAATTCTAAAGTTTTACAGTAGACTGATGATGATGTATTAAGTATTAGCACCCTCTACCTGATGCAAGGTTATAATATCTTATAACAAAATACGTAATGTTTACTGACATGGTTGCAAAATACTGAAATACGCTTAAATTCAGAAATATTTTTGCCAGCTGATTATACCTGCGCACTATAGGAACAGTTTATGTAAACGAGAGGCCCTAGGGGGGGGGGGGGGGGGGGCTTAATCGCTCACCTGATAAAATTGTATTAAGATGGATTTAAGTTCACATTCAGCATCTATGTGTTAATGTAGTTAATTTTTAATTTAGCTAGGGGAATGGGGGTGGGGAAGAATGGTCTGTTGGGTAGTGTTTTTTTTGCGTAAAACCACCCAAACGCCTTCAAAACTCGTTTTGAATCGAAACGAGAAAAACATCACACCATTGATGCCACTCCACCCACCCCCAACCCCTAGCAGGGCATATTGTTTTATAAAACCCCTCAAAACTCATCCAAATCTTGTTCTCAAGCAAAGAAACCAAACATTTTGACCAATAGACACCCCCCCCCCCCCCCCGCCTTGCCCACGGGCCTCCAGAACACTTGTGGAACCCCATTTGAACAAACGTTAATCTAATGTGCTCACTTTTAATCTAACAAAAGTTTATTAGCTCTGTTATGCGTTGGCAGAGTTCATTTAAACAAATAGAAAATTCTGCATATGGTTCTGTGTTAAATTTCAAACCCCTCTGGCGCCCAGTAAAATTAGCCAAACGTAACACTTTAAACAAACATTAACCAAGAGTTATAATAATGGTATATACCAAATATCAAAAGATTCTGCTCGGTGGATCTGGAGAGGAATATCTTTCAAGAATATTCCTCATGCTGCACATAAGGAGCCCATATATTAACCAATGGATTTGATATGGACAAACTTGAATCTCACCAGTCACCACACTGAGGATGTCAATACTATGTAACATAATAATTGGATTCGTGAGTGCGAAGAAATTTTTTCAAGGAATAATCCTTATCTATACTAAGTTAAAAGTTGGGATACCACATCGAGCCCAAATATGATCCAACGGACTAAATGTGAACCCAGGGACCTGATTTGAGTAAACTTGAATCTGAACCTTCTAAGGATGCTGAATATCACATATCAAAAGATTCTAACCAGTATATATGAAGAAGATTTTTAAATAATACTCCCCATAATGCACTATGTCCCATAGGGACTTGATTTAAAGAAACTGGAATCTTATCCCCTCTAAGGATGCACTATACCGATCATCAAAAGATTATGACCTGTGGATCTGAAGAAAAGGGTTTTTAAAAAAGTGTCATACTGGGCTGAGTTCAAATTCGGGTTCCCATAGGGAGCCTAAATATGAACCCAAGGGCTTGATTTGAAGAAACTTTAATCTGACCCCTCTAAGGATGCTCTACATCAATCATCAAAAGATTCTGACTTGTGGATCTGAAGAAGATTTTTAAAAAAAATTGGCATATTGGACTGAGTTAAAATTCGGGTTCCCATAGAGAGCCCAAATATTAAACCGGGGACCTGATTTTGACAAACTTTGAATCTCACTCTACTACATGTATGAGAATAACATACCAAATATCAAGATTCCGAACAATGGAATTTTAAATAATATTCCTCACATTGCATTACGCTAAAGTTCGGGTTCCCACAGCGAGCCCAAATATGAACCCTGGGACTTGATTTGAACTAACTTGAATTGACTCTCACCACACTAAGAATTCTACATATCAAATATCAAAAGATTCTGACTGATGGATCTGAAGATGAAGATTTTTAAAGAATATTCCTCATATTACACTCAGTTAAAATTCGGGCGCCCACAAGGAGCCCAAATATGATTCAAGGGACTTGATTGTAACATAAACTTCAAGCTGACACCACCCCCACCCCCGCACACACACACACACACACACACACACACACACACACACACACACACACACACACACACACACACACTCACACACACACACACACACACACACACACGATGCAGTATACCAAATATCAAAATTTTAACTGGTACATCTGAAGAAGATTTTTAACTACATTTCCTTATATCGCACCAAGTTAAAATTCAGGTTCCTACAGGGAGTCCAAATATGAACCCAGAGACTAGTTTCAAACAAACCTGAATATGACCTCTCTAAGGATGTTGTATACCAAGTATGAAAAGATTTTGATTGGTAGGTCTTGAGAAGATTTTTAAATTTTTTTTAAAACAATTGTGGGATACTAACAGAATTATGCACCTTGTGGAGCCAATTGCGGGCCTGGCAATTTTATTTGAAAAAAACTTGAATTGACATATGATATGAAACATGAATATCGAATTTGGTTCAATTTGACACATGAAGTTGCTTATGGGGAGAAGTCGACAATGTAAAGTTCACACCAGATGGACGGTTGGACGACGGACAAAAATCGATCACTTAACCTCCCTCTGGGCTTGGCTCAGGTGAGCTAAAAATATTATAGGAAAAATGAAAATGAGAAATTACAACGAATTGCACATATTAGTGAATCCAGTATGTATAGGCTTCCATTTTTTCGTTGTTTTCAAAGTCAATTGAATCTTCCTGAGAATTGAATACAGCTTGACTGTGTTGAAATTTGTTCCAAAATATACGCGCGCACGCGCACTGAACATCTTGTACGACAGCGAGAAAGCCTCTAACCCAGAACATTTATTCAGACAGCCCTTCACGAACTACAACCTGAGCCTGTTATCGTCAGCACGTCCAAAGCAACCCAACCCATCCCCTCTCCCAGCAACGGAAAAAGTAGTCTTTATTTGCAGAATGAGGCCCCAGAGAGGGAACTTTTGCTGATGCTATATCGTACAGCAAGAATCACCCAATTTATCCACTGGGAACTTCTCTCTGTTGATTCCGATTGAGGTTCTCAGAGGGTAAATTTAGTAATTTCCTCATTTCAAGGCTTGGTTGTATGTAACAAAGCCTGTCGTACCCACAGGTGTTCGGCATGTACCTAAATCATTAAAAGTGGTGTATTTTATACTTTTTTGACAAATTATGTATTTTCCCATATTTAAGTATTAACCCTTTACCTAACGTAACGGCCAAAACCGGCCAGCGCTATTCTCAAAAATCGCCAATTTATTTTCATTATTTTTTTCATTTTTTGTCTCAAAAACATAGGTTATGACCCCTCGTTGGAACGAGCTCATCGAGCTCGTTCCAACGAGGGGTCATTACCTAAGTTTTTGAGACAAAAAATGAAAAAAATTAGTTATTCAAGAATTATTTTTGCAAGCGTCGTCTGCTTTTCAGGTTAGGTAAAGGGTTAAATCTGGGACCGTCCCTCTTTTAATACTTGATCATGGGAAAATACATAATTTGTCAAAAAAGCTTCAAATACACCACTTTTAATGATCTTTGGTATGTCGAACACCTGTGGTTGTGCCATCGTGTTTTAAAATCTCGATTTTCCCGAAATTTAGATAAATAAAGGGCTAATCTTTTATGAGAACAACGGCAACATATCTGTATGGAGCCCGAGGGGTGACATGGTCATTTTTTTTTTTTTTTTGTAATCCGCGCGCACTTCCCCTCTCGGGCTCCATATGTCTGAACAGAAAGTCTATAACTTTCCAGCAGTAATTGCCTGAACAGCATGTCGTTGAGATTACGTCATTTTCTTTTCTGACCTGTTCTAACGGAATTTCCATTTGATGTATTACATGTGTTTATTTATATCATTTTAAAATGTAAAAAACCAATGAAAATGAAACTGAAATTAAAAAAACTCCCCTGTTAATCATCAGGTTAGTTAACCCTTTAACTGACCTGTTAATCCCTGGTAATCAAAAAATTTAGCTGAGAAGCTGAATTATATCCAAGTTCATGTTCGCAGGCTAAAGTACGGAAACGTGGAAGGGACACGACTGCCAAAATTTAACTCGCAGCGGCGAGATAATGACCCAGATAATTACCATGGTGTGGCGAGATAAATATTGGCAGCCAAATGAACTTTTCCATGCTTTCGCACTCAAGGTCTGTTTGTACTGAAAGTTCAAGAGACCGATAGAATTGTGGAGTAGAACAGGATGTCAACACCCACCCACCCACCCCCACCCCACCCCCACCACCACCCCCCCCCCCCACCCACACACACGCGTCTGTTTATTGAACGATGAATGAGTGTGTATCATCCAGTGAAGTGATCCCCCATCCCTTTGGATTCATGGAAAAGTACTTTAACCCTTGAGCCTATTTCCGTTAACCCTTTACCTCATATGTCCCCGTGGGAACCCGGGAAGTGAAGCAGTGCCTGTTCACTGCGGAAAACAGGCCCTTTTTACTTGTAAAATAGGACCCAGTCACCAATGCTTGGGAGGTGCAAACCCTCTCTAAAATGGGCAGCATGGCTTATTAACGCTCACCCCTGGTCTTGAGTTGATACTCATGCTGTGGTCATGATTAGCCATTGTGAAAAAAAAATATGTGACCTTAAACACCAATAAATAAATAATAAATTTACCTAGCATGAAACGTAGACGACACTTGCAAATAAAGTTCTTGAAGCACTATTTTTCTGATATTTTGCGTTAAAAACATAGCTTGTGACCCCTCACTGGAACGAGCTCGTTGAGATCGTTCCAATGAGGGGTCATAAGCAACGTTTTAGTAACAAAAATTGAAAAAGTAATAAAAATTTAATGGTGAATTTTGTGAATAGCGCTGGCCGGTTTGGCCGTTACGTTGAATAAAGGATTAACTGAGTTAAGTTGTCCCTACACTCCTGAACCAGTGTTAGTATATTTAGTCTGTTAGGTATGTGGTGCGACATTAACCCCTTAACTAATCTTAGTAGCAGTAACATTCGCAAAAATGTCTTGAATAACTAAATATTTTCATTTTTTGTCTCAAACATAAAGCATAAGACTACCCCCCCCCCCCCCCCTCCCCCCATTGAAACGAGATCGCTGAGCTGGTTCCAGTGAGGGCTCATAAGCTTAATCACACTGGGCATCCTATAATCCCCGCTGCAGGCACGTAAAACGCTGCTGCGGGCGTCAGTAAAACACGAACCGGGTGGAAAATGGTTAAATATTTCACAACCAGGTTAGTTAAATTAGTTTCAAGTGGTGCATTTCATATCTGTGTTAGAAAATTGTCCCCGTGTATAGGGCAAAATGATTAAGCTGTCCGGCCTAATCATCTGTTGACACATTTCAAAAGTAAGCTCCTTGAATAGTAATCCAGTAACCCGAATAATTGAGTTTCTCACAACTCCCCGTACTACGGTTAGGTAAACCCCGTGGTGGGCAGCAGTAAACCCCGATGCTGGTACCAAGTAAAACCTGAACCGAGCATCAGATTTTCTGAAGTAAATCCCGTTGCGGGCGCTTTGTGTAAAATTATGTATTCCCAGCTTATAGATAGCGCCAAACATATCATGATTAACAAACCATCATGCCTTTTGACGATTTTTTGCGATTCTACTGTCATCGGACCCAACTTTGGTCGTTCACGAGGTGAGTTCAACAAAAAGCTACGTGCATTTAAAATTTAAATGGCAGCACACAACATTTGTTCCATACACATTTTGAAGTTTTAAAGCTATTTATAGGCTAATGAGCAATTATACATATCTCAATAAAAAAAATCCAAATAAGGCTTACAAATCTTTCAAGTATATCATGGGTCGAAGGTATTTCTAGATTTTAGCAAGCAAATGCAATCATTCGTAGCACTTGCGTTACTGTAAGGGGCTGTAACTATCAGAAAATGTTTGTTTTGTCATAACTGTATCTGTATGGTTTGATATCAGCATTGGCATATAGGGATTGAGGCCCGTGAGAATTTTGAAATTGAGTGGGCCGCCTTTTTAAAGCGCAAACTCGATGCTATTCATTCTCTGTATTAGGTTTATCTCAGATAGTACATGGTTATAACGTCTACTCAAACTCATCTACAAGTATGTGTGCTGGTCGGCAAATCTCTCCATCACTTTATAAGAAATTTTAATTTTTAAAACAGTTTGTGCTGGGTTGAACTTGAATAAAACTGTTTATAAGTTGACACATTCGCTGTAAGGGTGTCGTTGCAGACATGCGTTAAGTTTTGGGCCCCGCCCCTCCATCAATTGCCTATGTATTGATATCCATAAATGAATTGTGGATATCCATAAATCTATTTATATATATCAATAATTCGACTTATGAATATCCATCAATCAGTGTTATTTTTGGATATCCATAATTCGATTTATGGATGCCCATAATCCATGTATGGGTATCAATAATTCGAAATGAATTATTGACATTCTAAATTCTGGTAAAATATACTATTTATGGATACCTATAATTCATTTATGGATATCAATAAATAATCAGAGATATCTATAAACATTTTGTGATATCCATAACTGAATTTTGGATATCCTTAATTCGATTTCAGCAAATCCATAAATAGGTAGCATTTACTGATATCATAAATTGTCCCCATATCCCGATTTATTATGCCAGCTAATGAAATTCGCCAATCACAGCCCCCGAATAGTGGGACGGTACTGAGCCGTATTGGGTCACCTGCAGCCCGACGTGACCTAATACGAAACTCGTATTAGGTCAGTACCACCATTTTGTTTCGACGTGGAAATCCCTCACCTCGCGGTGCTTTTATATGCATATTGAAGAAATTGCAGTACATTCAAACGTCCCTCCGTGTCTATATGTCTCATTTTCTCTCGTTTCATAATAAATTTATCGTGAAATTTATTTTCTAAATGTAAATTTAATTATTTGAAGTGAGAAATACTGCTGTATTCGATCTACCGATAACGGATAAGTCGGCCTGGCCTTAACTTGACATAGGGTCTAAGCTTATTGAGGCCTACACACAACAGTTTGGGTACGGTGTTCGCCTCGATATTTTAAAAGCTTTAGAAAAAATATATAACCCATAAATGCGTTGTTAGAAAATGGAAAATATATATAGTGTGAATAAATAAACTGAGAAAAAAATTGTCTTATCCAGGGAATAGATTAATTTCATTTTTTTCTCGTTGAGCTCATTCTGTAGTCTCTGTTGTGGTAAATGGATAACGTCGCTTTGAAAATGGATTTAATTTCACTGAATAATTATAAGATTGCACAATGATGAAATTGTAGGAAAATGAATGAAAGTCAATGGGAAAAGATGCGAGATACATTTATTTTGTTCGAATTCTATAAAATCGGACGTTTCGGACATTTTCTGCACACTCAAGACAAAGTGACAGTACGAAGAAAAGCGTTTATCGCTGTTGTCTGTGTTGTCAAGGAAATTATACACAAACAGGGAGACAGCTGTGCACGTTTGTTACAACTTACATAGCATAGCGTTTTGCACCAGTTTTGAAAATGTGCCGGCGTTCAAATTTGATTGCTATTTTGTTTTCGCTGGCATAATAAATACGTTACAGGACGTTCAGGTGGCGGATACGGTGTCATATGAGTCTCGGCAAAAACAATATTGGACTCGGTATACCGCCTCGTCCAATATTGTTTTCACCTCGCCTCATATGATACCGTATCCGCCACCTGAACGTCTTGTAACTTATAAAATTCGGTCTTTTGGTTAGTCAGAAGGCCTTGGACAAATAGCCATGGCAAAGGATGCACCCTACATCCAAGGTATATGATAGCTTGCAACATAAGCGCACGCGAAACATCGGGGGTACATGGTTTAAATGAAAGTTTTCCGCTCTTGCTCGCCTCGAAATACAAATCGAACCAAAATACTCGAAAATAGTCACAAATATCATCAGATTTCCGACAATTCAATCATAAAAATAAAATAAGAGCAAACAATTCGTCCCCCGAGTACCAGTGTGTTCTATGTGCCAGTAGGCACAAATAACACATTGGAACTCAGGGGACGATATGTCAAGAAAATACTGTTTACTCGTCTCCTTAGCAACCCACGGGACGTAACTCTTTCTGTTGTCTTCTGCGATTATAAAAACAAACTTATTATCACGAATTTGGTCCAAGTAATTGTGGAGCTGAGAAATGCGTCCACAAATTTATTTCCAGTATGTTTGTATTGTGTTTCAAACGGGACAAAAACGTTATCTCCGCCAACATGTCTGGTATCGGTGTTTAAAAACCGACATCCAGGTATTAAATCTCCATATATCATACATGTTGGCGGAGATAACTTCTAATCTAATTTTAGATAGCCATAATTCACTTTTGATATCAATAAAATCATTCACGGATATCAATAAATAGCGAATAAATAGCACAATGGCGCAATGGGTTATGCATATTTCTTATTTACGGATACACAAAATACATCCATAGATATCTATATGCATATTTCTTATTTACGGATACACAAAATACATTCACAGATATCTATACTTCGATTTATGGATATCAATAAATAGATAACAGTGAGACGACGACCCATATTTAAGTTGATCACTTGTCTCACCTGACTCGATAAGTGACTCATCTTCACTGAAATAAGTTTTATTATGAAATTTAACGAAACGGTAAATAAAAATGGACAAACAGTTGTCTAAAAGGCACGGACAGCGTTCGCGGTGGGTAGTGTTGTCAAAATACAACATAGTTGTTAAAACCGCAATAAACAGAAAGAATATTGGAATTTAGACAGGTTTTATTCTTGTAGCAATAAACATCCCGTAAATAGCATGATCTCGTCGGGATCTGTGCTGCTTGACGTAAACAAAATCCAAATTATGTTACAGAATTCGGCTTTTGTTTACAAAACACAATGTAAATCTTGACAACTAACATCCTATTTATGCGATGTTCATGATTGGCATACAAACAAAACCGGACTGTATTTTAATATTCTTTCGGTTAATGGTGATTTAAGGAATGTGGGTATTCAAATTTAAGGAATGTGGGTATTCAACAACATTATCCACCGCAAACGCTGACAGTATCTTTTGACAGTGACAGCACCGAGAACATAATATCAGTAATAACTCTGATCGAATCAACAAACTTTTCATGTTTCTTTGCGTTGCGAAGGTTTTCCCGCATTCTATACAAGAAAAGCTGTTGTTGCGCCCTTTACTGTGGTCCTTTTGTGCTGGCGTCGATGCTGCATCTTTTGCCTCACTAATATGGTGGACATGGATAGGCTGTGCTGGTCTGAGTGGCGGCGATGTAAGAGACCCTTGGGTATCGTTCATATCACTACCGATAGCAGGATTGATGGGAATAATTTCTACAGTTACATCATGCATTGAGGTTTCAATTTCACTTAACTCCATTTCTAGGTCTCGTAGAACGTCAGACATTTTACCTTAAACAGGACAGAAATAGAAACATTGAAACGCCCAACCATATACTTGTATTTCATCGCTATGCCTAATCTATGGCGTGACATATTTTACACTGACCAGTATGTTTTTATTGCCACGCTGACTTTTAAATGAGCTCGTGCCCGTGTCATACTTTGGAGAAAAACGCTCTAAGACATTATTTTGAAAGATTCTTTTAGTAGAACGTTTTGTCTACAATTATAAGGAACGAATGTTGTGTGAATACCTTCCGTTTGTTTTTCCTCCCCACTTAATTTTTCTTCCATGAAATGCACTGGAAATGAGTGAGACGCAATCTCCTTTTCAAATTTTGTATGTGAGGTATAGAATACAGAACCCGGCAATTCTGTTATGTAATTTTTGGATTCATAGACTTTGAATGCCGGGCGCTCGAATCTCTGTCAAGAGAGTAAATTTCTACGACACCCATCGCCTAGCGAAACTGCATCATTGCCGTTGACGTTCTGCGGAGCGTTCTATAAACCCGATTGATCGATAACAATACGTCGGAATAAACATCGGAGTCTTCAAAATAGAAGCCTGCTACTCATGTGTGAAAACTAGCCTTCGAAATGTAATAACTAACTGCAGCCAACAGTTGTATTTTGCGTAGTTGATAACATGGGTGCCGCAGCGAAGTTTATACGTGCCCGGTGTGCGGTTTACTGTTGCCCACAGCGGGATACGGGTTTTACTGGAACACTTGAGTGTGCCATCAGAAATATTCGGTTCTTTCTATCATAAACTCAGCATATTTTCCTGAAAATGAAGATTTAGCTTCCTAAGATATCCACATCTAAGGAACTTTTGCAACACCATCAAATTTGCTTCAATTTGAAACGTCATGACCGAAATCACACAATAGTGAAATATAGAATGCTTATTCCCACCATCCATCGGTTATTTTGTGACAAAATTGACCCGGATTTTTTCAACTGTCAGCATTTGTTATATGTTGGGTTCATCAAACACCATATGTATCCAGAATTATGCCGGTGAAAACAAAATTAAAAACAAAATACCGCGCTCAACAAACTTACCTGTAGTTGCGTATTTTGCCTGCAGCGGTTTTTACCGAGCATTTGCCCTCAACAGCGTTTTACGTGCCCGCAGCGGGGATTATGGGATGCCCAGTGTGTTAATTTTGAGGCAGATGTGGGCCACCATCTTTTCTAATAGCATCATTCTCTTGTGATTTGGAGACATAAGGGATACGACTAAAATAAGCACTATGCTTTCTATAATTATTATAAATAATTCGAGGTTCATTGTCTATGGAGGGCAGATTCAAATATTAACCGTATAACTTTATCAGTTACTAATCTTGGATCCACATTTATTCATTTCTGGCGATCACATTTGCCGTTTATACATTTTTTAACCTTCCCTTGAAAACTCAACAAGCTTATGGCATCCATAAAAGCTAAGACACTCACAAAAAATCCCATTGGCTACTATTTATGCTGAGAAAATCATACATGAAAACAAGCCAATGGGAGAATGGGGGAATTTTTTGTGCGAGTCGCCGTATCTATGGATGCCAACAACTTGATGAGGTTTCAAGTGACGGCTAAAAAGTGTATAAACGGTAAATTTGAACTCCAGAAATGAATAAATGTCAACCCAAGATTGAAAATTGATAAAGGTATACGGTTAATATTCGAATCTTCCCTCCATAAACAATGGGACCTCGAATTATTTATAATAAATCAGAGAACTGTCGATCGTAAGCCACATTCCACTGAACAGTATCTTGTCCGACTGAATGTTTTTCGGCCTTTTCTGCGACTTCTCCCAATTATCATGAACAAACCAAGAACACGCAACGGTCGTGTAATACACCACTGTAAAGCTTATTCGTTCCCCTTTCCACTGACACCGGGTACTGCTGGATACGTTATGTGAATCAAATTTGAGGGGGTTTAACGAAGATGAGTGCTATCGTTTTCGAAAAGCGAGTTGTGTACCTTGTTAATATTTATATACCAGTATGGGGACACATCAGCATCGATTCAAAAATGCTATCAAATATAATTTTTCTTCCGATTTCACAGCTTGTGCCGAGTACATGTGGTTGTAAGCAATGTGAGAAAAAGAGCAAGTGAAGTTCTTCGGACCCCATTACGTTCAATAGTGCGAATTCAAAAAACATCTAGCCAAGGTTACCATTTGATTAAGACAGTGGCAATATTGTATGAGAACTTTCATTATTTCGAATTGAGTTCCTATCGACTTAAATGGTGTTTGAATGCACGCTGTGTCATGACAGTGTGGCAGTCGGCACTGTTTCCGACAACTGTCGGGGATTCACCAAGCCGAGAAACTGCGTGCAACGAGTGTTTCCTTGCTGCCACTCAAAACAAGTCCTCGCCTCCGTAAAAAAAAGTAGCCTAGGGTTGTCCCTTCAGTTAATTCGAATGATGACATCGGTTCTACGAATATAAACTTGATATTTCACAAATCTAGTTGTCCTGGCTGATACTGAACTCAACGCGACGAACATGGAAATTGCTTTGTTTGTATACACCTCGCGACCTGTGACCTTGCATAGATTAAAAGCCAAGATGGCTGGCAGTCTCGAAAAAGGCTTACTGTTCACCAAAATATTTTATTTACATGAATATAAACAAAGGATAGGACGTTAATCACAATCATTTTCTGAATTCACACAGATATATATTGTCAGAGTTTGAGAGTTCATAGTTTCTTCGGGTTCGCGTCGTCACTACAGTAACTGGTACAGGTTCTACAGGGCTTTTCTTGCTTCTCGTCGCATACTTGGGACTTCGTTCCTGTGACATTATTTATGTTCACAGCGTCACTCGATGCTAGGATGTATCTTACAATCAACTTTGTTTTGTCTGTATTAACTTCGCAACTGTCGTGTATCCGACCCCCTGATACAGATGTTTGTATCAGGGGGTCGGATACAAGCACGTTCCTTTCGCGTGAGTTCCATTTTTTCTCTTTTTGTTCATCCGTACGAATAAATAGTTCGTTATATATTCGTCTACATTCTTGACTTATCCCCAATATATGGTAAGATAAAATGATTATTACTTCGACTCGTCGTGAACTGCCTTAGAACCCAGAGCTCGACTCGGATACATATTTTGTACATCCACACAGTGGTAATAATCTCTATTTTTGTACAGCATATTTTGTTCACAAGAGCCGTATTCATGGGGTACGGTATTATCGGCGATAACACAAGGCCATCCACTACCAAAGACAGTGAACGTCAGTGTGTTATGGCCGATAATACCGTGTCCCTTAGTATCGGTGCTTGTAAAAAAAAACTCGAATTACAAAAATAGGAGGGGCGCGCTCCGAGTGCGTTCCCTCTGAATCCGCCCATCCACACCACGGTTACCATGCTGGTGCCTGGTATTGTGATGCTACTTCTGGGCTTAATGCCACGACCGTTTATGTTTATAACAGAATAAAAATCCAGTTTCATTTTCACCTGATGTGTCACTTAATCTACCCTCACCAAAATATGTCAAATTCAAAAGTTTATATTAACCCTTTAGACAACGTAATGGAAAAAAACGACCAGCACTATTCACAAAAATCGCCATAACATTGGTTATGACCCCTCTTTGGAACGAGCTCGTCGAGCTCGTTCCAAGGAGTGGTCATAACCTATCTTTTGGAGACATGGAGACACAAAATGAAAAAAAATTAGTTATTCGAGAATTTTGCTTGCAAGTGTCGCCTGCTTTTCAGTAATACTTAGCTATCTGGGCGACAGACAGTTCGCCCTCAATGTATGTACGAGCTCTGCGATCTCGTTAAACTTAGCATTCGGAGCTTCTGGCTATTATCGACCTCTATTGCCCCCCCCCCCCCCCCCCCCCCACACACACACACACCTATGGGGATGGTGGCTGAATGAGTCACCGACTGGTGATCGGAGGTTACAAACCGATATTTTCTCAATTTAGTCGGTGAAACTTCATTTGAAATCTAATATTCCTCGCCAGATAAAAGAAGTTTAACGAGTTTTTCTTCGATGGCGTTCTGTTGGGTCCTGGTAAAATAGTGTTCTGAGGTGAAATATAAGAGTTTTATTTAAAAAAGAACTGACGAAATCCCATACAATGCCTTGTTTTCCTAACAATTAAGTAGAAGAAATAGACCGACCCATGACCAGACTGGCATGCATACCAAACACCAAAACTGACGGCATCGGCCATTTATGGCGTAGAGCCATTACTTCGACGGCCCAATGCTCTAAAGGTCTGATATTCCAAAGGCCCGAAATTCCGACAGCCCAGTAGTCCGGTGTTGTCCGGAAGTCAAATACTCCGAAAGTCCAATTCTTCGAAGAACGACTGACACTGACATTCTACGACTAACCTACCGCAGAGTATTGGAACCCCGAAGTATCGCGCTTTCGGGGTATTAGGGCTTCGAACTATTGGGCCTTCGGAGTATTAGACCTTCGGATAATCAGACCCTAGGAGTATTGGATCTTCGAAGTAACTGGTGTTCGGAGTATAGCCTAGGATCTGTCGATACGTCTAAGTCTTGGATCTTCGGAATATCGGACATTAGGAGTACTTGGCCATTGGAACATCGGTAACTCGGAGTACTTTGCCTTCGAATGTATGTACGTAACCTGATCAGCTATTCGTACGTTTGCTGTTATAAGAATATGATACGTGGCGTGATACAATAGGATTTCCTCAAGTTCTTCGAATGTATAATACATTTAGCGCACGCACGCATCCCCCCTCCCCCCCCCCCCCCCCCCCCCCCCATTTAAACACCCTTTTACACCTTCTGTTGTGAACATCAAAAAATGGCATTTCTTTGGATCACTTTTTCAATTTTCCTCACAACGAACCGAACCGTCATGGGTGGATTTAGATGCGGAGGATGGAAGTGCCTACCCTATTGTTTTTAAGTATAATTTACTTTCACAAGCACCGACACCGGGGTGGGTGTGGCACGGTATTATCCTTGATAACACGTAGACATCCAGAGGTTTAACCGCCCTTTCGACAGCCAGAGTCGGACAGTTTTACGGATGGAGGAAGCCGGAGTACAAGGAGTTAAAGGAGAGAACCACTGAGCATAGGCGAGCAGCTGTCAAGACTCCCCAGCGTACTAACTCCCGACAAGCAATGTTAGCATTTGTTGAAGACAAGTGCATCATCGCCGTACAGTACGCCTTAGTACATAGTCCCACCGTGCCTCCACGTACATGTGGTATAACGGATAATATCATATGACATGCATAAAACTATATAGCTCCTGCGAAGAATGCTTCTTCGCAGGTGCTATAGTTGTATGCATGGGATACGATATTATCCGTTATACCACATGTAAGTGGGGGCACGGTGGCGCTGAAGCCACCCTGGGGCCACACTGACCCTCCATTTTTTCCGGAAAGGCCTCAGCTGCCCCCGACGAGTGTGGGATGCCCCCCACCCCAAGTCAGAATCCTACGTTTTCGCAAGAGGAAAAGTCGAGTGAGTAGACAGTGACTCTACAACCATAGGTTGTCGTCTGAACTCCGGTTCAAATGTAATGCTCGCCACCTTATCAATGCCCTATCTGTTTGGGACTCGCAGGGACGTGGCGACAGAGGAGGGGGTCCCAATCCTGGCCAAAACTTACTGTAGTTGAAAACTCGGAGGGCAAGACATGAGTAATTGGAAATTCCATCTACATGGATTTTAGAGTTGCTGATGTCTCCTTTACTTCCCAAATTCCAACTCGGTTTCAAACTGGCAAAAATTCCAACTGTTACTATTCGCATCTTCAGTGTACGCAATATCGAGCTTCATAAGTATGCATGATGCTACTCGGTACGAGATTTCTATAGTGCGTTTACTTGTCGTAATAAAAAAATCCTCGAAATGCACTTCAAGAAAATCGTATCATGTAAAATCGTTATCTTGAGTTAATTCAATCATTCACAGTTACAAAATGATGAAACATCGAAAATTGATCATCTCTGCATAAGATCTGATTTAATGTTAGGACAGTGTGAATTGCTCAAAGTTCTCAGTTTAGAACATATTCAATTCCCAGAATAATGCCAAATAATAATAACTTGATAATTCTATCATAAATGTGTTGGCATTTCAGTTACTAGAATCAGTTTTATGCCCTCTGTCATGGCTTCAATTTCATAATTTTTATCGGTAGTGAATTTCCAACTGGGGGGGGGGTAGTTCCCCTCCCAGTCCCTCCCAGTTGGAAATTCACTACCCTAACCCCCACCCCACCCCCACCCCCCATTGGGAAACCTCTAGCCACGTCCCTGAGGACTCACCACCTTATCAACGCCCTGTATGTCTGGGGCTGTTCGTTCTACTGAAGGGGGGGGGGGGGGGGGCAGCAGTGACTTGAATATTTCTAAAGGTTTTATCAACGACAACTCACAGAAAAGATACTTTTATTTACATGGAGAAAAATATACAATTTACTTACAAATTGGGAGTAGTCTGAGAATATACAAACGCGAGCATTATGTGGGTCACAGCTAGCTGTCTCCTCCCGGTCACGCTGACATCTCTGGCTTCGATCCCCGTCGTCAGTTTCCCAATACGGTATTGGTTTTAGTATTTGCGATAGAGTTTATGAACGTTTTTTCGCCGACTTTTCTCTCCAGGGGTCAGTGGCGGCGCCATGGAGGGGTATGTGGGGGTACTTACCCCTCCACTTTTTTCGCCAAGTGTAGTAAAACAATACTATCATTTTAATTCTTGTTGTATTGAACGTTGCGATGTAATGGTCGGTATGCTTAATCCCATATTCCCAAGTGCACTAAATCAGAGAAGTTTTGAAATTATGCACCCCCTCCCCGTCCCCCACACACACGCTAGCTGCAAACAACAAACAAGAGTCGAGGGTCCAAATTGCAACAAGGCATGCCGCGTTTCAACGGACTGAAACATAGTGCTTAAGAGTATTCGACGAATTCTAGAATCGAGAGCGTGCAAGGCATCCGTTTGGAATTCAGCCTACAGCAATTTTAAAAAATAAATAAAATTTAATATTTTAGAAAAATTCTCAAAGGTATGACTCAATGAAATCATGCAAATATGAATATCAGTGTTCAGCCGATTCCAATGATATCCATATTCGCATGATTTTGTTGCAAAACAGTTAAAAAGATTTTCTCAACTTAGGGAGAGTCCCCCGCCCCTCCCCCCCCCCCCCCCACCGAAACCCACCCCAGCTCGGCGCTGCACAATCCCCAACTGTACTCCCTCACTTTTGTAACTCTGGCGCCGCCACTGCCAGGGTTTAAACCCACAGTCACCTCGACTTAATTTGCTTACAGTTCTGCTTATGGTATGCCCTGGTCAGCAGATTTACACACTTGTTCACTGCCGCCTTATCCGCGGTTCCACCTTTCACAGTTCAGTTACAAACCCACTGACCGAGAGCCAATACAATAAAACTTTTACAATTGTATTTTCTAGAATTGTATTTTCTACCTATTAGCATAATTGACTAAAATAAATCATTAGCGTTTCAAAAGATATGGCAATTTGCCAGTTGGCAAATTGCCGCATCTTTGAAAATGCTAATGGTTCATTTCAACCCATAGCATAATTAGAAAATACAGTTCTAGAAACACAATTGTAAAAGTTTTATAGTACTGGTTCCCGGTTGTGTTTGATATTTGGGTAATGTGTGCGCTTTTTATTCGAACTCACAATTGAATGTCCATTCGTGATTCTGATGGATGTAAGGAGACTACTACTACTTACAGTCTGAGAAATATGCTACCTACATTAATGTTTTTATTTTGTGACTGTTGAACGCTTATCTTGCTGTTTTTGAACTTAACAGTGTTAGCAACTTTATACTGTTATTAGTAACACTAGGGGGCACGGTGGCGTTGCGGTAACCGGTTCTGGTCAGCTCACCGAAATTAAGCAACGCCGAGCACGGTTACTCCTTGGATGGGTGACCGTCTGAGCGATCGATTCGGACTCCCGCGTTGTGTCCTTGAGAAAGGCACTTCACCCCGAGAGTCCACATGGGGGCACGAGGACACCGTGTACTAAGGCGTACGGCATGTCGATGGGATGCTTGTCTTCAACCAATCTAACCCTGCCTGTGCTGCAGTGCGGAGTAACAATGTTGGGAGCTAGCAGCTGCTCGTCGTTGCTCGGTGGCTCTTTCCGGGTACTCCGGCTTCCACCACCCGTAAAACATGTCACCGACACGAAATGACCTTGGCTGTTCAGGTCTTAAACCCTAATAAATAAATAAATAAATAAATAAATAAATAAATAAATAAATAAATAAATAAATAAATATTGGTTGAAATCATAAGAGTATATAATCATTTATCCCACGATATTTACACAAACAACGACATTTTGTCTTGACAACTTTAATCCCCTTGACAAATACAGTTATGGCCTCCCCACCCCAACCTCGCTCAAACACACCTTTTTGCACCTTCCGTCGCAAACGGAATCAAGAGACTGTGAATCAAGAGACTGACATTTTATGTGGATCAATTTCCCCTCGACTTTGGTTGGATGGCATATCGTGATTGAAGTGTGTGTGTGTCTGATTATGTCAGTGACGTAGCGGGGGTGTGTGCATGCCCCCCTTAAAAATTCTAGTGCCCCCCTCTCAAAATAGGAAAATTAAAGCACCAGAGTGGCGCAGATTCACTTTGAGGGAACTGAATTTTCACAATTTTCTCGGGAGTCCCCCTCCCAAACCCCCATCGATGGGAGGGGGATGCCGTAGGCTGAGGTAGAGGTAGGAATTCCCCTCCATTGGGGGGGGGGGGTTCGTGGAGCCCCACACCCCGACCAATGGGGAGGGTCATGCATACCCTCACCTAAGGCCAACGGCTTTCGGATATGCCTGTGGCATATATCGATGGTAATCGATCTGGCACCCCTAAAAGACATTATGCCCTAGCGACGCACCTGGGTTATGTGGGTGTGTATGTCTGAGTGGGTATATGTATCTGTCTTCATAATTTTGTGAGGACCTGGTCAATAGTGTTTGTTTTCTCGGAGTCCTCACTCAGAAAATAGGGGGTTACGGTTTGTCTTCCCGAGTTTGTGGAGACTTGTTTGTCATTGATTGTCACCATCTTCATTTTGATGTATAATTTATGTATATTTAATTTGAATTCATGGAATATCAGAGGTGGGAATTTCAAAGTAAACACATTTCCATCACTTATTTTGTACCTTAAACGAAAATGTGACCAATAATTTATACACCACGTGACAGTGGCGCGAAATAGATGAAAATAGGGTAATTCCTGGAAAATGACGTATTAGAAATATAGCGGTGTATATAAAGTCTGCGGATGAATACCTGTTGGTTCAGTTCCTCACCAATACTTCATCCGCCATTCACGTTTATTCGTGCTGAGAAGATTGCAGTGTAAGTATGTGTTATTTCTAGGTAGCTGTTATGACTAAATAGTTGACAACTTAGGCTGTTCAGCTTACCATCTTTCAGAGATCTTCAAACATCATCCTGGAAAATATTTATTTGAAAAATTTTAAGATGTTGTATAAGTTAGGTAAAATTAGTTTACTTTGAAATTCCCAAGGCAGATATTCCTTAAATATAAATTAAATATACACAAATTATGTACATCATATTGATCACAATGAAGAAGGATGCGATGTATAGAACACGAAAAATAGGCTATATGCAGGCCTGGCATTCTTTAAAAATGCAGGAGGGCTAAACATCACTCCCCTCGCCTAGGGCAGTGATTAGCTCTCCTAAAGCTTAAAAAAAAGCTACGTGTGGCAAAATAAGGTTTTACTATTAATGAATTCTGCCTGGGTGGGCTTTGTACATCTTATTTGGTGTTGCTAACAGCCTAACAAGGTAGTCTCTGTGAGACGTCTACACTGCCCCACCAACACACCCGGGCCTCGTCAGACGAGGCCCGGAGGTGTGGATGGTGCAGTGTTGCCGTCTTACATAGACCACTAACATAGCAGAGATTTGAAAAGATGTGGGTTTTTAGGAATTGGCTGTTATGGTCATCATTATTTTCTAAGTCCAGGAAGGCAAATTTTCCCCCTCCTTAATTTTTTTTAGGCGAGCAGTAGGCGAGCGAATAAATCGCTCTCCTGAAAATGTCAGGCCTGTATATGCATTCGACTGACCGAGTTGACAGCAGGCATCAATGGTTCCTGGAAGTCTGCTACCATATTCGTCCCAGAACTGATAATCAAATATTTTTTCACGAGAACAACTGCTGGTCGAATATGCTTCTTATATCCAAGAACAAAGCTAGGAAATCAAAAATCTTTAAACAAAATTAATTAATTGTAATTTGTCATCTCTTCTTTTGGGGAAAGTTTGTATTGTGGGGAGTTGGAGAGCAAGTGATAATCAGTTCTACTGTAACAACGCATGCTTTTAATTGTTTGGTGCAACAAGCCAGTGTCACTGTACGCAGAAAGATAGGCAAATTATCCAAGCCAATATGTCAAACTAAATACGCATTTATGCTAACACTTAAAAAACAAATCACATTCAAAATAAGCCGAACGCTAGAGAAAAACATTTTTCTTACCGTGTGCTCGCAGCTATCCCTGTGAAAAACGATAATGGTCAATACAATAGTAACTTTCCAATATCTTCTTTGTTCCTTTAACCCCTCACCTAACATGAAAAGCAGACGACACTTGCAAACAAAATTCTTGAATAACTAATTTTTTCATTTTTTGTCTCAACAACATAGGTTATGCCCCCCTCATTGAAACGAGCACTACGAGCTAGTTCCAAAGAGGGGTCATAGCCTGTGTTTTTGAGACAAAAAAAAAATGAAAAAATAATGAAAATTATTACCACTTTAGCAGGCGTTCTCTCGAATATTAACAGAGTTGAGCGGGGCGGTAAAACTCAGTAATTCACGACGTCATGCAACCGGAAGCGAGCGGCGGGCGTTAATGAAAACAAAATTCATTAACAGCCCTCCGCCCGCTTCCGGTTGGGGTAATAATAGTAAGAACATGATTTTGTCTGGCGTCCCGGTTTATTGACGGCCCTCGAGGAATGAATAACAGCCCTCTGGCTTATTAACGTCCCTCGACTTCGTCTCGGGCCGGTAATAAACCCTCGGGCTGTTATTCATTTCTCTCGGGCCGTTAATAAACCTAACGCCCTCCAAACACATATTATTGTTATATTGACAGGCGATTTTTGTGTATAGCGCTGGTCCGCTTTGACCGTTACGTTGGGTAAAGGGTTAATATGCATTCCCCCAATTTTCAACATATGGAGCTACAATTTTCCGCGCCGATGAAGCTTTACGAGGAGTGACATGGCGTGGATTTCGATTCCTCTCGCCCCACCACATTTTTCGCAACGGTATTTCCGATCAAACGAACATGACGAGGTGAACTTATTTACACACTACAAGAACCGGGTAAATTTAGGCCAGTACCAAGACTGAAGTACGCCGACTACATATATTTCATTATAGGGTCGGGTATGGGACTGGCGCCATTTTGAAAGTGTAATAATAATAATAAAATCCCACAAAAAATGGTTGGAATTTGAGTTGGCTCGGTGAAATACCTTCTGTAGTTCCAAGAAAAAGAAATCGAAAGTACCCTGCAAAAACGAAAGTTGAATGTGATGATTTTTCACGGAAAAAGAGTCGGCATAATTATAAAGCTGGCATATTATTTTAGTTTTAAAAATAACGTGAAAACATTTCAGGGTAGCTCTGAAGCAGTCATTTCTTGATTTTACAATAAATTCCAGTTTTTTTATGTAACCCCTTAGGAAATGCTGTTTTTTAAAATAAATGTCCTTGTCGGTTTTCAAGACAACTGTCCTCAACAATAAATTATTAGCTTTGAAAACATACCAAGAGCAGTTTTGTCGGTAGCCAGTACTTGATTTAATAATAAAATCCAGAAACACCGATCAGCAGTTTGTTCGGGGAGGAGTGGGGCATGGAATTTCCTATATATGGCTGAAAATATGTTTTTTCCATGTCGAAATGGCCCGTCTTAAAACATTTGTTTGAAAGTACGCTTTTCCACACCGAAACAGCCTATTTCAATATGTTTTATTACAGTTTTAAATACCATACGATCTAGGGAAACTCACCCCTCCTAATTGGCTAAGAACAAATCGAGGCAGCACATTCCAGAAAATCAAAACTGAAGAAAGATAGGCAAATTATTCAAAACTAATTGGTCAAACCCAATAAGTATTTGGGCATTTTTCAACAAAATGGGATATTTAGGTCGACAGAAATTTGAAAATAACTTCAGAAGGGTGATTTCAGAGTCAGGGTATATAGCCCAAGAACATTAGGTTTCACTAGGGAAAAAAATCGGAGAAAGCTGATTTTTTCAGGGAATGTCGAGTACATGTCACTGAACGATTAGACAAAAGTCCCCTAAAATCCCAGTTGAGCTTTTTTTTCTACAGCCTTTTTCGAAAACGCGTTTGAAAAAAATCAAAAAAAATCGCACGAACTTTGTAACCTCGAATTGATCCAACTGTATTTTTTGTTTACGCGTATTTCGAGCTACATAATGTCTGATATACATTTACCTAGCGGAAAATGTGCATTCTGTGACAATTTCTGCGAAAAATTATTGAAAATTCACAAAAAAGTATCGGATTTACGCAAAAAATGACGATTTTCCTAACGGATTTGCCCAAAGGGTCGTAGTACAGAACGGGATGTTAGTTGGACAGACGATAAAAAATCCACCACCATTTGAAGACTTTTATCATTGCTTACAAAATAGACATTATGGAAGACCCCTCTGCTTCTGGCCGAGTTCCCCTTTTGGCATAAAATTCGTCAGCATGAGAACTCAACTATTTTCGGGCTTGGGACCGAACAGACACGTCTGTGTCTGGCAGCATTAGATCAATAAATAATATTTACAGAATGTACAAAAATCAATAAATAATATTTACAGAATGTACAAATCAATCAACATGGATTAAGTTACATTGACTATTATCAACGCTATATACAGAAATGACATGACCTATATACATATTATTCATCGAACTCAGAAATTTCCGACATGACAGTGTTTCTGTGGTTGTTACAAGAATCCGAACTGCAATTACACAAACCTGAGCAAGAGATTCCTGCCTTCTTACACCCACACCTTTTTGTACAAGCACTCTTGCAACCACAACTGATCAGATTCAGTAGGTTATCGGGGGCACATGGCTTTGTGGCTGCAGTCGGTACAAGAAGTCCATTGTCTAGCGACCACCCCCAATCCGTCGGAGGAAGCGAAGTGCCCAGCCATTGTTGGACCTGGAGATAACATCTGTAGACATGTTGTTGTGCAGCATCGCTGCTTGGTGGGAGTGAGGCTAGGTCGATGGGTTTATTCAGTTTAGATTTTGCTACATAACGCTTGTAAGTGACATATCTATATTGGTCGAGAGAGGAAACAGTTTTACTCCCGTATAAGATCAGGAGAAGTTGTTCCCCGGCAGCGGCTACTGCACTTGGTGTACTGTCATCCGCCAAAATTGTGTTGACATACTGTTGTGAGTCGCTAGTAACATCGGAGACAATTGTACTGAATACTTTCTTCTTACCAACTCGAAAGAGTGCAGAAGTAGTGTCACAACCACTTATAGAATGTGCTACAAGGAGGTTGCTTCTATGGTCACCCATTTTGGTTGCTATTTCACTAACTGAAACTAGTAAGTTTGGGGTAATGGAATACATCATGTGAATATTACATCCCGGTTGAACTCGAGAGGTAAGAATGACTAACAAGTCTGTGTCTGTTCCCACAACGACAACATTGTTGTCATCTTGAGCGATGTCAAGTGCAGTTTCGGCTATCAGTACATCAGCATCAGCCTCGGCCTGCTTGGACTGAATATTGATAGCAGATAGCTCCTGCATTAGAAGATCGATCAGTTGGGTTTTGTTCTTGGCATTTGCAAGGAAATCGGATTGGGGTGTGGTGGCTGGTAACTCGGGTGAGATATTGATATCAATGGAATACCTGTCTTTAGATCTACGGGCTTGTTCCATGCCCTTTGTCGACATTGTACAAGCATAACCATCAAAAACAACCACGACGTTCGCCCCAAAATGTCTCACTAGATAATTGGAATATGATGTACATATGTCCTTATATGACGACTGTTTAGGCCATACAACTGCCCTCAATAAAAATCCACCATCTACAACAAACAGAAAATGTTCTGGGATTTTAGTTTGCTCGGAACCGTATGTTTTGAGGATCTTACCGAGCGTGCTTTTCTGTGTCTTCCTCATTCCAGCAGAATCAAACAATGCTGGTGGTTTCGGGGCGAGTTCATATTTGAGATACTCTTCCATCTCTGCTTGTGACTGAATAACACATGTGATGCGGTTGAACAGAATTGTGGGGTCAATCACTACCTTACTTCCACGGACTTTGATGCCATTTGCCATCGATGCGAAAGACTTCACAGTGTCAACACGTCGTAGTTTGATGCTGTTGAACGTTTCGCTTACAACATTCGATACGCAACATTCACCAATTTTGCGAACTTGGTCACAGTTCACAGTTTCGTCGGCCACAAGCCCGGTCGCTATAGAGACTAATTGTAGTGGATCTCTATTCTGAAAGGGGGAATGCACTCTGAGCCAGTTCAATAATTTGGTGATATCATTGGCATCAGTCAATTGTGAACTTTGGCGGAGATCCCGATGTTGTTCGCCATGACCAGTGTGAACATGAACAAAATTTTCGAGAGCATTACATATCGGAAGGCAAAGAGGTAGTCCATGTACCCATTTCGCAACAGTGCTATCTGTTATTCCCCTGTCATGTGTGAGACCACCAGGGAGCTTGAACATTCTCATTAAACACTGCTCTATGGTCTGATCAGAATATATCCCGCCCCAGAATTTATCTGAGCGCCTTATGGTAAAGTAACCTTTCTCAGTGAACAACTTCAGATCATCCTGTTGCATTATTTCTGTTAGCTCATTCATCTGCTGCAAATAGAGATGAGAACTTTTTTGCGTATGCAAAATGACCACCTGTGTGAAATACTGGAATCATATTGCGAACACAATATGTGTGGAGTTCCCAGTCGCCTGTGCGCTCTGCTCTCAAGAACAACTGGAGAAGACCTATTTGCTCGTAGTATTGTACCCAAAGCTTTCCTGTGCGTCCTACGGACGCATTCTGGAGCAGTTCGTGTAATTTTGACAGTAGATGGTTGACACTTTCTTGATTGACAGCGTCAGCTGTTGTACAGTCACCTCTGGCAAGTCCACAGAATATTTCATTGACTTCTGTGCAGTCTATGTTATCTAGTGTTCGGCTTTCTTCAAACACAAGTTTTGTAATGGCAATTTGTGTTAGCAAATGGGCACGAACTGCTCTTGAATATGCATGACCACTGATCAAATGATGGATTGACCCACCAGCATAAACAGTCCCCCAAAGTTCATCCAAATCGCTACCAGCCATGATCGAACCAATTGCCCCTAAATATGACATAATCATATGGAAGACGCCGAGTCTAACGAAAACTTTTGTCAACTTATCTGACGAAGACACAATCTCCACTGCTTTGATATAAAGTGGTTGGTCAAACGTCACTGGACAAATGTTCAGTCCCTGTTTCTCACATTCAGTTTGTGCAAACATGAGAGCAGTGTAAATTGTGCTCGGGTTGGATGGATCAAAATTAATAAAGGGAAGTATCTCGACACTTGTTTCATAATCATCTGATGATGTGACAATGTGCATATATCCAGCCCAAGATCGGCAAGGTACTCTCAGTACATGCGTCAAAGACCAAAGACTGTCGACTGTTTTAGCGAATTTCAAATTTTTCGGATCAGATTCACCCAAAGTTGATAAATCCTTCATCACAATTTCGTCAAGACCCGATTTGCTTGGTTTACTGTAACCTTTCAAAGGGATGTACCCGAATTCGCCAGAGCCAATATTCGAATGATCACCAGTTAGTCGTTTTATCGGAGACTCTTCTGTGTGATCTCTGCTTGGAGTTATACAGGCGATGCCTCCCATACTATGGAAAGTATTCTTGCCATCTAGCGTGCGCACATTACAATCGGCGTTATCGAAAACGAATTGTGTGAAGTTCGCAAGTCTAGGCGACGGACCTTTGCTTATCATGACAGAATGAACGTATTGTTGAACTTCCCGGTAGCTAGAAGAGAACATTAGTCCATTCAGAATGTCGATCAATTCCCGAGATGCGAATTTCCTATGTATGTAAACTGCTACCGACAATAATACTGGTGACAAGAATGAACGGGGCCGACAAGAACTTAGAGACTGACCTATGGCTGTCACGCGTCTCTGGTTGGCTTGGATGTTTTGCCCACGCTGCGACGGAGCAACAATCCCTTGTAACAAGGTTTGGAGTGTATCGGGTAGTAGATCACTAGATACAGATAACGAATCGGGTTTGGGATAAACGTCACACTCGTAAATGGCTGACCGAATATCATCGCGGACTATAGCCGATGCTTTCTTGACGATGCGCATACGTTCATCAGTTTCATTGGTACATTTGTCTGAGTACCACGAATCATATAGTATTTTGTCTGATGAATCTCTGAATGTGACAACATTTTTTAGGGACCTCAGTGTTGTAATAGAGATTCTACTACCGAAATGCTCAAGCAGTTTGGTTTTAAGATGTTTAATTGTGTAACCGACTTCGTCAGCAAGATACGATTCAAACGTCTCTGCCAATTCGCCCAAGGAAAACTGACACTCATCGCTGTTCTCCATAAAGGTACACAATTCATGGAATGCAAGTGCTTTCTTGTCTGCAACAGGCCTACCCCGTGAAAGAGTTCGCTCAGGCTTATCTCTGACAAATCCTGTCCAGCAATCATGGTGATACCGACCTTCCTCGGCCACTAGATCGATAGCACGACCGATCCGAGTAAGTACAGACTCACCCCATTCATCGCTACGTTTCAAACAACGGGTTCTGATACTATCAACAAAAGTCAATGTTTCAACGGTGTGGACTTCTCTTCTACGTTGAACGGGTATAGGAGTTTGTTTGTCGGCGGATTCTCCACAGAACAGACAATGGAGTTTAAAATTGAAAGCATCTTGATCAGAGCGCAATTTTTTTGTCATAAATGGACCAGCTTCGTCAGATTCAGCTGCATCTAGAGACATTCTCTTACTTTTTCTTACAGAACTTCCCCGTGTATAATTCTTGTAGCAGAATTTGTGAATTTTCTCACCAACTGTGGGTTTCTTCGAACCGGCAAAAAGATTATCGCCAAGCTCGACGCTTACAGCAACCAACTTTTCTATACCCCGCTCACCAAGTGTAGTTATTCCGGACGAGCCGGTCAACTCATCGTTACATTTGATACATTTATCCATTGCCAAAGTCACAACAGAAAAAAGATGATAGACACAATAAATTCAAGTACAATACCACAGAACAGATATCAATGTGCGGACCTGTTTCGTTGTCACCGTAAGGTATCAACAGGTAACGCTAAGTGATATGCCAACAACATAACTGATCAGTTCTACAAATAACACAAGACTCTAATAATCAACAACAGGCAAAATTACATATATATCTATCAAGGGATCATTGGTTTCAATATCTAGGCATCAAATGCGGAGTGTCCAATACTGAACAGAGCAAATTGTGCAATGGACAGACCTGGAATGCGGAATTAAACAGCGTTTCCTGATGAAAGTCGTTCAAGGCTATTTTGCATCAAATTAAAGAGCGTTGTCTGTACATAAAGACCTGGAATGCGGAATTAAACAGCGTTTCCTGATGAAAGTCGTTCAAGGCTATTTTGCATCAAATTAAAGAGCGTTGTCTGTACAATACAAATTTGTTTATGAGTACACATCAAGGGCGTGCACACATTACATGCCAATGCATCTTGAGTGTAGGCGAACACCACATTATGTGATTTAATCGAACATGGAAATTGAAACAATGATGCTATAATACGGTATTTGAATGAGAAAAGTCGATGCCGTTTGAATTTGAGTTTAGGGGGTATGGTTAATATTTCACACGTTTCACCAGTTCATTATGGAATAAATGACTATTGTTATATATCATTATGAAGCCACTGCTTTTCTACAATTTTTGATATATAATTTAACTCCCAAAGTAGTCGTAGATTTGATTTAATGGACGTTGTGTACCGTTGTGTGTATGAAAACAATAAATTTTTTTTCGTAATTTTGTACATTTTCGTGGATATTTCACCATTGAGTGTGAGGATTAGAACAAAGTTGGCATTTTCTGTTGGGGATATGTATTCTCAATATAATTCAGCACGATATTTATGATTCTCACCCTACTAAGGCGAATAAGAATGAGAAATATGGAGCTGGGTCGAATTTTTTTTTAATTTTTTTTTTTCATCAAAAAAACGCTATAACTAAAAAAGCTCAACTCGGATTCGCGGGGACTTTTCACACTTTATCCGCAATGTGTGTCCCGGAAACATAAAAAAATCAGCTTTCTCCGATTTTTTTCCTTACTTTCTCATTTTTATGTCTAATGTGCCTGGACTAATAGGGGTCATACTCCAGAAGTATCAGAAACAAAATGCAACCTTGATCTTTGTTTTGGAGATGGGCCCAGAAGCCTGGGATCCCTGGTTGATGTCCACGCTGTTACCACTCACATTAATTAACCCTAAAATAGAATGGTTGAACATAATTGCTTGAACCGGGATTGTGCACAATGTACAAACTTCTCAAGTTAATTCTTTGTCAGTTTGACAGTCTTTTTGCATACATTGTCGAAGGGTTGTGGAAGTGTATTGGTTACGATGAAAAAATGGGGTACACATTGCAACAGTGAATAGTAGTAGGATAAAGGCCGATTCAAACACAGACATCGATGTACGTGTACATGTACACGTACATCGATGTACACCTCCGTAGGATTTAGTGTTAAAATCGTGTACAGGTACACGATTTTAACGTTTTTTAGGGTGTTTTAGAATCGGCTTTGCCGATTCAAAATCACTGGGATTCTATACAAGAGTGAAAAAAACGCATGAAATTTTACGTATGTGTACATCTACCGTTTTGTTTTTGAATCGGCAAATGTGTTTCCCCATAGGATTCAGTGTTAAATTGCGAGCAAAAAAAAAGTTTTGTCGTTTCTAAATCATCATCTTGCTGATTCTAAATCATCCGCGTCCGTACACGATTTTAACACTGAAACCCTATGGAGGCGTACACGGAAATCCATTTGCGGATTTTTACGTCGGAAATCGAATCGTGTACGGTACACGGAAAAGAGGTGTTTCTGAACCGGCAAACCACTTTTTGATGCTCAAAAGCTTGAAGAGCTTGAAATAAGTAATCAGCCAATCATTTCACGTTCCTAGCGCTAATTAACCAATCAGATTGCTCGATTCTCATAAACTTAATCATACAAAGTTATCTCCCCTCGTCGTGGGGGTGGGGGTCACGCCCGTCATAAAAAGGTGAATTGCGTTTAATAACGTGGATATAATGGCTAGAGCAATGTATACCAAAAACCAAAAGCTCGAAGAGCTTGAAATAAGTAATCACCCAATCACTTCACGTTCCTAACGCTAATTAACCAATCAGATTGCTTGATTCTCATAAATTTAATCATACAAAGTTATCTCCCCTCGTTGTGGGGGTGGGGGTCACTCTCATCATAAAAATCGAAGTTTCGATAAGGTGGTCACGTGACCTATCAAATTGAAGGTCTCGACGAGTGGATTAAGAAAATCGTAATTTTAGCCCTCGTCGTGGGGTGGGGTCACGACCAGAGCCGAAAAACGACTTCCTTTTTACATATCCAGGCATGTGAGGTATTAATATGAAGGGCTCGATGAATACATTTCAAAAATGACGTTTTTCATTTTATGTGGGGGTGGGGGTCACGCCCAACATAAAAATCGAAGTTTCGGGAAGGTGGTCACGTGACCTATCAAATTGAAGGTCTCGACGAGTGAATTAAGAAGATCGTAATTTTAACCCTCGTCGTGGGGTGGGGTCACGACCAGAACCGAAAAACGTCTTCCTTTTTACAAATCCAGGCATGTGAGGTATTAATATGAAGGGCTCGATGAATACATTACAAAAATGACGTTTTTTCATTTTATGTGGGGTGGGGGGGGGTCACGCCCATCAGAAAAATCGAAGTTTCGAGAAGGTGGTCACGTGACCTATCAAATTGAAGGTCTCGACGAGTGGATTAAGAAGATCGTAATTTTAACCCTTGTCGTGGGGTGAGGTTACGACCAGAGCCGAAAAACGTCGTTCTTTATACAAAGCCAGGCATGTGAGGTACTGATATGAAGGCTCGATGAATACATTACGAAAATGACATTTTTCATTTTATGTGGGGGTGGGGTCACGACCAGAGACGAAAAACGTCTTCCTTCTTACAAATCCAAGCATGTGGGGTACTGATATGAAGGGCTTGATGAATACATTACAAAAATGACATTTTCCACCATCGCCGTGGGGATGCGGTGAACACCGAACAGAAAATCAAAAGTTTCGAGAAGATAGTCGTGTGACCTATCAAATTAAAGCTATCGACAAGGATATTAAGAAAATCATAATCTTCCCCTTCTTATAACGGTGGAGTTGGGACCATCTTGAAATCGAAAGTATTAAGAAAAGGTAGTTATGGAACATATTAAATTGAAAAAAGCAAGTTGAATCTGATGCATCATTCATTTTTGATATCTGTGTTTAAAAACGTGAAGAATGTTTTCAAAAAAAATATATATATGATTGTTATGCGAATTAGAGATGCACTCGCTTATTAACAAGTCACGCCTTAAGATGTTTCCTTCAATAATAACTCTGTTTACTGAACCATAGATTTGTCAATACAAAAATTATAAGTTGATCTTCTAACGTTTCTACATATTGAGGATAGCCTATTTCACCATTTCCGAAAAAAGTGTCAATCCAAACTATTTTTTTTTTAGGAAACAATGCCCACGTCGAGAAGACATTACAAACTGAATCAGTATAATCTTGACTAAATTCAAATAAAAAAACATTTGTCACGTGTTAAAGAAATGATTTGTAAACAGTCTAAACGCACGTGTGGAAAAGTTGTTTTGTTTTGTTTTTTACAACAGGAGTTAAAATATTTTAAGACAGGTGGCGTTATATAAATACAGCAACAACAAAAAGCAGTGTTTACAGTGTGTCAGCGTATGACTGAATGAAAATGAGAAAAAGCTTTTTTTCTAACCACCTGATAGCGAAGCATTACATCAGTTGTCGCGATATTGATGTCATCCAACAGCAGCCAAGACATTAAGCTTTTTACGTCGACATACCACTTGTCCAAAACAATTCTCTTTTAACGCTAAAACGGGTGAAAGACATCTCGGTAACGACTCCTTTTTTTTCTTGATCAGACACAGTTGTTGGCGAAAAGTTGACTGGAGGGTCATTCAAAACAATTGATCAAATATATCGAACGAAAACGACTCATTTTTTAACTACGATTGTCGCCGTATTCTAAACGTCATCGATTTACCGAAAAGAGCACAATATCTCATGGGTTTTTTTTTTTTAAAGATTTTTTGATGACATAAAAAGGTTGCATGCGCAGCAAAAATAACCAGTTTATCTTTCTTGCTTCTCACGTTTTCGAGTTGTAAGAATCGTTTGCTTTTGGCCAGCCTGTCTTGAAAATCGAATATGTGTTTGGTAAACGGATCGAACGATTTTTTCATCTTTTTTTTTTTAGCTTCCAGAGGAACTTCGAATTCTCCTCTTTCGCTCACGAAAACCCATTGATCATTTCCAGGTTCGATCCAGGTGAGCAATATACTGTAACACATCGCGCTATCGTAAGGACAATTCAGCTTTTTGTAAGGATTTTATAACCAACATTAGGTAGGGATACGGACCCTCTAGAATATCAAATTCTCGACATTATCCCTATCTTTTTTTACACAGTAGAGTAATAAGACCTAATCTCTGAGACTCTGACAGATTTTACCAGAGATAAAACGCTCGGGTTGAGATACTTCCACTTCATGTTCTAATAATACTGAAACGGGAGTTCTCTCTCTGAATACTGCTATGGAAAACTGTGATTATAACCCTCAACTAAATTGTCCAACACAAAAAAATATATATTTCCTGTACATCTCTCTAACCGCCGGCCCCCTCCCCTCCCTTCCCTAATCCCTTCCCCTTCCCTTCCCTAATTCCCCCTCCCTACCCTTCCCTACCCCGTCCCCTTCCCTAATCCCATCCCATCCTTCTACCTCCTCCCTCCCTCCCCCTCTCCTTCCCTAATCCCTTCCCCTTCCCCTCCCCTCCCCTAATCCCCTTCACCACCACTCCCTACCCCCTGCCCTTCCTTAACCCCCTTCCCTAATCCCCCTCCCTCCCCTAACCCCTCTCTCCCCTAACCCCTCCCCCCTCCCCTCCCCTTCCATACCCCCTCCCCTAATCCCCTTCACCACTCCCTAACTCCTCCCCTCCCTTAATCCCACCTTCCCTAATCCCCCCTAACCCCTCCCTACCCCCCCCCCTCCCCGAGCCGGCGGTTAGAGAGATGTACAGGAAATATATATTTTTTGTGTTGGACAATTTAGTTGAGGGTTATAATCACAGTTTTCCATAGCAGTATTCAGAGAGAGAACTCCCGTTTCAGTATCATTAGAATATGAAGTGGAAGTATCTCAACCCGAGTGTTTTATCTCTGGTAAAATCTGTCAGAGTCTCAGAGATTAGGTCTTATTACTCAACTGTGTAAAAAAAGATAGGGATAATGTCGAGAATTTGAAATTCTAGAGGGTCCGTATCCCTACCTAATGTAGGTTATAAAATCCTTACAAAAAGCAGGATTGTCCTTACGATAGCGCGATGTGTTACAGTATATTGCTCACCTGGATCGAACCTGGAAATGATCAATGGGTTTTCGTGAGCGAAAGAGGAGAATTCGAAGTTCCTCTGGAAGCTAAAAAAAAAAAGATGAAAAAATCGTTCGATCCGTTTACCAAACACATATTCGATTTTCAAGACAGGCTGGCCAAAAGCAAACGATTCTTACAACTCGAAAACGTGAGAAGCAAGAAAGATAAACTGGTTATTTTTGCTGCACATGCAACCTTTTTATGTCATCAAAAAATCTTTAAAAAAAAAAACCCATGAGATATTGTGCTCATTTCGGTAAATCGATGACGTTTAGAATACGGCGACAATCGTAGTTAAAAAATGAGTCGTTTTCGTTCGATATATTTGATCAATTGTTTTGAACGACCCTCCAGTCAACTTTTCGCCAACAACTGTGTCTGATCAAGAAAAAAAGGGAGTCGTTACCGAGATGTATTTCACCCGTTTTAGCGTTAAAAGAGAATTGTTTTGGACAAGTGGTATGTCGACGTAAAAAGCTTAATGTCTTGGCTGCTGTTGGATGACATCAATATCGCGACAACTGATGTAATGCTTCGCTATCAGGTGGTTAGAAAAAGAGCTTTTTCTCATTTTCATTCAGTCATACGCTGACACACTGTAAACACAGCTTTTTGTTGTTGCTGTATTTATATAACGCCACCTATCTTAAAATATTTTAACTCCTGGTGTAAAAAACAAAACAAAACAACTTTTCCACACCTGCGTTTGTTTACAAATCTTTTCTAACACGTGACAAATGGTATATTATTTGAATTCAGTCAAGATTATACTGGTTCAGTTTGTAAAGTCTTCTCGACGTGGGCATTGTTTCCTAAAAAAAATAGTTTGGATTGACACATTTTTCGGAAATGGTGAAATAGGCTATCCTCAATATGTAGAAACGTTAGAAGATCAACTTATAATTTTTGTATTTACAAATCTATGGTTCAGTAAACAGAGTTATTATTGAAGGAAACATCTTAAGGCGTGACTTGTTAATAAGCGAGTGCATCTCTAATTCGCATAACAATCATATATATATTTTTTTTTTGAAAACATTCTTCACGTTTTTAAACAAAGATATCAAAAATGAATGATGCATCAGATTCAACTTGCTTTTTTCAATTTAATATGTTCCATAACTACCTTTTCTTAATACTTTCGATTTCAAGATGGTCCCAACTCCACCGTTATAAGAAGGGAAAGATTATGATTTTCATAATATCCTTGTCGATAGCTTTAATTTGATAGGTCACACGACTATCTTCTCGAAACTTTTGATTTTCTGTTCGGTGTTAACCGCATCCCCACGGCGATGGTGGAAAATGTCATTTTTGTAATGTATTCATCAAGCCCTTCATATCAGTACCTCACATGCTTGGATTTGTAAAAAGGAAGACGTTTTTCGTCTCTGGTCGTGACCCACCCCCACATAAAATGAAAAATGTCATTTTCGTAATGTATTCATCGAGCCTTCATATCAGTACCTCACATGCCTGGCTTTGTATAAAGAACGACGTTTTTCGGCTCTGGTCGTGACCCCACCCCACGACGAGGGTTAAAATTACGATCTTCTTAATCCACTCGTCGAGACCTTCAATTTGATAGGTCACGTGACCACCTTCTCGAAACTTCGATTTTTCTGATGGGCGTGACCCCCCCCCCCCCCCCCCCCCCACATAAAATGAAAAAAACGTCATTTTTGTAATGTATTCATCGAGCCCTTCATATTAATACCTCACATGCCGGGATTTGTAAAAAGGAAGACGTTTTTCGGCTCTGGTCGTGACCCCACCCCACGACGAGGGTTAAAATTACGATCTTCTTAATCCACTCGTCGAGACCTTCAATTTGATAGGTCACGTGACCACCTTCTCGAAACTTCGATTTTTATGATGGGCGTGACCCCCCACCCCCACATAAAATGAAAAACGTCATTTTTTAAATGTATTCATCGAGCCCTTCATATTAATACCTCACATGCCTGGATATGTAAAAAGGAAGTCGTTTTTCGGCTCTGGTCGTGATCCCACCCCACGACGAGGGTTAAAATTACGATCTTCTTAATCCACTCGTCGAGACCTTCAATTTGATAGGTCACGTGACCACTTTCTCGAAACTTCGATTTTTATGATGGGCGTGACCCCCACCCCCACGACGAGGGGAGATAACTTTGTATGATTAAGTTTATGAGAATCAAGCAATCTGATTGGTTAATTAGCGTTAAGAACGTGAAGTGATTGGGTGATTACTTATTTCAAGCTCTTCGAGCTTTTGGTTTTTGGTATACATTGCTCTAGCCATTATATCCACGTTATCAAACGCAATTCACCTTTTTATGACGGGCGTGACCCCCCACCCCCACGACGAGGGGAGATAACTTTGTATGATTAAGTTTATGAGAATCAAGCAATTTGATTGGTTAATTAGCGTTAGGAACGTGAAATGATTGGCTGATTACTTATTTCAAGCTCTTCAAGCTTTTGAGCATCAAAAAGTGGTTTCCGGTTCAGAAACACCTCTTTTCCGTGTACCGTACACGATTCGATTTCCGACGTAAAAATCCGCAAATGGATTTCCGTGTACGCCTCCATAGGGTTTCAGTGTTAAAATCGTGTACAGACGCGGATGATTTAGAATCAGCAAGATGATGATTTAGAAACGACAAAACGTTTTTTTTGCTCGCAATTTAACACTGAATCCTATGGGGAAACCCATTTGCCGATTCAAAAACAAAAACGGTAGATGTACACATACGTAAAATTTCATGCGTTTTTTTCACTCTTGTATAGAATCCCAGCGATTTTGAATCGACAGAGCCGATTCTAAAACACCCTAAAAAACGTTAAAATCGTGTACCTGTACACGATTTTAACACTAAATCCTATGGAGGTGTACATCGATGTACGTGTACATGTACACGTACATCGATGTCTGTGTTTGAATCGGCCTTTATCCTACTACTGTGAATGTGTGTATTCAAGTGAAGAGTAGTTTACATACTGCAAGTTAGTATGTTTATATCGAAACATGGGAACACTTTTGAAGAATGGAGAAAAGACGGCGAGCAAAATACTTATGTGGTTCATGGAAAGACAAATTATCTTATTTGTAACAGAATGGACATATTAGTAACAGAAGATAAGCAAATGGTAACATTAGTGACATTTTTATTCCAAACAAATCATTAAACATAAAATTTTGAACCTTTGAACCAAGTAACATGTCAATAAAAGAAATGGGTAGTGTACACTCACGAACCCAATGTATACCAAAGAACACTATAAAATTCACGCGCGAAATACATTTTGATGTTTGTGTGGTAACAGGAGAGAAATAGCAACAACGGTAAAGACATTTCGTTTTCCCACTCCGGGAAGTCCCCCTTGTGATCCATTTTCCAGTGTGATTTAAAGATAAGCTAATTTCTCCACTCCACTTAGTCAGGGTACAGGACTATGCCAATAGTTAGGGGAGAGATACAGTCGGGATTTCTAGTAACAACAATAGAATTCTAGTAACAGGTGAGATCAAAAGCATAACCTAATGGAATTTTGAATGGTCTGGTGGGCTGAACGACGTTAACCCCCTCTCCCTCCCCCTCCCGAGATGCAATGAGGTGTATTCATTGTTTGATATTGTGGTCTCTTATTTTGCACAGACCGATTTCCACTAGTTGTCTTCTACAAGACCTTCTGCTCAGCCTGCTAAATGGATTTTGCTCCATTTTCACCCACCAATTACAAATACATATGCATTTGTGATTGGTGGATTAAAATAGAACAAAATATGAACCAGACAAAGGTGTGAAGGGAGTTGAAAGCGACTTACATAAGTCGCTTTTAACCTCCTTCACTCTTTTCACTGGTTCATATGGTTTTATTATTTGCGGTTATCTCCCACGGTGATATCAAGAAATCAAAATATATATTTTAGATGAAGTGCTTTGTGGGCTCCAGCAACTACAATTAAAAATGGTTGGTAGGTGGATATGACCAACACCGGTACCATAGTGAAGAAAGTTCAAACGCTGAAAAGTCGCCCTCTGTTTGCAGTGAGAATTTGTAGTTAACCCCCACCCCCTCCCGAGATGCAATGGGGGTGTATTCATTGTTTGATTGTGTGGACTCTTATGTTACACAGACCGATTTTCTCCTCTGTTACCAATTTGTTCCATTCTGTTACTAACTTCCTAGAATTCTCTGAATTCGAAAATCAAAACAAGGCTGCATGCTAAGGGGTAATGTGGATACTCATTTCATTTCCTTGATTATGCGATCAAAACTATAAAATATGCAAACATAAGTGTGATTATTAACATATGGCCCCCAGTGTCCCATCTTTTACCATTTTGTTACCTACTGTTACTGTTTTGTCGGTAACAAAAGGGATGGTAACAGATGGGACATTTTTGCCGACCTTTGATATTTAAAAAATGAAGCTTTGTGATAAATTACTTATTTAAATCATTACCTGCACCAGTCACCTGGGCTGCAATTTAACAAATCAATGTGGCCTATTAATTAACTACAGAGACTGTAACAGTGGTAACAGTTGGGAATGAAGAAAAATATACTCACCAGTTCAACTATTTTGTATCCAAAAATCTCCTTTTTAAATGTTTACTTGAAGCAGACGCTCTTTTTTCCGCCACTGCTATTACTGTTTGAAATCAGCTGCCTATTTCAATTCCTTGTTCTGTTAGGTCATTCAAAGTGTATTCTGTAGTTTTTCCTTACAGTCACAGAAGGGACATGACTTCTTGGGACAATAGATATTGGACCGCTGTTGCAACTTACATCAAATGCATGCAGTTCTTTCAGTGGTATCAGTCAGTAGAGGACCACATTTCACTGTTAACTAGCTTGATTTATTGCAGTAAACTGACAATTGTAAAGGGACGCGCATTACAAAAGAAGTAATATACATTTAGGACATTCACTTTTTCAAGATTTTGTTGACACCATGAGCTTCAGCATCACTGAAAGAACATAATATTGCCAAATTTCTGCATGCGCTGAAGTGGCGACATGATGGTGATAGTTTGTTAGTCGATAGAGTCAAGGATGCAGAGTAGTATTGCCTCAAAAAGCTCCCGGACACAATATATCCCACTTTTTTTAAAAATGCCCATTTACGCTAATACTAAAATAAATCACATTCAGAATAAGGAGAACGGTAAAGAAGAACTTTTTACATTCCGTGTGCCCACACTCCCCCACAGCATTCCATGTGAAAATGGCATTGGCCTATAAAATAGTAACTTTCCAATATGCCCGTAACTTTACGAGGAGTAACATGGCATGGATTTCGATTCGAAATCCATTCCATGTTACGCCTCGTAAAGCTACATCGGTCCGGCGAAGGGGTTAATGCGACGTCGCGCGTAAAAGTCACCTTGCCCATGCAACTTCTGAAAAAATATTTTCATCGAAGTCAGCCCAAGTGCCAAATTTCAACTTGATATCTCTCGGGATTGCGAAATGGGAATGTATATAGAGCCACCAGCCAAGATTTTTTTACACTTATGCTGCACTCTTGGTGGTGGGGGGGGGGGGGGGGGGGGATTCAAAATTGTTCAAGTGATGTCTCTTGGTTCATATTTCGATTTCTTTCGTCAGCCCGAATTGTAACAAAATTTCTCTAGAAGCAGTAGTTAGAAGTAACAAGACGCTTCATCTAAGAAGACTGTGTCCAAAAGCTCAAGAAAGAAACAGCAGTCCCATTGCCCCAAAAGTTAGAATTTTCTGAAAATAGTCAACTTTAGAACTCCAGCACAATGGGTATATGATGTTGGTACCGGACATATGCAACTGGTTTAGGTTTTTTTATAATCATGACTGAACGTCACGTCCAAGTATTTGCAGATCACTTCATTTTCCACACTGACAAAAATGGGCGATTATTGTAACAAAAGTGGTGAGAGAAGTTTTTTCGTTACAAAAATGGGTGATTGTTGTAAAAAAAGTGGTGAGCTCATTTTGTAACAAAAGTGGTTCATTTGGTAACAAAAGTGAGCAAGCGTTGTAACAAAAGTGGTGAGCTGTAACAAAAGTGATTTGTTGGAACAAAAGTGGTTGCCACAGTATTTCTTTCAATAGTAGGATCGGAAACTTATGGGATATGCCTCGCACATTTAATCTTAAGCTTTTAGCGGATTATGAACCCCCCTCCACTTTTGCGCAAACCTCTGGCTTCCACCACAGGGCGAAAGCCCCACCACCCACCACTCACGCGTTTCCAACCTACCCGAAAATGTGCTGCATAAATTTTAATGTATTATTCTAATTGTCTTGACTCCTATCAACAACAGTTCTTTTGTCTGATGTCGGGTGGTGTGCTTCATAAAATGACGTGAAATATGTCACAGACTCACAGTTGGCTAGTGCTCGGAAAAATCGGCCACAGGGTTTTCACAGTCTCCAATTTCCTGTAACAGTAAATTATCCCCAAGCAATACTTTGTTATATTTATTCACACTGGAAACAATGTAAACACAATCAGATTACAAAAGTGTAGTTAGCTGTCAAACATTAAATGTTATCTTGCTATTTTAATCAGATGTCAGCTCATCATACCAAGTTGAGAGAAACCCTTTGCTTATCAAGGAAATAAAGTATAAATTATTCAGTTCAATGCTTTTAACCCTGGCAGAGCAAATAATGTCCATTTCTGATTCCTTGATCGAACCCTTTCAATGCTGTGCACATATATGCTTTTTCTGTTTTTTTGGAAACATTTATCTGATTCCTGTACGAATGTCTTTAAATACTATAAACAAAAACCTATTTCTGATTTCTTTAAAAATATTTCCCCACCAAATATAAGCCTTCATAAATTTTCTTTATATTTTGTTTATTTCCGATGCTTTAACCCCTGTCACACAGATTAGAATTTACTGGATGCAATAAACTCTGTTTCTCTAGTTTAAGATGAAGCTGTGAGGTCACCAGTCTAATTCTGTATGGAATTCTTCGCTGTTATTGGTTGTTTCTTTACTCACTTTTCGTGGAGTTTGCGCGCAGACTATACAGTTGATGTAATGTAATTCTTGAATAACTAATCTTTTTCATTTTTGCGTCAAAAACATAGCTTACTACCCCCTCATTGGAACGAGTTCAACGTGCTCGTTCCAATGAGGGGTCATAAGCTATGTTTCTGAGACAAAAAATGAAGAAAAAAATAATGAAAATTGAATGTTTATTTTTGTAAATAGCGCTGGCCGGTTTTGGCCGTTACGTTGGGTATTAAACCACCAAGATATTAACACAATTAGTGGAACTACACGATGGAAGCATAAAACTACGAATGAGGTGACTGGTGAGTCTTCCTTCCTAATGATAATGTCATCAGCAGTTTGGTCCAGTGCCATGGCCGGGCCCCTATGCTTTTAGGTACTTCGGGACGGGGGCCCCATTCGGCGCATCAATCTTTCATCCCCATTACAGCTGGCAGCCTGACCCTGGTACGGTAGGCACTACGCCGCAGTACACAGCCCTATATCCATCTTGCGGGTCTCCTGAAGAATTCTACTCGCAACTTGACATATTATTTAAATAAGTATTAAAATAATCTACTGTACATAAATATATATATAGTATACTTATGAGAGTATATATATGGATAAATACATATGTACATGTATCGCTACGGCACAGAGTGCAAAGTGCCTTTAACCATTGGAGCCCTAAGGCGCAAAAACAAATTGGCGGGCCCCCTGTCCCTGCGGGCCCCTATAGGCTTCAGCCTAGTTAGACTTATGAATAATACGGCCCGGATTCGGTCAAATCATATATCTATCGAGCACCATTTCTAGCATTAATTATGATTCTTTAGATTCAGTGGGCTGAAATATATCAATTGGTCGGAAAAGCGCACTGATGGTGCGCTTTTCTTTCAAATGAAATATTCCAGACATGCGAATCCAACCATATTCCATAGACTATTTGAGGGCTAGATTGGTTCCAGATCAGGCAATAACACTATCGAATTCCTTACAGAATTAGATTGGTGGACTGAGAGTTTATCTAAAATCTGACATACGGCGCTGCACGCTTGCTCTTCACTGGGGCCGGTTGGTGTAAGCTTTGTGAATCACCATCAATTTGTTTCAGCCATGTTTTCAGTTACGGTGTTATTTTATTACAAAGAGAAATACTGTCTATTTCAGGTAATAAGACCGACTGATAACAGATCAAGATGTCTGGTAGGAAAGGTAAAAATATTGAGAATTCTTCAGTTTCTCCCATCTACATTTGTACCCAGGGCTGCAGATTGATCATATTTCAACCGGTTGCAAGATTATGTGAACAACAAAACCAAAAGGATAGTGGGGACGATTTGGGTCCTAAAGTACTATGGGGGTCAATATTATGTTTACAACCATGGGCAGGACAGTCATATTCAATGTGGAATTCGGACAGTTCCCGAAAGGAACTTTGTGCTACCCATCCTCAAAACATCACCAACAGAGGAGAGAGATGAAACTGATCAGTCAAGGCGTTCTTGGGATAACTGACGGCAGTCACATTGAATATCGAACGCGGACATTTGTCGAAAGGATTCTTCCACTACCCATCTACATATCGCAAAGATATGAAAATTATTAGTGAAGCCTTTTGAATAACTGGCGGAAACCATAATCAAGATGTCTTCGATGGCAAAATCAATATGGCTGGTGTGGTAGCCATATTTATTTATTTATTTATTTATTTATTTATTTATTTATTTATTTATTTTAATTATTTTTGTTTGGGGGGGGGGAGGTGGTGGGCGGGTGACCTGACATTATTGTAGTTGCTCCGCCGCGCAGATCATGGGATCCACCCATAGTATTTGAGGTTTTGTTGGTACTCTACCGTCCGAGGTAGCCCATAGGCTATAATATACAGGGGCATGCCCCCACCTCAATTTGCATTTTTCTCTTTTTTTTTTAACTCAGCTGAGCGAAGCTCAGTGGGAGCTTAAGTAATCACTTTCTCGTCGTCCGCCCGATATATGATCAGGAACCTGCATATCAAATTTCGTTCAATTCGGTCCAATAGTTTGTGAGAAGTCGATAATGTAAAGTCAACTTTTCTAACTTTACAATATCGACTTCTCAGAAACCACTGGGCCGAATTGAACCAAATTTGATATGCGTGTTCCTGATAATATATTAATTTAATTTCTTCAATTCATGTTGCCACGCCCACGGGGGTCGGGGGGGGGGGGGCACCACAAGATGTATAATTCAGTGAGCACCCCACAAAAACCTGAAAAATTAAAACTATTTCTTCTCCAACTACCTACCAGGATTTTTTTATACTTACTCTACAACATCATTGAAGGGGCCAGAGCCCGAATTTTAACTTGGTGTAATATGAGGAATATTCATTAAAAATCTTCTTCTTTAGATCCACCAGTCAGAATCTTTTGATATTTGGTATGTAACATTCTTAGTGGGGGTGAGATTCATGTTTGTTCACATTAAGTCCTCTGGGTTCATATTTGGACTCCCTATGGGAACCCGAATTTTAACTCAGTCCAATATGGCGATATTTTTTAAAAAATCTTCTTCAGATCCACCAGTCAGAATCCTTTGATGATTAGTATAGAGCATCCTTAGAGGGGTCACATTCAATTTTGTTCAAATCAAATCCCTGGAGGCATATTTGGATTCCCTGTGTGAACTCTAACTTTAACATAGTGCTATATGAGGAATATTGTTTAAAAATCTTTATCTTCAGATCTGCTGGTCAGAATCCTTTGAGACATGATATGCAGCATCCTTGGGAGGTTCCGATTAAAGTTTGTTCAAATCCGAGTCCCTGGGTTCATATTTGGGCTCTCTATGGGCCCTGAATTTTAACTTTGTTCAGTATGAGAAAATTTATTTTAAAATCTTCAGATCTACCCGTCAAAATCTCTTGATATTGGGTATACTCCACCTTTGTATTGTTTTGTTTTTTAGGAGTGTGTGTGTGTGTGGGGGGGGGGGGGGGGGGGGCAGATTCACGTGTGTTCAAATCAAGTCCCTGGAGTGATATTTCGGTATGGGGACCTGAATTTTAAATTTGTTCACTGTAATATATTCTTTAAAACTCTTCTTCAGATTCATCAGTCAGAATCTTTTGATATTGGGTAGCACTCTCAGTGGGGTGAGATTCAAGTTTGTTCAACTCAGGTTCCTTGGGTCATGCTTGGGCTTTCTATTGGAACTCGAAACTTTAACATGCTATGTGAAGAATATTTTTTTAAAATCTTCTTCTCCAGATCTACCAGTCAGAATATTTGGATATTTGATATTCAATATCCTTAGGAGGTTCAGATTCAATTTTAGTCACATCAAGTCCCCGAGATTATATTTGAGCTCCTCGTGGGAGCCGAAATTTTAACTTAGTGCAATATGAGGAATATTCTTTAACCCTTTACCTAACATGAAAAGCAGACGACACTTGCAAAAAAAGTCTTGAATAACTTCTTTTTTTTTCATTTTTTGTCTTAAAAACATAGGTTATGACCCCTCATTGGAACGAGCTCATCGAGCTCGTTCCAACGAGGGGTCATAACCTATGTTTTTGAAACAAAAAATGAAAAAATAACGAAAATTAAATTGGCGATTTTTGAGAATAGCGCTGACCGGTCGTTACGTTGGGTAAAGGGTTAGAAACCGTTGCAGGTGAAGCGGCGAGTGAGGACGTCTCCTAGTTTTAGTTTAAATGCCCTTTTCACCTTTTGCACACGCAACAAAATTTGTCAGGTTCCATTCTTGCTATCACTTATCTATGTTGAAGGTTTAACCGCGATTTCGACGAGTGTGGTGTATCACGTAAGCGTATTTTGGGCGCGTGAAACGTTATTCTAAATCCTTATAACGACTTACGTGAGCCGTTTAAATGATTTGTAACTCTTTATAACAACTTAAAAAGTCCGTTGTAACGACTTGCGTAACTCGTTCGTTATAACAACTAGAAACTCGTTATAACGACTTTGTAATTGGTTATGACCATTTTACTACCTAAGTAAGTTGTTATAACACAACTCGATCTAATGACTTAGCAGCTCATTATAACGAGTTATTTAAGCTATAACGACTTATGTAACTCGTTATAACGAATTACTAACTCGTTATATCGACTTTGTAACTCGTTATACGACTTAGTAACTCTTTACAACAACACAGTAGCGCGTTATAACGACTTAGCTAACTCACAACAAGTTACGTAAGTACTTTTAACGACTTTCTAACTCGTTATAACGAGTTAAGTAAGTCGTTATAACGACTTGGCTAAATCGTTATAATGAGCTACAAAGTCGCTATAACGTGTTGCGTAAGTCGTTATAACGATTTCCTGGGAAAACATTTCACACACGTCCTAAAACGCTTCCGCAGTGTATTTTCTGTTTCACTTCTAAAAGGGAAACTGGTAACCATTTTTTAGCTCATCTTGACAAAGTCAAGATGAGCTTATCCCATCGCTCTCCGTCCGTCGTCCGTCGCCCGTCAACAGCATGTTTTGGTCATCTTCTCCAAAGCCACTGGGCCAATTCAAGTGAAAGTTTGTGTGTGTGATGTTCCCGAAGGGGCATTGTATTTTTGTTCAACTCAACATGCCCAGCCCCATAGGGAGGGAGTGCGGAAAAATGCTCCAAAATATTTTAAAAATCTTCTTCTCATAAACCAGTGTGTACAATGACTTGATATTTGCTATGTAGCTTCCTTTTGAGGTGTAGAATCAAATTGTTCAAACGAAGTTCGAGAAGCAATATTTGGCTTTGTAATGGGAGGGGTAAGATTTTTGGCCCCGCCCAAAATTTCTATTTTCTGAACCAAAGTTGGTATGTGGTATTAATTATTGGGTCATAAGTACTTGACTCATGCAAAAAAAATCCCGCATCCCCACGGGAACCCTGGGAGCTAAAAATAGAAATATTTTCAAACGCCCATATTTCCCAAACCACACGGAACAGAGAGCTGTTATTTGGTATGGAGTAGCCTATCCTTAGGATCAGTAGAACTGAATGGTAAAAAATAATTGCCATTGGTTATGTTAGGGTGTTCTGTAATGGGAATCGAAAAACGCTGAGTCAGCATATTTGCTAAAATTTTTAAAAATCTCTTCTTCAGAACCAATCATCAGAACCTTTTGATATTCGGTATACAGCATTCAAAGGGGGGTCAGATACAAGTTTGTTAAAATAAAGCCCATTGGTTCATATTTGGGCTGAATACAGAAGCCCGAATTTTTAACATAGGGTAATATGGGGAATATTCTTTAAAAATCTTCTTCTTCAGAACCACAAGTCAGAATCTTTTAATGTTTGGTGTACATCATTGCTATGAGGGTCAGATTCAAGATTGGTCAAACCAAGTCCCTAGGTTATTATTTTAATTTCGTTCAATATGTTCAATATGGGGGATAATTTAAAAAATCTTTTTCTTTTTCTTCCGATCCACCAGTCAGAATGCTATCTTATTTGGTATGCAACATCTCTGGGAGGGGGGGGGGGGGTCAGATTCAAGTTTGTTCAAATCAGATCCCTAGGTATATATTTGGGCTCGCTATGGTAACCCAAATTTTTACTTTGTGCGATATGAGGTCATTTCTTTAAAAAATCTTCTTCTTCAGATCCACCAGTCGGAATGCTTTCATATTTGGTATACAACATCTCTAGGGGGTCAGATTCAAGTTTGTTGAATTCGAATGTCTGGGTTAATATTTGGGTTCAATATGGGAAGCTGAAATTTAATTGAATACAATATGAGGGAATTTCTTCAAAAATCTTCTTCTTCAGATCCACTAGTCAGAATGCTTTCATGTTTGGTATACAATCTCTCTAGGGGGGTCAGATTCAAGTTTGTTCAAATCTGATCCATAGGTTAATATTTGGACTTGCTATGGTAGCCCAAATTTTAACTTCGTGCAATATGAATAAATTTCTTTAACATTTCTCTTCTTCAGATCCAACAGTCAGAATGCTTTCATTGGTACACAACATCTCTAGGGAAATCAGATTCAACTGTGTTCAAATCGAGAGCCTGGATTAATATTTGGGCTCCCTATGGGAGCCGGATTGGCCATGTTGCTGAAGAATTAGAGGCGTGTAACTAAGCTTAATCCACATAGGTTGTATCAAGGGGCTTCATAGAGGAGCTCAACATTTTACATTATGATCAACTGAAATGAAATGAAATGAAATTTTATTTTGTAGTATACAAAGCATAAACAGTAACATTGAGCGGTGATAAACAAAAAGATAGTATACTACGGGAAGTGGCATAGAACTAGTGGCTGTCTTCCTGTCACTCCCCACAAACAACAACAAAAAAGCAACACATGGGTTTTCAAGACAGCAGAGTTTATAGATTTCGCTTCAATTTGTGTTCTTATTGTAGGAGGAATGATAGAATTGTCTTCAAGTTATTTTCGGTCGAGATAAATTAAAAATTTAATGGAGGCCATACATGTAGGGGTCACAGGCTATGTCTCTGAGACAAACAAAGAAACAAAGAAGAGAAAAATCATGAAAGTTAAATGGCGAGTTGTTATTCCTGTTCGTTTGCTTTTCCACGCAACACATCCCCAAGGTTACCAGCATAGGCACACTTATTATCGTTATCTAAATTATAGGGGGAGGGGGGGGGGGGGGGGGGGGGGCTTCCATCTTTAAACAAACAAAAGTGAATAAAGTTGACACCAAGAAGATATAGAAGTTTCAGAAACCACCAACGCCAGTTAAGTTTATAGTTATTAATGCAGGGTTGATTGATTCGTTTTCTTGTTTGTTTTTTTTTTTGTTTTTTTTTCCTCCCTTCCCTTCCCTTCCCCCCCCCCCCCTTTTTCCTCTACTTTTTTGGTGAGGTGGGGAGGGGATAGTGGGGTGGGGTACCCCTACCCAACACGGATTCCTGACGAAGCCTACAAAAACATATTTGAATTACTATTTCTTCCCTTCCACCTTCTGCCCCCAAAACACAGCCAACGACTCCCAGAAATGTTTTTCTTTTCTTTTCTTTTTCTTTCTTTACTACGAGAGCTGGTTTGCTGCGTTATGTTGAGGAAAGGTTGAACAGACGTTGAGAATAGCGTTAAGTGCAGTCGGGGCATTCTGGGTTGTTACATTCGGTTATATGTGAGTTATACTGATTCAAGAATCTTTCAGTAATTGTTTTCTTAAATTCGGACCTTGACTTATTCTGTAATGAAGGTGAAATATCATTCCATAGCCTAGGAAAAGTATGCATTGACAGATCAGAAGAGAATTTAGTTCTTGGTATTTGGGTTTCTATTTTTCCAGACTGTCTGGTTTCCATTCCAATTGGGTTTATGTATATTTTAAAAGTGTCTTGGAATGAGACTGGTAAATTGCAGTTAGACCAGTCGTGCATGAATAGAAGAACATGAAGTTTGTATAGATCTTCAAACTTCAAGATCTTTTGCTTTCTAAAGAGGGGGTCGGTATGGGAATTGCGTTTTTTCCGATTTATTATGCGTATGGCCTTTTTTTGCAGGATTGAGATTCGGTTAGTTGAAGGCACGTGACCCCAAACGTGGATACCATATAGGAGATGGCTATGCACGAGCGAGAAGTACAACGTTTTCAATGCATCCGTTGGGAGAGTGTTTTTTGCTCTGTTAATGGCGTGTATGGCTCTTGAAATTTTGGAGCAAACTATTGAGATATGTTGTTTGAAACTTAAATTTTCATCCATATGGATACCAAGAAATTTTACTGTTTTATTGTCTTCATCCTTGCCAACCAATTCAATATTCGTATTGTTCAGGGATAAACATTTGTCACCAATGTTATACAAGTCATTATGTGGATGAAGCAGAATGAATTTAGTTTTACTGGCATTTAGCAGGAGTCTATTGGCAGAGCACCAGTCACTAATTTTTGCAAGTTCTACATTGGTTCTTTCAATAAGTATATCCAAGTTGTGACCCGATGTAACAACTGTTGTGTCGTCGGTTAAGGACAAAACATTCAGACTCGTTGATGTTGGTATATCGTTAATGTATAACAAAAATAAAATAGGACCTAGAATGGACCCCTGGGGAACTCCTGTTGAAATTTGTTTCGGGTCAGATGAATAATTCATGAATTGTACAAATTGATTTCTTTCAGACAGATAATCCACAAACCATGCATTGGCTAAGCCTCTGATACCGTAGCACTGAACAAAAGGCATGTTGCCCGGATTATTTTTGTCACTCCTGAGAGACTCAAGGATTGACAGTGTATCCTATGGAGATGGATTGCTTAATGTAGACTCATTCTTGTACTCTGTTTATATTGTGTTCTGTTCAAGATGACCGCTTCAGGCCCCGTGTGGCCTCTTGTTCGTTACGTTCTCAGAAAATAAAAAAACTTAAGCATCTCATACTTGTAATCTCCTTCCTCGTATGCTACTATTTCGTGGAAAAATATCTGGTGTATATGCCACCATAAAAGCGAAGAAGTGTCCAGGAGATAAAAAGCACTATTCTTTTAGTATAATAGATTTCAAAGAACTTTCCTTTAACGAAAGTAATTCTGTAAATAATAATAATAATAAACGTGAGCGCGCACCTTCATACAAAGGATATATGAAATATAAGGGTATTTCTGCATATTGAAAATTGTGATTTCGTCAAGTGATCAACTTTTTTTCAAATTATGAGTTTTCTGAGCAAAGTCTTACGTTCCAGCGACCAGTGTATAGTTTTCCCGGTAGACCTCAAAAACATCCGACAGATATGATACGCCCACCCCACCCTATCTCGGTCTCCTGCTGGCTTCCGGGTGTTTGGGCCTCCCCTGTGGACAACTTGATCCGAGTGAGCACTTAAGGCTAACTTGAGCCTCTGATTTATATTTTTCAGCAGATTTTTCGGACGCCCTCTCTCCTTTTGCATTAACTTGGAACTGTACTGCGGCTGTCCATTCACAGAAACTGGACAATGATATCACATTGTTCCAGAATCATATTTAACCCCTTGCAAACTGATGTCGAAATTTCAACCTTCAAATGTTCCCCATAATGCAAATAAGAGTTTAAACCAATTGAATCTTATTTGACAGAGTTTTTTTTTAACTTTGCCAGGAATTTTGCTGGGGAGATGTGCTAAATGACGAGAGAATATGAGTAACAAATGGAGCTCTATGGTATCATCTGGAAAAATATTATGTGAAATTTACGCACAACTGCACTGTTGTATTTGAAAAATTACACGTGAAATAGATCGATAAAGTAGATCGATAAAGTTGATAGGCATATTTTTTCCACATTTATATTATACCTGTATATGTACGCTAGCGCCTAGAGGGCGGGGTAAGGGGGACAACTGTTCCGGGGCACTTTTGCACTGACAGGGCCCGAAATTTTTGTTGTTTTAAAATAAATATAGGTTGACCTATTTGACCTATCCATACGTCTGAGCAGCTGGAAGTCGTAGGAAGGCTTTTGGTACAGGCCTTCGACGATGATGGAGGTGGCAAGAGTACGTAGTTGCATTACTGATCAGGTTCCATTAACGCAAAAAGGTCCACTTGGTTATCCACCGGCCTTTCCTGCATCGTGGTGGTCATAATTATCTCTGAAGAGAAAATGCACCATACACACAGATATGCAGGTAACAAAGAACGCATTGTGTAAAGAAATAATTGAGTAGATATTGTCAAGAAAATGCTTCTTCTAGCACTAATTTAAAAAAAAAAATCTGGGGGAAGAACCCCAGACCCCCTCCCCTGATTATCGCTTCGCGCCTTTGGCGCTCGCAGGGTCCGTAACGCCCTTTCTACACATTTCCCACGGGGTCTTCCTCGATCTCGGTGACCCTGTATATGCATCTCTGTTAACCCTTTACCCAACGTAACGGTAAAACCGACCAGCGCTATTCACAAACATCGCCAATTAATTTTCATTATTTTTTCCATTTTTTTTGTCTCAAAAACATAGGTTATGACCCCTCTTTCGAACGAGCTCGTCGAGCTCGTTCCAAAGAGGGGGTCATAACCTATGTTTTTGAGACAAAAAAATTAAAATAATTAGTTTTTCAAGAATTTTGTTTGCAAGTGTCGGTTTTTTTCATGTTAGGTAGAGGGTTAATATGTGATTCTGGCAGAAATTAAGCAGCGATAAGTCTTGATGTAACATATAGAGCCTGTACCAAAAGCACCAGGAACTAGTTTTTGTGAAACGCCCATGCAGGCACTTATTTATTTATTTGTTCATTTATTTATTTATTTACATGTATTTATGTATTTATTGGGATTTAACGACACTTTCGACCACCAGGATCACCAGTTTTACAGTCGGACAGTTTTACGAATGGAGGAAGCCGGAGTATCCAGAGAGAACCATCGAGCAACAGCGAGCAACTGTCAGATTCCCCCGACGTACTAACTCCACACAAGCAGGGTTAGCATTGGTTGAAGACAAAGGCACCATCGACGTGCAGTACGCCTTTGTACACAATGCCCCCACGCTGGCAATCGGGATGAAGTGCATTGCCCAAGGACACGGCGCAGTTACCGATGGCGGAGATCGAACCGTGCACCTCTCAGTTTGAAGTTTAATGCCCTAACCGGGCACTTGGATACATTTTTATAGCCGCGACTATATGCCTTGACGTTTAACAGAAACTACATGCAAACGAGAACATTTTATAATATGCTTTAAAACAAGTTACCCCGAAACTTCTGGAAATCAAATTTTGTTGGGAGTTGCGCTCGCACATGTCGCACATCACCTGACTTTACGCGCCTCTTGAATTGGTTAATTTGTTATTTATTTATTTATTGGTGTTTAAGGTCACATACTTGAGCACAATGGCTAATCGTGACCGTGACGGTTTTACGGGTGGAGGAAGCCGGAGTACCCGGAGAGAACCACCTAGCATCGACGACCAACTGTCAGCTCCTCAACATTCTAACTCTGTTCAAGCTCCACTCAAGCAGGGTTACAGCGGTTGAAGACATGTGCACCACCGACGTGCAGTACGCCATAGTACACGACGTCATTGTGCATCCATGTAGGAAACCAGGATAAAGTGCCTTGTCCAAGGACACAACGCGGGTCGTCCCGGACGGTGGTCGAACTCGGGACCTCTAGCATAGAAGTCCAACAGTCTACCACTGAGTCACCGCGCTCACTGGTTAATTTGTTAGTTTCGTTATGGAAACATGCAATTTTAAATTTGGGTATTTCAGATATTCGGGTAACATAAAGATGCCAAAAAGACATTTTTCTGAGCCACTGTTTCACAGAAACCCCACGGTATTTTCTCAATATACATCAGACTTCCATCCAATAACCAAAACATTAAATTCTACTTACTAACAAGTAGTCTCATGCTTTTAAATTAATACTAAAAATACAGACCTAATTTATGTTGGGTCCGATTGAGGACATCCCTTTTTTTCCAAATTTCCTGTGCAAAAGTACGAAATTGTGGGGTGGAACCTAACAGCTTTCACTTCATCAAACCTCATGGTGTTTGAAAATTACATTACATCATCTTTCAAAAATGGGCACTCGTTTTGTTTTTTTTTTCTCTCTCTTTTCTTATTTTTTTCAACAATCACAAAAATATGTGGTAAATATTCAATTTGCAATCCCACGAAAAATGTGTACATCATCAACATTCAGTCTTCGCAGACATCAAAGTATATTCTTTAACCCTTCACCCAACGCAGACGATATCAAAATTTATTATTTTAATTCCTATTTTTTTAAATTAAAATAAAATTCAACAAAACTATATCATGTGAACCCTCATTGGAACGATGAGCTCGTTCCAATGAGGGGTCACATGATATGGTTTTGTTGAAATATTTTGAAAAATTTATTTTTTTTCAACTTCTGAATTTGCGAATTACGCGGGCGGATGCGGGTGATTCGTTAGGTAAAGGGTTAAAAGCGATGGGAAATTGCGAGGGGTCGGGAAACTAAAAACTTTCGAGAATTTTGTTGTTGGGCATCGTATATCTATACCGGTGACCTTAAACATCAATAAATAAATAAATATATTTATACCATCCCCTCCCCCGTTCCAGAAATCCAGTTATATTGAGTCCGACACGAGGTGACCATGGCTGTCGAAAGTGCAGTTAAACCTCAATAATAAAATAGTTATATAGAGATCAGTGGTTGACATGAAAATTAAATCTACTGACCTATGAGACCAGTACATACATTAATCACTGATGCTGTGGTCGTGAGACCTCTTGGGAATATAGCGGGACGTTGGCCATGCGAAGCACCGAACTGGCAATATTTACGGTTATAAGAAGGTGCAACATTCACAGCTCGAAGTGTGGTGAGATTTGGAATAATTAATATTATTACCACTTTGACGGACCTTCTTTCTAGTAGGCCTATATTAACAGCATTACAGTAGGCCCCTAAAACCCATGCAACCGGAAGCGACGGCAGGCCGTTAATCAGAACAATAATCATTACCGGTCCATCGCCCGCTTCCGGTTGCGCTAATAATAATATGAATTAGGTTAGACATAGAAGTGAACGCAGCCGCAAAGGACTCTATTGTATCGTAAAATTAAAAGAAAATGATTCTTGCTACCGCCGGTAGTTTTGTCAACTTTTGATACTGGCAGTAAACCTAACGAGAAAAGATTCGTGGCCAAAAATAGGATTTTAAAATTTTCAAGTAACAAAAATCAATTTAATACTGAATTCTAAGAAACCAGTGTTCAAGTTAAAAGAAATAATAACGTGATTTATCTAGAAAGATTGGCGCGGCCAACACACGGTGCAATCTCTTGCTTTTATTTGTTATTTTTATTTTCAACTATCCCAGAATTCAATATCGAACGAAAAAATGGCTGACCCCCCCCCCCCTCCCCCCCCCCCACCCCCCATGGACAAACCGGAAGATACAATTTTCAGTTTGTCGGATGTACTGTTTCATTGGAAACTGCGAGTTTCTCTACATACGCATGTGTGTTACTATAGAGCTCACTGCGTTCTCTACTAATATGAATTAGGTTAGACCTAGAAGAGAACGCAGCCACAAAGGACTCTATTGTGTCGTAATATTGAAAGACAATGCTTCCTGCTACCGCCAGTAGTTTGTAACTTTTGATACTGGCAGTAAACCTAACAAAAGTCAATTGAATACTGAATTCTAGGAAGCCAGTGTTCAAGTTAAAAGAAATATTAACGTTTTTTATTCAGAAAGATTGACGCAGCCAACACACGGTGCATTCTCTTGTTTTTATAGCTATTTTCATTTTCAACTATCTCAGAATTCAACATCGAACGAAAAAATGGCCGCTTCCAATGGGCAAACCGAAATACACAATTTTCACTTTATCAGATGCACTGATTTATTGGAAATTGCGTGTTTCTCTACATACGCATGTCTTTTACCTATAGAGCTCACTGCATTCTCTAATAACATGATTTTGTCTGGCGTCCCGGTCTATTAACGAACCGCGAGAAATGAATAAAAGCCCTCGACTTCGTCTCGGACCGTTAATAAAACCTCGGGCTGTCATCCATTTTTCGCGGACCGTTACGCCCTCCAAACTCATGTTATTATAGTAGTATGAGAGTATTGGAATGGCTCTTCCCTAATTTGGGGGATTTCATTCAATCGAACATGCCCTCCAAACACACCATCTTTATATTAGAAGCCGACCAGGCTCATAGTAACCTAACCAAATGCCATCATAGAAACTGAGGTGGTGGCCTTCTTTAAACAAAAGGGGCGGCGGAGACACGTATCACCCTAGCCACACACGTTGCGCATATACGCACTAACACCACGTATCGTCACGGTAATGATGTACTAGTACTGATGCTTTTTATAAAATATCTTATGCCCACCCATCGTTCCATTAAGGTGCTATAAGCCGTGTATTGTGTTTTGGAAGCAAAAAAAAAATTGAATGGCAATTTTTGTGAAGAGCACTGGGCGTATTTGTCTGATGTGTAAGGTAAATGTTAAGTTAGAAGATACCCCACCCCTCCCACACATGCGTGCTAGGTAAAAGATACCCCAACCCTCCCCTACACACGTAATAATGTTGAATGATAAAAAGAGGATATCTGTGCTATTTTAGTGAATGTCGTGAATCATCTCATGAGTGTGTACAGGAAAGTTTTATTTTTCGCGAGCGCTTGCGCGAGTGAAAAATAATCCTTTCAGGTCCACACTTATGAGATAATTCACGATATTCACTAAAATAGCGCAGATTTTCTTTTCATTATATGCTAAGTGACATTTTACTGTGCAATATTCAACCCAATTCGACTGCAAACTGTTTCATGACAATAACAAAAAGCTGCTGATCGTTCCTTCAAGGCGACGTTCATGGCGACGTCATCCACCGAAGCGTAACATCATTTAGGAAGCTGCTGAAAAAATTCATCTTGTGGACCTGAAAGTTTTATTTTTCACGAGCGCAAGCGCTCGTGAAAAATAACACTTTCAGGTCCACACTCATTAGATAATTCCAGATACTGACTTAAAATACAGTAGATTTTCTTTTTTATTATATGCTACGGGACATTTTATTGCACAATATTCAGCACAAATCGACCCCAAATGCGTACGTTTCAAAACAATAACAAAGATCAGCTGATCGTTCCTTCAAGGCGACGTGACGCGGCGTAGCGTGATGTCATTTGGGAAGCTACTGAGGGATATTCCTCGATATCCATCGAGTAGTTGGATATCAAGAAATATCTTTTAGATAATTTGCGATAATTCACAGGCTAGGATTTAATAAACATGTATATTTCTTTTGTGACTATTTTAGATGATGATATGACGGTTTACCACCACACATCCAGAGACGGAGCGCAAGGAATACTAAATGATGGAAAAATAAAGATGTCGGATCCCAAAATGGGAGATGCAGTGCATGGTCGCGGAACGTACGTCACTGAGCTTGGGCCAAACCATCCAAAAGATGAAGTAGCGAGAAATAATTATGACGGAGTATCAAAACATTGGGAGGGCCAAATGAACCAAGGGAAAGCTGACGTGGCAATTGAAGTGAAAGTACCGAGAGACAAAATCCAACCTGCAGACGTTCCCCGGGATCGGAATGTGTACAAAGTGGACGATGACATTCCTCTGAGGCCAGGCAGCAGAGTTCATGTTAGAGATCCCGATAATAGCTCACAATATACCACTTATCAGCTACAATAAAAGAGACATAGAACATGTAAATGATTTCTTTCGCTATAGTGGTATTAAAACCGTTTGAACATCATCCAAAAATATTGTAATGAATTCCCCGATTCCCGAAAATGAATTCCAGGCCCAACTTGCGCACTGAATACCCTCGATATCACAAATCTTGTAACTGTTCATTAACTGACTGAGTGCTATAGAAGCCACTACCAGGGCTTTAACCCTTTACCTAACATGAAAAGCAGACGACATTTGCAAACAAAATTCTTGAATAACTAATTTTTTTCATTTTTTTTTTTTGTCTCAAAAACAGGTTATGACCCCTCATTGGGACGAGCTCGTTCCAAAGAGGGGCCATAACCTATGTTTTTAGGACAAAAAATGAAAAAAATAATGAAAATTAATTGGTGATTTTTGTGAATAGTGCTGGCCGCTTTTGGCCGTTACGTTGGGTAAAGGGTTAAAATGAGGGTACTAGAGCAAAAGCAAACATTTTTCTTGCACTTCTTTCATATTCAGCCAAACTAAAATAATATTTTGTTTATATAAATTTGTTCTATTACAAATTACTGGAAAGTGATTGTGGGCACTCTCCAATAATTTGTAATAGAACAAATTTTGAATAACAAATTCATACCACTAAAAATAATCTAGCCCTCAACCAGTTAAAAAGATGAAAGATGTTATGTGTCAAATATGAAAGCATTTGCACAAGTGATTTGCAAATTTGTATTTTTTATTTATCTATTGGGGTTTAATGACGCTTTCAAAATCCAGGGTCTTATCTTGTCCAGCAACTTTGTGGGTGGAGGAAGCCGGTGTCAATCCGGAGAGAATCACCGGGCGGCCGCGAAGAACTACTCCAACTTGTTAACCCTAACAATCAGGCAGGGGCGTGGCGAAGGATGGGTGTGTTAGAGGGCGCCTCCTTCCCTAATCCCAATAGTTAGAAATTTTAGGCTTCAGACCACCAATAAGTAGTCGGAAATTTCCTGTCCTATATATATGGTAGTAGATTTTGAAGCATTACATCTGCACCTGTGACCGCTTGTGACAGTTTAGTGATTTTGTAACAATATTTAGGAATTTATAAATAACTAAAGCATTGTCGAGGGCGCCTTGTTGCACTCAAGAGACGGTTTCCCAGTCTAGAACCAAAAAGCTATATACTTCGAACACAAAGGAAGATGTTGCATTCAGATTTTTAGCAATTTGAAATTCATAGGTAGCTGTTGAAAACTTTTAATTCAAGGTGTGGGGGAGGGGGCTGTGCAAATGGTTTTCTAAAAAATATGGATGTTCGGTAGTCGTGTGCGTGTGTGTGTTGGGGGGGGGGGGGGGGGTACAGTTAGAAATTCAGAGAGGCATACAGAACAAAGACCCCCATACCTGGAAATAACCTGGGAATGATCGTTTAGGTTACGCCAATTGTAAAACACGTGAATGAACTGCAGGTTAGGCAAAGTAATACAACATGACTATATTAAATTAATAATCTCGCCATGTTTTAGCAGAAATACTTGACAATCTTTCGGAACTACCTCGACCTCAAGGTTGAGTATTGCATGCACATATGAAAAGAGTGGCATTCTGTTTCTATCTTAAGGGGTCGTCCAACCTAACTTTGGTCAATTTTTTGACATTTTTCCCAATGCCTCAGAAACAGATAAGAGAAGCAAGGAAAGGCAAATTATATGTCAAAATAATGAGTAAAGTGCATAGAAAAGGTACATATAATTTGTTTTCAGAAAAAAGTGAATTTTATTATTTTGAAGAAGATTAATTTGCCAATGGCATAAGTAACGAACCGGTAAAACCACAAAATAATCGGTAATTTGAAAGCCTTGTCCTCAATATGATGATAACATACTACAGACTCGGAGAAAGCATTTTTTGACACACACTCTGGTGGGTTTTGATGTTTGAATGTAATAACACCAACACAAATTTTGGATGTTCCGGATGTGGCCATGTTTCAATGATGTTTATTCCGGTCATGTGATTACGATGTGGTTCTTGCAGAAATACTCAATTTGGGCAATCGTAAGAATGCAAGGACGTGATCACGCCCTTTATTTGTTCGAGACAATGTATGAGCGGATTTGCAAACAGGTGACAGCAAATACTTGAGTTGTTAATGTCACAACTGCAAAATATGGTTCGAAATTCCCTTTCGTGATGGCATGCCGTCTGAACTTTTTTGTTGACAAAAAATCTGAATTATTGCGCACCAGAAAGACAACATGAACCACTTGTAAAAAAATAACTGAGTGTATAAAATCGGGATCATACACATAAAATAAGGCAATATTTATAATAAAGTAAGCAGAATGCTACAGAAATCACTTTTTCACGAAGTATATTCCAAGTGACCTGGAACTATATTGAGCGTGTTGATTTCCCCGATGTTGTGAAGTTACTTACTTCACAGTTACCATGGATTTTCGACGGGCTGTCTTTGATGTCTGCAAAGGACCGATTGAAGATTGGTTGAAAATGATGCATTCGCGCTTTTAAATAAGGTGCGCTTGGACGATGATGAGAATTCAGTTTTTTCTTGCAACCGACCATACTAACACAAGCGTCGATCAGTGTCTTTTGTCATCGTTTTACACTGACAAATGTGACAAATCTCCTTCACCGGAAACCATCCCCCAATTTGCATATCACAATAAACATAACCGCTGTCACCGAGTGTCAGCGTAGACGTGTGGTCAAAACCGAAACGAATTATCGAATGCACGGTCAATATTAGCTGCAATTGCCTTTAAACAAATGAAATACACGAAATATTCGCAATTTCTTCGTTATTCATGCCGAGTTACTTTTTAACCAGACCACATGCGTTCAGTTTCGTTTGTCGGCATCAAACTGATATTGTTTGTGGTAATTAAATAGTACGAGAGGCGAAGGAAGCCAAATATTTCCATCATCTATTAATTAATTAAAATTGATAATTTCTTTTATTTTACTGAAATTATGAATTGATAAGGTGGGTGTGTTGCGATTATTATGCCCCAGACCTGGAAGTTGTAAAATCAAAGGTCCATCTAGGGCCGTGCAGTAGTGACCTCTGTCCTCTTAGTCTTACCCATTCATCATTAGTTACGTGTACCAACATTCTCCCCTGTATCTCAACCATTGCTACTCCAATTTGAAGGATATTTGGTGTTGTGATCGAGCATCATGGGGGAAACAATGCTTGTGTAGCTGCTGTAGCATGTGTTTCTTCCCACATTTTTTCAGAGTTGTGGTACTTTTTGACTCTTTTGAGTTAGAAAATTTTGTTTATAACTAGTTGATTTGTTACAATTTGTTGCAAAGTGCCTGCTAATACCCTCAATTGTATTGCTACAGAATTTTCTGGTGAAGATTTTGTTCCTATTACTTATCAAGCAACAACCTAATGAATATTCTGTATAAAGCCACCAATCTGATGTTTGACACTTTTATCGGAGCTGTTTTTAAGGCTTATGGAACTCAAAATGTTGATTATGGCAGGACTTTTCTATTCACCCATTAATCGATAAATTAAGTGTTATAGTTGGAAGTATGGTAAGAAGCATGAAAGGCCCAGAACTAAAAGTCTAAAAAGAATGTTTTGCAATGTAACATGATTTTTTGCAGATACACTTATTTGGAGGGTTACCTGTCTGATAGTGTTTGGAACATGTGTGGCCAGGATCTTCCAAAAGAAAAAAAAGAGTTAAACTTTGAGAAAAAAGGCATATGCCTTGAGTGCCGGAGGTAGCGTCATACAAGGAAGAGCGCCCCCCCCCCCCCCCCCCCCTCTGGGAATTTTTTTGTGTCAAATGGAGCGCACTTGTCACCTTTTGGGGATTGCTTTGTGTACTGCGTTCTTGAAAAAAAATATGTGAGACCCTCTGGATGTGCCCTTCTGATCTCAATATGCCAATAAGCCTCCTTGGGAAAAGTACATGCAATAATGGTTATGTAAGGTTGATTTGATGTGTTTTGAATAACAATGTACTTTCAAGTACATTAGATGGTTTATTGCAGTGACAGGTTACAGTTACCCTTATTTCTTCTCCAACAGATATCATGAGTGTATTGGTGTCCAAGAGTAAACAAAGCTATTATACTTATTGATAAACCAGACAAATTGAACAATTTAATCACTATCAAATTGATGCATGGGATAAAAGAAGTTACAGTGCAAGGGGTTTGTAAATATATTTATTCAACTACAATGTATGACTTTGCAATGCATTCTACATAGGAGAATATCATAGTTTCTTTCCAAACCACCACAGTAACACATACATCTTTATATTGGGAGACACTCTTTTGTCCTTCCATACTTCTTCTGCTGGACTCCTTCAAGTTGACCTTTATTGAACTCCCCAAATCAAAACATAAACAAAAGTAAATGTCTGCCTTCAATCAGTGAGCACTCCATTTATAACATTTGGTCTCAATCTTTATTACTTTCATGAATTAAGAAAAGATTTCTTCGAGTATGTACTTCAATGTTTATAGAATACAGCTGTTATCTTATTTTGAGGTATTTCAATGTAAAAAATTTGTTCTCTTACTTATGCCACAGCAGACTTTCAGGTGGTGCTATTTACACATGGCAGCAGTTCCATGACAAATTTCAGTTTCCACATGTTCTATGTTTCATTCCAAGCATTTTGGTATATAATTTATTGGGGTTATTCATTTTGGGCCCTTTTTAGACTTGAAAGAAAATTACATGAAATTTGACCAAAGTTAGGTTGGACGGCCCCTTAAACGAATTTCCGACAAAATAAATAGCAACAACTAACATGCGATCTCGCTTCGGCGAGATCACCCGTTAGTTGTTGATATTTATTCAGGTGGAAATACCGTGAAGATGTAAAACAGCATGACTGGCGTAGTAAAGACAGAGAAGGCGAAGAAGCTTTACAATATCCCTTTTTTCGCTTCGTCGTTAGTTGGTGATATTTATTCAGGTGGAAATTGAACATTACAAGACGTAAAACAGCGTGACTGGTGTAGTACAAACAGAAAAAGCTGAGAGGCATCATAACACCCCCTTTTTTACGAGTTACCACCATGCTTATAGCGAAACCGACCAGGGTCCTACTATTCACCAAGAAGAACCAAGAAGTAAAAAAATAAAGATACAATACCCTTTTTAATGCTTTATTTACTTTCTTTTGGGTGTGTACTGAACTAAACAATTCACATTTAACGACATTTTATTATAAAAATCCCGAAATACCGCCCAACGTGTGACGCGCGATCCAGAAAATTACTTCTTGATCTTCAGTAGGTTAGCGCTGCAGCTTGGTTTACTTCTTGGTGTTTAGTAGGTTAATTAAGCCGCTTGGTGTCAGACCTGGCTGTCAATAGAAACTTCCCTCTGTTTTCATCTGGACCGACAGAAATTAGAGTTTTTTTTTAAAGTAAAACTCCCCTCTGTTTTTATCCAGGCTTGTCTGGTAGCATTAGAGTTCTAACTCCCCTCTGCTTTTATCCGGACTTGAATTGGAACCCACGAATTCCTAACATCAGGAGACCTTCCAGCCCAATGAACAGAAACTGGGGTGGATCGACGAGAACCAACCCGGGGAATAAACATAGTATTTAAGATGCCTATATGTTCATGCCCTTGGGTTCATTCGTTGTCGGATACACTGATTTGACTGGTCGACCTATAACCGAGGAAACGTCATGCTTCATTTGCTTATGAATCTACGAGAGTCGGTAGTGAGGGCCAATAATCTTATTTGGTCTGAGTATGTGCACTGGGAGGGTAGTGGGTTCAGGTCCCCGAGAACTTCGAACTGGAAGGTGACAAGGAACTGTGCATAACTACAAGAATTCTTTGTTTGCTTAGAGACATGAGCATATTTATGATAATACTGAAACCGCAATTTGATGGTTGTTTTAGAAACAGAAAAAGAAACCCAAACAGTCACTGGTTTGAGAGCAGCTTCAGCATATTATTCATAACGGTTACAAAAAGGAAACAATCCAACAATATGTGGTTTTAAAAGCTAGGAGTCCTCCATCGGCCAATAAGGCAGAGTGGATGTTCAGCCTTGGCCATCTGATCTGCCTTCAGGGGGAACAGATGGCGAGGTGATGGGAGGAAAACAAATAAACAAAAACAAAACAAACAACCCTCCAAAACAACCACACATATTCACAGACACACACAAAAACCCTTAAAAGGGCTGTTATATATTTATTCATATGCTCTTCTGTAGATCGGTCTCTTGGACGGTCTGGCAGTTGGATGTTCGGGTATGGTTTGTTTTCCTGTCATGTCCATGGCAATCCATATTGTATGAAATTGAGAAAGTGTGTGCGTTAGTCGTTCCCCCTCCCCTTTCATTTTTGGTTTTTCTTCGACTGGCACAGATGTCGTTTAATTCGGCAACTAATTTAGTTTGCTGTCCTTGACGCGGTCGCGGTTTTTGGTGGCAAGTGTAGTTAGTCCGCTCTTCATATAGCTGTAATGCCGGCCTCGTGGAATAGATTCATTGGGGTGTCCAAGGGGACGCGTAGGGCAACCACGAGCGCGTGATTCTGGACTTTTTGGAGTTTGCCAAGATTGGTTTTATTTGTTTCACTGAGGACGGGGTTATACCAAGGAAGTTTGCCTCGGTGCATTCTGGGAGGACTTTATCCAATAGTTTGAGGTCAAAGTCGCGGTTTTTGAACTTACGGGTGAAGGTTATTCTTTGGGTTTTGTTTATGTTCAGTTTAATTCTCCACATAACACACCAGCGCTCCCTGGACTGCCTCATGTTTATAAGAAACGAATCTTTAGAAGTTGTTTATTTTAACTATGTTGTTTTTATCTAGAATGACAGGTTACGATAACAAGTAAGTCTTAACCACAACTACGCAGGACACAGCATATCAGTTGTGAAACAAGCTGATCAGCCAATTAATACACTTCAATAACACTGTCAATAATAAACCAAGCTGCGGTGATTACCTTCTAAAGACCAAGAAGTCATTTTATGGATCGTGCGTTACATGTTAGGTGGTATTTCGGAACCTTTATACATCAAATGTCATTAAATGTGGATTATGTAGTTCAGTATACCTCTGACAAGTAAATAAAGCATTTAAACTTGTATTGTATCTTTATTTTTTTACTTCTTGGTTCTTCTTGGTGTTTAGTAGGACCGACCTACCAACGGGTTCCGATTTTAGTGACCAATATTTTATTTCCGATTAAAAATATTCAACACAATTATAACAAAGTAAATGACACAAAAGGTGTGGAAAGGGGATCCAACAACAAGCTGAAGCCTTTGTAAGCTGTCTCCATATGATTTACAAACATTTGTCTGTATCAACGCAGCGAGATTACTTAATAAATAACAATAAGAGCAAAATATCTGAGCATGTATTTGGAACGGAAATATATACCTTTTCTTATGGAGGCTAGCAGTTGTAGAGAAGTTAAGTGTACATTTAGTAATGGTGCAGTGCCATATGGACTTGGAAGAAGCATTTATTTGGCGAGTGTTTTGGACTCAAGGGTGGATACACTGATGGGTACTTTCCCTGGGTGATTTATATCAAATAACTTGGAGCTACACAGTGTGCGGTTTCTGACGCGCCAGAAAGCGGTCACGGGGTATTCGAGATGTGTCAAACCGGTTATTTGCAGCATTTGATGATGATTGGCGAGTGATACTTATTGCAGACCATATAGCACCGAGGCGGTAGTATACTATTTAATAGGGTGCAATGGGAACAGGTGGAACATTCAGTAAAGCTCTAGTGGTCTATGTTTATGATTTAACATTCGACAGGAGGGCATCGCAAAGGATGTAAACATACCGGAATACGATTGCTTATTACCTTAACATATTAAAATCTTCCGGTTGCCTCAGTATATTCGTGTAAACAACTAGAAATTACTCGATTAGTTTGGATACAGTAAGACGGGTTTCTAAACAGAAAGGTGTCGGTATCTGTCACACATATTAGTTGATCTAGAGTTGAATGCCTTGCATCTGAATGCAGCGAACAATCCAGGAGAAAGTGTTCCATAGTTTCTCGAACGCCACAACCGTAGAGTGGCGAGCTGGTCAAGTGGTTATTATACAAATCTTCATTGAGGTTACTACACCGCAAGCGAAGTCGACAATGATGTATTCGGGTCTTTCGCGTTTTGTTTGAAACGGAAATAGGCGGGAACAAACACCTTTCCTCTGTTGACGTGGGATTCACAACTCGCTATGGAACTGTCGTCACGGGTCGCGACAAATCAGCGGCCGGCCAAAGTGTTATTATACAGACTGTTCCACAACCTTGTGGTAGATGGTATAAATAATCGTTGGTACTGCACAGTGCGACTGAATGGGACAGACAAATCTGTATTAGTGCGCGGTGTATGTCGTAGTGTATATTCGTGACCTTTAGATGATAAACGAAGAAGTAAAGCTGATAAATAAGCTGGAACAAGATAATGATACATTTTAACCCTTTACCCAACACAGACGATATCAAAATTTATTATTTTAAATATCCTTTTTTTTTTAAATTCAACAAAACCATATCATTTGCCCCCTCATTGGAAAGAGCTCAATGGGATCGTTCCAATGAGGGGTCACATGACATGGTTTTGCTGAAATATTTTTTAAAATTTAATTTTTTCAACTGCTCAATTTGCATATTACGCGGGCGGATGCGGGCGATTCGTTAGGTAAAGGGTTAAAGTACTGTTTTAATCTGTGCTTCCCACGCCTGCTTTGTAACGTCTCCCATCCTGTTTCAGCGCATAAACGCTCCCTGTTGGCACTCCTTGTTGCCCCAGTGGCAATTCGAGCAGCCTCAATTTGCATTTTTTCTAATTCCAAACATTCTTTTTCAGACAAGTTGTCCAATACAGTGTCTGCGTATTTAAGAACAGGTCGTATAAGTGCAAAATACATTTTTTCCAAAGTTTTACGGTTAAGGGAAAAATTATGTTTTCTGATAAGGGCTAATCTTTTCCAGGCTGTTTAGCTTATTTCAGGAATAGGATTTTCCCAGGAGCCATGATTGTTAAATATCAATGAAACCAACATGTTTGTGACGGGCAACGTCATTTATATTTGTGTTTGACATTAAAAGCGAAGGGTATATGCTTCCCACCAGTTTACTTGAAACGACCAGTGAGTCAGTCTTATTTGCATTGAAGTCCACCAACCATTGTCCCAGCCACCTTTCTATCTTATTTATATCTTCTGTCATGACCTCCGCTGCACGGTAAGGGTCCTCAACAATGATATAAAGAGAAGTGTTATGCGCAAATAAGCGGATACCGCAGCATCATTGGTATAGATCAGGACTAAAATGGGGCCCAATATAGATCACTGAGGAACTTCAGCTGCAGCATTTCTCCAGGACGATGAATTCGATTTGATTACAACACGTTGTAGCCTGTCACTTATATAAGACTTAAACCATTCTAAGAGTTTCCCAGTAATGCCTATTTTTTCTAGTTTATATAATAACCCACTGCGCCAAACCCTGTCAAATGCCTTGCTTATGTCGCAAAAGAGGAAACGAATTTCTTTACCATCGTCAAGTGCTTGGCTGATCGTATTGTAAATGTCAATTTGTTGGAATACTGTAGAATCTTTTGGAAGAAACCCTGACCGATAACGAGTCAAAAGAGAGGTCGACTCAAGAAATGTAAAAACTTGCTTGAAGATACATCTCTTAAAAACATTGCCGATGCAACTCAGAAGGGAAATAGGTCGATAATTGGTCAAAGTTTGGAGAATCTTTTTGAGTTTCCATCCATTGATGAAAAACGCTCTCGTTATTTTGCGTTATCAAAGTGAACTGAAAATTCCCAAATAATCAATAAAAATATTGGTTGAATTAAGCCTGAGTTGTTTTTTGCGTTAACATCTGCATTTGAATATAATACTACTCAAAGTTTGCTTAGCACCACATATTTGACACATCATTGTGAAATTTTCTTGTGACACATTTGCGATATTTTTGGTGGATATGATTGAGGAATGTATTGAGATGGTCCCCAGTGTTTACATTAGCTCGCTTGACAGGCAGACTTTTCATGACAGTCATGGAAATCATGTACCCCTTGATTTTCATGATGTTTTCGTGTACTGTCGACATGTACATGAGATGTGTAGGGTAATCAATCTTCATTTCAACACAAACCCTTGTGATTTAATAACTGAATATGGCGAATGCAAATATAAGAAGACATTTGCCTGAAGCAGAAATGTGGCGGGCTGTAGGGATGGGGGAACAAGGGGCTACCCATCGCCCGGTTGGTGAAGCCCTTGGTGTGCACCATACGGTGATCACCAGAGCCTGGGCAAGATTTCAGCAGCATGGCACAACAGTCAGACGACATGTGGTGGCAGAGACAGGGCAACATTTGCAGCTGAAGACCGGTTTTTGATCATTCAGGCCCGTAGGAACAGCTTTGACACAGCAATCCAGCTTCGCAGTTACCTTCAGAATGCATCCGGGATAAATGTTTCGACCCAGACTATCCGGGCAAGGTTACACGAAGGTGGTCTCCGACCGAGAAGACCACATATTCGCATTCAGCTGTCCCAGAACCACCACCAGGCACGATATGAATGGGCCATGGATCACGTTGGATGGACTAGAGAAGATTGAAGATTGGCGACCTGTCCTTTTTACAGAAGAGTCAAGGTACTGCCTGGACAACACGTTCTAGAGCATGGAGAAGACCAGGAGAGCGATTCCATGCAGCCAACATTGCTGAGCATGACCGCTATGGTGAAGGGTCAATAATGGTCTGGGTGGCATCACCTGGGATGGACGTTCTTAGCTCTGTGTCCTTGAACGTGGTACATTGACTGCACGGCGGTACATTGATGAGATCCTGGATGCCCACGTCAGATTGTATGCAGGTGCAGTGGTGATAGATTCATTCTGATGGACGATAATGCCCGTCCTCATGTTGCCCATGCAGTTCGGGAGTACCGACAGAGGGAGGGGATTGAGCGTATGGACTGGCCAGCAAGATCCCCTGACCTCAATCCAATCGAACCTGTCTGGAATGAGTTGCAGCTTGCAATTTCAGTCCGTACAGTCCAACCAAGTGTCCAGGAGCTTGGTGCCATGCTGGCCCTACAATGGAACAACATCCCACAAAGGACCATCTGGAACCCTATTGGGAGCAGCTTGGTGCCATGCTGGCCCAAGAATGGAACAACATCCCACAAAGGACCATCTGGAACCTGATTGGGAGCATGAGGAGGCGTTGTCAAGCTGTAATTAACAATAATGGGTTTCATACTCGATATTGAACCCATATCAGTTCGCTCCGTCAACTTTTTGGCAAATTTGAAAAAAATATCCTTTTACCAATAATATCCATTTTCCATGGTTATCGTATTCAAAAGCTAAAAAATAATGTCAAACACAAACAAAATCTTAATTTCTGTGCTTAAATCATTCAAGATATAATTTAATGAAAATTATATACACTTTTCATAACAATATTTCAACTAAAACGTAAAACAGGTAGTTGGATATACTTGGTGCTTAGCAAACTTTGAGTAGTATATACATTTCTGCGACCGATCATTTGACCATCGTACCCAATGTGTCAAGTTGGGAATTCAAAAGACAACGTATTAAATTCTTATTTTTCTAAACATGAATAAATAAATTGGAAATAATAAAGTTACTGGCAAATTAACCAGTTTAAGCGTTTTAAAACACAACTCGTTTAGTTCAAGTAACAACTCCCGGGTAGCCATACACCATTTCCGTGGGCAAGCGTGTTTCAGATTAATTGCGTGAGAATCTGGGTAATTCTAGTTTGATAATCTTTTCCACATAAATCCACGCCGTTTTGCCCTCGGAATCTGAAGTCCACAGATGCCCACGTCAGTTAGTATCAAACCGATTTCTGCAGAAAGCACGCGGGCGCCCACAGTGGGCACGTGGAAAAGTGCCTTCCTGCGGCGAGCGTATTGTACAACATCATTAGTGGAGTCAGATTCAGGTGTTCGAAATAGGTCCCTAGGTTCATATTTGATCTCCCTGTGGGAACTCAAATTCTAACTTTTTGCAATATTAAGAGATTAATTTTAAAAAATCTTCTTCAGATCCACCTATCAGAATCTCTAGATATTTGTGGAACTGCATCTTTGTAGGGCCAGCATGAAGTCTGCCTTAATTAAGTTCCTGGAGTCATATTTGGGCTCAGTGTGTAACTTGTGGAATATTTTTAAAAATTCTTCTTCAGATCCATCAGTCAGAATCTTTTGATATTTGGTATGCAGCATCCTTGGTGGGTTGAGATTCAAATTTGTTCAGATCAAGTTCCTGGGTTCATATTCGGGCTTCCTATGAGAACCCGAATTTTAACTTGGGGTGATATGAGGAAATTTATTTAAAATCTTCAGATCTACCAGTCAAAATAACTTGATATTTGGTATACTGCATCTTTAGGAAGGGGGGTGGGGGAGGGGTCAGCTTGAAGTTTGTTCAAATTCTGTCTCTGGAGTCATATTTGGGCTCAGTGTGGGAGCCCGAATTTTAACTTAGCATAACATGAGGAGAATTTTTTAAAAATCTTTTTCAGATCCACCAGTGAAAATCTCTTGATATACTGCATTTCAAGTTTGCTCAAATAAGGTTGCCACACCCACAGGAAGCATCATAATGGGCATAATTCTGTTGGCACCAACAAACTTTTTTTTTTAAATTAATAAAAATGTCTTCTCCAGAACTACTAATCAGGATCGTTTGATACTTGGTATATAACATCCTTAGAGGGGTCAGATTCAAGTTTGTTCGAAACAGGTCCCCGGATTCATATTTGGGTTCTCTATGGGAACTCGAATTCTAACTTGGTGCAATATGAAGAGATTTATTTAAAACTCTTCTTCAGATCCACGAGTCAAAATCTATTGATATTTGGTATACTGCATCTTTACAGGGGTCAGCATGAAGTTTGTCCAAACTAAGTCCCTGAAGTCATATTTGGGCTTCCTGGGGGAACCTGAATTTTAACTTTGTGCGACATGGGGAAATTTAAATATTTAAAAATCTTCTTCAGATCGACCAGTCAAAATCTGATATTTGATATGTAGCATCCACAGTGGGGTGAGATTCAGGTTTCTTCAAATCAGGTCCCTGGGGTCATATTTGGGCTCTCTATGGGAACTCTGATTTTAACTTGATGCAACATTAATAAATGTATTTAAAAATCTTCTTCAGATCTACCAGTCAAAATCTCATGATATTTGGTATAATTGGGTGGGTGAGGGGAGGGGGGGGGGGGGTGTAAATGTATATCTATTTTAGAAAGTGCCAAACTGGACGGCAGTATAGGAATCACCAAATTTGAAGGCAAAAAGTCACATGGCAGTCCATATTTTTATCAGTTTTTTTTTTCAAGACGATAAACTAAATGGATTTTAGGTTGTTTTTTTCCCCAAGTCTGCTTGATGAGGTGGAGAAAGGGGTAAAAGTTTGTACTGTTGCCGATGTAATAAATGAAAGTGTCAATGACACTGTAGCTTAACTTATGTGTTGTGTTTGATGAAAAGGGTAATGTTCAATATTTATGAAAGGATTATGGAATAAGACAAGAATTGTGATAATTGGGAATATGTTCATTTCTGTTCCCTGTATGCTATGTATTTGATAAAATTAATATGAGGTGTACACTGTACTTAAGAGCTGAGGGGTGGGTTAATGTGACCTCACAGTTAATGTATGTGTCTCTCACAGTTAACGTATATCAACGAAAGTTACCAAGTTACAGTGAAATTATTCAAAAACGAGTCATCCTATCAAGTTACTTTGAAATTCCTTTATAAATATGACCTGTAGACTGTGCCAAAGCTTTCTGGGCTTCGGGCCCCTGTAGCCGTCAGTTTCCCCAATTGCGTCCAAAGGGGACGTTCTCATCTAGACATTATATGAAGTCAACCTACCAAGTTACAATGAAATCCCTTCATAAATATAACCTATAGACTGTGCTAAAGGTTTTTGGGCTTTGGGCTCAGGCAGCCATCATGGTTGCATGATCGCAACTAAAAGGGGACATTCTCATCTGGGCATCATCTGGAGTGATCCGACGAAGTTACAATGAAATCCCTTCATAAATATGACCTGTAGACTGTGCTCAATGTTTTCGGGCTTTGGGCCCCTGAAGCCGTCACAGTTGACCAATCACGACCAAAAGGGGATGTCATCATCTAGGCATTATATGGAGTCAAACTAACAGGTTACAATGAAATCCTTCCATAAATATGACCTATAGACTATGCTAAAGGTTTTGGGGTTTTGGGCTCGGTCAGCCATCAAGGCTGAATGATCGTGACCAAAAGGGGACGTTATCATCTAGACATTATTTGGAATCATCCTACCAAGTTACAATGAAATCCCTTCATAAATATCACCTGTAGACTGTGCTAAAGGTTTTCGGGCTTCAGGCCCCTGTAGCCATCACAGTTGCCTAATGGTGTCCAAAAGGGGCTGTTCTCATCCAGACATTGTATGAAGTCAACCTACCAAGTTACAATGAAATCCCTTCATAAATATGAACTGAAGACTGTGCTAAAGGTTTTCGGGCTTTGGGCTCGGGCAGCCATCATGGTTGAATGATCGCAACCAAAAGGGGACATTCTCATCTGGGCATCACCTGGAGTGATCCTATGAAGTTACAATGAAATCCCTTCATAAATATGACCTGTAGACTGTGCTCAAGATTTTCGGGCTTCGGGCGTCTACAGCCATCACAGTTGACCCAATCATGACCAAGAGGGGATGTCATCATCTAGGCATTATATGGAATCAACCTAACAGGTTACAATGAAATCCTTCCATAAATACAACCAATAGACTATGCCAAAGGTCTTTGGGCTCGGGCAGCCATAAAGGCTGAATGATCGCGACCAAAAGGGGATGTTCTCATCTAGACATTATTTGAAGTCATCCTACCAAGCTACAATGAAATCCCTTCATAATTATGACCTGTAGACTGTTCTAAAGGTTTCGGGCCCCTGTAGCCGTCACAGTTGACCAATCGTGTCCAAAAGGGGACGTTCTCATCTAGACATTATATGAAGTCAATCTACCAAGTTACAATGAAATCCCTTCATAAATATGACCTGCAGACTGTGCTAAAGGTTTTGGGCTTCGGCAGTCATCATGGTTGAATGATCGCAACCAAAGGGGACAATCTCATCTGGGCATCTTCTGGAGTGATCCTACAAAGTTACACTGAAATCCCTTTATAAATATGACTTGTAGACTATACTTAAGGTTTTCGGGCTTCGGGCACCTGTAGCCATCACAGTTGACCAATCACGACCAAAAGGGGATGTCATCATCTAGGCATTATATGGAGTCAACCTAACAGGTTACAATGAAATCCTTCCATAAATATGACCTTTTGCCTGTGCTAAAGTTTTTTGGGCTCGGGCACCCATCATCTAGACATTATTTGGAGTCATCCAACCAAGTTACAATGAAATCCCTTCATAAATATGACCTGTAGACTGTGTTAAAGGTTTTCGGGCTTCGGGCTCCTGTAGCCGTCACAGTTGCCCAATTAGGACCAAAAGGGGACTTTCTCATCTAGACATCATATGAAGTCAACCCACCAAGTTACAATGAAATTCCTCAATAAATATGACCTGTAGACTGTGCTAAAGGTTTTCGGGTTTTGGGCTCGGGCAGTCGTCACGGTTGGCAGATCACGCCCAAATGGGGAAATTCTCATCTAGACATCATAAGGAGTCATCCTACCAACTTACAATGAAATCCCTCCATATTAAACATGATCTGCAGACTGTGCTAGAAGTTTTTGGGTTTCGGGCTTGGGCAGCCATCACGGTTGACAGATCATGCCCAAAAGGGGACGTTCTCATTTAGGCATTATACAGAGGTATCTTACAAAGTTGCAATGAAATCCCTTCATAAATACGACCTGTAGACTGTGCTAATGGTTTTGGGGTTTTGGGCTTGGGCGGCCATACCGGTTGACTGATCGCGACCAAAAGGGGACGTTCTCATCTAGACATAACCCCAAACCTGCATATGAAATTTTGTGACGATCAGACAAGAACTGCGGGGTGCAGCCCGAGCTAAAGGAAAATTTGAACAGACTCGCAGACTTCTGCGCACGTGATGGCAATAGCTTATTTTGACTATGTCAAGTAAAGCTAAAAAAGCCAGTGTATTGTAACCTAAACATATAGTGAAACCAAGGTCAAGGGGAGATAACTTAGAAATAATCACATCTTAAGTATCATCAAAATCACAGTTACTGGAAGTTGTGGATACAACCACTTTTTTCACTGATAACAATGAAAGCATCACGTCAGTTCTGACCCCGTGTTAAACATACAGTAGTCTATATAAAAAAAGACAAGTAAGGAAAGCTTTTTTGCCCTGACCGATACCCCCTTCCCAGTTCATTTGTGAATTCGTTCATTGAACAAAGATTCATCAACACAGTTTTCTTGTACAGCTATCCACCGGGTATTTAACTTCATGTTTATCATAAATTAATAATCAAATCATCATTCTACGGCTTCTTTATTTGATAAAAAAACTCTCCGTTCGACTTTTTTGCCCGCGACTCGACGCCATTAGAACAACAATGATGACGTAACGTTTCTAATGTCTAAAAATACCGTCTAAAAATGATTGCGGAATACTGAAACGGATCAAGTTCTTGTCATCTGCTTTACAGTGATAGTCGGTGAATTTTTAGACTGCAGTCGTATGTTTTATGCTATTTATGATAAGAAAAAGGAAGTACTTAGAAGTTGGACATGTTGGCAGCAGTATCTGCGTGTGCGGAAAATGTGCAGCTAATGTTACGGTTAGTTCAAAGGAAAATATTAAATAAATAAAGTCTTGGCCAACCCCCATTTATACACCTCATTGGTGTTGCTTATTTCGTTCTCTCAGGTTATTTGACTTTGGAAATGCGCCGCAATCTAGGGGTGGCGCCCAACATTCCCCCGATGTAGGCGTATGACCCCCACCCGGGGTGGGGGTGTGGGGGGGGGGGGGGTGTCTAGACAATTTATTTATTTATTGGTGTTTAAGGTCACATATTTTTAACAATGCATGCTAATCATACCCACAACATGAATATCAACTCAACACCAGGGGTGAGCGTTAATAATCCATGTTGCCCATTTTAGAGAGGGTTTACACCTCCCAAGAATTGGTGACTGGGTCCTATTTTACCAGTAAAACAGAGCCTGTTTACCGCAGTGAATAGGCACTGCTTTACTTCCCGGGGTTCCCGCGGGCAGGGGTCTGGAAATCCCCTGGCCGACCATGGTTTGGCCAGATGTGTATAATTTTTGTTTTAATTGGGAAAAAGTCACAATAGGCTTATCCATGAATCTAGAGGCAAGAAAGCCAGTAACTGCGAGCAGCCAAGTTAACATAAACTACAGATTCTGAAGATATCTTCCAATAATGTAGGAATACCATGAGTTTGGAGGGCCTTGCGGTTTATTACCGGCCCGAGAGGAATGAATAAAAGCCCGGGGGTTTATTACCGGCCCGAGAGTCGAGGGCCGTTAATAAGGCAGAGGGCTGTTGATCTTCATCCACCAAGCGCCGCATCTGAAAGTCTGCGCCTACAAGCCCCCCCCCCCCCCCTCCTCCCATTCACCAGCTTCTAATTTTACGTTTCACTCATCATGCAAGTAACAGGTAATTTTTGATGTAGCCATGTCAAGTTTGGCAAATGAGGAGGAAGAACGTTTGCAGCAGCAAGTAGAAGGGGTCAAGGGGAACGGCGTTCCCCCAAAAGCATCACTGCCCTTGCCTCCCCACCGACTCCCAAACGCACGCACAAATGCTCACAGTGGGTTTTCTAGAAAGGTCTTTCTTTTTTTAAAAAAAAATGTCTCCGGGAAAGATTGTTTGTCGAGACCCCGAGATATCTTAATCGGCCAAGTGCTTCGTCTGAATAATATGTGCCTACAACAAGCCTCGCCGCTCCCAACCCATTCACCCCCCTCCACCAGCCCCCCCCCCCCCCCCACGTTTCAAACAGCATGTAGGCTAGTGGGCCTAATACACTATATTATGATTAAGGTTGTTCAGCATTAAATTTAAATGTTGTCAACGTCACGATTCCTAGCTGGCATTGTAATAAAAGAGATGCAATAGAATTTCCTTTTTATACAGGCCATGAGATCACTCTGACCCCTCCCTGTCTGTCATATAGGCCCATAGCCTAGATCTAATACCCTTTTCGCCCGCCAATACATATTCCTTTCAAAGCTTCCTGCATTTTCAACTTCTGACAACAAGGTAGCGCTGTCTTAAATTAACCACCATTTTTTTTTATTGAAGTTCGGACAAGTTGGTTGTGCCTTGACAATAAATAGAACTCGAGGACAGGGGTGCAACAATTGTTTTGCAGGAAAGACTCTTACATTATAGCCCACATCCATTATTCTTCTGTTCTGTCGTCTGCAGCTCAAGAACAACGCAGTGCGTAGTTTCCTTTTCCGGGTTAACTTTTGTACAGCCTCGCAACGAAATGTCACCCCATCGTTGTTGTTCTAATGGCGTCGAGTTGCGGGCAAAAAAGTCGAACGGAGAGTTTTTTTTATCAAATAAAGAAGCCGTAGAATGATGATTTGATTATTAATTTATGATAAACATGAAGTTAAATACCCGGTGGATAGCTGTACAAGAAAACTGTGTTGATGGATCTTTGTTCAATGAACGAATTCACAAATGAACTGGGAAGGGGGTATCGGTCAGGGCAAAAAAGCTTTCATTACTTGTCTATTGTTATATAGACTACTGATGTGTAACACGGGGTCAGGACTGACGTGGTGCTTTCATTGTTATCAGTGAAAAAAAGTGGTTGTATCCACAACTTCCAGTAACTGTGATCAAAATCAATGCACAAATATTTGAGGAACTGAAAACCCAAGAAATTTCGTTGCAAAGTTGGACATATGGATGGATCTATGGTCATATGGTTATACTGGCTATGACTATACAGGCCCACGCTTCTTCAAAGAGAGGAAAAGTGGCTGGCTCTGGCTCAGCATCTTTATAGCTGTAGTTTTCCAGAATATTTACAGTACACTCATTTGCTTCCATGCTGGCGGATCACAAAGATACTCGACTGGGAGTGGGGTAGGTGGGCGTAAGCCTGATTTGTCCAGGCCATGATAGCTCAAAGCTTGACTTGATATTTATTTATTCATTGGTGTTTTAGGATCATTTATTACTTTCCAAAGTGTGATTTACTGGGATTTCCATGTTTGATTATAAACGATAACTTCTCAAGTGAATTATGCAATCACCATTTGGGTCATGTATCCGTGCGCGCAAACGAAGACGCTTTGCCGTAGGTGTAATGGGCACTTTACATTGTTTTTTTAATCCTTTACCTAACATGAAAAGCAGACAACACTTGCAAAAACAATTCTTGAATAACTATTATTTTCATTTTTTGTCTCGAAAACATAGGTCATAACCTATGTTTTAGAGACAAAAAATGAAAAAAATAATGAAAATTGGCGATTTTTGAGAATAGCGCTGGCCGGTTTTGGCCGTTACACTAGGTAAAGGGTTAAATAATATAATTATTGTTAATAATGAAAAGTAATAAACAGAGTAATTGCTTGAATGGACTCATTACATGAAATCATTTATTCGAGGCGGGGGACTATATTCTAAAATACTTGTGTGCATTCACGCACTCGTGTTGGTACAATGTCCCTCACATCTCATGAATTATTCACATAAGTCCAGTCAAGCGATTACTCTCTATTTTCAGCATCTTTGGCCATATCATGACTGCAATATGGATATGATGTCAAGTTTATCCAATCATTTATACCTATGCTGTCCATTTTAGAGGACATCCACCCATGGAATTGGTTCCACGTCCTATTTTACCAGTAAAGCAGAACTTTGTTTACTGCAGTGAAGAAGCACTTCTCTACTTCCCGGGGTTACATATGGGAGTCTTGGCTGATAAAATATTTCAACTACATCATCAAGGTATGTCTTTATCGAAGGCATGCCTTGATGATGTAGCTGGAATATTAGTCAGTCAAGACTATAGTTTAAAGAAAGTCTTCTTGGAAATTTATGAGTGTATAATAAAATATACATCTTGTAGTCGTGACACAACTGCTCATTTAATTACCATACATCAAATCGGTCACATTGAGCTCTAACTGCCCAAATTGCAGGGTTAGTATTGGTTGAAGACAACTGCACCATCAACATGCAGTGAGCCTTAGTACACAATGCCATCATTCCCCCACATGGGCAATCAGGATTAAGTGACAAAGTGCCTTGCCAAAGAACATAATGCAGTTACACCTGGCGGGCATCAAACTTTGGACCTTTCTGTTTGAAGTCCAGTGCCATAACCACTGAGCCACTGTGCTTGGACCAAGTGGAGATACTTACTTACAGGGCTTTTTGTGGTGTATGATGCCTTACAAACTATTTCAGATTTTTTCCAAATTAAGAAACGTGAAGTGTTAATTACTAGATGTACTTAACAATAAAACAAAACTGAACAAAAGCCAAGGTTTTTCCATCCATTTTATAGGCACGCATTGGCTAGTGATTATGATATTGACTTCAAACTGAAAGGTCCTTGATTCGATCCCAACCAGGGGTAACTGTGTTGTGTCCTAAGGCACATAAACCTGATTGTCAAGTGGGGGCATGGAGGCGCTGTGTACTAAGGCCTACTGCACGTCGATGGTGAACTTGTCTTCAAGCAATGCTGACCCTGTTTGTGCAGAGTTAATATGTTGGGGAGTCTGACAGTTGCTCGCCATTGCGTGGTTTTCTTTGGGTACTCTAACTTCCTCCACCGTAAAAATGACCGAAACGAGGTGTCCTTAGCTGTCGTGAGTGCTGTTAAACCCCAATAAATAAATAAATAAATAAATGAATAAATAAATAAATAAATAAATAAATAAATAGAACCATTGATATGACCATCCGCATGTGTGACATAAAGTCAGCATATCAAATCTAGACCTGTATAACACTTACAAGACCAAACTGATATCTACATGTGTGACTCCAATCTAGACAGAAATGCCCAGACTAGGAAAATTATTGAGAAGGTGTTACCCACAAAACCCTGCGCTGTGCTCCTGCTTCCATGCAACTTCCTCAAAGTTGGTAGCTTCCAAGAACTTTGATAACAAGAAAAGAAAGACAAATTAATATTTGAGATTCATGTTTATTCATGACTCATTTAATATGCAGCATGAGGCAGAGATATACATGATAATGATATTGTTTAGAAGGAATAGCATTGATATTATGCAGAAAAATAAACAGAAACTTCTGCCTTTGTTTTACACAAGCTAGTTGTTATAAATATATTTAATTTGATATAAATTAAATAATTTAAACTATAGTGTTATTGAAACAGTACACAAAAACCTGTCTTAAACTTGTCACGACTGAAAAAGTATAATTGCTACAAAAATAACAAATTTTACCATTATTCACTGTGTCCTGCAACCAAGAAATGTTTCAAGAATATTTTAATTGATACTTCTGTGCCTTTGAATTTATTATAATCAAATAAATGAAGATCTTTTTTCAGACATTAACTGGTAGAGTTCTGAATTATTTTTGGTCATCAAAATTTGTTCACATATGTTTGCCTTGTTACAATTTATGGGAGAGTGCCAATAGGCACTCTCCCATAAATTGTAACAAGGCAAATCCTAACAGACTAAATAATTTCACGTCAAAGGTGGTATGAACAACATCCACAAAATATGAAGCCATTAAGTGCTGATACTGACACTTCAGAGTAAAGCTCAAATATGGGCTTCCAGCACTCTACCAGTTAAAAATTCATATTTTGAAACAGATTCAAAGTTTAGAGACATAGTATGCAGTAGGAACTGTTACAAACACTTACTGACGGACCTGTGGAAAGAATATGCGATGAGTGATTTTGGGGCTGTGTTCACATACTATATGAGATGAGTATCATGGCTGTCTGCTGGGAGTCAATTTCTTACTTAATAAATTTCAAACAGATGCTCTGGTAGGGGCCCTGCGAATCCTCATTGTTGGCTTGAATCAAATACAGAACTGAATCTTGCAAAAGATTCAAATCTGAATTGAATCCAAATCGAATCTGTTTCTGCAATCAATAACCTGTCAAGAAGCTCGATGGGAAATTCTCTGGTATATATAAACTACATCAGGGAAGAAACCAAGATGAAACAGATATATAAAATTTTTAATTGCAAGGTATAAAGGAGAAAGTCAGTACTATGACACATAGTTTGTAACGTCAGGTTCAAAGGCAGAGCTGACCAAGAGGTATTCAGCATAGTCCAACATCAGCACAATTGAATAGTACTGGTGAATACCCCCTCCTTTGCTTATGAACTCTTTGCATGCTGTTGGCAGATATTCCTGCCAAGCACAAGGTTTTTCTTGTCACTGAAATACGTGCAATTTGGGTACATTTCATCATATTACCCTCCTGCAAATTGAATGGATTTTTTTTTCACCAATGATTCCTTGTCTCATATTTAGATTTATTTTTCATCAAATCTAGTCATGTCTGCTTCATAGCAGCCATGACTAGATTTGATGAAAAATATCCTGAAAATACTCAGCGGTTTGAGAGTTAATGTGGGTAACTATGTTGATTTTTATGACCCTTCACTTGACAGCAGCTGCTTCCACGACCGGTACTCCAGGTGCATATAATGAGCGAGAGAAAACCCAGTGTCTTTCTAATTTCATATACCCTGCCGTTAATATGCATTACAATGATGATATGCCAACTTCATGGGTGAAATACACCAGAACAATGACATTACAGTTTCCCCTCGATGAGTTATGTTCAAACTAATTGGGAAGATTCAAAAAGTCAAATCCATGATAATGGATATGAATCGAACTGAATCCCATAAAAGATTTGAATATGAATCAAATCTTGAAGCTTCACAGGACCCTGGTTTAAGGTCACATATTTCTGCACAATTGCTACTTTTGACTGCAATATGCAATATGGTGATAAAGTAATGTTTAAACACTCATTTATACCCATGTTGCCCATTTTTGAGGAGTTCTGTCCCAAATATTGGTGACGGAGTCCTATTTTACCAGTAGAACAGGGCTTGTTTACAATAGTAAACAAGCATTCTCCACTTCATAGGGTTCTCACGGGGGAAATATAATATTGTAAAATTAGAAATGATTCACAAAAAAAAAAAAAAAAAAAAAAAAAAAAATTAAAGTGAGGTGAAATGAGACTTTTCTATATCAACAGGTAAGATTTTACAGTGCTGTGCACATTAAAGCAAATCGAGAATTTTGGCCGGACTGCAAAATAAGTTGCAGTCCAGTTAAAATTCTCAGTCAACTTTAGTGTAGGTGTACAAGCTTTATTCCTGAATGAAAGAATAATGACCAAAATTACTATAAACAGAACATCCAGAATGTATCAGCTGAAAAATATGATAAACCAAAGGATTACATAATGCCTCTAAATGTCCCAAGCCTTTTACACATCATCCAATTCATCTTATGGAAAGCAGCCATTTTCATTTTACTTCCAACAGACACCATGAAGATACATCATTTTAACACATTCCACCACACACTTTTTTACAATATAAAACGAATCACTCTCACGCACTAACCATTATGTATATTCTAACACTCACACCGTGTGTAACAAGCAATAATATCGTGTCAATTATGTCCATATACAAAAATAGCAACCTCTGTATGAATCCAAGCAAAATCTAACAGTTCATTTTATTTGTACAAAACATGGTCTATTAACAAATGCATATATTACCACCTTGGGATGTACTGTACAACCATATACAACATTTATTAACGGTGAAGACCACTCTTCATGCAGACATCTACCGTGTCTTGGCCTTAACAAAAAATTTCCATAGGACAGCCAGCTTCCCACAAACTACATGTTATCTACAAAGGGCCCTGATTAAGCAAGCAAGTATTTTGCATGGAGTCAGGAACTTCACCTCACTACACTAAGATATTTTTTAAGAGAAAACGTGTGTTTAAACAGGGAATCTCCAACATTAAGCTCAGTACGCCTGTCCAAATTTCTTTCAGTTGCTACTTATCTCACTAAACTATTATTCATCTCAATGTGATTTTAGCTACTTACATTATAAGTACCGCTGATAAACTGAAAGGACGATGCTTGTCTTTACAAAAAAATAATTTAAACCAGTTTCTTTTTCAAGTTATAATAATTATTTGATGTTAAATTAGAAAACCATGCAGCAGCAATAACTTCAAAAGACTGGGATAAATTACTATTAAGTCTTTTCAATCTGTGTCCAAATACAATTCTTCAACCTTTTTACCTAACACAATTAGCAGACGACACATACAAAAAACTATAAATGTTCATTTTTTTTTGCAAAAGCATTACATATGTAGTGCTGTGTGGTCAGCTGAAAAACTAATGTAATTTCTGCCTTCACAGAAAAATAAAATGAAGACAGGAAGAAGGAAATATTATCAAACTTTTGGGTTTTATGCATGCAACGAAAAAGGTCACAAAATTTGTACAATGAATGAAAGCAGTTCCAACTGACCAACTTAAAGTGAAGTATCAATAATATAAAAAGCAATTTTTTTGTTGGTCAAACTACATACACAGAATGACTTGCGTGTGTGAATCGATATGGCATGAGTGCCAGCGTGGAAGGACAGAATGAGAGGCCACAGGCCTCGAGTTTTATCCTTCCACAATGGCACAAGTGTCATATCAATTAATCCATTCACACATGTGTGTCATTCTGTGTTTATTACATGCCTTCACATCTATAAAAACAATTATTTGAAGAACACTCATCAATTCATTTGACAACAGTTACTTTCAACTAAAAGAACAGATTTTATCACCAACCAAATTTGCGAAGGGAACCTGTGTTACAATTTCGTCCCCTGAGTTCCAATGTGTTCTATGTGCCAGCTGGCACTTTAAAAAAATTGGAACTCAAGGGATGATTTTTATGTTTCGCCACCAGATCAAATTGTAATTGTGGTGCATGAATTGTAGAAAATTCCAGTGAAATTTCACTTCTATTTAAAAATAGTCTATCAAACGATTTCCGTTCCGCACATATGTGGGGAACAGATTTACATTTTCTGCATTGTTTAGTGTTGCTGTAGATGGGAATTTCAAAGAACAGGCATGTAATAAAAAAACATTGTTTATGAATCCTCGCTGAAATGAGCTCGACTGAATGAGCTTGTTCCAATGAGGGCTCATAAGCTATGCTTTTAGGGTAAAAATTTAACAAATATTAAAATATGTACAGAAACTTTTGTTGATAATAATGACCAATTATTGCCATTACATTTGGTTAAGCAGTAACATAAGCATTTCGGAGTTTTACAATTTTGATTTTTCAGTTCAAGATGTTCAACTGAAACTATTTTCACCTCCATTGTACAAGTTTTGGGACCTTTTTAGTTGGATTAAAAAAAAAAAAAAATCTGATATTTCCATTCTTCCAAGCTCAGTTTGATTTTTTGGAGAAAATTGAAATTGAGTTAGGTTTGATGAAATCGAATAAGGTTTGACAGTTGATCACAAAGCACTAATATTTGCTGAACTGAGAAAATTTGGCTGCCGATGTTAGGTAATCAAGGTTGATGGATTTCTTGCCACATTTTAAAGAAAGACAACAAATCACATTGACACCACGAATCTCCTCGGCACGGAGAGCATTCCAGAATTCCTACTTTGCTACAATATGCAAGTCTACGAGATAGGCAGCATGGGCATAGATCCTGGTGGATGGAGGGGATACATCCTCCCTACATTCATCTTCTACATAATGTCCCCTCCCACCCCTACAATTTATGTTTGCCAAGTCTTGGAAGCGAAAAAAAAAAAAACTTTCAAAGCAAACCATCTAGGCCCCACAAAGTAGAGCTTCTGTTTCTCAGACCATTTTTTTTGTAAAATTGCTTGTGAGCAAGCATTTTTTATTTCATTTTTTATTTTTGTAATTATTTCTTTGCCATCAAAGTTCATGTTCTTGGTTTAGTTTATGTTTTTGGCCTCATAATCTACAAAATAGCATGGGTGGTGGTGTATTTTGTCACCTCGGTGCAAGAAGGCTTTTCAATGCTAAAGCATTGCAAAGCCTTGTTGCACTCAAGGGACAAATTTATCAGTTTTATTAACTTGGGTAAAATATCAGACATAAACCATTAAATTTTATTTTTTTTAAGTTTGCATTGGTTATAAAAAGAGAGCATGTGGCAGCCAAAAGACCAAGCAAGAGGGCCTGAGAAACAGATCTTCAACTTTTAAGGCCCTAATGAATTATTATATGCTGATCTTAACCCTTTACCTAACGAATCGCCCATATACGGCACATTATATTCAAATTGAGCAGTTGAAAAAATTATTTTTTTCAAAATATTTCAACAAAACCATATCATGTAACCCCTCATTGGAACGAGCTCATTGAGCTCGTTCCAATGAGGGGTTACATGAGATGGTTTTGTTGAAATGTTTTGAAAAATTTTAAAAAATGATATTTAACGTCGGCATTGGGTAAAGGGTTAACTCTTTACATAACAAGAAATGAAGACGAGGCACTTGCAAACAAATTTCTCAAATAAAATTTTTTCATTCGTTCCCTCCAAAACATAGCTCATGACACTCTCTGAAATAATCTGGATGAGGTCATTCCAATAATGTGTCATAAGCTATGTTTGGGAGGCAAAAAATAAAAAAATAATACAATTTGAATGGTGATTTTTGTGAATGGTGCTTGCTTGATACGGTCATTACATTTGGCATTGGATTAGAGGCAGATGGTTTTGTCATTTAAGATGTTGAAATTAATTGTTTTTCAATTTTTCCTTGAAAAACACACCTTATGACCCTTCACCAGAACAAGCTCATTCCAATGAAGAATCATAAGCTATGTTTTGAAGGCAAAAAATGAAAACTGAACTCTTTCCAGAAATTTTTTGCAAGTGTAGCCGTCCAGTTGTGTTAAGTAAAGAATTAAACTAATTTTCTTCAAACATTGACAAAATTACTACAAAGAAGAAGACATATATGAAAAATCTACATCTGAACGGTGAAGCAGTAAATAAGCATATTATGTGAGACAGGTTGTTAATATTTAATAATGAAACTGAGTAATTTAAATAATTAAAATTATCTAATGGATGGTATAAAATCAGTTAGGATTTATAATGAATTTATGAATGTAATATTCTCTTCACTTTCATGCAATGCAGTCAAGCAATATGAATAAATTTAAGTAATGATCGAAAATTTCTTAATATCTGTAATGATTACATGCTTAAGTTCGTCAACAATACGTCATTTAATCGAATTCTCCCTTTGTCTAACATCTGCACAATTTTCCAAACTGTTTTTGTCGATATATTCCAGTCATTCATTTGTTCTTACAAAATATGTCTTATTTTCAATTGGTTGAATAATTTTGTACAGCATTTTGAAGCAAGGTGAGAAAAAAAAAGTTTGGATAGAAAAAAAAATTCAATATTTTTTTTTCATACATGTGCAAAGATGTGGTATTGTTTTGCTATTGTTTTTGGTATGAGTGTGAAAAAAGGCCTTTAGATCAGTGATAAATGTAAATAAATTATGCTCAATAGCACTGGTATCACTGGAACTTTAAATAACTGCCAATCATAAAACCCACTTTCCTGCCCACAGATGCAGCTCTAAAAAAAAACCAAAAACATTTTGTAGGTCACATGAATACCCAAGCACTCAGGTCACCAGTCAAACTCTAAGGAATCGGACACTGTTATGAGCTTAAACTCATAAGACCAATTTTGCATTGATGATAAAATAATAACTGCAGTCTGCAGCCAGATGGCTGCAGACTGAAGTTATTATTTTATCTTCCTGTATATTGATATTGGACTGACCCATCTCACTACAAGTGTACGCAGAGGCGATACCATTCCAGGTTAACCTACTTTTCGTGGATTTTGTGCACAGACTACTGTTGATTCAATATGACGTCCATTTACTCACAAAGACATATAGATATTCATTCAGGCTCAGTTATAATTATTCTAATCAATAAGTATTGAATTTTCCTAAAACATATCAAGATATTAACACAATTGGTAGAACTATGTGGCATAATTATAAAACTACAGCGGTGGCGATTCTTCATCATAATTATTTAAAAGACAAAAACGTCTAATAGTATTGGTAAACGCATTAAAGACTTGATCCAACAGAGTCTTGATTGAGAAACATTTTTTGCATTGATTAAAAAAAAATAAATATTTGCATTATTTTAAGACTCAATCTTATGGAATATTTCAGTTGGTTGGAAATGCAAACTGCAGGTTCGCTTTTCCAATGATCTAAAATTTTTCAGATGATTGTATCTAAACATAGGCAATGGACTATTATTTAAGGGCTAGACAGGTTCCAGGCCATAACAGCATCAGATTCCTCACTAAATTTGCCTGGTGACAGGACTAACACTACTGGGCTCCACAAGTGTTTATGACCCACTGAAAGTTAACTGCTTGTAGAAGAAAGCCAATTGTTAATATTCGAATTGACCAAATTCAGTCTATTTTGTTTAAGAACTCTTTTGCAGAGTTCTCAGAGCAAATAGATTAACTCAAAAGTTTTTCATAAAATATATTGTATATCACAGAATTTTTCAGGAAGTGAACATCCATTATACTCCATTTTTAACCCGGTTTCACTTTTATCTGATGACAAAATTATCATTTCACAACTCTGTGCTACACCTTTTCTGCTTCATCGAAATATAAAATATCATCACAATATTTAACTAATTTCAAACTTTTCTTTGATGAAAAGTTTAAAACATGGAAGTATTGAAAAAATATCAACAATAAATTGCAAAACAATTAGATATGAGATCAACTTGACACTTTAGAGCAAAAGTGAAACAATTCACTTTTCCTTTTCTTGCTCTGCTCTATCAAATTGATTAAAGACAAAGAAAAGTGTTAGGAACAATTATCTCACTTCATTTGTAACATCAATTAACTATCTCATAGTCAAAAAATCTCCTTCAGATTTAATAGTCTGTACAGTTTTTAAACAAAGAAGACGACTAATACCTTTAAGTACTTGGGTTAAAGTTTACATTAATAACCCTTTAACTGACACAAGCTCAAGATTACAGAGCCAATAACTATTTCTGAATAGGGCCTATAAAAATATCACATTTCCCCAGCAATTTTATCTCAATTTTATGATGAGGGAGGGTGGCCTTTTCTTTTATCTATCCACAAAAAAGACCTGAATATAACTGGAACTAGAACTTTAATGCCTTACACTATTATGTGGAAAACTTTTTTAGTAATGAAAACTTCCCAAAATGCAGGCAGTTTCAAATTTAACCAACTATATCTTGTTTAACAGAGCTCATAGAGATATAGTTGGTAAAATTTTTAGTTCTACTGGTTCAAAATAATATCATCGAAAAGATTTTGTGATACAAAAACAAGTGACGAGGCAGGTTTTCATTGATGAAGGAGATGAATGAGGAACACAAACTTTTTTTTAATAGCCTAATTTTAAAAATTCATTTTTATAACTGTGACACACATAGTTTGTGATCCTTCACTGGAACAAGCTCCTTGAGCTTGTTCCAGTGAGGTTCAAAAGCTATGTTTTCAAGGTAATACTAGTGACAAGAACTGGATGTGCATTATTATATACATAAGATATTTTATTTCAAAAATGGACAGCGAATTTCGCCCAGATCATGACTGGCTTACGATCTCTTCAAAATTCTCTGTCTGATTTTCTGCTTGCAACACTTAAGTGCCACCTGCTAAAAAAAAGGAAACGTGAAAATGTTGAATCTTAGTTGCTATTTCGTTTATCTATCGTGAAGCTGGACAACATTTTATTTTTTTTATCTTGATCCAGTGAAGTGAATATGTTGCGACCACACAACAATCCTATAGCGATCTGGGCCTAATGCTGTAAAACTTTTACAATTGTATTTTCTAGAATTGTATTTTCTAGTTATGACTTTAGATGGGTTGAAATAAAGCATTAGTATTTTCAAAGATGTGGCAATTTGATAGTTGGCAAATTGCCATATCTTTTAAAATGCTAATGATTCATTTTATATTAATAAGTAGAAAATACAATTCTAGAAAATACAATTGTAAAAGCTTTATAATATTGGTCCCTGGTCAAGAAAGAAACAACTGTTGTGATTGCAATACTTATTTCACTCGACGCATATGGCAGAACTGTCAGGTAAAGGGTTATTTCTGTAAAGATGTTAGCCACTGTACTAAAAATGATGACAAAACACAAACGTTTTCCATCACTCACGAAACAAACATAATTCACATCTTACAACTGTAAAGTTTAACAAACAAACACTTGATTCTTCCCCATATACAAAATCTTTACATCACTATGTACATTCGTGGAATGAAAGACCATTGAAAGTCACCAGTAATCTGTCACAATGAATGTGTTGTTGAGAATCTACATTCTCACTTCCTCCGAGATGGAGATGGCTTGGGTAATCTTGAAAACTTTGTTGTCACTGTTGCTGTTGGCATAGTTACAGTACGTGTTTGAACAACATGGGTCTGATAGGTCAAGGTGGTATCATTTCTCCCACCTACATTACGGTTGTCAGTGTGCATGGTTGTGTATACTTCCATCTCACTTGGGTCTGAAGCTTCACTTCCTGTTTGGCTTGCTGTCCTGCTGCTGGTACTTGTACGACTAGAACTTCTACTGTGGGGTCCTGGAAATAAAAAACAGAAGTCAAGCCATATTCTGATGACATAATGCATGTGCTGATATCAACTTAATGGAACCTTTTCATTTTACACCTCAAAGACATAGCTTATGACTACTCTTTTGGAGCAAACTCAATGAGATCTGATTAGCCCTTTACCCAACGAATCGTCCGCATCCGCCCACGTAATATGAAAATCTAAATTTTATACTAAATTTCCTTTCTTATTATACCTACCACAATTGTTTACTACAGGCTTGCACTACAGTGGAAGTCCCTAACTCGGATAAAATACTCTCTATTTTTGTCTTTCCCAAGCAAGTTGGGAAAGAAAAGTGGTGCAAAAGCACCAATAAAAATAAGCCAAAACTGGGTCGAGTGCAACCGGCGCAGACCCAGTACGGGACGCTCTCTCCCAAGTACAACTCCACGACTTCCGTTGCCAGTGCGCATATACCGTCTCTAAAGACTCATTCTTTTTGAATCCGTAAACGTTAGAGTTATGTGATCAGCGGGGAGGAAAGATTCTTTACCCGTAAAGAAGACGGGAGGGCCTCCATGTAAACAATTGTGGTAGGTATAATAAGAAAGGAAATTTACTATAAAATTTAGATTTCTTATCAACCTACTCACAATTGTTTACTACAGGCTGAATAGACAAAAGGCTGGAGGGAATCGCATAACCAACCCCCACATAACCCTAGTGCACTGGAACCGTGAAGTAGAAGGAAGAGGTCCCGAGGCTTATCAACCATAATGTCGCAATCATTGGTAAAGGCCAATGAAAAGAGACATATGAGCCTGTGTGACACACAGACAGAAAAAGGGCAGTAACAGCACAAGGCTGAAACTGACCTTCAAGAAGCCTAATGGCTATGGCAGACAACAGCCTGAGCAGAAGAAAGAGGACCCAGGGCAAAAAGGTCCTCCGACTGCTCCTGCAACTGGCGTAAATAAAAGGTGGAGAAAGTAGAAGCATTTCTCCAGTAGGCTGCCTGCATAACATCCGACAACTTGACGGAGTTAGAATAAGCCCAAGAGGCAGACAGTGCCCGCACCTCGTGGGCAGAAATACGATTGGTAATACAATCGCCAGCTGCTAAACGACTATAAGCCGTACGAATAGCAAGACAAATCCATCGAGAAATGGATTGAGGAGAGATCTTCCGTCGACCCGGAATGAGAGACAGAAAAAAACGTTTTCTGCCCTTCCGTATGAAGCGTGTCCGATCAAGATAAATGCGAATAGCGCGGACCGGACAGAGCAAAGGGCGAGTACCCTCAACAGAGGGAAGAGCCCTGATACAGATAGGAGGAGGAGTAGTATCTGGTAACTGATTCTTAGCCAAAAAGGAGCAATCAGTGGTAAAAGTAACACTGTTGGGAGAGCTCCTAAAAAAGGCCGGGTCAACCGAGAGGGCGTGAAGCTCACTAACCCGTCTGGCCGAAGCAAATGCCATCAGAAAAGCCGTCTTATATGTGAGAAAATGCATATCCACCTGGGATAAAGGTTCGAATGGCGCCCCCCCCCCCCCCCCCCCCCCAAGCAAAGCAGCACCCACGAAAGATTCCATCGTGGCGTGAGCTGCAAAGTCCGAGGCCTTTTCAAAGAAAAGTGCCAAACAAGCTTGGAGAGGTAAGGATTAGTGCCGATACGACGCTTCCCCACATAAGAAAAAGTCTCTGAAAGCATAGACCTGTAACCCTTGATGGTAACAGGCTGGAGACCCCGAGAATCAAACAGATATACCAGAAACTCCGCAATCTGTGAAATCGAAGGATTGGCATAATCAACAGAGTGATCAGCACACCATCGACAGAAGACCTTCCATTTAGCTGCATAAGCTAAACCAGTGGAGTGCCTCCTTGAAGAAGAAATGCACTCCACTGCTCGTCTCGAAAAACCTTTACGGAGGAGACAGGACCTGACAAAAGATATGCGTGAAGGCACAATGAAGTCGGGTCGACGTGAAACCTCCTCGGGCGACCTTGACAAAGAAGGTCACGACGTAGCGGGAGACGTGCCGGAACCGCCGCCATCAGCGAGCGGAGCTGATTGATCCACACCCGCTGAGGCGACAGGGGAGCGATCAGAATGATTCGACAACTGCAGGTTCGAATTTTGGCGAGAACCTGAGGAAGAATCGGAACCGGCGGGAAGGCGTAGCCGACTAGACCGTTCCAATCGAGTGACAGAGCGTCCACGGCAAAAGCCAGAGGATCTGGACACGGGGATACGAAAGTGTCCACCTGATGGTTTCAACGAGTCGCAAAGAGGTCGATGTGGGGACGTCCCCAGAGATCGCAAAGCGACTGGAACACTGCCCTGTGAAGCATCCACTCGGTGGAAATAACCCTGCCCTGTCGGGACAGGGAGTCGGCTAGGACGTTCAGACGACCGGGAATGTGACGAACAACCACTCCGGCGTGAACATCCTGAGCGAGCAGTAAAAGATCCCGAGCTAACTCATACATCGGAAGCGAGTGCGTGCCGCCCTGGTTCCGAATGTAAGCAACCACTGTCGAATTGTCGGATAGTAGAAGGACCTGGCGATTCGACAGGTGAGGGATCCACTGCCTGAAACTCAGAAGAAGAGCAAGAAGCTCCTTCTGGTTGATGTGTAGAGCTGCTTGATCCTGGTCCCACATCCCGTGTAGGGAAAGACCGAGAGGATCCAACGTCGCACCCCATCCGAGATCGCTGGCATCTGCCGTCAGAACGCGATCGGACGTGGGTAAGTCCAGCGGAACACCCTGCGTAATCCACTGAACATCTGTCCAGGGAAGAAGGTGAGGATACAGAGAGTCCGGAAACGGAAGCACCTGATCCAGAGAATCTACATTCGGTCTCCAACGACTGAGCAGAAAGTGTTGGAGAGGTCTGACATGCAGCCGACCTAGAGGAATGAGATCCGTCACCGAACCGCAGAGACCGATCAGCCGGAGAAAACTCCGAGCGGTCGCGGACCTGGACTGGGACAGAGTCAGAGCAAAAGCTGAGAGAATCACAGCCTTGACCTGGGGAACAGCCACCAAATTGAATTTGGTTTGGAAAGACATCCCCAGATGACAAAACGACTGAGAAGGGACCAGGTCCGACTTCTCCTCGTTGACTCTGAATCCTAGCGACGTGAGCAAGCTCAACAGAGTGGCGACATCCGATTCCAGTAAGGCAGCATTGGAATGCCTCTGGAGGATATCGTCCAGATATGCCGAAGTAGTCACCCTGGACTGTGTGCGATGGAACGCTATCTATTTATTTATTTATTTATTTATTGATGTTTAAGGTCACATATTTATGCACAATGGCTAATCATGACCGTGACAGTTTTACGGGTGGAGGAAGCCGGAGTACCCGGAGAGAACCACCGAGCAACGACGAGCAGCTGCCAGCTCCCCAACATCGTAACTCCGCACTGCAGCACAGGCAGGGTTAGATTGGTTGAAGACATGCGTACCATTGACGTGCAGTACGCCTTAGTACACGGCGTCATCGTGCCCCCACGCGGACAATGGAGATGAAGTGTCTTGCCCAAGGACACAACGCGGTTGCCGCAGGTGGGATTCGAACCGAGGACCTCTCGGCTTGCCGCCTGCACCTCTACCTACTGAGCCACCGCGCTCCCGATGGAATGCTATCACATGCGACATCAGTCTGGTGAACGCCCAAGGAGCCAGGTTGAGGCCGAAAGGCATGGCCTTGAACTGGTAAACTCGCCCCAGAAAAGCGAACCTGAGATACTTCCGTGACGCCCGATGCATCGGAACGTGGAAGTAAGCCTCTCGCAGGTCGATGCTGGCTGTGAAATCTCCCTGGTGAATTGATTGGCGGACCGACCTGAAAGTCTCCATGCTGAACTTGGGAGCAATGATAGACTGGTTCAGGATACTCAGATCGATAACCGGTCGGAGTCGGCCGTCCTTCTTCGGCACCAAGAACAGGCGGGAATAGAAACCCACTGACTGAACGTTCTTGACGACCTCGATCGCCCCCTTTGCCAGGAGACTGGCAATCTCCGTGGACAAAAGTTCCCGACGTAAAACGTCTGAAGGAACTGTGGTTGGAAGAGGCACCCTTGACAGAGTGGGGTGCCGTCGGAAGGATATGCTCAGCCCGGACCGAACAACATCTAACACCCATGGATCGGATGTGATGGTGGCCCAGTGGTCTGCGAACTCTGCTATCCTTCCTCCAACCTGGGACGAGTCGAGGTGAGGACCTTCATTTCGAGCCCCGACGAGGCCCGCGAGAGGAGAAACCACCTCCTCTGCTAAATGAAGAATCCTGAGACTTCCCTCGATTCTGCCGACCCCTACCTTTACCCCGTGAGTAAGAAGTAGAGGCGGCGGCAGAAGGACCAGCCTTTTGCTTCACAGAGGAAGCAGTAGGTTACTTGTTAGGCTTGGAACGGCCCTTGCCTCCCCGAGAAGGCTGATCAAGCTGACGAAACAGCAGCTGATCTTTGGAATGATGTAGGACGTCATCCCGGACCGTCGACACGGAACCATGGAAAGGTTGCGGACCTGCCAAAGAAGCAGATCAAAGAGTAGCACGCTGCTCCTCGGGAAGGGATCGTCCTGTGTCCAGCACAGCGTCCCTTCGAACTAATTCCAAATTGGCCGTGTTACAGGCATGCGTGTGAGTAAGGTGCATAAGCGCCTTGGACAGCACACGCAAAGGAGCCTGTACCTCGTCAAACTTATCTGGAGGCAGATAAGCAGCCAAAGCTGAGACGACGTGATCTGAGAGAGAAAGCATGCCAAGCATCTCTCTAGATAAGCCCAACGTGGACTCCAGAGTCGTCATTGGAATGACGGCAGACTTGGGCTTGGAAAGCCCGAGGGAAGTGGAGTCCTGATCCAGAACCGTCAAAGCCTGGCAGACTGACGGATTGGCGGAATCGTAGGAACGATAACGCACAGGAGGCAAAAAGGTGTCAACCCTGGTGAAGAACGAAGTCTTCAAAGCCTTGGAATTCAGCTTGGCATCCAATGCTGAAAAAGCCTCAACCACCTGTACCGACTGGCACGGTCGAAGGCGCCCAGAAGCAGGTTGCTCCATAGGCTGTTGGCGCGCGACCAATGATCGCGGCCAGGCTGACACTGTCGGCTGGTTATCAGGTTTGAGCACAGGCAGAAACCCAAACACAAAGTCAAGAGCCGCCCCCAAGTCCGAAGACTGCTGGCCCGCGTCCTCAAGCATGTCGGACTCCTCCCCAGAGTCGGAAGACACATAGCCCATCGTGGGCAAACCAGCCGACGCCTCCCATGGTGTCGGGACACCAGAGGAATCGGAAACCGGCCTGTTTCCAATCCCGGGAGGCGGCGCCATAGGAGGCGCCTGGAAACCACCCATAGCCTCGCTGGAAGCAACAGGAAGGCTCTTAGAAAGAACCTGAGTGAGTAAGGAGAGGGCCTCCCTAAGCTCACTGCCCGTACCGACTGGTTCGACAGGGGAGCGAACCGGCAAAGTGGCTTCACCTCTGACCCTCTTAACCAGCGAAGGGTCACGATCCTCCAAAACACCCGACGCGGGACGACGGGCAGCAGCCGAAACATCTGAAGGCAGACGTGTATTGGGGTACGATGCACCCCGAGGATCAATATTGCGAGAACTCATGAGAGTCACCGTGGACCTCTGCGGGGCAGAAGGTCCAGGCTGCACAAAAGGCGTTGGTCCCCCAAAACTGGTCGTGTGACCAGAGTGAGTAGACGGAAACGCCACGGAGTTCATAGTGTTTCCACTACGAACATCCGAATCCAAAGACACAACTGTGGTGCTCGACGGCGAAGAGACCACAGCGATGGGCTCGGCCGGCAGCCCCTTCCGACTTCGCCGAGTTGAAGTCAGGGAAGGCTGAGGCCGATATCCCACGTCTAGAATATCGGACAGTCCTGCAGTCCCCTGCAGCGAAAAGCCGAGGCCGGCTGAAACAGATAATGAAGCAGACGGGCCAGCAGCAGTAGTAGATACGTCGAGAGTCGTTGAGGCTGGTGAAATAGTGGAGAGAGCACACCGGCTCGGCTCTGAAGGAGGAGTCACAAGCCTCAGATGTCGACTGGAGGGGGACCGTAGTCCCGGAACCAGGCATCTCTACACCAGAACACTCAACGGCTCCCGCAGTATCCACCACAGGAAAAGACTGCACATCCCCCACGGAGGAGGAATAACTCTCACCAGACAAAGTCGGCTCGGGAGGCCCCGAACGACCACGTTCTCCTTTCCCGCGGGAGTGGGAGGCACGGCCACGAGAACGAACGACACGATTTACTGACGCCCAGAAGGTGGAAGACCATGTTCCACAGACACCACACGGCCGCTCGGCCGAACACCCATTACAGGAGGAACAAGACGAATGTACATCGTCCACATGCTTTGGCAGCAGACATTGCCCACAGGGAATTGTCCTGGGCATGATAGAGGTGAGAGGAGCAGAGAAGTGGAGATGAGAAAACAGAACACCCCCAAAGAAGAGAGAAAGGTGACAGAAACAAAGACCCCAGAAGGTCGACCGGGAACCACCCAACAGGAAGACTACTCTCAAAAGAAAGAAGAAACACTGCAGGAGTGGTACCCCGCTGACACCTAACTCTAACACAATTAGAAAATTTTGCAAAAAAAGCATTAACAATAATTGTGAAAAAATCTAAGTCCGAACCGCGTGGCACGCGAAATTCGCGCGCGACTCGAGAGAGAGCAAATAAAAATACATTATGGACATATAATAGAAAAGAGAATATATAAAACACTGTTCCTGAGAATACAAAGGATACACTGTGGTATAATGAATCAGGAATCATCAAACATCGAGCTGGTGGAACACTGATAAGCGTGCAAAAAACATCTCGACACGAAGCGGATTTTAAAAAGAATGAGTCTTTAGAGACGGTATATGCGCACTGGCAACGGAAGTCGTGGAGTTGTACTTGGGAGAGAGCATCCCGTACTGGGTCTGCGCCGGTTGCACTCGACCCAGTTTTGGCTTATTTTTATTGGTGCTTTTGCACCACTTTTCTTTCCCAACTTGCTTGGGAAAGACAAAAATAGAGAGTATTTTATCCGAGTTAGGGACTTCCACTGTAGTGCAAGCCTTTAGAAAACAATTGTGAGTAGGTTGATAAGAAATTCAGCAGCTGAAAAAATATTATTTTTTCAAAAAAATTCAGCAAAACCATACCATGTGACCCCTCTTTGGAATGAGCTCGTCAAGCTCGTTCCAAAGAGGGGTCACATGATATGGTTTTGTTGAAATTGTTTGAACATTTTTTTAAAATGATATTTAAAATAATAAATTTTGAAATCGTCTGCATTAGGTAAAGGGTTAAGACTATCTGGTCCAGGAAGGGACAGATTAATATTAGAACTAAAGTATAAAATATTGGCTCTTTTATATCCATAGCCTTCAACCAACGACCTTCATCAAGCCTAGCATTCTAAAACTTCAGAGGGGCTAAAAATCACTCTCCACACATGGCATAGGAGAGCAATTGGCTCTCCTCAAGCCTGCAAAAGCTAAAGTGACAAAATGAAGTTTTACTATTAACAAATTCTGCCTAGTGGACTTTGTACATTTTATTTGGTGCTGCTAACAAGGTAGTCTCTGTGAGATGGCTACACTGCCCCTCCCATACCTCCAGGCCTCTGCAAGACTACGAGGTGCTGGATGGGCAGAGTGGCCATCTTATAGAGGCCACTAAAATAGCAGAGATCAGAAAAGATGTTAGTTTTAGGAACAGGCTGTTATGGTAATCATTATTTTCTAAGGCCAGGGGGGGCCAGTTTTTACCCTTCTTGAACTTTTTAAGGCGAGCAGTAGGCAAGCGAAGAGATCGCTCTCCTGAAAATGCCAGGCCTGCTTCATCAGTGGAAATGAATACAAAATATTGATTACATGCTTTCATCAAACTGGAAGCATGTAATCGATATTTTATATTCATTTCCATCGATGAAGGCCTTTGGCCGAAAGCTATGGATATGAAAGAGCCAATATTTAATATTTTATACTTTAGTTTCAATGAGACTGTTTCTGTGAGGGGACAGAGGCTATATTTTTGAGATAAATGAAAGGGTCAATGACACTAAGCTTACATGGTCTTTATGCTGCATTTATGAGATTAATGTGGTACTAAACATTCATCCAAAAAATTATTCAAATCAGAGCTTTCATGTGGAAGTTCTGCGCAAAAATCTGATTGCCCCTAATTTTGAACAAAATGGCTGACAGTTGCCATCTTGAATTTCAAAAGCAATCGTTCTCGTCCCACGTTGATAACAAAGGTACCCAAGAAGTTTCGTAGAGATCGGTTCATAAATGCGGCCTCTAGCCCGAGCCGTATTGGCATTTGCACTGACAGTACTGAAAGTAACACTAAATAAATCAAAGTTAGTCTAATTTGCATAATTTAAGCACGAGAAAAAAACCCGTATGATATGTAATGTATCTCATGGTACTAAACATTCAAACAAAAAATTATTCAAATCAGAGCTTTCATATGGAAGTTCTGTACAAAAAGAATAAATTTTATAGTAAATTTCCTTTCTTATTATACCTACCGAAATTGTTTACTACAGGCTTGCACTACAGTGGAAGAACCTAACTGGGATAAAATACTCACTATTTTAATCTTTCCCAAGATTTGGGAAAGAAAAGTGGTGTAAAACACCACGAAAAAATAAGCCAAAACTGGGTCGAGCGCCATCGGTGCACACCCAGTATGGGACGCTCTTCCATAGTACAAATCCACGACTACCGTAAAACAGTGTGCAATGCGTCAATTCGTCATTCTTTTGATTCCGAACAACACAGGAGTTATGTGATCAGCAGGGAGGAAGGATTCTTACCCGAATAAGAAGACGGGAGTTGGGTTCTTCCACTGTAGTGCAAGCCTGTAGTAAACAATTTTGGTAGGTATAATAAGAAAGGAAATTTACTATAAAATTTATACTTCTTATCAACCTATATCAATTGTTTACTACAGGCTGAATAGACAAAAGGCTGGAGGGAATCACATAACCAACCCACACATAACTCAATAGCACTGGGACCGTGGACAGAGGAAGAGATCCCTAGGCCTATCAAACCATAGCATCACGAACATTAGAAAAGACGAAGAAAGATGAGGCGTATGGTGGAGTGCGACGCACAGACAGAAAGGGCAGTAACAGCACAAAGCTGGAACTGACCCTGAAAAAAGCTGAAAGGCTGGGATAGACAACAGCCTGAGCTGAAGAAAGAGGGTCCCAAGGTTCTCTGTCGGCTCCTGCAACTGTCGCAGATAAAAGGAGAATGTAGCATTTCTCCAGAAGGCTGCCAGTATAACATCCGTCATCCGACAACATGACAGAGTTAATAGAGTTAATAAGAGGAAGACAATGCACGCACCTCGTGGCAGAAAAAACAATTGGTAATACAATCACCTATAGCTAGACGAGCGGAAGCTGCACGAATAGCAAGACAACTCCATCAAGAAATATATGCAGGAGAGATCTAGCATGTGAGAAAACGCATATTCATCCTGATTCATCCAGGATAAAGGCACGAACGCCCCCACCTCCAAGTAGAGCAGCGCCCAAGAAAATGACCATCTTGGAGTAAACTGCGAAGTCCTAGGCCTTTTCAAGGAAAAGAGCTGAACAAGCTTGGAGAGGCAAGGATGAGTGTCGAAACAATGCGGTATCACATATGAAAAAATGTCTCCGAAGCATGGATATGTACCCATTGCTGGAGACCCCCAGAAACAAACATATACCAGAAACTCCGCAAGCGGTGTGATCGAAGGAGTGACAGAAGCCACAGAGTGATCGCACACCGTCGACAGAAGAACCTTCCACTTAGACACAGAGGCTAAACCAGTGGAGTGAGTGCCTCCTTGAAGAAGAAAAGCAACTCCACTGCGTGTCTCGAAAAACCACTACGGAGGAGACAGGACCCGATAAAAGACACGTGCGAAGGCACAATGAAGTCGGGTCGACATGAAACCTCCTCGGGCGACTTTGGCAAAGAAAGTCGCGAGGTAGAGGGAGACATGCCGGAACTGCCTCTAACAGAGAGCGGAGCAGATTGATCCACACCCACCGAGGCGACGGGTGTGATCGAAAGGATTTGAGGACTGCAGGTTCATATCTGGGCGAGAACCTGAGGCGGAATCGGAACCGGTAGGAAGGCGTAGCTGACAAGACCATCCCAAAGGAGGGCCAGAGCATCCACGGTGAAAGCCAGAGCATCTGGACACGGGACCACGAAAGTGTTCACCGGATGGTACCAATGAGTTGCAAGAGATCGATGGAACCAGCCATGTGGAGCATCCACCTGGTGGAAATGACCCTGCCCCGACGGGACAGGGAGTCGGCTAGGACATTCATACGACCGGGAATGTGACGAACAACCACCCCGGCGTGGACATCCTGAGCGAGCAGTAGAAGATCCCGAGCCAATTCGTACATTGGAACAGAGTGCGTGCCGCCCTGGTTCCGAATGTAAGCAACCACCGTCGAATGGTCGGACAACAGAAGGACCTGGCGATCCGACAGGTGAGAGATCCACTGCATGAAACTCCGAAGAAGAGCAAGAAGCTCCTTCTGGCTGATGTGGAGAGCTGCATGATCCTGGTCCCAGATCCCGTGAATGGAAAGACCTAGAGGATCCAATGTCGCACCCCCATCCGAGATCGCTGGCATCTGCCGTCAGAACGCGATCGGACGAGGGTAAGTCCAACAGAACACCCTGCCAAAGCCACTGGACATCCGCCCAGAGGAGAAGGTGAGGATAAAGATATTCTGGAAAATGAAGCACCAGATCCAGAAAATCTACATTCGGTCTCCAACGACTGAGAAGAAAGTGTTGGAGAGGTCAGACACGCAGCTGACCTAGAGGAATGAGATCCGTCACCGAACAGCAGAGACCGATTAGCCGGAGAATACTCTGAGCCGTCGCGGATGTGGACTGGGACAGAGTCAGAGCAAAAGCTGAGAGAATCACAGCCTTGGCCTGGGGAAGCACCACCAAATTGAATTGTGTGTGGAAAGCCATCCCCAGATGATAAAACGACTGAGAAGGGACCAGGTCCGACTTCTCGTTGACTCTGAAACCTAGCGATGTGAGCAAGCTCAACAGAGTGGCGACATCCGACTCCAGTAAGGCAGTATTGGAATGCCCCTGGAGGATATCGTCCAGATATGCCAAAGTAGTCACCCTGGACTGTGTGCGATGGAAAGCTATCACATGCGACATCAGTCTGGTGAAGGCCCAAGGAGCCAGGTTGAGGCCGAAAGGCATGGCAGTGAACTGGTTAACTCGCCCCAGAAAAACGAACCTGAGATACTTCCGTAATGCCCAATGAATCAGAACGTGAAAGTAAGCATCCCGCAGGTCAAAGCTGGAAGCGAAACCTCCCTGGTGAATTGAACGGAGGACCGACCTGAAAGTCTCCATGCTAAACTTGGGAGCAATGATAGACTGGTTCAGGAAACTCAGATCGATAACAGGTCGGAGTCGGCCGTCCTTCTTCGGCAACAAGAACAGGCGGGAATAGAAACCCACTGACCTAATGTTCTTGATGACCTCAATCGCCCCCTTTGTCAGGAGATTGTCTATCTCCATGGACAAAAGTTCCCGACGTAAAATGTCTGAAGGAACTGTGGTTGGAAGAGGCACCCTGGACAGAGTGGGGTGCCTTCGGAAGGATATTCGCAGCCCGGACCGAACAACATCTAACACCCAAGGATCGGATGTGATGGTGGCCCAACGGTCTTTGAACTCTGCTATCCTTCCTCCAACCTGGGACGAGTCGAGGTGAGGACCTTCATTTCGAACCCAGACGAGGCTCGCGAGAGGAGAAAACACCTCCTCTACTGAATGAAGAATCCTGGGACTTCCCTCAAGACTGCCGATGCTTACCCTTACCCCTTGAGTAAGAAGTAGAAGCGGTGGCAGAAGGATCAGCCCCTTTGCTTCGCAGAGGAAGCAGAGGGTACTTGCTAGGCTTGGAACGGCCCCTGCCTACCCTAGAAGGCTGATCAAGCTGAAGAAACAGCAGCTGATCTTCACAGCTGGTCAACACAGAACCATGGAAAAGTTGCGGACCTGCCAAAGAAGCAGATCGAAGAGTAGCGCACTGCTCCTCAGGAAGGGATCGGCCTGTGTCCAGCACAGAGTCCCTTCGAACTAATTCCAGATTAGCCGAGTTACAGGCATGCATGTGAGTAAGATGCATGAGCGCCTTGGACAGCACACGCAAAGGAGCCTTACCTCATCAAACTTATCTGGAGGCAGATAAGCAGCTAAAGCTGAGAAGACGTGATCGGAGAGAGAAAGCATACCAAGCATCTCTCTCGATAAGCCCAATGTGGACTCCAGAGTCGTCATCGGAATGACGGCAGACTTGGACTTGTAAAGCCCGAGGGAATTGGAGTACTGATCCAAAACCGTCAAAGTCTGGTAGACCGACGGATTGGCGGAACCGTAGGAACGAAAACGCGCCAGAGGCAAAAAGGTGTCAACCCTGGTGAAGAACGGAGCCTTCATAGCCTTGGAACTCTGCTTAGAGTCCAAGGCTGAAAATGCTTCAACCAACTGTACCGACTGGCACGGTCGAAGATGCCCAGAAGCGGGTTGCTCCATAGGCTGTTGGTGCGCGACCGATGAACGCGGGCTGGCTGACACTGTCGACTGGTTAGATGGTTTGAGATCCGGAAGGAACCCAAACACAAAATCAAGAGCTGCCCCAAAGTCCGAAGACTGCTGGCTCTCGAATCAAGCATGTCTGATTCTTCCCCTGAGTCGGAAGACACATAGCCCATCATGGGCAAACCAGCCGACGCCTCCCATGGTGTTGGAACACCCGGGGGATCAGAAAGCGGCCTGTTTCCAATCCCGGGAGGCAGCACCATACGGGGAGCCTGGAAACCACTCGCTGCCTCGCTGGAAGCAACGGGAAGGGTCTTTGACAGAACCTGAGTGAGTAAGGAGAGGGTCTCCCTAAGCTCACTGCCCGTACTGGCCGGTTCGACAGGGGAACGAACCGGCAAAGTGGCTTCACCTCTGACCCTCTTAACCAGTGAAGGGTCACGATCCTCCAAAACACCCAACGTGGGACGACGGGTGGCAGCCGAAACGTCTGAAGGCAGACGTGTATAGGGGTGTGCACACCCCGAGGATCAACATAGCGGGAACTCATGAGAGTCACCGCGGACCTCTGCAGGGCAGAAGGTCCAGGCTGCACAAAAGACGTTGGTCCCCCAAAACTGGTTGTGTGGCCAGAATGAGTGGACGGAAATGCCACGGAGTTCATAGTGTCCCACTAAGAACATCCGAATGACAACTGTGGTGCTCGACAGCGCAGAGACCACAGTAGAGGGTCCGGCCGAAACGTCTGAAGGCGGACGTGTATAGGGGTGTGCACACCCCGAGGATCAACATAGCGGGAACTCATGAGAGTCACCGCGGACCTCTGCAGGGCAGAAGGTCCAGGCTGCATAAAAGACGTTGGTCCCCCAAAACTGGTTGTGTGGCCAGAATGAGTGGACGGAAATGCCACGGAGTTCATAGTGTCCCACTAAGAACATCCGAATGACAACTGTGGTGCTCGACGGCGCAGAGACCACAGTAGAGGGTCCGGCCGGCAGCCACTTCCAACTTAGCCGAGTTGAAGTCAGGGAAGGCTGAGGCCGATACCCCCACGTCTACACAACCAGACACCGCAGCAGACCACTGAAGGTATAAAACTACTGTGCTCAACGACTGAGAGGACACAGTAGGGGGTTCAGTCGGCAGCCATATCTGACTTCGCCGAGTGGAAGTCAGGGAAGGCTGAGGCCGATACCCCACAACCACACTACAGACATCCCTGCAGACCCTTGCAGGGATAAGCCGAGGCCGGCTAAAAACGGTGCCCAATGACTTTGTAGACGGAACAGCAGTAGCAGCAGATACGACGGGAGCTGTTGGAACTGGTGGAAAAGCGGAGAGAGCCACCAAGCTCGGCCTCCAAAGGAGGAGTCACAACCCTAGTGACAGCCTCAGATGTCGACTGGAGAGGGCGCATAGTCCCGGAACCAGGCATCTCTTCACCAGAAATCCAACAGCTCCCGCAGTATCCACCACGGTAAAAAACTGCACATTCCCCATGGAAGGGGAATAACTCTCACCAGACATGGTCGAGTCGGGAAGCCCCGAAACGACAGCGTTTCCCACCCCCATGGCAGCAGGAGGAGCTGCACATCCCCCACTTAGGGGGTCAAACTCACACCAGACGTGGTCGAGTCGGGGGGCCCCAAAATGACAGTGCCCCCCCCCCCCCCCCCCCCTGCAGGGGTGGGGGGAGATGCACATCTCCCACGGAGGGGATAAACTCACACCAGACGTGTTCGAGTCGGGAGGCTCCCGAAACGACAGCGTTCCACACCACCCGCGGGAGCGGAAAAAACTGCCATGAGAACGCACCAAGGCGAGGGCAAGAGGAATTGCCCTAAAGGAACCGAACTGGAAATAACAGAGGTGAGAGCTGTAGAAGAAAAAGGTGAACTCAACAGAAACAGAAAGTAGAAAAAACACCCTCAACTACAAGAGAAGGTGGCAGAAAAAAAACGGTGGGTACATGACAGAATCCAGACGGTCGACAGGGACCAAAAAAACAGAAATTCAGCCCTCAACAGAGTGAAGAAATCCTGTCCAGACAGTCCCAGATTGACACCTAACACCAAAACAATAATTCATCAACCGAAAAATTCATTGTCGAATCGCGTGATGTCGAAAACAAAACATTCGCGAAAACGGAATAGTAAATAATATACAATGAGAATGTGGTTGAAAATATAAATGAAAATATATAAAACACAGTCCTGTTATTATACGATCTTCAGATCCATAAATCCAGTCACAGGAAAACCATTATCGACGAGTTAAAATATCACTGTTACTGAGCAATGATGGCACACATCCACCATGTGTGCGGATAATCAAAAGAATGACGAATTGACGCATTGCGCACTGTTTTACGGTAGTCATGGATTTGTACTATGGAAGAGCGTCCCATACTGGGTGTGCACCGATGGCGCTCGACCCAGTTTTGGTTTATTTTTTCATGGTGTTTTTACACCACTTTTCTTTCCCAAATCTTGGGAAAGATTAAAATAGAGAGTATTTTATCCGAGTTAGGTTCTTCCACTGTAGTGCAAGCCTGTAGTAAACAATTGAGGTAGGTTGATAAGAAACAGTTTTCTGCATTGTCGGTACAAAATGGCGGCTGGCAGCCATCTTGAATTTCGGACCGCACCCAAAAACACTCGTTCTCGTCCCACGGTCATAACAAAGGTACCCAAGAAGTTTCGTAAAGATCGGTTCATAAATACGGCTTCTAGCCCGAGCCGTATCCAATTGTTGACGTACGGACAGACGGACGACGGGCCATGACAAAAGCTCAACTTTGGCTTCGCCAAAGTTGAGCTAAAAATGTATAAAAAAAATCTCTAAATCTCTAAATCTTGTTCCGCTGAGTATTTTCAAGATATTTTTTATCAAATCTAGTCATGGCTGCTGTGAAGCAGCCATGACTAGATTTAATGAAAAAATTAATCTAAATTTAATTAAAGAAATCATTGGTGTAAAATCCATTCAGTTTACAAAGTTGAAATTTGATTAGATGTGCCCAAATTATCCTTATTTCAACAGCAGAAGGAATTCCATTCAGGGAGGAATATCTGCCAGCAGAACGCAAGAAGTTAATGGTTTATATATTTTTGCACGACTTTTCCCACTAAAGTATGATATTTATTTATTTATTAACGTTTTAACGACACTTTAACAGCCAAGATCATATCAAGTAGGTGACAGTTTTAAGGGTGGAGTTAGCCGGAGTACCCAGAGAGAACCACCGAGCAACAACAAGAAGCTGCCAGCTCCTCAACATTGTAACTCCGCACTGCAGCAGTGTTAGATTGGTTGAAGACATACGCACCATCGACATGCAGTACGCCTCAGTACAAGGTGTCATAGTGTCCCCATGTGGACAATCGGGATTAAGTGCCTTGTCCAAGGACACAATGCAGGAGTCCAAATCGATCGCTCAGATGGTCACCCATCCCAGGACTAACCGGGCTCAACCTTGCTTAACTTCGGTGATTTGACGAGAACCAGTTACCGCAATGCCACTGCACCCCCAAAGTATGATATTCAAAGACCCTTACTATTCTTGGATAAAAAATTGCAGTGCAGCAAACCTGGTCTTTCCATCAGTTGGTCAGATCGTTGTCTTTTATAAGCAAAGAATTTGCTACACAAATGAAAGTGTCAATGACACTGTAGCTCAACTTGTCAAGACATGTATAGTATGTGACACAGCAATGACAAACATCTAGGTAATGACCTGATGACAAAGGTACATATAAAGTATTGTAACGGTCTGTACATAAATACTGACCGTAGCCTGTAACAAATGTATAGGTAAAGTATTGTAAAGGTGGGTGACAGTCAGATGCTAAACTAGAAAAGAAATCTTAGTCCCAGAGTGGGTCTGACTGAACCCCAAAATATTTGTTCTCATAGCACAGTGATAACAAAGGCACCCCAAAACACACTCATTCCTGTCCCAAGGTGAAAACAATGGTACCCAAGAAGTTTCGTGAAGATCAGTTCATAAATACGAGATGTATAGAAGTTGTGACAAAAAACTGACTGGACCTAATTTCTGTACAAAATGGCCACTGGCAGCCATCTTGAATTTTGGACCGCACACAGAAACACTCGTTCTCGTCCCAAGGTGATAACAAAGGTACCCAAGAAGTTTTGTGAAGATCAGTTGATAAATACAGCCTCTAGCCCGAGCCATATTGACATGTGCACTTACAGTGTATAAGTAGCACTAAATAAATCAAAATTCATCTAATTTGCATAATTTCTGCACGAGAAAAAACCCGTACTGCATGTGATGTATTCCATTTTACTAAACATTCATACAGAAATTTATTCAAATCAGAACTTTCATACAGAAGTTCTGTACAAAAGACTGATTGCACTAATTTTGGTACAAAATGGCTGCTGGTGGCCATCTTGAATTTCGGACAACACCCAAAAACACTCGTTCGCATCCCACGGTGATAACAAAGGTACCCAAGAAGTTTCGTAAAGATCGGTTCATAAATACCGCCTCTGGCCTGAGCCGTATAGAAGTTGTGTACAAAAAACTGATTAGACCTAATTTCAGTACAAAATGGCCACTGGCAGCCATCTTGAATTTTGGACCGCACTCAGAAACACTCGTTCTTGACCCAAGGTGATAAGAGAGGTACCCAAGAAGTTTCCTGAAGATCGGTTGATAAATACAGCCTCTAGCCAGAGCCGTATTGACATGTCTACTTACTGTGTGTAACTAGCACTGGAAAAATCAAAGTTCATCTAATTTGCATAATTTCTGCACAAGAAAAAAACCTGTATTATATGTGATGTATCCCATGGTACTAAACATTCATACAAAAAATTATTCTAATCACAGCTTTCATGTGGAAGTTCTGTGCAAAAATCTGATTGCCCCTAATTTTGAACAAAATGGTTGCCAGCGGCCATCTTGAATTTCAGACCGGACCCCAAAACACTTGTTCTCATCCCACGGTGATAGCAAAGGTACCCAAGAAGTTTCGTAAAGATCGGTTCATAAATGCGGCCTCTAGCCCGAGCCGTATTGGCATTTGCACTGACAGTGCTAAAGGTAACACTAAATAAATCAAAGTTAGTCTAATTTAAGCACGAGAAAAAAACCTGTATGATATGTAATGTATCTCATGGTACTAAACATTCATACAAAAAATATTCAAATCAGAGCTTTCATATGGAAGTTCTGTACAAAAAAAAAACAGATTTCTGCATCTTTGGTACAAAATGGTGGCTGGCAGCCATCTTGACTTTCGGAACGCACCCAAAAACACTCGTTCTCGTCCTACAGTCATATCAAAGGTACACAAGAAGTTTCGTAAAGATCGGTTCATAAATACGGCCTCTAGCCCGAGCCGCATCCAACTGTTGACGTACGGACAGGCAGATGGATGGACAGACGGACGACGGGCCATGACAAAAGCTCAAATTTGGCTTCGCCAAAGTTGAGCTAAAAATGTTCCTTACATCTGGTTCTCCTATATTATTTTCACAAGAGTGAATATTGTATGTTAATCTACCTGGACTCTTTGCATCCATTGCACTTCGGAGGTCTGATACCACTTTTGTTTTTGTTATCCTAGTACCATCTGAATCAGTTCTTGACAGGATCTGTTTCATTTCACCATCTGCACCAGTTCTAGTTTGCTGCCGCCATGGACTAGAATAGGAAGTTTTCTCTCTAATCTGTCAAAATTACATTGAACATTGGATGAGCACAAAACCATTAAAAAAAATTTTGTTTCTTAGTCACCTTTCTCATCATTAAATTTCTGCAAGAAAACCTCCATCATCGAAATTATGCAAAATATTTTTACCTGCTTTAGGCTATTAAAAAAAAATTACTTGGTTCTCGGGCACCTCCCTCGTCACTGAAAAGCTGCCTCATCACTTTTTCATTACCAGCAAATCTCATCACTATTTTGCATTTGTAAGATGACAGTTTGACCAACTGTATATCTTGCCTGGCTGATCTCTGTCAAACAAGATATAATTGGTTAAACTTGCAACTGCACTATGGGAAATTTTCACTGAGAAAAAAAGAAGTTTTTCCACATAATAGTGTAATTAATTAAATATTAAAAAAATAAAAAGCCTCACTCCCTCATTAGGAAATTGAGAGAAAATTGCCAGAGGAACAAAAAGTTATTTTAATTGGCTTGACTTGATCTTGGTTGAATTGGCAACTTCACAGTCTTGTGAAATGGTCAGTTTCAAAGACCCATACAAGTGTACATCAGGGCAAAAAGACTTACAAATATTAGAATTAACTTATGATTTTAAATTCATAGGATTGAGAAGACAAAAGAAAGCCTCCCTCCCTCCCTTGTCTGTTTTTCAGAGCAAAAGTGTCTTGAGTACAGAGCTTTTTATCCATTTAATTGTACATTTTAAACTGTTTCAGGGATTGAAGAAAAAAGAAAAACAAGAAGTCTCAGGGGGCCTGAGGTACTCACCTGGCAAAGTTATATAAAGAACAGCCACAAAATTAGCCATGGCAATCAACAATGCCATGGTAAAAGTCATGGCAATTATGCTTTACCATGGCAAGAGAATGCTGTGGAGTATAAAAGGTTGTTTGTTATCATGCCATGACGTCAGTATAGTAAGGTCACACACCGAGTTTATATTCAACTCTGAATTGCATTTAAGAATGCATGCATTCTAGTACTGAAATGGTTAACCGGATAACCGGTTTGAAACTGGTTACCTACCTAACCGATTAAAAAAACGTCAACCGGTTATCCAAAATATCGACAGTGATCGTCATTCCACGGTTAAAATGTAGTAAATCTGCCGCTCCTTCTTTGAGATAGATTACACCTCGAAAGAGCGCTAAATATATTCAGAAATAATCGACTTTGGCATTCAAGACTTCGTTAATGATCGGCAATTTCCGTGAGTACTGATTAATCGCAGAAACTATTCCGTGGTATGGACACAAATGAACGTTGTCGAGTACTCGACAACGTTTGTATACACATTACGGAATAATTTCTGAGAATACTGCTTTCCAATTCCTATAGTTTTGATCCCAGATTCGGTGAAATAATGGCTACGGTTAACCAGATATTATCCGGTTATAGCTCTCGGTTAGTCGGTTGTGTAAATGGGCCAACCGTTTCAGCCCTAATGCATTCCCGGATAGTCTGGTTGTTTATTGTTTTTGAAAATAAAGTTGTTGGGGGTCATAAGCTATGTATTGGACACAAAAAATGAAAACAATAAGAAAATTTGAACAGCAATTTCCATGTACCATTATATCTCCCACTCCTCCCCCCCCACCCTCCCCTGTGTAATGAGAATATTAAGCCTTGTTCTGGATACTTCGATCTGATATCATTATATAGTTTACAGAGCCCTCACATTATCCCACTTTCTCAAGGTCTGATGGGACTAGGTTTAAACCATCAGACATTCAGAATAACTGGCAATTCACACAGAGTCCCACTCAACAACACTATCTGATCACATTCCAGTGAGGGGTTGGTAACTGTATTAACATAGTTCTTGTGCAACAACTTAATGAATAACAGTGAATGATGTCGGGTCTCTTTTTTGGACATGTTCTATTTAGTGTTGTTGGTAAATAAACTCTCAGATCATAGAGTCAACAATTATCTTGATCCAAGCGCCATTTTTGCCTTGGTTTGGGAAATATTTTGATTACCATTTGAATATTGCATTTAACCCCCTGCACACTGATGTCAAAATATCCAGATTTCAAGTAGCCATTTTTCCCCATAATGCAACTGGGAATTTAACCAATTCAATCTTGTTTGACAGAGCTCAATGAGCTCTGTCAAACAAGATTGAATTGGTTAAATTTCTAGTTGCATTATGGGAAAAATTTGCACCCTGAAATTTAGATATTTCGACATCAGTGTGCAGGGGGTTAAATACCAAAATCAGCATCTATGGCAAGTTAACACTACAGATGAATGATGTTATGTAACTATTTATAATTCTGTTGTCAAATTAAAGCTGGTTGAATTTTTCTAGTACTGAGATGCTACCACAGAAATAGTCCCCAGATTTCCAGTAATGCAAAACTGAGGAGACCAAATATCAATCCAGAGACTAAACCTGAACAAACTTGAACCCCATAGGTAGCCCAAATATTAACCCATGGACTTTATTTGAACAAACCTGATATTGATCCCATAATGATGTTGTATGCCAAATATCCAAAGAATCTGACTGGTTTTTCTGGAGAAGATTCTTAAAGAATATTCCCTCCCCCCACCCCCACACACTGTATACCAAATATCACAAATTCTGATCAGTGGTTCTGGGGAAAATTTAAAATTTTTGAAAATGTGCCACCATTTTTGATTCCCCTTATGGTACAATATAAAACATGTGATGACAATTTTTATTAGCACTCGATTCTGCTTGTCCTTAGGATGTTTCGTACCAAATAACAGTTCTCTGTTCTGTGTGGTTTGGGAAATATGGGCATTTGAAAATATTTCTATTTTTAAAGTCAGGCTCAGTGAGCTGTCAGATAAGACTGAATTGGTTAAATTCCTAATTGCATTGTGTGAAAAATTTTATGGCTACAAATTTTGATATTTCAACATCTCAGTGCAGAGGATTATAAAACAACTTACTTTTGTGATCGGTCCACTGACGGAACTTGGACTGCGACCACTAATACCACTCCAAGACGAATTAGAACTGGAATGATGGCTAGCACCGCCAGGACTTTTTGCTACAAATCCTGTCATAGACTGGCTCACACCATCAGCAAGGACAAAGTTTTCTCTTAATTCTAAATTAGTTCGTCCTTTGGCTGAAATAAAACACAAAGGAAAAAATTAATAAATGTTAAAAGTATGAAGACAAAGTCTGTGTTTCCTGTCAGATGATCCTATATTAACCCTTTGAACCCTAGTGGTATCTTCAATATCAGTTCAATAGCAGCAACAGGAAGAGTCCATATTCTTTATTTGGGGGTAGGCCAATTAATATTTTCAACGTGCAGCCTTGAGACTGCACGTTGAAAATATTGATTGGTCTACACCACACCTTCACTCAAAAGTCAACCTACTTAATGACATTAGGAAGTATTATGTTAATGGGACGGCCTCTGGGGTTCAAAGGGTTAATATTGATTTATTGGTTTGTATGGTCAATTTCATCATCTATGGCTCATCATGACTGCAACACAGTGTCCTGATGCCCCACATACAAGAAGATGGGGCTTCACAGCATTCAGTGAATGGTTGTTTGATAACGGTGAACTATTCTTTTCTAAAAAAAATTATTGCAGAGAGTGTAAAAAAAATTATTGCAGAGTGTCAATACATTATACTGGTTAGGTCATAACTGTAGCGAGGAAGAGAGGTTTCAACCCTTTGAACCTGGTGGTATCTTCCATGTCAGTTCAATTGTAGCAGTTGGAAGAGTCCACATTTATTTTGGGGTAGACCAATTAATATTTTCAACGTGCAGCCAGTTGAAAATATTAATTGGTCTACCCCACATATTCACTCAGCAGCCATCCTACTTCATGAAATTATGACGTATCATGCTTCTGGTCTGGAAAAAGGGCCACTGGGGTGTAAAGGGTTAATGCAACTTACAGATGAAACTTGCGACATGTTTTCAAAAATAACTAAATAAATTGAACTTTTTCTTCCATAAAATATCTTTTGCCCCCCGCAATTTGTCTTCTGTGTGTGTGTGGGTGGGGGGGGGGGGGGGAGAGGGGGGGGTCAGAAGCCAAAAATCTATAAAAAAAAAAAAAAAATAACAAATCTTTTCGCATATTTTTGTGCTGAGAAGGGAAAAACCGCTTTAACAAAGGAGTTATATATATAGTTGTATTGTATAAATCATCTCTTGAATGTAACAAGATGCAGATGTCACCTTGCTGCACTCAAGGGATGATAAATGGTGAAAAATAATGGTATTGTATTCAGAAAATGCCATAAAAGGGTTAACTGATGCATTGCTGTATCAATTCACAAAGAACTTTTATTTATAGGAGTTTAATATAACATTCAGCATCTATAGCTGCAGTACAGTCACTGTGGACTGGTTGTAGTCCATGTGTGGGTAGTGAGGTCTATGTATGCATTTATCACATAATAATATCAGCAAAATTTTAATTAATGAAGCACCGGGTACAACCCGGTGCTTCATTAATTAAATTTTTGATGATTATTCCTATAATTAGTGTTTGGAATCTAATATTATTGTGCCTGTGGAAATATTGCCCATCTGTGGAAAAAGACCAGTCCACGGCAGCCATACTCTATCCTGACAATCATAATACTTGATCAAACTCTCATCCTCCTGGATCCATTTATACCCATAAAGAACTTGTCTATTACAGCAATAAAGCATGCCTCGTCTTCCTGAGGTGCCTATGGGCACTCTCCCATAAATTGTAACAAACAAAATCCATACAGACCAAATAATTTAGTTTAAAAGATAATATGAAGGATACATGTACTCAGAGAGTTTGCAGCCTCTGAGTTACAGAACCTGCAATTTAGAGTAAAGCCCAAATATGGGCTTCCAGCACTCAACCAGTTAATATGTAAAATCCATCTTGCCACGATATCTACTTCCATAAGAGTTTCAAGTGTAAAGTATATCGAGTGACTTTGTTCTGAATATTCTTTTATAATTTATTGCAATTCCCGTTGTATTCTATATCAAATTGTGAAAAAAAAATATGAAAAGAGTATATCCACTGTTTTTAGTAGACAGTAAAATTGTCTCAAGAGTTATTGTAAGGAAATTTAAGTTAACATGAGCGGCTGAAAGTTGCTCGTGAAAACTTGAGTTTTCGTTGCAGTCACAATCGAGATAACCCTGTGGTAACAACTACTTAAAAATTGTAGGTATTTTTTATGCACCCGGAAAATATTTTCGTGGGCATATAGTGTTTTCATTTCCGTCCGTCCATACGTCAGGAAGATTTTCATGTCTGCTTCATAACTCTGAGATACTTTGTTAAATTTTGTTGAAACTTGGCATACGTGTTGCTTATGGGGAGACAATGTGTTGCTCACTAATTTTTGTTGGGTTCGATGGAGGTCAAGGTTACAGATCAAGGTCATAGTTCGGGGCATCCAGGGCCGGGCAGTCACCAGTGCTAGTCTTGTTTCAGTATGATTTGTGATGTTTTAATTGTAATTAAAACACCAAAGTGCCAAAAATGTGTGGTGATATCAATCTTCTTCTGAAGAGATATTCTTTTACATCTATCGTGACAAAAGGTATTGAAAAATAATTGTTCGACATTTCCAACTATCTTAATTAACCCTTAAGGGACTGGGGATTTTTATACATTTTTGCTATACGTTGAAAGACTATCTCCTGTGGCTTTGCAGTTGTTTCTTATCAAGTCTTGACTGCCCACAGAGGCAGCCAAGACTTGACAAGAAACAACTGACAAGTTACTTAGAAAACAAGATTTGACCCATACAATACATGTTGGGGCACATGTTCCTTTGCATTAAAAAGTTATCAAAGTCAGAATTAGGTCCTTAACCCCCTATTGTCGAAATATCTAAAGTTCAGGGTGCAAATATTTCCCATAATGCAACCAGAAATTTAACCAATTCAATCTTGTTTGACAGAGCTCAATGAGCTCTGTCAAACAAGATTGAATTGGTTAAATTCCCAGTTGCATTATGGGAAAAATGGCGACTTCAAATCTGGATATTTTGACATCAGTGTCCAGGGAGTTAAGGGTAGCATGTATCCCCAAACTTTTATTTGGTAATAGAACAACTGAATGATATATCAATTCTAATACATGTGCGTCCTCCACTTTTCAAGTGCTCAAAAAATGGCTTTTGGCACTGAAGCTGTTAAATATCAATTAATCCAAATAGAAGTCAGGTAGCCCTTTACCCAATACACATGATATCAAAATTTATTACTTTAAATTATAATTTTTCCTTTTTTTTGAAAAGATTTAATAAAACCATATCATGTGACCCCTCACTGGATTGAACTCTGCGAGCTTGTTCTAATGAGGGGTCACATATGGTTTTGTTGAAATAATTTTTTGAAAATGTTTTTCCCAATTACTCAAATTGTATATTACATGTGTGGATGTGGCCAATTCGCTAGGTAAAGGGTTAAAATGCATTGAAAGAAATATGTATTTCATTTCTGTAACATATGAATAATGGTTTTCAAGACACAAATATTAAAAGGTTATCATTTTCCAGGTAAATATTTTATAAATTCAGTTTGTGGTTAGTCTGTCATCATATATCTAATTAACAAGAACAAAACAGAAGCTCACTCCATGCAACTGAATATAATTCATACATTTATGGAACCTGTAACTTCGTCAAATTTTACCATTAGTTTGCCACAAATTTACTGAGTCATTCCAACAGTGACCTTCATAATTATCACCCTTAAAAATATCATACCAGTTACCTTTAGAATAAAACTCAGATTTTCTCAATGCATCATTGAGAAACAAATTTCCGTGCTTTCCAAATTTGTTTTTAAAGTTTTGAGGATCACCTTCAGCCTCTACATATAAAGTTTTATAACTGTATCATTGAAATATTCCATTTTATTATATGACTTTCAATTTTCTCCTCAAAATACCACTATTGTTTGTCAATCAAATCCCCATTGTTCGAAAACCATGTGTCTGATCGACAGCTGTTATTAGTATTGTTTGAAATCCGTATCAGTAAGGTTTGAAAGTAGGTCGTTGGAAGATTCAGAATTTTTTACATGTTCATTTAAAATGTACTAAATACTAAAGTTGTTTAAATAGCATTTCGGATATTTTTGACTAGGAGTGTGAGTATTTATTTATTTATTGGTGCTTAATGCCACATCAGCAGCTAAGGCTATACTGTGAATAGAAAATATGTCATTGTGAATTACAAAGGAAAAAGATTGTTTAAAAAAAGGAAAGGAATATGGGTGACTGCATTTTGCTTCAATTTTCTACAGGTGCTATACAATAGTGGTGTGAGGAGAATAGTGAACAGAAAAGTTTAACCAGATCGTAACTAGGTCACAATCTGGTCAGTTGGCTAGATGCGATCCAGTCAAAAATTTTTTCTGTTAGCTTTTATAATCACAGTACTGAAGCTGGTGTGTATTCTGAGTGCGGAACAGAAATCCTGCTACCGATTAATTGTGTTTTGCCTCAAATTAAATTCCCTGCCATATGGTGATGCACTTTTATGATGATAATCAAAAAGGACAGTGACTATAAAAATTAGCAAAATGATTAACTCTTTCATCCTCAGTGGCTTGAATAACAGCATGATAGGTATTAATTTTATATTAAATGGCAACAATAAAAATTCAAGGTAGATCATTCAATGCTAACTGTTGATTGATCTATACTTTGTCAAATCTGTCTTTTTGATCAAATAAAGTGTACAGAATCTGTAAAAGTAGTTAGTGTACTTCAACGAGGGGTTCTTGAGCTATGTTTTGAAGCTAAATATTTTAAAAATAATACAATCTGGATGGTGCTTTTTGTGAATAGCACTTGTCGGATGAGCATTTTTCTGTTTTTATTGGGATTTAAGGGCACTTTTGACAGCCAGGGTCACCTCATGTCAGAAATATGACCGTTATGTGAGGTAAAGAGTTGAGGTCATTAGTGGCCTCCAGTGGCTATCAACTGAAAACAAATATGTGCTCAATTTTTGAATTCACTTTAAAACATTTTTTCCACAATCCAGTATAAGTATTTCCTTTAGTTCCTTGAATTCTGCACCCTATGTAGCATGTAACCAACTAATACAGTGCATTCTTACAGCTCAAGTGTATATTTTCATGTAGGGTGTGATATGGCAGCCTATCAACTAACCCTGTGCAATGCCTATGGTTGGTCATTATATGTTACCTTACCAACTAACTCTGTGCAATGCACAGGGTTAGTCACATAAAGTCACTCTTTTCTTTCTGGCTATAAATAAGATCATATCTATTATGCCACTAACCCTGTGCATTGTACAGTCTTAGTGAGTGTACATTTTCATGTAGTGTGTGATATGGCAGTTACCAATTTTTTTTATAACCAGAAAGTGTGATGCACAGGGTTAGTCACGCTTTCAGGAAAAAAAAATTCAGCAACTGAGCAACTCATCTATATCAACTCTTTTTCCAATGTACCATATTTACTCTATGTATTGGGAAAGCTAAAAATAAATATTTTCTGATGCCCCACATTTTAGAAAATGGGGAAAAAACACAACTTGGTCTTGTTTTGATGCTGAATCAAGTTGTGTGTGATTCGTTTTCCATCATTGTATACGAAAATCACCATACAATTTTTTTTTCGATTTTCCATTTTTTGCTTCCAAAACATAGCTTATGCCCCTCATTGGAACGAGCACATTGCGCTCGTTTTAATGATGGGTCATAAGCTATGTTTTGTAAGCAAAAATGAAAACTTTTAGTTACACAGGAATTCTTTTTATGAGTGTCATCGGCCACTAGCATTCAGTAAAGGGTTGAAGACTGTCACAATGTAATATTAAATAGTCTTCTTCATGTCAGTCCGGACTGTAAATATTAAAACTTAGGAACAGATTTAACTGGTAGAGTGCTGGAAGCCCATATTTGGGCTTTACTCTGAAGTGTCAGTACCAGCACTTAAAGGCTTCATATTTTGTGGATGTTGTTCATACCACCTTTGAAGTGAAATTATTTAGTCTGTTAGTATTTGCCTTGTTACAATTTATGGGAGAGTGCCTATTGGCACTCTCCCATAAATTGTAACAAGACAAACATATGTGAACAAATTTTGATGACCAAAAATAATTCAGCACTCTACCAGTTAAATAAAAACAACACAAATCAGAATGTCTTATCAATTTTTTTCTGTTTAAAAAGGAAAATTAAACACAAACTTAGCTTTGAAATTGAGCATTTTGCACCGTTTTCAGGTGACTGGGCCAACTGGAAACAAGTCTCCTGAGTGTCCCAAACATTGGAGCATAAAAAAAAAAAAAAATTCTGGAAAAAATATGTGTCCCAAATTATAGAGTGTCCCAATATATAGAGTAAATGTGGTAATAGCCAAAACTAGCCAGTATTATTTAGTGTTGGGTGGTACTGGAATGATTAAATATCTCGGTATTCTGAAAAATGATCCTGAGGAACACTGTTATACTAATTATTTTTGACTGTGATGTGCCAAACAATGGATAGGGATGAAATGTTTGCTTGCAACTTGCCCAAAACGTCTGCCAGAAAGACCAAAACATCCACTAATAATTACATCCACAATGGCAGTTATTTAGCACATGCTTTATTCGCAATTGGAGTGGACTTTTTGGGTGTAATTCTGCAACTCTGGAACAAAACGTATTCTGAAGAATCTTCATATTATAATATTCAGCAGTGTGCATCCGCAGGCCCCACTTTATCACAAGAACTCTGAAGTGTTAAAGTTAGCACATCTCAGCACTTAAAATAAATTGCCTTTTTAAGTAATTGTGGTAATGGACTGGTTTTGTATTATCATATTTGTCTTGGCGAAGAAAGCACAAATGACTAGCTATTGTTTATTCAAAAACAATAAAGAACCTTTCGTAGGTCTTGTCACAAACACTTTTGAGCACACTATTTTGAAGGCAAGATGCTATCATGACATCAGCATGTTCAAGCGGCAAATAACTTTCAAACACAAGTGTAAAATTACAGGGAAATCCCTTGGCATTACCCAGGGAAAATTTCCAGGTTTTAAATAGCAGGCATGCCAATGGCCGAAATGTACAATGTGACTAACAACACACACTTGCTGGAATTCAGTTGAAAACATAAAATCAGAATAGAAATTTCTGTATCTAGAGCTGGCCGATTTTGTCCTTTACGTTGGGTAAGGGTTTAATGCAATAAATCATCAACGGTACGGCAGTTATTAATCTACCTATAAGGGCAAGTGATTAATCGGTTAACCAAAGTTTATACATGTGATTAATCGATCAAGAAAACCCTTTAACCATATCAACTCTAATTTTACCAGTAAAGCAGAACCTGTCTATCATACTGAACAAGCACTGCTCCACTTCAGGACTCACATGGAGTTTAGAGGGTCTGTACACAGTAAGTGGACAATACCGTTTTCTGAAGATGAAACAGTTACAAAATAATTCAAATTATGCATGTCAAATATCACATCAAACTCAACTATCTTTTACAATACATATCATTAAAAGCAAGCACAGACAGACATCTACTTGTTCACAAAATCTTCAAGTAGTGCAAATCACTGAAAAAAACAGGTAGCATGCATGTTTGTTTCTTGTTCATTTTATAACTGCTTTATATATAAATAAAAAAAAATACATGAACAGCCTTTTTGAATACTATTTGTACCAATATTCCTATTCCAGTTCCAATAATAATTTCACATACTTTGATAAAATGAAATTAATATTTTAAATGGATCAGACCACATAAATACTCCCAGCTTGTGTAAACTTTTTTCATGATCCTTGTTGTTTATCTGCACAAAAAGCACTCATCACACATACTCATTCAAAACTAGAGGTGTGACTGTCACAGATGGGTTGGCCCATAACCCCCCCCCCCCCCCCCCCCCCCCCCCGCTGCCATGATTATTCTAAGATGAAAAGGGGCATAACTCTGGAAATAAAAAGTCTGATCAAAACTATAATCACAGGTTTGAAATTTTGAGAGTGAATTGTCCAAAATTCCTTGTTGCCTTATGGGAAAAGTTGAAGTTTGAAATTTTTTTTTTTTTTTTTACATCGGTGTGCCAAGGATTAACACTTTATCCAAAACCAGCCAGACCTATTCTAAAAAAAAATCGCTGATTAATTTTCATTTCTCAAAAACATAGGTTGTGACCCCTCATTGGAACGAGCTCGTTGAGCTCATTCCAATGAGGGGTCATAACCTATGTTTTTGAGACAAAAAACGAAAAAAAAATTTTTTTCAAGAATTCTGATTGCAAGTGTCGTCTGTTTTTCATGTTAGGTAAAGGGTTAACCAAATGAGTGCAAGATGCCCATACTAGGTTTCTACTGAAAATTGCTGGTTCATTATATAAAGGCTTCATATTCTGCAAAAGCCTGAAATTCATTTGAAAGCACAAGTCTTGTGAGATAGATTTGTTCAGTTATAATTCAATGAAGAGAGCTTTCTTGCACTCCCCAATAAAATGGAAGGAAACAAAATATTATGAACAAATTATGACAACTAAAATGAACTGAGAACTCTACCAATTTATAAAACATGCAAAATGAATTCTACTGATAAGTTTTTTAATTATAGAAAACAATGAAAACAGAATTACAATTACACTCCTGCACTGTACTAATATTACACCACTGCTTTCAGAAACATCCTTTTGTTGACTGAGGGTAAGAAATTAAAAAATTCATATAATATTTGACAGAGCTCTATGAGTTATATCAATCCACATGTAGATATGTTTGACTTCTCAGTTACAAAAGCATGAAACTTTCTGAAGACAACTGTAAAAAAAAATTAACATACAAACAGGAATAACATTTGTTTTATAAACTGCAAAGACATCAAAATAAATCATGGCATAAAATTTAAAAGAAAATCAAACTATTTCTGAAATCCAGTTTATTTCATACACTTAAAATACTATATACTTTCCTCAGTATGAGTAATCTAGTGAATGCTTTTCAAATTCGAACTAAAACTTGAAATGGAAGTAAAATGCAAAAAATAAAATGGATTTCAGTAAAGCTGAAAACTGGCTCAATGGTCAGAAGGTCATGCATATTGGATAGAAAATGCACATGGAAACATAAGGGGTGTATAGCATCAGCATAACTGAGAACAAGACAAATTTTACCCAGTATTACTTTCTCTTAAAAGTGTAGATTTTTAATCATAATGTCATTCCAAATATGTATTCGTAGTTTTTTATGACATTTTAAAGATCTCAAATTTAAAATGGGATAGTTTTACTGAATGTAGTGTTGAAATGGTTAATTGATTAGCATGAACTGGAAGAGTTTTTCCAACTATTTTTTTATTTATTGGTGTTTAAGGTCACATATTTCTGCAAGTTGGCTAAGCATGACTGTAATATGGATATAAAATGAAGTCCAGCCAATTGTTTATCCGCGTGTTGCCCATTTTAGAAGACTTCCACCCCAAGCATTAGTGACTGTGTCCTATTTTACCAGAAAAACAAGAGCTTGTTTACCACAGTAAACACTTCATTTCCCTGGGTACCCATCGGGAGCTATTCTCCATTGACCACATTAACAACTGGTTATCCACTAACTCATTACAGAAGTGTGGAAATCTTTTGTATGGTATGAGAGACCAGCCCACTTATCCACTGGGTTAAAAAGGCTAATATATGATAGTATGCCAGCTCATTTCTGATACTCATGGGGTGATTTGGAGTAAAAAGTAAAAACAGTTAAATCATTTTTACAAAGACATTGGGTGAGAGCATATACAGATTATCAAGATTTTTTGGTGACATTGCAGGATTTTACTGGTGTATGTTATCCTGATGTTGATTAATCTAATTTTTTAAGTACCTAAATACAGTATAAATTGATATCTAGTCATTTTTTTGTGATGTTGTCCAATGTCTTGGAACCTTTATCATTGTGATATGTTCCAAAAAGAATAAAATCCTCGCCCTCTGACTGGTTGAGAGCAGGCGTAATTTCTTTATGTTTACAGCTCCAGTAGCAAATGCTACCGTCTGACGTCACAACATGAAATATTTGAAATGACGTCGCCCATTTCGTAATTGTTTCATCAATGGAGGGACTAGCAAGACGCTTCATTTTTCTAGATTTTTCACACATGTGGCAGGCAGTGTTCTGAATGAAGTGTTGTTTAAATTACAAACAAATTTATGTTTTGAACTAAGATGGAATGAGTTTATCTGATTTATTGATTATTTATTCACTGCTGTCATGGGGTACACGAGAGGTTTATTTACTAAACTTGTGATCGTTGAAAGTTGCCTTGAACAAGGCAACTTTCAATGATCACAAGTTCAGTAAATTAGCTTCTCATGTTTCAGGATGTAAGTTTTGGGCTGCGGGTAGGTTCGTATTGGAACATATATGTTATTGTGATAAATTGACGGTAACATGGCCTGAGGTTTGCAGCTTGGAGCATATGCTCAGCCTTGACGCTTCGTGTCTCGTTTGACCATAAGCCCCAAGCAGCAAACCTCAGACCATGTTACAGTCAATTTATCACAATAATTTATCACTATATAAATGTTCTTTATTATTACTATTATTATCACATTAAAGATATATTTTGTTACTGGGTAAAATCTGTCTTCAAATTAGGAAGGGTACAAACCAGTGCTTAAAAAATAGAGAGACCTACACTCCTCATCACTGCCATCAGCCTGTGATGACAACGGGGATGGAGATCGAGGTGGTGGTGGTGGTGGTGGTGGTGGTGGTGGTGGAGGTGGAAGTTTGGGCATTGAAAGTCGTCTTCTTAAACGGAATCGATATCGCCGCCAGGCACCAACTAATTATTTGGAAAGAGAAATACAGAGAAAAAGAGAGAATAAATAAGAGAAAACCAAAAAAAATTCTGTAAAATAACTGAAAACAGAAGCTTTGAAAATATAAAAAAAAGAATCACAGCCATTATCATGTCTGCTTGGCCTTGCTTAAAGTTTCACCAGATGATCATTATTGAGATGCGAAAAATGGTCACAGTATTTCATACAAATCAGCTCAGAGCAATGATTCAGATCACATTTCAAATCATTATTTATGTATTTATTTATGGGGATTTAACGACACTTTTGACAGCCAGGGTCATCTCGTGTCAGACAGTTTTATGGGTGGAGGAAGCCAGGAGTCCCCGGAGAGAAATGGCGAGCAACTGTCAGGCTCCCCAACATACTAACTCTGCACAAGCAAGGTACACAATGCCACTGTGCCCCCAAGTGGCAATGGGGTGAAGTGTCTTGCCCAAAGACCCACACATGGTTGCCACAGGTGGGATTCGAACCTGCACCTCTACCTACTGAGCCACTTTCAAATCATTATAAGATGGCCACATTGTACTTTTGTTTTACACCACTGCTCAGCATGTGTCTTACAATTAACAATTCACTCATCCCAAATGGTGGGTGAGACATGCCACCAGCAAAAATGGGTTACTTTAGGTGAAAAAAAAATAAATGATTTGATTTAGATTACAAGCAGAAGAAAAACAGGGCCGGTTGGTTGTGTTTTTTTTAATTTCCTCACACAGTTTTTTAACTTTTTACCCATGTAATGTAACAATCAAAATCAACCAATGCTATTTACAAATTTTATTATTTTTTTCATTTTTTGTCTCAAAAATATAGCTTATGACCCCTCAATGGAATGGGCCAACTGAGCTCATTGAGGGGTCATAAGCAATGTTTTAGAGGCAAAAAATGAAAATATTAATTGTTCAATTTTTGTTTATCATCTGCTATTTGGGCTAGGTGAAGGAATGAAATATATGGGCCATTTTCATGGTGCACATGTATTTGAAACATGTTCCACAAGAATCTTCTCATATGAATCTTCACATATCATTTTAAAATCTTCTAAATTCCATTTTAAAAGGAATCAACATTTTTATTTAGGGCTTATAAGAAGATTGGGGTTAGTAATACTGGTCGGGAAACCTGAACCATTTCATTTTTTTTTCCTTCGCTTAACCCTTTTACCCAATGAATCGCCCACATTCGCCCATGTAATATGCAAATTCAGCAGCTGAAAAAATATTATTTTTCGAAAAATTTCAACAAAACCATATGTGATCCCTCTTTGGAACGAGCTCATTCCAAAGAGGGGGTCACATGATATGGTTTTGTTGAAATTCTTTTTAAAAATTAAAAAAATTATATTTAAAATAATAAATTTTGAAATCGTCTGCGTTGGGTAAGAGGTTAATAAAAGTTTTCATTTATTGCTTAAAAATCTACATGAATTTATTTATTAATATTAAAGGTCACAGGTCAGTATCTAAGGCTATTATGAACACAAGACAAGAAGAAGGCCTCCCACAAAGTAGATCTTCTGTTGCTCAGGCCATTTTTTGTAAAACTGCATGTGGGCGGGTTTTTTTTTTTTATTTTTTTATTTTTGTAATTATTTCTTTGCCATCAAAAGTTCATATTCTTGGTTTGTTTTATGTTTTAGGCCTCCATAATCTACAGAATAGCATGGGTGGTGATGCATTTCATCCCTTGAGTGCAAGGTTTCGCAATGCTAAAGCATTTCAAAGCCTAATTGCATTCAAGGGACAAATGTATCAATTTTATTAACTTACGTAAAATATCAGACATAAACCATTTAATCTTATTTTTTTAAAGTTTGCATTGATTATAAAAAGAAAGCATGCGGCAGCCAAAAGGACTATGTGGAGGAGGGGGGGGGGGGGTGAGAAACAGATTTTTAACTTTTAGGCCTAAAGTCAAGTTTAGCTCATCGTAAAAACCTGTACTACCCAATTTAGAGGACTTCCACCACAGGCATTCCATATCAGATCCTATTTTGCCTGTAAAGCAGAACTTGTCTAGATTTGTTTACACAGTAAACAAGCAATGTTCCATTTTTTAGGTTCACATGGCCGAGTTGTCTCAAAAACATAGCTTATGACCACTCACTGTAATGAACTCAATATATGGATACATGGCAAAACTTTTTAAAATAATAGAATATGAATACCGTAAGGGATTTTTGTGAACAGTGTTAGCCGCATATGGCAACTATGTTATGTAAAAAGGCATTATTATTCACTGGTGTTTAAGGTCACTTTAAGCATATATGGTTACATCATGACTGTAACACAAGTATGAAGTCAAGTTTCACCAATTGATTGTATTTTTGCAGCCCTTGTTAGAGAATTTACAACAAAGGCATCAGTTACTGCATTATATTTTACTATTAAAACGGAACTTGTTTAACCCTTTATCTAATGAATCGCCTGCATCCGTCCACGTAATTTACAAACTGACAGTTGAAAAAAATGAATGTTTCAAAATATTTCAACAAAACCATATCATGTGACCTCTCATTGGAATGAGCTCATCAAGCTCATTCCAATGAGGGGGTCACTTTATATGGTTTTGTTGAATTTGTTCACAAAATTAAAAAAAATATTAATTAAAATAATAAATTTTGATATAGTCTGCATTGGGTAAAGGGTTAACACAGTAAGCAATCATTGCTTCACTTACTGGAGTTCTCCTATGAAAATTTAAGAACGTCAACAAAGCATGATAATGATTGATAAAAAAAAAACAATCATGAAAAACATATACCATAAAATGAAAAAAAACGTAGTCAAAGTTCAAAAAGAAATGGTAGCTTAAACACTCCCCATCAAAACAGTTTGTAAGATAAACAAAAGAATATTTCTGACAATGTTTCTCAGAAATCGTTGAGAAATTTACCAATGCTGATACCGATTCTTAAAAATCTCTCACAAAGACTTTCCAAGAGCTGATGTCAGAGACAGGTGTCATCAGTGAAGAAGAAATGGAAACTTTTCCATGTAGTCGTCTTACAAATTATTTTGATAAGTAGTATTTGAAGACTTTATAAATATGAGAGAAACAGATGTACCAATACTGGAAGAAGAAGTATTAACCCTCTTCAGACTGGTGTCAAAATTTTATGTGGCAATCTTTTCTGATAATGCAACTGGGAATTTAACCAATTCAGTCTTGTTTGAAAGAGCTACTCGAGCCCTTTCAAATAAGGCTGAATTGGTTAAATTCCTTGGTTTTATGAGAGAAATTTCCAGCTTGAAATTGAAACTTCAACATTAATGTGGGTTTTTCAGAGAAATGATGATATTTAACTCTCTTTGGAACTAAAAAGAAAGAAGACCTTTTTTGACCATTATGAAGCTGTGGAAAGGCACAAAACATCTATAAGGCCACACAAAGTAAATCTTCTGTTTCTCAGGCCATTTTTTTGCAAAATTGCATGTTGGTGGGCATTTTTTTATTTTGGTAATTATTTCTTTGCCATCAAAAGTTTATGTTCTTGGTTTGTTTTATGTTTTAGGCCTCATAAAGTACAGAATAACATGTGTGGTGGTGTATTTTGTCCCATGAGTGCAAGAAGGTTTTGCAATGCTAAAGCATTGCAAAGCTTTGTTGCACTCAAGGGACAAATTTATTAATTTTATTAACGTGGGTAAAATATCTGACATAAACCATTTAATTTTCATGTTTTTAAATTTACATTACTTATAAAAAGAGAACATGTAACAGCCAAAAAGATGATGTGGGAGGACCTGAAACAGATTTTTAACTTTTATAGGCCTAATATAATTTCCATTACTAAATGAAATTACTATAAATATATACAAATATATGTGTGTTCAACATTTAATACAGGATTGTTACCTATCCTGTCAAATGTACAGTTTAATGTACACTCGTGTATGTGTACATTCAAACAAACTTCAGTCTCAATGGACCAACTCAAAGATAAAATTCCAAGGGCAAGCATCAACTTCTGGGGCTGTTTTATTTGACTGAGGTAAATATTATTTTTTGAGGGTTGAACCTTTCTACCAAACCCAAGTCGATGTTGACAGAACCAATGTTTCACCATCACTTTGTGATGGACAGACATTTTAGCACACAAATGTTTAGGTCTAGATGTTTCAGCCTCAGGTGTCATTTACTGGCTTGTATTTTATCAGAAATCTTTATCACAGTAAACAAGCAATGCTCTGCATCCTAGCCAGAAAATAAGCAGACTGTCATCTGCAAAATGAGGTCCCCAGAGGATGAATTTAGTGATGCTATGCATCACTAAATTTACCCTCTGTGAACCTCAATGTGAATCAGGGTCTCAAAACTAAACAGAAAGAAGTAGTACCCAGAGGATAAATTGGCCCACTGTATGGGATAGCATCATCAAATTCACCCTCTCGGAACCTGATTCTGCAAATGTCAGACTGCTTGTACCAATATTTTTTTTTTATTCTGAAGTTATACACAGATATATACATATATATTTTTTCCATTTTTTTAAATTTTGTAACGTGAAGCTTTTTTTTTTAAATGTATTATATAAATTTGCAGAAGTATTACATTTTCATTTATTTTAACAGTATTTATGCTGGTTCCAAAGACATCCATATTTGTTACGGTTTATAATGAAAAAGTTCCAGCTTATTTCAGGCAGGCCTGAAAATAAGTAGCCTGACATTTTCAGAATGAGGTTTCCAGAGGGTGAATGTGATGATGCTATCCCATACAGTGGGTCAATTTATCTTCTGGGTACTTCTTTCTGTTTAGTTTTGAGACTTGGATTCAGAATGAGGTTCACAGAGGGTAAATTTAGTAGCTGTGCAGGGTAGCATCACTAAATTCACCCTCTGGGGACCTCATTTTGCAGATGACAGTCTGCTTATTTTCTGGCTTAATTTCAGGTATTGCTAGTTAAATTGTAATCAAAACTGCAGTCATTTTATGTTGCTATGCTGGCATAAGGTAACTGGCTCGATCTTTCTTTAAAAAGTTACCCTGTAAAAAGAATGGGCTGAAACATCCTAGATCAAAAAGTTGGGGCAATGCTGGAGCGCTAAACATGTTAGACAGGCATGAAAGAAGGCAGTAATATATTGTGACCCTGTTCCAAGGAGGAGTCATAAACTATGTTTTTGAGGTAAAAAAATAAAATTTTTGGTTCTTCTATAAATTTGTTTGTCAGTGTCAACTACTAATTGTGTTGGGTAAAACTATTAAAAATCTCAATGTAGTCCTTCAGGTGAAGACAATTCTTGACAGGATAGGGAACTAACACAAAACAAATTTGAATGTAAGATGCAGTCCAAACAAACAATTACCCAGATTCCCCCTTCCAAACCCATCCCATATTTCCCAAACTGCTTATGCCTCCATTCAGTGCCAGCAAGAAACACAACAATCTTCAGAAATCAAAACCCAAGGAATATAATTTGTAGGGCAACATGTCCACTGATGTAGAACACATTTATTTTTACGATTTCTGAGGAAGAGTTTGGAAATTTGCCTTCGGTATATATGGAAAAAAAGACTGTGCAAAATGCAAAGAAAACCAAGATTTTAGATTCCTTGATCACTTATTCATAATAGTTTGGATGCATCTACATACTCTATACATGTTACAAATAGTCTGATGAGATAAATAATGGTTCAATGATAACCAGGATTTCATTAACTCCTTGTATGCTGCTGACAGATATTCCGGTTCAAGACATGATTTCTCTTGTAACTGAAGTATAATTTGGGCACATTTAATCAAATTTTCCCCTGTGAGCTTATGAATTTTGTCACCATTGATTTCTTGAATCAAATTCTGATGAATTTTTATCAAATCTAGTCATGGCTGATTTAACCCTTAAGAGACTAGCGATTTTTACATATTTTTACTACACTTTGACAGTCTACATCCTGTGACTTGGCTGCTGTGTTTTGGCAAGTCTTGGCTGCCTATATAGGCAGCCAAGACTTGCCTAAACACAACTACCAAGGTGCTTAGAATGTTAGTTGTGAGTTAATCCAAAGACTGCATGTAGGGACACCTGTTCTATTGTGCAAAAAATGTGATCAAAGGCAGAATTAAACCCTTAACCCTTTCGCGAATCAGCCAAAATGCCCCCCCCCCCCCCCCCAGACTTGGGATATTGGGGTTAATTTCGGGATCATCTCATTCGTTAGATAAAGGTATAAAACGTTCCATTCATTTGGATTGTTAGGTAAGTCAAGATTTATCTTCCCAGCTTCAGAACATGGGATATCTAGTGGAACAAAATCTGTGCATTTTTCCCATTGAAAAATTGGACCAATTCCACGACCACGCCAGCTCCCTCATATTCTGCCATGTCCCTGACCAGCACTTCTTTTTTCTGCAGCATCCCCTCCCACTGGCCAGTCTTATTCCACTCCGTCATCTGGATTATTACTGGCAACATCATCTGAACGTCCAGCACTCATAGTAGTGTCATATGTGACAGCTTGATTTGAGCCAGACTGAACTGCAGAATCCTTTTTCCACGTTGCTATCAATTGTCATCTTCGTCCGTGGTAATTACTGTGAGGTGCAATATGTGCTAAGACTGTAGCCAATCAACTAAAGGGAAACAACTCTAAATTCATTCAGGCATGAAATTACTTCTGTGGTCTGATAGAGATAGCACACATGGACTGAGGTCAGAGTAGATGCATTACTATGCCATTGGGGTGCAGCACACCAACGGGTTTGTAGTGTCAGTTTACCACTGGAAGGGCGCGCGCCGACGAGTCACGAAAGGGTTAAGGGTTTGAGCAGCCATGACTAGATTTGATGAAAAATATCTTGAAAATACTCAACAGGTTAAGAGTAAATGCATTTCTTATCAAATCACATCAAAACGTTGATTATTGTATTCAACTGCACATGCTCAATCAACAGTGAGCTGGATAACTTTGAATAATTGCAATTTAATACGTAGCTTGAAAAAAGACAAGTATATTTCCAGAGGTGGACAAGATGAACTAGTTTCAAATTGAAGCACAAGAAATAACTAGTCTTCCAAAAGTATTTGTTTCCTCGCTTATTGTATTGCCCCATTTCAAAATTTAGCCTATTCAAACAAAAGTTCAATATCAGCAGCAAGCAGAAAGATTTTTGTAAATCCTGCTTAAAATTGAGGATAAAATACTTGTAAATTGTGTTGCAAGGTACTAAACTTGATTTTACCAGCATTTCATTTTCTCTGTAGCATTTTATAAAAACCATGACCATTTTTAATCCTTTATCCAACATGAATATAGGTCAATATTCACACAATAGTTTTCCTTTAATTAAATAATTCTATTAGGCCTCACAAAGTAGGTCTCGTTTCTCGGGCCATTTTTTTATAAAATTGCATGTGGCGGTGGTTTATATTATTTTTTTTATTTTTGTAATTATTTCTTTGCCATCAAAAGTTCATGTTCTTAGTTTGTTTTATGTTTTAGGCCTCATAATTTACAGAATAGCATGGATGGTGGAGAGTTTTGTCCCTTGAGTCAAGAAGGCTTGCAATGCTAAAGCACTGCAAAGCCTTTTTGCACTCAAGGGAGACATTTATCAATTTTATTAACTTAGGTAAAATATCAGACAAAAACCATTTAATTTTTATTTTTTCAAGTTTGCATTGGTAATAGAATGAGAGCATGTGGCTGCCAAAAGGACCATGTGGGAGGGACTGAGAGACAGATTTTTAAATTTTTTAGTCATCATTTATTGTATTTATGTATTGGTGTTTAAGGTCATATATTTCTGAACAATGGCTAATTGTAACTGCAACATGGATATAAATCTAGTGCAGCCAATCATTTATTCCAATGTTTCCTATTTTACAGGACTTCCACCCCAGGCATTGATAACATGATCCCATTTTACCAGTATAAAAGAGCTTATTTACCACACTAATCAAGCAATATTTCACTTCCCAGGGTTCACACATGGACAACTTATTCCACAGGATGCTTCCAAAACATAACTTATGATTCCTCACGTCAATGAACTTGATCCACTGAGGGGTCCTAAACTATGTTTTGGGAAAAGAATAGAAAAAATCTAACAATGGTGATTACTAAGCTGAGCAAACGTTAGATCTGGTCATAAGCTATTTTATTCACATCTAGAGATGGATTTTTTGCCATTTTGTTGCCTATGGGTTAACCCTTTACCTAACCTAGTATTTTTAAAAAATAAATTAAATTTCACATTTTTCGAAAAACAAATTTTACAATTTTTCTATAAAATCATACAAATATGGATGTCATAAGAACCAGCTCAAAGAGCTGGTTCTAATGATATCCGTATTTGTATAGTTTTACTGAGAAACTTCAGAGATATATTAGGCTGTGGTAGGCTTATACTGGTTAATTTTCTGGCCGTTTTTGGCCGCTATGTTAGGTAAAGGATTAACCATTTTTCCTACAAACTTGCTAACTCATTCATAAAAACTGCCATTCAAAATTTATTTTTTCAATGTTTACTATTAAAACATAGTCTACGGCCTCCAACTGTATGAACTCAACAAGAGCAAGGCCATGGCCTGATGCATACCCCCACCATTGCATACAACATCGCTGTATACTGAATTGCATTGAAATCCATCTACTCATTGCCGAGATATGGATCCAGATGGACAGGCAGACAGACGGATGGATGGACAGACAGATAGATGTAATCCAGTTTAACTCCCCCCTCCATCCCCCCCCCCCCCCCCCCCATACAATCTCTTAAAGATTGGGGGTATAATAATTTTGTTTCAGTGACTGGCCATACAATACTGTACTTATTCATTAGATAAAGGATAAGGATGCCAAATTACATTTGTACACTCCATTGACTGTAAATTATACAACTGAGGCTCTTGGCAGTCACAAATTTCAAATTCAAATCAATATTTGGGGGCTTTCACTACTTTTCAGTCCAAAAACTCAATCTTTTGGCCAAATTCTAGATACGTTTGGAAAATTTCCACTAGTGCCCTGTCTGAAACATTGAGCTTTTTTCAAAGAGCTTCGAATTTCCAACTGCTGTAAATTTGACAAATGATGGAAGGAGAGGGGCACACACACACACCACTTGGCAATGTTCCAGCTGTCCACTTTTGTGCAAACAACTTTATGGAATCTCAAGAAAAAATGCAAAAACAATATACCTTGGATGCTACTTTAGTTTGTTTTTCTCAATTCAGACTTGCAATATTTTATTTATGAAATCTTCACCTGCTAGTATAAAATGGTTATGACCAGACTCTAATCCAACTAAAAAAGATACCACTTTTGCGATCACAGTAATGTAACCTCCCTTTTTGAAAAAATGTATCTTGCTAGTTTTTTCCAAAGAGACAAGTTCTGCTAGATAAGGCCTAAAAAATGAAAAATCTGTTTCTCAGGCCCTCCCGCATGGTCCTTTTGGCTGCCGCATGCTCTCTTTTTATAACCAATTTAAACTTAAAAAAAATAAAATTAAATGGTTTATGTCTGATATTTTACCCAAGTTAAAAAAATTGATGAATTTGTCCCTTGAGTGCAAGAAGGCTTTGCAATGCTTTAGCATTGCAAAGCCTTCTTGCACTCAAGGGATGAAATACACCACCACCCATGCTATTCTGTAGATTATGAGGCCTAAAACTTGAACCAAGAACATGAACTTTTGATGGCAAAGAAGAAATTACTGAAATAAAAAATAAAATAAAAAAACGCTCGCCCGCATGCAATTTCACAAATAATGGCCTGAGAAACAGAAGATCTACTTAGTGTGGCCTAAAAGGTTAATAATAAAATTGGTTTTGTAAGAATTGTATCAAAATTGTTATTTTTTTTTTACTTTTGGCTTCTTCATTTAAAAAAACAACTTTATGTATTTTATGTGATTCAAAAATGAAATGCATATTAAAATCAACTTTGACCATTAAAGTAGAATTGCTGCGACACAAGAGCATATAACATACAGAAAATGAAAAAAATGAAAAAATAACAAAACACCACAAAGATACATGATGAGTACTACAAAATAAATCCCCGTAATTTGGTTTAAACAATAAATCCCATAACCCATTCACTTACAATCTTCCACAATTACAATTTTTATTTGCTTTATTTCCATCCCTCTCACTACAAATATCACATAAAAATTAAATAAAATGGCTGTAAAATGAATAAAAAAAATTATTAGACTTTTATAACTTGTAAACATAAAGAAATGTTAGTGTGGGTTCTGAAACTTATATCTTACCTCAAAACAAATGTTCTGTTAACTATGTATTTATGCTGGGGATAATGAAGATGATTGTGTATATATTTCAAATATTCTGTGTAGATGCATTTTATGTACTGAATAATTTGGTGAGGAAATGTTGTGTACAAGGGAATGATGCTTTAACCCTCAAGTCCTGATACAGGTCAAACTACCCCTTTTATATTGTGCTGAAAAAATTGTCCCAAGTGTATTCTTCCTTTGGAACTCCACTATTAGGATACTTTTATCTTGACAGTGTTAATACATCATTGTTGGCTGCCTGTAGAGGCAGCCAACAATAATGTATTAACACTGTTAAGTCATCTGCATCTGTGTGTATATATAGTAGTTATTAATGTAAAATTAATCTGAGAACTTAAGGGTTAAAAACCAGGTTATAGAATCATATATAAGGAAACAAGGAGAGAAATTTTCTTGTGACAATCCAACAAATCATACTACTTAGGCCCATACAGGCAGAATCGGAAAGCTTCAAGAGTTATAGTATGCAAAATAATGTCCCAACTGCAACACAAGTATTAGATTAGTTTAGACAATCATTTATACCTATACTTTTGTCTTTAGAAAAGTTAAACTCTTTACCCAATGCACATGATTGCAAAATTTGTTATTCTTTGTTTTTTCAAAATTTTTACAAAATTTCAACAAAGCCATATCATGTGACCCTCTCAATCGAACGAGTTTGATGACATAGTTTCGGTGAAATTTTTTGAAAAATCATTTTTTCTCTACTCCTCAATTTGTACATTAGACGGTGGATGCAGTAATTCCTCATTGCATCATGGGAAAAATTTGCAACTTGAAAGTTCGATATTTCAACATGAGTGGGTAGAGAGTTAAACTCTTTACCTACTGAACTGGCCATATCCACCGGTCTAATATACAAATTTTGAAAAAAAAAATTTTCCATAAAATTTCAACAAAACCATATCATGTGACCCCTCAATGGAATGAGCTTGTCAGTCTCGTTCCAATGATGAGTAACATTTTATTTTTAATAATTTGAAAAAAATAATATTTCAAATGCTGCTTTTTTATATTATCTGCATTAGGTAAAGGGTTAACCATTTACCCAAGGTAAACGGACAAAACCGGCCAGCGCTCTTCACAAAAATCGCCAATTAATTTTCATTATTTTTTCATTTTTATTTCAAAATTACCCCTCATTGGAATGAGCTTGATGAGCTCATTCCAAAGAGGGGTAATAACCTATTTTTTTGAGACAAAAAATGAAAAAAATCAGTTATTCAAGAATTTTGTTTGCAAGTGTTGTCTGCTTTTCATGTTAGGTGAAAGGTTAACAGTACAGAATGAATCAACCTTGATAAGAGGTGAAGATGAATCTATCATTGTTTTACATAATGATTGTGAAAAATGAAAAAGTGTGACTGTAAAAATGCAAGAGTTCTTTTGTATGCTTTGATGTGATGGAATGCTTGATATCAGATCTCACTCTGGTACTATTAATGCTGTGTTTGAGAATATGATGTATGCTCTTATTCTTTACGCATATACACTGTCAACAACACTTCTCAGTGTGAGATCTGAGGTAAAATGAAATGGCTATGGGGGGAAGGAGGGCTAATGTGTTAATGAAATAACTGTTTTCCTGTCAATTTCTGTTTTGAAATAAAAGTGTTTTTCATAATCTTTAAAATTACTGAAACACATGGCACTGGTGGTAAATACCCTAATTTTAAACAGCTGAGTTATCATATCATAACCTGAGGCCAAAAACATCAATAGAAGAATTAAAAACTCAAGTAGGGCAACATAAACTTGTTTAAGTACAGTTTATACAACACCTACTAACATAGAGTACATGGATAATGCAAAATAATATTTCTAAATAAAAACATTAAAATTCTTTAAAATAATAACACTCAGTTACACTTAGAAAGCATCACATTTATGAGGAATTTCTGAAGAAATTACCTAAAAACTGTACAATATTGTCAAATTTATATACACCTAAAAGTCCATACACTTCTCATGATATGGTGTAATGTAAACGGCTGCATGAAAAGGGAAAGAAAACAGAAGTTGACAGAACATGATATATCTGGTAAAATGACATGTGATGGAAGATGATAAAAATGGAATCAATAAAAAATGTATTTTATTAAATTATTTTTTAATGGATTAATTTTGAAGAATTTTTTGAAGTAACATTCATCTGTACTGCTGGGAAAATCATATTTAAAGCTGTTAACATAATTTCTACTGGAAGTATGTGGGAGCATGGTGGCTCAGTGGTTATGGCATTAAACTTCAAACCGAAAGGTCCATGGTTTGATATAGTAGTGGCACTGTGCACTAAGGCATACTGCAAGTCGATGGGGCACATGTCTTCAACCAAAGCTAACCCTACTTGTGTGGAGTTAGTACTTTGGTGAGTCATACAGTTGCTCACTGCTGTTCAGTGGTTCTCTCTGGGTACTCCGGATTCCTCCACCCTTAAAGCTGTCTGACACAAGGTGACCCTTGGCTGTCAAAAGTGTCATTAAGCCCTAATAAATAAATAGTGGAAGTATGCAATAATACTGAATTTCTTACTTCAGTTACCTTTGTAATATGGAGACAATTTTGAAATTTTTTAGTTTCATTTCAATCATACTATTTACCCATAAAAGCCTAATTCTTACTATAGCCACTTCTTCTGCAACAAAAAAAGTAGCAAGACTTGCCTTTAAAAACTGCAAAGCCAGAGGATGTTGATTGCTAAAGTGTTGCACCAATACAAATATCAGTACGTTTGGTGGCATTACCATGGCAATAATATGCATAATGTACCAAGAACTGACAATTGTTTCAAAAGATAGGTGCAGGTACAAGACTATGATTCAGAATGTTCTATCATATTTGGAAGGTAACTCAAAATGCTACCTATCGAAAACAAGAGCACCGCTGGGCATTGCATCATACAGCCCGTGAACTGTTCAAATTGTACCATTTTAACACATTTGCAATTTTTTTAGAGTGCGAGAAATTTATACTGGCACATATATATATGTTACGGTCAGACTTTGAAATCAGTGATTTTGTGAAATGACTAAATTTTTCAGTCATTTGAGAAAAAGACTAACAAGTTTGAAGCCAATCGAAAAACAAATACTAAAGTTATCATCCGGAAACCAAATATTTGACGAAGAATTCTAAGTCCAACAGGGGCCATAATTCAGGCAAAAATTGTTCAGACCGACCCCATATTCGAACTTGACCTGTATTTTGTTGTGATTAAACCACATACCAAGTTTGGAGCCGATCGGAAAACAAATACTAAAGTTATCATCCGGAAACCAAATATTTGACGAATTCTAAGTCCAACAGGGGCCATAATTCAGGCAAAAATTGTTCAGACCGACCCCATATTCGAACTTGACCTGTATTTTGTTGTGATTAAACCACATACCAAATTTGGAGCCGATCAGAAAACAAATACTAAAGTTATCATCCGGAAACCAAATATTTGACGAATTCTAAGTCCATCAGGGGCCATAATTCAGGCGAAAAATGTTCGGACCGACCCCATATTCGAACTTGATCTGTATTTTGTTGTGATTAAACCACATACCAAATCTGGAGCTGATCGGAAAACAAATACTAAAGTTATCATCTGGAAACCAAATATTTGACGAATTTTAAGTCCAACTGGGGCCATAATTCAGGCGAAAAATGTTCGGACCGACCCCATATTCGAACTTGACCTGTATTTTGTTGTGATTAAACCACATACCACATTTGGAGCTGATCGGAAAACAAATACTAAAGTTATCATCCGGAAACCAAATATTTGACAAATTCTACGTCCAACTGGGGCCATAATTCAGGCGAAAAATGTTCAGACCGACCCCATATTCGAACTTGACCTGTATTTTGTTGTGATTAAACCACATACCACATTTGGAGCCGATCGGAAAACAAATACTAAAGTTATTGTTTGGAAACCAAACGGACAGACGGACGGACGGACAGACGGACGCCATACTATAATACGTCCCGTTTTTCAAACGGGCGCATAAAAAAGTGTAGCATGGGTTCATTGCAAATGATTCAAACCCCTGCGGTACAAGCCAGGAAATAAGCAGATTGTCATCTGAAGAATGAGGTCTCCATCACCAAATTCACCCTCTGTGAACCTCAATCTAAATCAAGGTATCAGGCATAAACAGAAAGGGGTACCCAGAGGATAAATTGGGAGATTCTAGCCCACTGTATGGGATATTCTGCAAATGACAAGATTGTTTACTTCCAGGCATGCTGCTATGCCATTTGCAAAATACCATTGTTTTCAGTTGAAAATACTTTTTCTTTTGTTACTTCATTAAAAAGTGAAAAAAATAAAGTCGGATCTTAAGATTCCAAGCTATAGTAACAGTTAGTAAATAACAAAATCCACCAATTGTTGGTAACAATCCCTCCCTCAATAAAGGCAAATGTTACAATATTTGTATGTGAAAACTCATGTATCAATGGAATGGAAAGATAGCTATCTAGAGGACCTATGAATGAAAACAGACATTACATATTTTTGTTAGAAAAAAAAAATCAGTACAATTTAAATATTTAAAAAATGGGTAAATATATTGTACACTTACTGAGATTTAAGAAGTAAATTGCTACTATTCAGATAAGATTAACTGTTTTAATGCCAAGGGTCAGCTGAGTATACCACAGCTCATAGGGCGTATTTTTAACTAAGTCTTTACCAAACATTACAAGCCATATCCAGTCAGCACCATTCACAAGAATCACCATTTAAATGTTATGGGTTTTTTTCAGTTTTACCTTCCAAAACATAACTGATGACATCTCATTTCAATGAGATATCATCATATGCTATGTTTTGGTTGCAAACAATGGAAATTTTAGTTTGACCTATTAAAAAGAAAATTCTTGTTTCTCGGGCAATTCACTATTAATTTTATGATGGATGGAGGCTTTTTATTTTTTTATTTTTGGGGATTTTTGTTAATCCACAAAACAATCCTCAAAATAGTTAGAAATAGAAATTTATCTCCTCATACTATCATGTGGAAAAAAATATTTTTTTCAGCAATGAAAATTTCCCATAATGCAGTTGCAAATTTAACCAAATATATCTTGTTTGACAGATCTCTGTCAAACAAGATATAGATGATCAAATTTATCCAACATGTGAATAAACTAGAGGCTCTAAAGAGCCTGTAATCGCTCACCAGGAACTACATATAAAAATGTGATTTCCCATAGGCTTTCCATGGTAACTATGAGCTGCAATTGTGGCCATTTTTGCAACATTACATCAACATTACATTAGGATCATTGGTAGAAGGTGTCCCAGTCTTCAATCACGTGAAGTTTCAAAACATTTGACTTTGTAGTTTCAGAGGGGAAGATTTTTGCAAAATCCATCAAACAGAATCAGAGAATGTCTTTGGTGGCCATATTTTCCAACCAACAGGAACAAAAAGCGGATCATTTGTAGAGGGCATCCTATAGACCATTCCTGCAAAGTGTGGCTTACGTCGGCTCAGTAGTTCCAGAGAAGAAGATGAAAATGTGATTTCCCATGGGGTTTCTATAGTAATTATAAGCTGCAATTGTGGCCATGTTTGCAACACAATCAACATTAAATGAGGATCATTGGTAGAGGGTGTCCCAGTCATCAACCATGATAAGTTTCAAAACATTTGGCCCTGTGGTTTCAGAGAAGATTTTTCAAAATTCACCAATCAGAATAAAAAAATGTTTCTGGCAGCCATGTTTTTTGATGCACGATAACAAAATGAGGAGCGTTTGTAGAGTACCTGCCATAGACTATCTCTGCCAGGTTTGGTTCACATCAGCTCAGTAGTTTCAGAGAAGATGAAAATGTGATTTCCAATAGGGTTTCTATAGTAACTATAAGCCACAATTGCAGCCATGTTTGCAACCCGATCAACATAAAATGACGATAATTTCTAGAGGATGTCTCAGTCATTAACCATGCAAAGTTTCAAAACATTTGGCCCTGTGGTTTCAGAGGAAAATTTTTCAAAATCCACCAATCAGCAGAGGTCAGCCGAGTGGGCGACTAGGGCGAAGAAGTCGCCTTGTCATTCCTCAAGTCGCCTTGGCTTACATTGGGGGCGAAATTCAAGTCGCCCTCCAAAACTTCCTTGGGAGACATGGCAGTTTACTGTATTTTCTTATGTTTTATTTCCCAAAAACAACGCTTCAGCATTCACAAAAAAGTAAACACGGCTGCTGTTAAAATCCGTTAAAATCCGTCATACGGCTCTGAAAATAACCTAAACTAGCCCAATTTTATATTTCTGAAAAGAGTTGTAATGGCGTAATCGTTCGAACAATACGCCCCAACTGAGAGCAACCAGCACAAAATGCTATTTAAAACCAAACGTGTCAGCAAAAACAACGAATCGCATAAGACACGCGTCGAGTTTATTGGAATTTATTAAAGTTAACCACCATTTCAAAACCCCCAAAAATGTGCAGGGGACAGTTCATCCATAAAAACGTCGAAATTGCTTACGGTTACGCTCTGTTCCACTGCAATAAAAGTTTTTCTTTGAAAACTTGTGTTGGAAGGGGGTAAAATGTAATAAGGCTATGATACATTTATTTTGTCACGATGTCATATACGTTTTGTTTTTTCCTGACTTCTCCCTCATGTCCACTGACTTCTCCCTAAGTCTCTGGAGGGAGAAGTCACTTCTCCCTAAAATCAGCTGCCAGGCTGACCCCTGCCAATCAGAATCAAAAAATGCTTCTGGCAGCCATGTTTTTCGATGCACAGTAACAAAAATTAGGAGCATTTGTAGAAGACCTTCCATAGACGATCCCTGCCAGGTTTGGGTCACGTCAACTCAGTAGTTCCAGAGAAGTTGAAAATGTGATTTCCCATAGGGTTTCTATAGTAACTATAAGCCACAAATGTGGCCATGTTTACAACCCGATCAACATTAAATGAGGATCATTGGTAGAGGGGGGGGGGGGGGGGGTGGGGGGCAGTCATCATTTATGTGAAGTATCAAAACATTTGGCCTGGCAGTTTCAGAGAAGATTTTTGAAAATCCACCAACCAGAATCAAAGAATCTCTTTGGCGGCCATGGTTTTCAACCCATGGAAACAAAATGAGGATCGTCTGTAGAGGACCTCCCATAGACCATTCTGCCAAGTTTGGTTCACGTCGACTCAGTAGTTCCAGAGAAGAAGATGAAAATGTGATTTCCCATTTCTATAGTAACTATAAGCCGCAATTGTGGCCATATTTGCAACACGATCAACATTAAATGAGAACCGTTGGCAGAGGGGGTCCCAGTCAACAACCATGCAACGTTTCAAAACATTCAGCCCTGTGGTTTCAGAGAAGATTTTTCAAAATCCACCAATCAGAATCAAAGAACGCTTCTGGCGGCGGTGTTTTCAAACCCATGGGAACAAAATGAGGATTGTTTGTAGAGGACCTCCCATAGACTATCCCTGCCAGGTTTGGTTCACACTGGCTCAGTAGTTCCAGAGAAGATGAAAATGTGATTTCTCATAGGGTTTCTATAGTAACTGTAAGCTGCAATTGCAGCCATGTTTGTACCCCGATCAACACTGAATGAGGATCGTTGGTAGAGGGGTTCCCAGTCATCATTTACGTTAAATTTCAAAATATTTGGTCTGACAGTTTCAGAGGAGAAGATTTTTGAAAATCCACCAACCAGAATCAAAGAATGCCTCTGGAAGCCATGTTTTTCATCCGGCGGGAACAAAATGAGGATCGTTTGTAGAGGACCTCCCATAGACCATTCCTGCCAAGTTTGGTTCACACCAGCTCAGCGGTTACAGGGAAGATGAAAATGTGAAAAGTTTACGAATGATGACGGACGCCAAGTGATGTGAAAAACTCAAATGGCCTTTGAGGCCAGGTGAGCTAAAAAGGGAGTGATGACTCAGTTTTTTAATGATGTGGGAGGTGCCTGATAAACAAGTATTTTTTTTCAATAGCCTTACTCAAGAATTTGAAACCATTTGAAAAAAACAAAGACGTCCCTTTGTAAGAGTTTTATTTAGGAGCATTTTAAAATTGAATCTAAGAATATAATAGGCTTCTAGCATAAGTATAAAATAGATCATCGCACCTGAATAGTGGAATAACTGCTCTACATCTCAGTACAGTTGCTGTAGACTGGTCATGATGTCCATGTCCATGCCTGCATTTACCGGGTAATAAAAATCATCATCAGCAAAATTTTAATTAATGAAGCACCGGGTTATACGCAGTGTTTCATGAATTAAATTTGTGATGATTATTCCTATAATTAGTGTTTGGAATCTAATATTATTTGCATCCATGGAAATATTGCCCACCCGTGGAAAGTGACCAGTCTATGGCAGCCATACTGTAGCACCAGAACAGTTGCAAATTTACACTTCTCCAAAATATTCAACTGAGATTATATGATATGAAGTCTTCATGGAAAGGCTTCAGGAACCCAAATTCAACAAATCGATGGGTGAAGAACCAAAGTGAAGAAGGCCGAAAGTCTATGAATGTAGTGAAGGTGCCAGAGAGTTGACAGGCTGGACACATATGTCCATGTTGAAGTGGACCTATCTAGTTCGGCTCTGTGAAAAAAAATTGAAAAATGGATCCACAAAAATGCAATTTCCTTGACATATTACAAGAATGCCTATATAATAATTGGCACATCTGCATAGCATACTTTTAAATGCATATTGTAATCATGTAGCATACTTGTGAAAAAGGTGCACTCCTCCCCCCCTCCCCCCACCTCCCCCAACCCCTAAAGTATAGCTGTGTGACATACTGTTAAAAAGGGATCTTCCCACTCATTAATACAGCATGATACTTAACAGGACGAAGCCAGATACCAGAAATCAGTCAATTATGTCAATGTCTGGTGAAAAAAACAGATTTTTTTAACAGATTGATGGATGGACAAAAGTAACACTATATTCCATCGGCCATTTTGAGGCAGACACATACAAAATCCGGAAATGAGCTGTGGAATTGAGCTTGACACTAAAACAGTTCATTCTATTATGTAATACCTACAAGGATGTGAAAAAATTAGTCGTAGAAAAAAATCTATGCAGAACAGACAGGGTGATTATTATGCTCTTGAATATGTACAGGAGGGTTATCTATCCATAACCTTACTGGCTAGGCCAGAAAAAAAACACAAGATGCCAGAAAGCAAATACACGGTTTGTTGACTGTCAGATAGTCTACCCTCTTGTCCACATTCTTCAAAATTTTTTGTTGGGTTCCCAAGTTTCTATAAAACAGGTAGCAACTAAGTGTGTACTTGTGTACAAAATCACCCTGCGTGTTCTGTCTAATTCTCCACACACTGATGTCAATGTAACAAATTTCAGGCAGCAAATTTATTCCATTAGAGCTTGATAGTTTTTCAGTTTTACTGGTTTGGTCCTCGTTTTTGCAGCAAACCAGAACACCGAACTGTCAGACCCAGATAAGACTGACCAGTTTTACTGTGTCTGTACCTAAATTGATCAAACAACCTAACTGGGAGAGACATGGACTAGTGGGCCCTATTAGTCAATATGGCAAAGGGACTAATATGTTGTGTTCTCAGTGTCACATTTTCTCCCTTATTGACTCGTTCAGTGGACAAGTCAATAAGGGAGAAAATGTGACAATGAGAACACAACATAGATTAGATAAACTTTATTCATTTGTTACCCTAATTTATCATATGACTCGTCCGTTTTGTTCACTTTAAAACAGTTGATATTTTGTTTTCATATTAATCAGTGGTAAATAAAGCCTTCCATCAATTTCATTGGTCAATTTCAAAACTAGACAATTTGACTGGCTGAACAAAATACAACTCGGCCCCATTTTCATAATTTGCATAATTAAATTTGGGAGCTTTCATTGGTCAATTTCAAAACTGGACAATTTGATTGGCTAAACAAAATACAACTGGGTGACATTTGCATAATTTCAGTAGGGAGAATTTACGTTATCCGTCCTATTTAGGGTGGGTTATATTGTATTAATCTTTTACCTAACGTAATGGCAATAACTGTCTCATGCAATACAAGAAAAATGCCATTCATTTTTTTTTTATATTTTCACTTTTTGCTTTCAAAACATAGGTTGTGACCCCTCATTGGAACTAGCGTGTCGCACTCATTCCAATGAGGGGTCATAACCTATGTTTTGGAAGCAAAAAATGAAAATTTTTAGTTATATGAGGATGTTTTTTCCAAGTGCCGTCTGCAACTCAAGTTAGGTGATGGGTTAAAAAGTCATACTAAGTGGCTAATTTGTGCGTGTGTGTGTCATATGATAAACAGAATATGAATGAATGTTTTTCTCATATAATATTTATGAAACTCGTCCAAATTTTTCATTTGGGCGAGCCCAAACGGAAAATTCTTAGTTTTGTTTCATAAATATTATATGAGAAAAACACTCATTCCATATCCTCTATTTATGTGTTTTTTTTATGTCTCAATAGGCTTAGCAACTGATCCCCAAGAACCCCTTAGATTGATCAATGAAGATATTTACAAGCAGGGCTTTAGGTGCCGAGTAGTGTTGTATCAACTGCTGCATTTTTTTTTTTTTTCAAGTTAAGGAGCCTGAAATGTCTTTTTACTATATGTTCATGTTCTTTGCATATATAAAAGCAGAACCGAAACCAAGGTTTTCTCATGAAACCGAATCAAATCTAAAAAATCTCAAGCCTCGCAGCTCTATTTCCCATACTGCAACTTGGTGTTTAACCAATTTCAATATTGTTTGACAGAGGTCAATGAGCTCTGTCAAATAAGTTTAAATTACTTAAAATCCTTGTTGCATTATGGGGAAAAAAATGCAGATGAAATTTTGATATTTTGACAACAGTACGTAGCGGGTTAAATTTAAAACTTACTGCTACATGGTATTATTTTTGGATAATTCAATATTTCACTGATTCTGATAATACCTCGATCATTTAAAGGACACTTACCTCGGCAAGGATCATTTTTAACGAGGAATTCATCCAAGGCAATCCAGCCCCCTCCAACTCGTACCATAACTGTACTCCTTAGAATTCGAACAAGTCGCAATTTCTGTGAATCTCCAAACTGAAATACAATTGTATTACTTACTTTAACCCTTACCCCAAAGTAATGGTCAAAACCGGCCAGCGCTATTCTTAAAAATCGCCAATTAATTTTCATTATTTTTTCATTTTTTGTCTCAAAAACATAGGTTATGACCCCTCATTGGAACAAGCTCATTGAGCTCGTTCCAACGAGGGTCATAACCTATGTTTTTGAGACAAAAAATGAGTTATTCAAGAATTTTTTTTGCAAGTGTTGTCTGCTTTTCATGTTAGGTAAAGGGTTAATATCTACTGCATTTCAGAGTTTCCACTAGGGAGGCAGAATGTCCAGTTACCTCTTATAACAAGTCTGGTTTTTAATTTAGTAGAGGCTATTGTTTTCCGGGGATGCAGTGAGAAATTGCAGAAGTATTAATATGTCTTCCTGAGGGCAATGTTTTGCTGCTGCAAAATATTGCCTGTGGGAAGATGTATTAATAACCTGTGGTTCTGCAAGAGAAAGGTCAAGATTTGCTGATATGGTAGCCACGGAAGTACACTGAGAGATGATTTTATTCTGTGAGAGTAGCTAATTGATACAAATTCTCAAGAATGACAAGGCCACCTGTTGATACAGTTTAAACATGCCCCTCGTGTGAGAGAACTGAGCTAACATGGGCACATTCCATAATAGTACTCTCATTTGCGAAACATGGTAATGGAGATGCTCTTGCATTTCATCTCCCGAAGCGGTTTCATCATTTTTGACCTAGCGGAAACACTGTTGTATTTATTGTTTGGTTATTTAACCTTTACCCCAACCCACATGATATCAAATTTGTTATTCTATTTTTATTCAAATATTTCCAAAATTTAAAAAAAATATCAATAAATTGTGATATCGTCTACTTGAGTAAAGGTTTAAATGATTTTTTGCATCTTACAAACTTAACATATGAATGTTGTTTGGATTGGACATTGTCACACTTCTTATATTAACATCAATGACATCACTATGTTAAATGAAACCCACAGAATTACAGCCAATCCAATTTACATGCATATGTAATTCAAAATTTAATGGATTCCAATGAATTAACACTGATCTGTATCAAGGTTGTCAGAAGCAGGTGCCCCCCTTGCCATGAGGCTTGAGGGGCAGCATGGGCTCATTTTTGCCAGAAGTGCACTGGTGGAAAAGACTTTACTTTCCAAGAACTGTAACTGACAAACTCTCGAGTACTTATTTCTAACGTATTTTACATGTGCCAATGCAAATGTAAGTGGGGGGAGGGAGGGGGGATGGCAGTGTGGGGGAGTATCAGGTATAATGACAAGAGTTTGGTCGATAATCGCCAAAGAAGTTACACATAAGCCTGAAAATAAGCAATCTGTCATTTACAGAATGAGGTCCCCAGAAGGTGAATTTACTGATGTAATTCCATACAGAGGACTAGAATCCCCCAATATATCCTCTGGGCAGGGGTCAGCCAAGTTGGCGACTAGGGCGCAGAAGTTGCCTTGGCTTACATTGGGGGCGAAATTCAAGTCGCCCTCCAAAACTTCCTTGGGAGACATGGCAGTTTACTGTATTTTCTTATGTTTTATTTCCCCCCCCCCAAAAAAAAATGCTTCCGCATTCACAAAAAAAGTGAACATGGTTGCTGTTAAAATCCGTCATATGGCTCTGAAAATAGCCTAAACTAGCCCAATTTTATATTTCTGAAAAGAGCTGCAATGACGTAGTAGTTCGAACAATGCGCTCTAACTGATAGCAAGCAGCACAAAATGCCATTTAAAAACAAAAGTGCCAGTAAAAACAACGAATCACACAAGACACACATCGAGTTAATTAGAATTTATTAAAGTTAACCACCGTTTCAAAATAAAAAAAAATGTGTAGGAGACAGTTCATCCATGAAAACGTCAAAATTGCTTATGGTTATGCTCTGTTCCATTGACAAATTGGTTGCATTGAAATTCGCCCCGCAATTTGCATTGAAAGTTTTTCTTTGAAAACTTGTGTTAGAAGGGGTTAAATGTAATAAGGCTACGATAGAAATCACACATATTAGGATGGATAAGAATGGCAGGCCTTATAGCACTAATCACACATGTAAATGTAAGATGGTTGGCAGAAATTGTCATTTTTCGGAATAGTTTATTATCAGCAGGTAAGGGAGGCAACTGAAATATTTTACCTTAGGAATAAATTAACTCAAATTGTTAATGATGCTTAATTTACAAAGGATATTGAAAACTTTTTTAACTACGCTTTTCAATTCAATTAGGACATTCAGAAACCATAAATGACCCAGCTTCTTATGTGAACTTGAAATTTATTTTAAATACTTTAAATATTTTTTTTAAAAGAATATACCTTCTATTACAGAGAAGAACACTGTCACCATGGGTAATGCTAAATTTCAAATCCACTGCATTGTGAAGCAAATACAAAATCAACTGCATGGTAACCCTAGTCATCACTGTTAGGGAAAGAGTTAGGGTATTCAGAAACCATGAACGACACAATTTTTTGTAGGGGAGGGGGAGGATTTTAACCTACATGACTTAGTTTTGTGTGTGTATGTATGTTTGTATAACTTTTATTTCTTTTTTTCTCCACAACTGTGTCCTCCATGTACATTTATTTTGTCACGATGTCATATACGTTTTGTTTTTTTCTGACTTCTCCCTCATGTCCACTGACTTCTCCCTTCTGGCCACTGACTTCTCGCTAAAGTCTCTGGAGGGAGAAGTCATTTCTCCCTGAAATCAGCTGCCAGGCTGACCCTTACCTCTGGGTACCTCTTTCTGTTTAGGCCTGAGACCTCGATTCAGATTGAGGTTTACATATGGTAAATTTAGTTAAGCTACAGGGTAGCATCACTAAATTCACCATCTGGGGACCTCATTTTGCAGATGACAGTCTGCTTATTTTCAGGATTGGCTACACAAATGGCAGGGTGATACCTAAAGCTTTACATCTTAAGTAACATCCAGTGTTGAGAGCTTTTTGATACCTCTGCACCCCCCTCCCCCCCCCCCTCCTTCCCTACCCTTGGATGTTTCCAGCATCCTTGATCTGTATAAATGAATTGCTTTGTTTGTTAACTTATTTTTCTTGACTATGTTTCCTGCACATTCTTTTACTTACTCGATATTTTCCTTCACCAATCTTGTGTATACGGAACTGTTTAACACATGTACACCTCTCTATCTGCTTGCTCACTTCATCCTGGATGACCTCTGCTTCTGTTCCTGGTTCCTTAGTCTACAAAATTAAGAAAAGAATATTTAGTTTCAATGTTAGAGATTTAAATTTTATCTTACAATAAGTTTATTGTATGTTTTGAGTCTGTATAAACTGTGTATTGGTGGACCCTAATACAATTTTGTACACAAGTGTATTCTTGGCAATGGCTAAAAGAATGCAAACAATACATTTTGTGAATGTTTTCAAGGGAAAAATATGCATTACAAAAAAATCAAGAGACAAAAACCCTTTATACCAAAAATTTTTCTGACGCCTGATGATGCTGATAAATTTTAGTGATCAGTGCAATCAAAATCATTATACAGAGAAAATAGGTCATTCAGTGGAATTTTGCAAGGAGAAATAACCGAGATGATAAAGCTGAGAAATTTTTAGTAAAGTGTGTAATCATAATTAAAAGAATATATTACCTCTCTCTCTGGCCTGAGAGCTGAGACAAATTCTTTATAATCTATAAAGCCATCACCATTTCTGTCAAAAATGTCAGCTACTGCCTCCATTTCTAACTTTCTTGTTGGGAATTCTGAAAGTACAATTTTATTAACTAATTCACTGTTGAAAATATCTAGTTTCTATTAGCTTCAAAAACAAACTGGATATGGCCTGTCCCAACTTGGGACCAAGAATACCACCCGTGACACCTCTCTGATAGCTGGTAACAATAATACCAAGTATCACTAGCATCCTTCAAGCCTATAAATAGTTCTGAGGCAGACACGACTTTGTATATTTGGATATGGGTATATGAAGTTAAAATAAGTTTGCGACCATGACTTTGAAAACAGGCATTCCAAGCTCATTCTTGACACACCCTCTGGTAGTGGGCAACAGTAAATACTAAGTATCATTAATATCCTTCAAGGCCATCAAAAGTTCTGAGCCGGACCTAACTTGTTTTTGTTGGATTTGGCTGTTGGGGTATGTGAACTTGAACTAAGTCTGTGACCTTGACCTTGTAGACAGGCTTTCCAACCTTATTCATGACACACCTCTGGTGGTGGGTAACATTAAGTACCAACCAAGTATCATTAATATCCTTCAAGGCAATCAAAAGTTCTGAGGCAGACACAACTGGCACAGACAGACGGATGGACATCAAGTCAGATGGATAGATGGACAAAGTAATACCTATATACACCTCCCCCCCCCCCCCCCCCCCCACACCTGAATTTTATTTGTGCGGGTATAACAAAACTGATGGTGGCCACCTGGCCATGGATGCCCCGAACTATGGCCAAATGGCCTATAATACTGGAATGAAAAGTTTTGTGTTGAATTTGTTCAGAAGGAAAAACCTGAATCTGTGAGAGAGTTTTCCCATCCCTGAGACCCTGAGCTTTGTCACTCAAGCATGGTGTTGCTGTGCAACAGACTTTCCATTAGTCTTTACCTTTGTGTAAAGTTTTGTGAAAATCCACCCAAACAATCAAGCCAGAAAATAAGCAGACTGTCATCTGCAAAATGAGGTCCCCAGAGGGTGAATTTAGTGATGCTACCCCGTACACCAGGGTGGCCAGAGGATAAATTGGCCCACTGCATGGGACAGCATCATTAAATTCACCCTCTGGGATCCTCATTCTGCAAATGTCAGACTGCTTATTTTCAGACTTGCAAGCAATATAGAGTTATTGCTCCGGATGGACAAATACAGTCTGTGAGAGAGAATTAAGTTTTCACATTTCGAGCATGGTGTTGTTGTGCAACAGACCATCCCTTGGTCTTTACCCTTGTGTAAAGTTTCATAGATATCCACCAAAGCATTACAGAGTTATGGCTCCGGATGAACAAATAAAGTCAGAAAGATGGACTGATTGGCGGATAGACAACCCAGATTTAGGATGCCTACCTATTGGGAGCATATTAAAAAAATTATGTGAAAAATAATATATAAAATTTTTTTCCTTCTAAATTCACATTAATTTCTTGGCATCAACTCCTTCGCTCTGAATAATATGTGAAGCAAGCTTCACATGATGCTTTATGCTAACTATACATACTCAAACATTACTCAGAAATCTTCAGTCTACCAATGTATCTCTTTTTTATAACCACCAAATCAACAGTAATGTAATCATAAAAGCGGACAGAAATTTCAACCGGATTGCAACTGATCTTTCTGCGTTTTTTCCCCAACAGCATTCTTGGATCTCACAAATCTTAAAAGAATTGCCAGAAAAAGCTTCAGTCTGCTGATGCATCTCTCCTTGGAAAGGGCAGTAATTTTTTTTATAACCACCTGATCTACAGGATGTGATCACAAAAGCAGAGAGAAAACTTTGATCGTTATATGACTGAGTTGTGATTCAGTGGAAATTATCTTTCTGCATTTTTACTGTGATCACAAAAGTGGAGAAAATTTTTAAATTGGATGGCAAAGGAGTCATTCACCCACAACAATCTAGGATCTCACCAATCCGAAATATAACTGGATGATGTTGAATCAAAGTTATTTTCATTTGTTTTTCTTGAATCGGTCTTGTTTTTGCTTTTTTTATTTAGGAAATCCTGCCCCTGTGAGTCGTGACCCAACCATGATCTGATCGAAAAAATACCACTTTTGTGATCACAGGACTATATGTAATTTTTTTGTGGAACAAAACAAGTGCCCAACAAGTAGCTGCAACTTGCCTTTAAAAAGCTGCAAAGCCAGAGGATGTTGATTGCTAAAGTGTTGCAACTATTCAAATATCAGTATGTTTGGTGGCAACAAGCCTGAAACTAAGACTGTCATCTGCAAAATGAGATCCCCAGAGGGTGAATTTGGTGATGCTACCCTGCACAGCAGGGTAGCATCACAAAATTTCCCCTCTGTGAACCTCAGTCTGAATCAAGGTCTCAAGCCAAAACAGAAAGATGTACCTAGAGGATAAGTTGGCCCACTGTATGGGATCACATCATCAAATTCACCCTTTGGGGACCTCATTCTGCAAATGTCAGAATGCTTATTTTCAAGCCTGGTGCTACATTATTTTCCAAAGGTGATTTGTAACATGAGTAATGTTGTTCAAAGATATCATGCTAACAGCAAGTAGAACCTTCGTTTAGCAAGATATTGTTTATAAATAATTGCTTTGTTACTCTTTGCCTGTTGGCACTCTCCAATAAATTGTAACAAAACAATTTTTATGAAAATGATTTTCTTTTGCTACACAAACAACAAACTAATGCACACAGAGTAAAGCCATTAAAGTGGCTTTCAGGACCCTGATAGTGGCTTCTAGCTCTCTACCAGTTATCTGTTTGAACATACTGAAAATGTTTGCTAACCATGGGTCAAATCTGGGGCCTCTGCTTGTAAGATCAGCTCACTTATCTAATCTGCTACAACCAGGATAACTCTATCAAGACCATGAAACAATAATAAGACATCCAAGAGTGAAGAGATAAGACAGTTTCAGTGCTTCACAGCAGCCATGACTAGATTTGAAAAAAATATTTTCAAAAATTCTCAGCAGGTTAAGAGTTGAAGGTACTTACTGGAGTTAAGAATACCATCAATGAATTCTTTTCTTGTAACTCTTCCATCACGATCTCTATCCTGTCGTTTGAAAAAGTCCATTATTCTAGCTTTGTTGTGGTTCATCCAAGATAAGTACCTTTTTCGCCAATCATCAAATTTGAAGTCTTTCATTCTCTCAACCTAAATAAGATTAAGTCACTTTAACTTATCACTAGTATCAATAACAAGAGCAATTGCTGAAGACAATTATACCCTCACTGCAGTGCTGGACTGATGAAAAATAAATGAATTAAATTCAAAGTAAAGAGTGTAACTCTGTCAAAAAAATGAGGGCAACTTTTTTGTGGCATGCGCAAATGGCTTGTCGTAAGGAACCCTCATACCTAATTTCACTGAAATCCATCCACTCACTAGTAAGATATCACTGTAGACAGATGAATGCAAGGACAGACAGATGTATGGATGTCTGTAATCCAGTATACTCCCATTGTCTTTAATAAAAGAATCTCTGACACAATTTTAAGCAAACACTACCAGCACATTCTGATTAACAACACAGACTCAACCACCCAGTAAGCCCATTCCACTTTAAAAAAGTAATGTTACAAACATGAGGATTAATTAATTCCCCTCAAGGCACTTCCTTTGTCAAAGAACAGAGACTTGAAAGACAAACTTTCTCTCCACAATACAATTCATAAATTTGTCCAATTCACTGAGCTCTGTCAAACAATATCTTATTAGTTTGTCATGCATAATTAAAACTTAGTAAAAGAAAAGAAAGCTTGAAAGCAGTCTTAATCAAGACCAAAACTAGCTAGAACATGTGACAAGGATGGGGGTGGGGGAGGGAGGGGGCTGGTCTTGGTGAAAGTTTAAAACAAGGCAGCTAATAAGGCATGCAGCAAATATACCATAATTATAAAAAAAAACACTGGATTGGAGGCAACGATGATTTTTGAATGGCACTTGTCAGTTATGTTAGCCCTTCAGACTTGGAGATTTTTTATAGATATTAACATTCAGATATTCCGTGGCTTTGTTGTTGTTTCGAGGAAAGTCTAGGCTGCCTATATAGGTTGACAAGACTTGCTTATGAACAACTGCCCAGGCACTTAGAATGTAACTTGCAAGTTTACTCTGAGATAACATGGGGCTGCACCTGTTCTGTAACAGTAAAAATTGAATAAACTCGTAACTACAGTTGAAACTAGAAGTCCTGTGACTGTATTGTGCACTATTCTGAAGTAATAAGGCATTAAGTAAGTGCATTTTTGTCCCTGTCAAATTGCACCATTAACGTAATTCAATTCCTGTAGAAAAACAAAGTGCCCAATTTTGTACAACTCTGTACTAGTAAATAGAGATCATTAACATCATCTCCAACCTCTGATGGGAAATGTCTGCATGTAAAGACATAAATAGATATTAAAATTTGACTGCAGAAACAGAATGAAGAGAGTGGATTACTGCTTAATTGCAGCACCATATAGTCCCCACTCGAAATTTATTTATAATTGTTTGTAACAGCACAATTCTTGCAAACTTTCATGACATGGATCACCGGGTAGAACCCGGTGGTCCATGTGATGAGAGTTTTCTAGTGCTTCTTGTGTTTTGTCTCAGAAATTGTAAATAATTACTAAGTGAAAGATCTATCCCACGCTGATTTTGTCGTAATCCACACTCTACATACTGCAGTCTCAATATTTTTTTTCGGTTTGATTGGGGCAGTTCGTGATTCACTACCGACCTCGATAATAGTGCATTATATTTTGCATTGCACAGCACAAATGCTCTTGTGTATTTCATACTACTTCATTCTTCTGCAGTAAGGAGCGCATCAACTAATGAGCATTTTCTGCACTAGTCGTGGCAGGACTTCTATTTTCAACTGTAGACCCTTAACTCCCTTCACTCTGATGTCAAAATATCCAAATTTCAAGTAGCCATTTTTCCCATAATGCAACTGGGAATTTAACCAATTCAATCTTGTTTGACAGAGCTCGATGAGCTCTGTCAAACAAGATTGAATTGGTTAAATTTCTAGTTGCATTATGGGAACAAGAGCACCGCTGGGCATTGCATCATACGCCCGTGAACTGTTCAAATTGTACCATTTTAACACATTTGCAATTTTTTTAGAGTGCGAGAAATTTATACTGGCATATATATATATGTTACGGTCAGACTTTGAAATCAGTGATTTTGTGAAATGACTAACAAGTTTGAAGCCAATCGAAAAACAAATACTAAAGTTATCATCCGGAAACCAAATATTTGACAAATTTAAAGTCCAACAGGGGCCATAATTCAGGCAAAAATTGTTCAGACCGACCCCATATTCGAACTTGACCTGTATTTTGTTGTGATTAAACCACATACCAAATTTGGAGCCGATCGGAAAACAAATACTAAAGTTATCATCCGGAAACCAAATATTTGACGAATTCTAAGTCCAACAGGAGCCATAATTTAGGCGAAAAATGTTCGGACCGACCCCATATTCGAACTTGACCTGTATTTTGTTGTGATTAAACCACATACCAAATTTGGAGCCGATCGGAAAACAAATACTAAAGTTATCATCCGGAAACCAAATATTTGACGAATTCTAAGTCCAACAGGAGCCATAATTCAGGCGAAAAATGTTCGGACCGACCCCATATTCGAACTTGACCTATATTTTGTTGTGATTAAACCACATACCAAATTTGGAGCCGAACGAAAAACAAATACTAAAGTTATTGTTCGGAAACCAAATGGACGGATGGATGGACGGACAGATGGGCAGATGGACGGACAACGTCATACTATAATACGTCTCGTTTTTCAAACGGGCATATAAAAATCTGCACCTTGAACTTTAGATATTTCGACATCAGTGTGTAGCGGGTTAAGGTGTAAATCACTTTCTCATTAGTCTTACTTCATCTAAGTAGTCAAGAGCATCCTGAAGCTTCCTCTGCCTTGCCATTGCCATCAGCCACACACCTCTCCATTTGTTGAATAAAGCTCCAACACGTGGGTTCTTATATTGTGGTTCCGGCGTTTTCCTTCCATGTGAATCTGGAGTGCTTCTGCCATGGAAATCTGGAGTCCTCCTACCTCCAAGGTAGTCTGGTGTTCTTCTCCCACCCAAAAAGTCTGGTGTTTTCCTACCACTCTGGTCTGGTGTTCGTCTGCCACCAAATATATCAGGTGTTCTACTTCCACTGTCATATCTGGAACGACTGAAATCAGAATAGTTTTTGATATCAACAGAAACTGATTATTTAACTCCTTACATGCTGCTGGCAGCTATTCCTACATACTTAACACAACTTTCCCCCCCAAAATATTGAATAGATTTCTTGACCAATGAGTTCTGGAGTTTAATTTAGATGATTGTTTTATCACAGCAGCCATGACTAGATTTGATGAAAAATATTTTGAAAATACTCAACAGATTAACCCTTTACACAACGAATATACCACATCCGTCCGCGAAATATGAAAATTCAGCAGCTGAAAAAAATTCTATTTTTCAGAAAATTTCATCAAAACCATATCATGTGACCCCCCCCCCCCCCTCCCTTTGGAATGAGCTCATCGAGCTCGTTCCAATGCAGGGTCACATGATATGGTTTTGTTGAAATTTTTTGAAATTGAAAAAAAAATGACATTTAAAATAATAAATTTTGATATTGTCTGCGTTGGGTAAAGGGTTAAGAGTTAACAAACATCTGGATAAAGAAATGTGCATATTGTTTTAATTTTTTGCATGTAATGCGGCTTGCCAGTTAAAACTTTATTACCATACTGACCAGGGAATAAGCCCATAATTCAAAATAAGCTCACCTACCAACTTTATAGTCCTTTCCTTGTAAATAAGCCTAGTCCTGACTTGAGAATGACAACAATCATGCTGGTAAGTTGTTACAATGAAAAAGAACCCCTTACCAAACACACTATATCAAAATTTGTTAATTTAATCATTTTTTTCAAATGCTTCATCAAATAAAATTTGAATAAAACAATATCATGTGACCCCTCAGTTGACAAGCTCATTCCAATGAGGGGTCGCATTATAGGATTTTGTTGAAATTCCTTTGAATTGTGTTTTTTTTTTCAACTGTTCAATTTTAAATTTCCAGGGTAAATGCAGTCGATAGGTTAAGTAATGTGTTCACCTAACTTTCTGTAAAGTTTGCATTCAAATTGTGCTGTGCGCATCTCGAAAATAAGCCCAAGCATATACTTTTGCACTCTTTTAAAGACTTCATGCACACCCTGAACTTATTCCTACTCAGTGTGGTATTCAGTGGATCCCACTTAAATGTATACAGGTTGATAGAATAATGCTGTTGAGTTGAACCACATAATTGGATATTTCTTAATTAAATAACATTATTACATTTTTCTTTCTTCATCTCAAAAATAAAGGCTATGACCCCTCACTGGAATGAGCTCATTCCAATGAGGGATCATAATCATAATCTATAGGTTTTATGCAAAAAATGAAAAAAATAATTATTCAAAAATTTTGTTTGCACATGTCGTCTGCTTTTCGTATTAGGTAAAGGGTCAACTGAATTCTATTAATTCAATATTTTTTACAGGCAAAATGGCAAAATGGCTAATCACTTAACAATGTTCCACTGTATATTGTCTTTTCAATACACTTGCAATTCTGAAAAGTTTCACCAACAGGAGAATTGGAATATTGCAATTCTGAAAAGTTTCACCAACAGGAGAATTGGAATAGTTGAGAAAAAAGAAATATTTAAACAAAACCAATCCCTGATAAGTAATAAAAAATAAAAGTAAGAAATATAAGTCTTTTATTTTAGCAATGTGAACACCATTGTTATTAACAAACATTTTTGCAAAGTCAACCCAGCGATGAGCTCTTATAATCTTACCTGGGAGTTAGTTTGGAAGGAGTTCTTGTTCTACCACTCTTCAGTACAGGAATGAGAGAGGAATGTTCTGAGGAGTTTGAGCCACGCCTTTTGTCTTGTTTGGTCAGTCTATCAACATCAGGTTGTCTGGATGACATATCATTTTGGAAGTCCTGAAAAATAAACTTATCAACTTAAGGTGCTATATAAGTAATGGGATATTTAGCTTGAAAAGGTACACTGTTAGGTTGAAATTTGACAACAGGTTATTTTGGATGCTGTCAGAAATCTAAAAAATGTTATAATTTTTTATGTTTTATTGTTCAATATTGATAATAATTGATTAATTGTTCATAAATACGGATGGAGAACAAAAAAGACACAAATTAGGCCCCAAAAAGTAGATCTTCTGTTTCTCAGGCCATTTTTTGGTAAAATTGTATGTGGCAGGATCGTTTTTTATTTTATTTTTTATTTTTGTAATTAATTATTTGCCATCAAAACGTCATGTTCTTGGCTTGTTTTATGTTTTGGGTCTCATAATCTACAGAATAGCATGGGTGGTAGTGGTGTATTTCATCCCTTGAGGGCAAGAAGGCTTTGCAAAGCTGAAGCATTGCAAAGCCTTGTTGCATTTGAGGGACAAATTCATCAATTTTATTATCTATCACACAAAGACCATTTAATTTTTATTTCTTCAAGTTTGCACTGGTTTTAAATAGAGAGCATGCGGCAGCCAAAAGGACCATGCAGGAGGGCCTGAGAAACCTTATTATTTTGTTCAGATTTCTGATGATATTGAAAATAAACTGTCACAACTAATTTCAAACTAACTTTTCATTACTTACATAGAACCTTAAGATGAACACTTGATTCCTAAAAGACACATTCTCAATAAACAGCTGCGCCATGAGCGCATGATACGTCCATTATTAATTACAAGGGGGAACCACACAAAATGAGTATACATGTGTACTTGTCAGGTTACATATACTTGCCATAAAAAAATCATGAAAATTGCTCAAAGTCCAACATGTGGAAAATTGCCTATATTTTGATGAATAAAGTCCCATAACTCTGGAATGACAAATCGGACAGTGACACAAATCGAAAGGGAGATTCCTTCTATCAACATATACTTGCAACCAAAAAATCATGAAAATTGCTCTAAGCATTTTCAAGTTATTGTTCGACATGTGAAAAATAAAGTCCTATAACTCTGGAATGACTAATCGAACAGCGACACCAACTGAAAGGGAGCTTCCTTCCATCAACATAAACCACCTACCAAAAAATCGTGAAAATCTCTTGAAGCGTTCTCGAGTTATCGTACGTGTAAAAAATCAACAATTTTCTAAGTAATAAAGTCCCATAACTCTGGAATGACTAATCGAACGGCGACACTAATCGAAAGAGAGCTTCCCTCCATCAATATACACCACCTACACAAAAATCACGAAAATCTCTCAAATCGTTCTTGAGTTATCGTACATGTGACTGGACGGACAGCGGTATACCATAATACGAACCGTTTTTTCAAAATGGGCGTATAAAAAACTAAATTCTTGACTATTTCGTTGCCAAGGGTAACCAAATAGACCCTTAATATGCCAGACAAACCCTGGAATTTCATTTTCATTAACTCTTAATCTGCTGCTGGTGGATCCTGCCCTGGACATCCTCTTGCCACTAGAATAAGTGTGACTTGGGCATTTTTTTCATTGAATGTATTCTGTAATGGGACACACTGCTGAAAAGATTACCTCTAACACTTTCTGAGCAGAGTATCACACAGCAGTACTTCTTGAGCACATGCATGTACAAAGCATCACAGCTTACATGCAATCTGCATTTGTATTTCATATTTTGTCTTGCAATCTGACAATTAAAAAAATATATCAAGACAAGTTTCCTTCGAGTTAGAGCAGTTAGTCTGTGGCTGATTTGTTAGAAAAAGGGTTAAGCCCTGTTAACTGTATGAAAATTAGTATGATGTCTTGACAATTTATACAGATACCCAAGTAAGTAATCGCAACACAATAAAACTATTGTATTAACAGACCTGATGTTCTTTAATTAATTTAGTAATTTCTTCTTTTTCTTCTGGAATGGTTTCTTGGTCTCTAGTCATCAATGTTGACTCAGCATTGTTTAGCCAAGTTATCAATTCATCCAACAAGTTGTTGTTTCTTCTGAGTCTAACAAGAGCATCACCAAGTTTTCGCTCTCGTTGACGGCACCAATTCGTCAGCTGAAAGAGAAATCACATATGTTTACAGGCCTGAAAATAAGCAGTCTGACATTTGCAGAATGAGGTCCCCAGAGGGTGAATTTGATGAAGCTATCCCATACAGTGGGCCAATTTATCCTCTGGGTACCACTTTCTGTTTAGTTTTGAGACCCTGATTCAGATTGAGGTTCACAGAAGGTAAATTTAGTGATGATACCCTGCTATGCAGGGTAGCATCACTAAATTCACCCTCTGGGGACTTCATTTTGCAGATGACAGTCTGCTTATTTCTAGCTTGTATGTTTATGATATATCTTACTGCCAAAATGGAAATTCATGGAAAAATATATTGTTTACTGATTATTATTATGCAATATTTTATGTATGTAATCTTGGGTGACTGGTATGTAGATGTGTTGTGACTCAATTGCAATAAAGAAAGTTACCATTTTTAACATCACAGAACTGCATGTGAGAGATCTGACATGGTTCCTTCCCACTGTCATCAGAGAATCAAATTCAAGCACTATTTAACCCTTTACCCAATGCAGACGATATCAAAATTTATTATTTTTAATATAATTTTTTGAAATTTTCAAAAAATTTCAACAAAACCATATCATGTGACCCCTCGTTGGAACGAGCTCGATGAGCTCGTTCCAACGAGGGGTCACATGATATGGTTTTGTTGAAATTTTTTGAAAAATAATACTTTTTCAACTACTGAATTTGCATATTATGCGGGCAGATGCAGGCGATTCGTTGGGTAAAGGGTTAAGCACTTGTCAATGACTCTGACCATGATTTTCAAGGACTCGTATAATTTTCGCATGACCTTACAACAGCAAGAACAATACAAAGTATTTCCATCTGATTTGAGAAAACTCAACTACCTGGATATTTTTTGTCCCTTGAGTGATATAAGGTGCCATCTGCAATGCTAAAGTGAGATTATATGTTAACTGAATTTAAGTACTTTTCAAGGAAGGTGGTGGAGAATCAAGTACTTTTCAAGGATACAAACAAATTCAAAGTCTTTTCAAGGAAGGGTAAAAAATTTAAGGACTATTCATTAGAGTGGGAACCTTGTCTGATATTCTGTCTGACAGCAATTGGGGAACAAAGAACTTAAAACATTTTGCAGAAATATTCTACAAAATCACATCATTCAGTTAGGTAACATGCCCCTAGATATATGTACATAATTAAATTTTCAAATTCACAAAGTTCATTTTGAAAACTCATGGTTGGAAAACAAATAAGTTAATTATAGATATGTCCACTAAATTTAACTAGAACATACTTCTTCCCATCTTGTTCTGATTGTTGACAGCCATTTTTTCATAGTTGGTAGAGCATCGGGATGGCAACGTTTCATTATTTCCTGGCCCATGTTCAGTGCTTCTCTCAAATTGGTTTCTTGTTTCAATAAATCTTCTTCAAATTTCTAGAAAGAAAATAAACTGCTAAATTGATCATCAAATTCTGTGTATCTCAAAACAAACACATGATAAGCACTGGTTCATTGGATAATGGCTTTTATAAGAACAGCTAAATGAGACAGCAAAACAATGTTCAAAGTCTAATCTTGTCCTAAATCAAAGTTTGCAGAGTGGACAATTTGACACTTGTAGCATTGTTTTTTCAGTATCATCTAGTTGAGTGCTAGATTATTTTGGGCCATCAAAATTTGTTCACAATTCTTTGTAGTGATGTCACAAAGATGACTGATTGCGAGGGTGTAATTCTGATTTGGCCCAGCTGTGATGACTCAAGTCCCGTCTGACTAATATTTCAACTCGAGATGGTCTGTTGCCTGGTAAACCCCCACTATGGCAAATTGCCTAGAGTGGGTGACTGAAAAGGGGCATTCAATTTTTCTAAGTAAAAAAAATCCAATATACCAAGCGGGAAAACCATTACGTCACGCACTTCCCCTCATCATGTTGATCATTTCTGAGAAGTTTCTTGAAAATGCGGCTAAAACTGTGGAAGAAGTTCGCTCCACAAGTTTACTTAAAAAAAAGATCAAATTTGGCCACCAGACGGCCATCTTGAAACCGAGTGGGAAAAAAATCATGTCACACACTTCTCATCATGTTGATCATTTCATGAAAATGCAGCAAAAAACTGTGGAAGTAGTTCACTCCATAAGTTTACATGTGCAACGGATCAACAACGGATGACAGACCGACCGACCGACCGACTGATAAGTTGACTCCAATATACCCCTCTAAACTTTGTTTTGTGGGGCTATAACTACATCATCAAGGCACGCCTTCATTGAAGGCATGCCTTAATGATGTGGGTGGAATATCAGTCAGTTGGAATTATATAGTTAACAAGCTTATTTATTCATGAATAAATAAATATACATGTAGCAGTTGTGATGAAACTTCTTATTTAATAAATACCTACTGTTCTAGTACACCAAACTGGTCATTTCTGGCCCCCTTACATTGAAAGGGCCAAACAAGTCTGTAAGGCTTGGAAATTTGATGTTTGTTAGTAGAATTTTTCAAAAACGTACTGTCTTTTTTCACATTGGATTAACAGGAATTTACTCTATAACCTACATGTAATTAACTGAGCAAATCTGTTCTAAATGAATGGTAATTAGTTTATTTTTTAAAATTATATGCAATTAAGAGGGTATTTTTATATTTGGTAATATCCAATTAAGTAAAAACCACTGCGATTAATACATTTTAAATCCTTATATGCTGCTGGCAGATGGATATTCCTGCCCAGGACAGGAAATCTCTTGCCATTAAAGTAAATCATATTTGAGGATATTTAACCAAATTTTCCCCTGTAAATTGTATAGGCGTTTTGACCAATAATTTCTCATGTCAAATGTTCATGAATTTTTCATCAAATCTAGTCATGGCTGCTGTGAAGCAGCCATGACTAGATTTGATGAAAAATATTTAAAAATTACTCAACGGGTAAAGAGTTAATGCCTTTACACATCTTATGTGGAGCTCTGAGAAGAGCTAGAGCATAATATTTATTAATTTGTTTACTGAAGTTTATGGTCACTATCACTATCAGCATCTATGGCTATATCATGACCACAACACAAGTTTCGACAATTGTTTCCTCTGCTGCCCACATTAGATGACTTCCACTCAGGGCGTTGGTTACCAGGGGCCAATTTTACAAGTAAAACAGTACATGTTTACCATAATAAAGTAACAATCTCAATTTATTAAATGACAGAAAAAAATCTAGTAATTTAATTGGTTAAAACACTCATCAGAAGTGTTGATATACTCCAGTATTGCTGATATATTCTATTTTTATCGAAATCGAGTTGATATTTCACCATTCTTTCAAATAAATAGTGCAGGTAGGTTGATAGGATTCCAAATCCTTGTTTGCGATAAAAATAGAAATGGTATTTCCAACTTGCTCCTTCCTTTAACTTCTCTGATCCAATGTTTAGGAACTGTTCAAATATAACAATTAACTGTAACATGAACAAATAAGGTAATGCAAATTGCTTCTTAAATATATACGTTGAAATTAAATTTGTTTTGTTACATATGAATGTTTTGGTATTTTGACATCAGAGTTAGGGTTTAATTCAAAGGAGAGAACTGGAAATCAAAAGTTGTGTTTTACAACCTTTGATTCCCAAGTCTAGTCTATGAATTTTCCGGGTATGAACACTCATTTAAGGAACTGGAAACCAGAAACTGGGAAATTCCCATTAGCAAGATTAAACCATAACTCCAAGGGTGATGCTGGTCTCAAAAGAGATTGATATTCACCATAATCGCATAAACTATAATACGCAATCATTGATACCATGGTCTATGAATTTACTGGGTATCATGACTGACTTTCAGAACCTGGAGCCACAGAGGTGTGAAATTCACATTCCCAGTATTAAACCTTAATCATAGTACTTAGAGTTAAACTGAATGGTTGAGTAGAGCAGTTTGCTAAACACAAATATTACCTTGTGATCATCAATTTGTTGTTGTAATGCTGGTTCTTCTTCAGCTAAGTAGTTACTCTGCCTCAGTTGGTTATCAGCACATCCAAGCCATTCCATCAACCCAGTTGCCTTCTTGTTAAATTCATCAGCCTGCATAAAAATGTTCATCTTATAAATCACTGTCTGATATATTAACTTGTAGATTGCTGGAAGTCCATATTTGGACTTTATTTTGATGTGCAGGTGTTGCCATTTAAAGGCCTCGTATTTTCTTGTTGTACTATATTTGAAGTGTAATTATTTAGTCTGTAGGGATTTTTCTTGTTCACAATTGATGGGAGAGTGCAGGCACTCTCCAATAAATTATAACAAGAGGCCTCAGGGGGCCTGAAGGCACTCACCTGACATGGTAGCCTAAATATGAACCCAGAGAATTGATTTTAAGAAGTTGCATCTGCTCCTCCTAAGAAAAGCTTATACCAAATATCCAAAGACTCTGATCAGTGGATCTAAAAAAAAAACGATTTTTAAAGAATATTCCTCATATTGAACTAAGTTATAATTTGGGCTCCCACGGCGAGTCCAAAATATGGACCTAGGGACATGGCTTGAATAAACTTGAATCTCACCCCCTAAGGATGCTGCATACCAAATATCAAAACATTCCGACTGCTGGATCTGAAGAAGAAGATTTTTAAAGAAAATTCCTCATTTTAAACTAAGTTATCAGTCGGGCTCCCACAGTGAGCCCAAATATGGACCTAGGGACATGGCTTGAACAAACTTGAATCTCACCCCCCTAAGGATGCTGCATACCAAATATCAAAACATTCCGACCGCTGGATCTGAAGAAAATATTTAAAGAAAATTCCTCATTTTGAACTAAGTTATAATTCAGGCTACCACAGTGAGCCCAAATATGAACCCAGGGACTTGGCTTGAACAAACTTGAATCTCACCCCTCTAAGCATGGTGCATACCCAATATCAAAAGATTCTGCCTGCTGGATCTTGAGAAGAAGATTTTCAAAGAAATTTGCCTGAAATGCACTAAGTTCAAATTTGGGCTCCTATACTGAGCCCAAATATGAACCCAGGGACTTGGCTTGAACAAACTTGAATCTCACCCCCCTAAGCATGGTGCATACCCAATATCAAAAGATTCTTCCTGCTGGATCTTGAGAAGAAGATTTTCAAAGAAATTTGCCTGAAATGCAGTAAGTTCAAATTTGGGCTCCTATACTGAGCCCAAATATAAACCCAGGGGCCGATTTGAACAAACTTGAATCAGATCCACCCCACAATGTTGCATACCAAATATCAAAAGATTCTGCCTGCTGGATCTGGAGAAGAAGATTTTTTAAGAAATTTGCCTGAAATGAACTAAGTTCGAATTCGGGCTTCTATAGTGAGCCCAAATATGAATCCAGGGGGCCGATTTGAACAAACCTGAATCAGATCCACCCCACAATGTTGCATACCAAATATCAAAAGAATCTGCCTGCTGGATCTGGAGAAGAAGATTTTTTAATGTTTTTCCCACTGCCTGCAGTGTTAAAAAGTGCTGACTAAGCACTTTTTCAAAGTCCTGAAAAAAGTACCTTGTGATCAAACCGATAGGGATGTTTTTTTAACAATTCTATTCTACTGGATAAAAGTAAGCTTTACATAAAATAAGAATTCTCTGTGCCATGTAGTTTTGGAGATATTGCAGTTTTAAGGTTTTTCCTATTTTTAGCTCCCGAGGTTCCCACAGGACAATGAGAAAAATAATTTTTGCATCTTTCAACTACTTATGGCCCATTATCATCTCATATCAAATTTGGTTCAAATCGACCTCACGGTTCTGAAAATAGAAATTTTAAGGGTGGCCAAAGTTTTTTCCCCTCCCATAATGGAGGCAAATAATGCCTGACAAACTTCTCTTGAACAAACTTGATTCTAAACCTAAAAAGGACTCTGCATACCAAATATCAAGTCTCTGCTACTGCTGGTTCATGAGAAGAAGATTTTTTAATATTTTTGGCATTTTGGCCCCACCCCCGTCCTCAATATGAGCCGCAACTTAATTTAAAGAAAAATCAAAATGCCCCTATATAACTAACTCTCACATGAAATTTCATTAAAAGGTGAACAGTGGTTTGGGAAAAAAAGACCCAAACACCACCTTCACGATGTACGACGGACAAAAAGTGATCAGAATAGCTCACCCTGACTTTCAGTCAGGTGAGCTAACAAGGCAAAGACACATTAAATTTAGACAACCAAAAATAATTCAGCACTTTGCCAGTTAATAACAAGCTGGAGGTAAATGTCTGCTTTATACTCACACTAGAGTTATAAATTTCCCTTGCAGGTGCAACGCAAATTTTTTTACCAAAAGCAGCCATGATGTGACTCATGTTATTACACTTCATTACACTTCTTGTTACAATTCAATGCTTCAATGATGCTTCTAGTCCTGACAATTTAGTTCTTGAGATATTTACACAATAATCAGTTGCTAATTGTCAAATAGAAATATATGTTATCAACAATTTCCCAAATAGTAAAAATCTGCTGGGTTACATGTGGTATAATTAGAAAAAAAGAGCAAATTAAAAAAGCATTTTCATAATGAATTTCCCCAAGCGTGCAAAACATTTCTTTTTTTTGCGTGCCCATGAGCAATTTCTAAGTCAAAAAGGACCATAACTCTTGTAAATATCATCGAACCAAACCCCGATTTGAACTTAACCTTTATTGTGATATAACTGAGGCACAAACCAAGTTTGGTTCTGATATATAAATGCACACTCAAGTTATCAGCCGGAAACCGAAATGTAAATGGACGGGCGTGCAGATGGACAGACAGATGGATTGATAGTCGGACAGATCAATCACATAATATGTCTCCTGTGTATAAAAAGTATGGTGTATCATGACAGCATCAAACAAGAAGGTATTTTTTCCCCAAGAACTGACACACTCTTTGTATTGATACACCTGGATTTTGCATAAAAAATAATTTCCAAAACTGCTTTGTAATTATTGTGACAGTTTAAATATTATTTTTTTCAAATTCATCCAAAGAATCTGTATCAATCTTGGAATAAGTACTGTATATACTCCAGTGTTGGTGTATAAAGAAGCTTTGCATTATTGGGCAGCAGACCCTGTATGAGGAATGTGGATGCTCAGATTGATTCATTTGAGCACAGAAATTTAGTTTATTCATTTGAAATCTACCATAAGAACAGTTTTTACAGTGGAACCCTGTTAATTGAATAGCCACTTTGACAATGAAAAATTATTCAATTAACAGAAGTATTCGATTAACATGGTCACTTTCATCTATTCTACATTATTCTATAGCCCCTAATAAAAAGCACTGATCAATATCATTTCTTGTTAACATATATCAGAAAGCTCTCCATAAGAGAGCTTTTGATTAAATGATTGCTAGCCTAGAATTTGGCAAAGCCAACTAAAATTGGACATGTTATTAAATTACATATACAGTACGTGGAGAGTGGATTGCAACTAAATCACCCGCAGAGTGGAGTTATCACCCAAGCTATAACTTTCAAATTGTGTTCATATTGACAAAAAACACAAGCAATGTTTCAGCCAATGGACCTCTGGGTTTAACCTGGAGGTCCATTGGCTGAAACTTTGCTTGTTCTGGTTATGCTTTGCAACAGATTTCCAATTAATGCTTTGGTGGAATTTCCACTCTGCAGGTGATTTAGTAATAATACACTCTCCACGTACTGTAAGGCCCCAATAAGTAGATCTTCTGTTCCTCAGGCAATTTTTTGTAAAATTGCATGTGGGCGGGCTGTTTTTTTTTTATTTTATTTTGTAATTATTTCTTTACAATCTAAAGTTCATATTCTTGGTTTGTTTCATGTTTTAGGCCTCATAATCTACAGAATAGCATGGGTGGTGGTGTATTTCGTCTCTTGAGTGCAACAAGTCTTTGTATTCAAGGGACAAATTTATCAATTTTATTAATTTGGATAAAAATTCAGACATAAACCATTTAATTTTTATTTTTTTAAGTTTGCATTGGTTATAAAAGAGAGCATGTGGCAGCCAAAAGCACCATGCGAGTTGGTCTGAGAAACAGATTTTTAGCTTTTTAGACCTAATAAGAAAGGTTTAAATAGAAGATTGTTTTGAAATATATGTTCAGCAAAACCTGAATTCAATTTAAAAAATTATAACACTTTTTTACAGGCTTTCATCACAATGAGACACTTGCAAAAAAGAAAAAATTATTTTTTTTAACTTACCAACTGCTTGGCTTGTTCAAGTCTTTCCTGTTTACTGACACTGAGACGACAAACTCGGTCCCATAATGTAGATAATTCAATCAGCTGAGCTTGTTGTTGGGATGTGTCTTCTTCAGACTTCTCAAATAACTCTTTAGCTGCTTTTCTCACAAACTGAACTGTGTTTGTTCTAGCCCCTAATTCTTGTTGGAATGCCTGAATGAGAGAAAATGGTGTTGTTATCCAAAATATAATATTTCTTGCGTTTGACTGAATATGAAACATGGGTAAGGAAAATGCTGGCTTTTGCTCTGGTATCCTCACATTTTTAAAAGCCCTGATAGTGGCTTCTAGCACTCAAACAGTTAACTGGTAGAGTGCTGGAAGCCCATATTTGGGCTTTATTCTGAAGTGCAAGTACCACCCACTACTTGAAGGCTCATATTCAGTAGATTTGCTTAGTATTATGTGTGAAGTGACATTATTTAGTCTGTAAGAGTTTGCCTTGTTACACTTTATGAGAGAGTGCCCATAGGGCACTCTCCCATAAATTGTAACAAGGCAAAAGCAAGTCTACAAGATTTGATGGCCAAAAATAATTTAGCACTCTACCAGTTAAACATTAAGATGCATTTAGAACAAGGCACAAAATTACTTTAGATATGATTTGTGGTTGTAAAATACCACTGATGAGCTCATTGGCGGTGTCATTTGTAGCGTTGTAGTAGAATGATACAACTTATTCTATTTATCCTGATGTGAATTCCTGTTTGGTACTATCAGCAAATCTCAGTTAAGTCAGATACCGAACTGATACGGAGGTATACCCCCATAAAAATACCAAAATTGATACTGAACACCAAAATTCCATTACCACTCATCTCTATTCTACATTTACATGTAAGACAAGAAACTCATCAAAACAGAAACTAGTCCCTTTGGGTTAACCTTTAGTAAATATATAAACATGAAGTTTGTCTTTCATAATTAAATATGTGCAAGTTTCATTCACAAGGGTATAATTCTAAATTATTTAAGAACTGAAAGTTAAAAAATTTATAGTAATTTATATATTTTTTATACTTACCAATGACCCAGACTTAGCTGGTGCTAACTCCACAAAAACCAGGGCCAAACACAAATTTTGCCCCCCAATCCCCAAAATTTGCATCCAAAACAAAAAGAAATAATGTCCTAAAGGACCTCCATAATACGACTCTACTGCGCATGCGCAGTGACGCAGTCGTCCCGAAATTGGCGCCAAATATCATTCTTACTGGCAGTGCCTGGTCAGCGCTATGTACTCAGCGGGGAGGCAAGAGTTCCCAACTCAGGGAGGGCCATCCCCGTCTGGGTCATTGGTAAGTATAAAAAATATATAAATTACTATAAATTTTTTAACATTTTTATACTGTACCAATGACCCAGACTTAGCTGAATAGTAAACAGGCTGGAGGGCCTAGGACATAGAGGAAAATCCAATAAGCTCAATTATAAAATAAAGAGATAACCCCTTAAGGAGAAAAGGAGTATTAGGCTTTACATGTATCTTTCTTATTTAATATTTAAATTAGAAAGATACACTACCCTTAATAATTGAGCACAATAACATTCATGTTCTCTATTAATATCCAGTATAACCTTTATACTAATTATTATTAAAACAAGCCAATAAATAAAGTAGTCCAGAGAACTGAGACTCTTTATAATCATTTAAAAGTGTCCGAGTATTGTATATTAAAGCCCGTTTGACACTTGACATATACAAATGCTTCACACCGAGCTACACTTTAAAAATAAGACATGAATGAAATTAAACATTAATATTACACTTTAAAACCATCCCGGAAGCGACTCAGAAATACTGTCTTGGAGGAGGCATTCCCTTGCTTTTCACTATAAAGCAGGTGACCTAAGGGAACACCCGCCCCCCCCCTTCCCCTTGCCCTGGGTCAAATAGCCCAGAGCGAAGAGGGCAGCCGGACGGAGTCACTGCCGGAACAGAAAGCCTGCATAACTATAGTTGCAACTGTTTAGTGGACGACATTCTGAGCAACAGATAACGGACCTAAACAATGCAGGTCTCCAGAAATGGACTCAATATTTCTGAGATAAAAATTAGTAAATGTGGATGGCTGAGACCAATAAGCAGCCTTCATTAAATCTGTAATAGCAACACTATTAGCATAAGCCCAGGAAGTAGAAAGAGCTCTTACTTCATGAGCAGAAATCTTAAGCACAGACTGCTGAGAAGAAGATAAATCTTCATACGCAGTACGGATAGTTAACTGAATCCATCTAGCAATAGAATGGACTGAAATGTCCTTTCTATTAGGCATCAAAGACAGAAAGAAACGTTTCCGTCCCTTTCTGATGAACTGAGATCTCTGTTTATAGATACGTAGTGCTCTAACAGGACAGAGTAAAGGCCTACGCCCGTCTGAAGACGGAAGAGCCTTAATAACAATAGGTTCCGGATATTTATTAGGAGCCTGATTCTTAGCTAAAAAACCGACGTTAGTAGTGAAGGTGATAGTGTTCCCAACACTACGATAATGAGAATCATCCACCGATAGTGCATGAAGCTCACTGACTCTTCTGGCAGAAGAGAAAGCTAAGAGAAAAGCTGTCTTATAAGATAAGAATTTGAAATCTACTGTCCCAAGAGGTTCAAATGGCTTTTCCTTCAATTTAAGGAGAACCCAAGCTAAATTCCACTTAGGAATTAATCTAAGAGTTCTGGGTCTATTTATCGAAAAGTTTCTAACCAATTTCGATAAAGAGACATTAGATCCAATTTGTAAACTATCATGATGTGCATAGGTATCAGATAACATAGATCTATAACCCTTTATAGTAACCGGTTGCAGTTTGATTTCGTCAAACAAGTATACTAGAAAGTTAGCAATGTCTGGTATAGAGGGATCAAATATATCAACAGAATGATCCCTACACCAACGACGGAAAACCTTCCACTTAGCCGCATAGTTTAGCGAAGAGGAGGTCCTCCTACAGTTAGAAATCGCGTCCACTGCTCGTCCTGTAAAGTGCTTGCCATGCAAGAAGGACCGCACAACGGAAAAACGTGAAGGTTGAGACCTTGCGGGTTGTGATGCAGTTGGCGCGACTTCCCCTGCCAAAGAAGATCCTCTCGTGGAGGGAGCTTCCGCGGTAGGTCCCACAACAGACACCTGAGTAGATTTATCCACGGTCTCTGTGGCGACAGAGATGCTACCAACAGAATCTTGCATTGAGATTGTTTTATCTTTAGCAATACTTGTTGAATTAACGGCGCTGGAGGATACGCATATCCTATCATTCCGTCCCAAGGGATCGATAGAGCGTCTACAGCAAAAGCTCTTGGATCCGGACACGGGGACACATACGTCTGCAACTGATTGTTGAGATGTGTCGCAAATAAGTCTATCATTGGCCGTTCCCATTGGTAGCAAATCTGATTGAATACTTGTTTGTTGAGAGTCCACTCCGACGGCAACAAGCGACCCTTTCGAGAAAGGGAGTCTGCTAGCACATTCAGACGACCCGGTATGTGACGGACCGAAAGAAGAACGTGATGTTCCAACGCAAACAGAAGGATTCTTTCCGTTAGATTGAACAACGGAACTGAATGAGTGCCTCCCTGATTCCGTATATACGCCACTACTGTCGTATTGTCGGATAGGATTTGGACATGAGCATCGTGAATAATGTCCATCCAGTGACGTAACGCAAGCCAAATTGACATCATTTCCTTGATGTTTATGTGCTTGCCCAGGAATTGCGGATCCCAAAGACCCTGGCATCTCGAATCCGTTGGGATTAATGATGCACCCCAACCTGTTTGACTGGCATCCGTCATAATGGTAAAACTCGGATCCGGCAACTGCAGCGGAACTCCTTGAGTTAACCACTGAATGTTTGCCCAAGTCTGAATCTCTTGTTTCACTTGATCTGACAAGAGAACGTCTACATCGAGCGAATGAATTTTCACACTCCAATTCTGAGTCAAGAAAATTTGAAGAGGCCGTGTGCGTAGCCGTCCCATCGGAATGAGATCCGCAGCGGCTCCGCACAGACCTATCAGTCTCATAAATTCTCTCGCTGTGACTTTGTCTGTATTTAGACAATAGCGAGCGTAACAACTGACTAATTTCGCTCTGGTTAACGGCAGACGAACGAGATTGTTGTGCGTCTCGAAGCTCATTCCCAGATGAGTGAATGACTTGGACGGCACCAGATCCGACTTCTCCTCGTTTACTATGAAACCGAGACGTCGGAGCAATAGAAGAAGATTCTGAACATCGTTCTGAAGCGTTAACTCGTTGCCGTACCTCTGAAGAATGTCGTCCAGGTAGGCCGACGTTACCGCAGACGAATGAGCTCGGAAGTAAATCATTACCGAGTTCATTACTCGAGTGAAAGCCCAGGGTGCTAGATTCAATCCGAAGCACATGGCCCGGAACTGATACACCACTCCTAGGACTGCGAAGCGTAGATACTTTCGGAATGTCGGATGTACCATGACGTGAAAGTACGCATCTTTGAGATCTATGCTCGTTGCATAATCGTTCACCCGAATACTCGCTCTGACCGATCGAATCGTCTCCATATAAAACTTCGGAGCGATGATCAGCTTGTTTATCCAGCTCAAATCTATTACTGGACGGAACGAGCCGTCTGGTTTCGGAACCAGAAACAGATGGCTGTAGAATCCCAGCGATTCCTGGTTTTCTACGACCTCTACCGCGTTCTTCATTAAAAGAGACTGCACCTCTGATAGCAGAGCGTCTCTTTTCTGAGGATTTGACGGAAGATGAGTCCACTTTGGACTTCGAGTTAATGGAGGCTTTCGTTTGAAGGATATCTTTAGACCTTCCGAAGTCACTCCTCTCACCCAAGGGTCGTCCGTAATCGACGCCCACTCTTGAGAAAAACTCGACAACCTTCCGCCAACCGGAACGCGATAGAGGTTTGAGCCATCACCTCCTGGATCTGCGAGGCCTGCGGTAGGAGAAACCACGTCTTCCACGACCCGCACCTCGCCTCGTCGACCTCGGGGCGTCCGACCGATTGTCCCGGCCTGAAGGACGTCCCGAACGAGAGTCGCTATCCTGACGGTCTCTCGAATAAGAGCTAGAGGACGCACCGGAACCTCTATAGGAACCTCTCTTGGGCGGATAAGACCCAGAAGTGCCCGCCTTATTCGTGTCTGCTGAATCCGACCTTTTAGGAGCGGATCTAAACAACAGAGAATCACTAGCTTTCTTTTTAATATTATCATAAATAGCGGAAAGCTTGCCGTCAAAGAGAAGATCTCCTGAGACCGAAGCGACTCTAAGAGAGTTCTTCACCTTAGAATCCACTAGTGTGGATGTAGACAGGGCTGCGTCACGTCTAACCAACTCCAGATTAGCCACTGAAAGGGCGGAGTTACACGTGGAATAAGCTACTGCCCTTGAAAGAAGTCTTAAGGAGGATTGTATATCCTGAAACTCTTCCCCTTGAAGACGCAGTGATAACGCCTTCGTAAGGTGATCTGCGTAAGATAAGGCATCTAAATTGGCTCTGTTAGACGCAATAGCTGTTTCCAACACTGCGGTTGGAATAGAAGCTGACGACGGTAATGATAGCTCTAAGTCTTCCGCCTCGTCGTCCATACGCAGAGGAACTCTCGGTATACCCTGACCTGCCGTGTCGAATTTATTCCTTGCATTAATGAAAGGCAGGTTGAGAGTATTTGCGGACAAGAAGCCTGCTTTCCCTGTCCTGGAAGCAAGTTTAAAAACAGCGTCGTTCAATAATTCAAATGTTCTTGCAACATTATTGGACTGCGACGGAAACTCGGGAGCGATGTCCCTGAACCGCTCGAAAAAATCAGAGTCCAATGACGCTATAATTCTCCTGTCCGGAAGCGCAGCAGTCTGGCCCGACGGAACAACTTGAGGAAGAAAGTGCCGGATGAAGTCTACGGCAGCTTTGTGTTGTTCCGAAAGGGATAGCTCCAATTCATCCGTATCCCTTTCACCATCCGGTCGGACCTCCCGATGTTCCCGGTCGTCCGCCCCCGATGCTTCGGCGGAGCGTACCGACCCAGCGCCGTCGGATAATTCTCGATCCGACACCGTTTCTGTCGGCTGCTGGGATGCTGCGATAAGCTGTGCTATCTGCACTAGAATGTCCGACGTCGAGACCTGCGGAGGAGCGGTCTTTCGCTGCTTTGCCGAGGGCAGCTCCGCATCGGATGGCTCCCGCATACTTTTCCTATGCGAACGTCCGGAGTCCATCGGTCTCGAGTCCCTGGCTGCCGGATGGTGTGACCTGGTCGCCGAATAATCCTTCCTCGGCGAAGCTGGCAAGATATCGGAGGTCACGCAGCCAAGGTGCGGTCGTGTGCGCCGGCGAGAAGAGGAAGCCTTAACAGTCTCTGCGGACTGCTTATACAACGGAGCGTCCCGAGCGACGGACGTATGCTCCGCTAAAGACACATTTTGTACCACAACATCTGGTCCCAGATGTTGTTGTACGAGAGAGGGGCCTCTCTCGCTCGCGGCCCGGCTGGACCTGGACGAGCTAGGAACCGGACTAAAAGGCTTCCTCCGTTCTCGTTCACTATCCGCCGTCACTGGGTGTGCATCTATTATTTTTATAGTGCTCGCATCACCCAAAATTTCCTCTTGGACCGCATCGGACGAACCCGGCTGCCGAACCATTCGGTGAATGGACGCTACACCGGGCGAGCTAGCGGACGACATTTGTCTAATCTCCATGAGCACTTTTGCCGCTAGCTCTGTATTTAATTGTGACGACGGACGCACACTTGAAGAGGATAACATGGAAACATCACCCTGTTCTGGTTCCTCTGAAATAGAAACTGAGAGAGTAGAGTGACCTTGTGGAGAAAGAGCCGGCATCGCTCTTTCTCCAGAAACAACATATCGTGACACACGTTTCCAATGTTTCTCATCCCAATGTTCACATACAGGACAGGGATTAATGCGAGAACACTGACTACAATTTATGCAATAATCATGAAAGTCAGAGGAAGATTTCTTCCTGTTACAATTTGAACAAGTTCCTTTCATTGTGAAGGAACAACAATAAGTCCTAGTTACTCGCAAAAACCCCTGACACAAAGATACATAATAACATGATCCATTAATAAATGAAAAAACAATTGCAAAACAAAATAATTTTGAAAAAATATTTTTTCAGAGAAGCCCAAGTTGCTGAAAAGTAACGTTGAGCCCCGATGGATCCGATGGCAAAGTGTGGTCAAAAATTTTAAAATTATATAAAATAATTAATGAGACACTTTCGGATAATATAAATGTATCTTATAATGAGATAAACTACCTCAAAGACAAACAGCCCCCCTCAAAAAAGGCTGTTGCCAATGAAAACAAACAGTGTAAACACAGAAGAAAACATGACTCCAGGCACTGAAAAAACTGGCCCGGAATCAGTCCTCAATTACACTCTATCTGATGCAAAACAGAGACTCCCAGGGGAGAATCTGCAGAACATCAGATGGAAGATGCAGAACACAAACGTTATACACCCATGGGTGAAAACGTAACTATGGGGAAAATAACAGAAAACATTCTGTAACCAAGCAACTCTCCCAGGGAAATTTTAGAAATGAAACTTCTCAAAAATATGCCAAAAGCATGGGAGAATTGCAAGGGGGGACTTTAGAAGGTTAGGGGAGAGGAAACACTGAATAAGCAGTGCAACAATTAGCAAGAATGACAACAAGAGGCGTTTGCCTCGAAAATAGGCAACTTAACATAATTTTAACAAAAAATTTTAAGTACAGCCCTGATCATTTTTTGCCACTTCTTTTTTCCTCTCCTCCTTCTATCCTCCTTAGAATCACATTTTCTCCAAGAATTACGTGTCTGGCATCCTTTAAACTGAGATTTACAAGCACAAAGATCAGTGAGATGTTGACTGATGAAGGGCCAAACAGAGAATGATATTTGGCGCCAATTTCGGGACGACTGCGTCACTGCGCATGCGCAGTAGAGTCGTATTATGGAGGTCCTTTAGGACATTATTTCTTTTTGTTTTGGATGCAAATTTTGGGGATTGGGGGGCAAAATTTGTGTTTGGCCCTGGTTTTTGTGGAGTTAGCACCAGCTAAGTCTGGGTCATTGGTACAGTATAAAAATATTGATTCTCACAGTGGATGTAATCGGGGCAAACTTTAACTCTTTATCCAATGCACACGATATCAAAATTTATTATTTTAATTGCATATTTTTCAAATTTTTTCCAAAAATTTTAACAAAACCATATCATGTGACCCCTCATTAGAATGAGCTCAGTGAGCTCATTCCAATGAGAGGATCACATGACATGGTTTTGTTGCAATTTTTTTTAAAATGTTTTTTCAACATATCAATTTGTAAATTATGCGGAGAGATTTGTTAGGCAAAAGGTTAAGGCCTGAAAAATGAATGTACAAGATACCTCTCTACATAAACTTACCTTATGCTCATCACAGAAAGAGTTTACAGTATCAATATCACCATGAACAGGCTGGTCCTCTTCTAATGTTGGTTCCACTTTAGCTAACCAGTCTAACACAGCTTGTAATGCTTCATTGAATCTTCCAGATGATAAGAGAGATTCTTCAAGTTTCCGCTGTCTGTGAATTCAAAAAAAAATGCTTCATTAAGTAATCACATGTATATGTAAGCATTTTTTTCCCCTGACTCCAATGATTAACAAGTTTTTAAGAAAATCAAGTTATCAGTATCTTTGGGACCCATAAACATGATTTCAACCATAAAGGGCCTGGAATTTCTGAACATTTTTGATACGCTTTTGATGTTCTAGATCATGTGGGTTTGCAGTTGTTTTCCGGCTAGTCTTAACTGCCTATACAAGTCGCAGAGAATTGCCAAAAAACAACTTCAAAGCTACTCAGAATGCGAGCTGTTGACTGTCCCGGGGACAGCATGATTAATTATTTATTATGGTTTAATGACACTTTAACAGCTAAGGTCATATCAAGTCAGTGAGTTTTATGGCAGGAGGAAGCCAGAGTACCCGGAGAGAACTACCGAGCAACAACGAGCAGCTGCCAGCTCAACATCGTAACTCTGCACTGCGGCACAGACAGGGTTAGATTGGTTGAAGACATGCACACCATATACGTGAAGTATGCCTTAGTAAACAGCGTCATCGTACCCCCATATGGACAATAGGGGTGAAATGCCTTTCCCAAGGACCCAACACGGGAGACCGAATCGATTGTTCAGACAGTCACCCATTCGAGGACTAAGTGGGCTCGACATTGCTTATCATCCGTGAACCGAGATACCACAACACCACTGTGCCTCTGGAGGACAACATGATTGGGCACCTGTTCTGAGTGCAGTAAAATGTGATCCAAGTCAGAATAAGACCTTTAACAATTTACCTAACATATCGGCTGCATCTGCCCATGTAATTTACCAATCAAGCAGTTAAAAAAAGTTTTAAATTTCAACAAAACCATATCACCGCATTATGATGCATGGTTCCTGCAGGCAAGGACTGATTAAATTCAGGGCTATTCAACATTCAAGGCCGTTTCTAAATTTATTACAGCATTTTCAAGATCCTGCCTTCATTCGTCCTAACTAGTACCTTCGGTCATTACCCTTTCCTCCCACTTCCCATGGACCTGAGGGTTCTAATTAGGACTATGCCTTCATGAACTCTGGCATTTATATAGTTATGATTATGTGCTTTGTCAGCAAGCCTGAATATAAGCAGATTGTCATCTGCAAAATGAGGTCCCCAGAGGGTGAATTTGGTGAAGCTACCCTGCACAGCAGGGTGCCATCACAAAATCTTTCCTCTGTGAACCTGTCTGAATCAAGGTCTCAAGCTAAAACAGAAACATGTACCTAGAGGATAAATTGGCCCACTGTAGGGGATAGCATCAGCAAATTCACCCTCTAGGAACATCATTTTGCAAATGACAGATTGCTTATATTCAGGCTTGTTCGTCAGCATTTTTATTTCCAGAATATTCAAGGCTTTCCAGGGCCTCCTCACTCATGGCCTTGAAAGACCCTTAGACAAATTCAAAACCGTTCCTTGAATCAAAAGGCCCAGCAGAAACCCTGTGATAAGAACTGAGCTATTCTCAGCTTAATTAAAAAAAAAAAATAAATAAAATACCTGTTAACTGATTTGCCACACACTGCATTCCACTTATTTTTAACATCATTTAGCATCTGTTGTATGAGAGTTACATCCTCTGAGGGACATCGCTCCTTCAGTGATCTACCAGTTCGGTTTACTGTATCATATACAGGTTGTTTAGCACCAAGAGCCTTTTGGAACTCCTTTAAAAGAATAAAGAATGAGATGACCATCAATTCTGAAGGTCTTGATAACCTTAATAAAAATATTTTATTTATCCCAAAAGTACCAAATGATTACAACTCATCTCAAAATATCCACATTATTACCAAATCATGGGATGTTACATATATATTAAAAGAAGTTTACACTTATAAGGAAGAGTTATATAATCCCCCCAAAATACTGGAAATTCCCACCAAATGATGATGGTTAAAAACATTCAGCACTGCCCTGCTTGTACCTCTATTGTACTGTTATATCAACTGTAAACATTTGTATACATCTGTGAATGTTAAGTAGAATAACTAACTCCTTACATAATGAATCAGCTGCATCTGCCCACATAATTTACAAACTGAATGGTGGAAAAATATAATTTTTCAAAAAATTTCAACAAAATATCATGTGAATCCTCATTGGAATGAGCTCATCAAGTTTTTACTGATTAGAACTCATTCCAATGAGGAGTCACATGATATGGATTTAAAAAAAAATTGAAAAAAATATTTAAAATAAGAGCTATTGCTGAAGTGCTGGACTGATGAAGCCTGACATGAAAAATGGACAAAGTAAGGACCGTAACACTGGTGAAAAATATACAGGCAACTTTTTTATAACAGGTGCAGGGGCAGCTTGTCACAAGGATCACTTATACCAAAGTTCATTGAAATCCATCCACTAACTGCTGAGATATCACAGCAGAAGGATGGACATGCAAATAGATGGCTGCACACATGGACAGACAGATGCATGGACAGATGCACAGAGATTGATGGATGTAATGGATGTAATCCAGTATATCCCCCCCCCCCCCCCCCCCCCCCCCCCCACTCTCTCTCTCTTTGAAAGCGAGGGTATAATAAATTTTAATATCATCTGCATTGGGTGAAAGGTTAACCCAGGATGGGGTGAAATGAAATGTATTTTTCCCCATTGGCAGCAGAAAAATATTTTGTTTCCACCCCCTCCTGCCGCCACTCTTCATTTAGCTAGTTACACACCCCTGTACAGAATGATGTTCACCTGGTGGTGATCCATTACCATATCACTCTGCATACTATACAAACTCATATAAACCACTAAAATGTTAAAATCAGAATGGGCAGACTTTCACACACCCAGCTGTACTAAATACTTGCCTTGTGGTTGTTTATTTGGTTCTTTATTCTCTCTGGATCATTGCTTATCATTTGATCAGCATCAATATTCTTCTCGGTTTCTGTTAACCAGTTGATTAAGTCCTTCCACACATCATTAAACTAAACAGAGAAAATAAAACAATGAGTCTCTTTGCAATTAAATGCTTTCATTCCCGAGATATCCAAGGAGCCATAAATGTTAAAGCTCTACGCAAGCAGGGTTAGCATTGGATGAAGACAAGTGTACCATCAGTGTGTAGTAAGCATCAGAATACAGCATCACTGTGCCCACGTGGGCAGCAAGCCAGAAAATAAGCAGACTGTCATCTGCAAAATGAGGTCCCCCAGAGGGTGAATTTACCCTCTGTGAACCTCTATCTGAATCAAGGTCTCAATCCTAAACTGACAGAGATGCCCGAACATAAATTGGCCCACTGAATGGGGTAGCATTAGCTAATACACCCTCTGGGGACCTCATTTTGCAAATGGCAGATTGCTTATTTTCAGGCCCACATGGGCAGTCGGGATGCCTTGACAAAAGACACAACACAGTTACCCTTGGTGGGGATTGAACTGTGAGCCTTTCATAACCACTAACCACTGCACCTCCGACTGCCAAAATTTATGATTGTAAGAAGGAGTAACATCTACAACTTGAACAGCCATGAGATTCAATTTAAGATCAGATTTGATTTTAGATTTCATTCATTGTCCTCTCTTTGCTTTGATGTGGGATTCAATTAGATCGACTGTCAAGCTCAGTCCAAAGAGGGATCATAAACTATAGTTTTGAAGCAAAAATGAAAATGTTTCGTTATTCAAGAAAAAATATTTGTAATTGTTGAAATTAGTTGTACAGTGAAACCCTGTTAATTGAATAGCCACTTTGACAATGGAAATTATTCAATTAACAGGAGTTCTCAATTAACAGGATTGTGTAACTATCCTGTACTCTAGAGATAAACTTAGCATTTATTCTCCATGAGCTCTGTAAAACAAGATATAATAGATTAAATGCCTCTATTGGATGTACTGAGGCCAAATAGGTCTATAAACAAAGGAAAACTGGGGAGAATCAGGGTAATTTCTCGACATGCTACAAGATTTTTATTCAATTAACAGGAGTTTACTCTATAACCTATATTCAATTAACAGGTCAAATTTGTACTGGAGGTATGATAAATGGTTTTGTGTTGGGAAATTATATTCAATTAACAGGGATATACAATTAAGAGATATCCAATTAAGTGGGCTCTACTGTATTAGGTTAAGGGTCATTTATTTATTTATTTATTGGGGTTTAACGACACTTTTGACAGCCAGGGTTATTTATTTATTTAATCTTATTTGTTTTACAAGGATTGGCAAACAGGTTATGCAACTTATATTAATACCCAATGGCACAGGTGTGTGGGATGACCTTTGTAACAAGGGTTACCTTGTGTCGGAAGCTTAAGGGTTAACTAGAGGCATACTTTCCTTTCGCCAACAAAATATATCTGTGTAAACTGGATCAATACCAAGCCTTCAATGAAACATTTTAAATGTCGTGGCTGCTGGTCAGCAGCATTGACTCAATTTTATGTGAAATTTCACTCTTAGAAGCCTAAAGTCGCATTAACTCAACCATGATCTAATCCAAAAGTACTGTGCCACTGACACCAGATAACAATCAGAGTGGAGATTCGTAAAATCTGTACATTTTCTTCTTTTTTTTACTACTGGGGTTTAATGACACATTCAACAGCCAGGGTCACCTCATGTCACACAGTTTTATGGGTGGAGGAAGCCAAAGTACTGGGTGAGAACCACCGAGCAACTGTCAGCTTCCCAACATACTAACTTCTCATAAGCATAGTTAGCATTGGTTGAAGACAAGTGCAGCATCGACATGCAGTACACATTGCCACCATGCTCCCACGCAATCAGGATTAAGTGTCTTGCTTAAGGACATGATACAGTTACCCTTGGTGGGGATCAAACCATAGACCTTTTGGCTTCAAGTACTATGCCGTAAATGCGGAGCCACCATGCTCCCGATCTGAACAGTTGTTTCTAGTGAAGTGTTGTCTGACTTTTCAGGCAGACAACACTTGACTAGAAGCACCTGTTAGACTCTAAACCCTAAGTATTGATCAGCGTGTTCAATAAATATTATTTTCTAATGTTTGTAGAAGCTAGAAAAACATAAAAACTTAATACCTTAATATTCAAATTTGAATTCACTTAATGTAATAATTAGGGCTGTCAAGACAATCAATTTTCATAGTCGACTAATTGCCAGCATTTGTCGATGGTTAGTCAGTTAATAGTTGTTTCCCAAGAATTCAACAATTTCTAATATACTTACAAAATAAATTTAAAACTGATGATGTTTGAATGTGTACCCTACTGCACTGAGGTAAAATGAAAACATTAAAATAGCTCCGTCAGACTCTGTTTGATCTGAAGAATTTAAACAGAAGAACATTTGTACAAATGTTTCTTTTCTATAACTAACTGTCAGAAATTTCGAACATAAAACTCCCTCAATTCCAACACAAGTCACAACTTAGTATCACAAGTGAAGTCACCATTGTGGGTCTTGTGACAATTTTCTCACTTTTGCGGTTCCAATTATTCCAAAGGGATTGTTCGAGTGTACAAGACCAAAGATTCTATTTACTCTGCCATCTGCAATGACTTCCCAAACTGCAATTATTAAAAGATACACCATTTGATCAAATGATACTCTCTAGCACTGATTAACGAATGCTGGTTAATACTACAGAGAACAGGGATTGATCAAATGGCAAGGCTCAGTGCTATTAAAATGACATTGTTCCACAATCATGTGGAAAACAAAGTCCATGGGAAATTATTACAAGTAACTATGGTTAGACATTTCAAAGGTTAATAATCTGTTAATTCATCTCATCACAGAGTACAATTTTAACCTAACTTATACCACTTTAAACTGAACGACGATCGACTAAAAATAAAAACCATTGACTATCACAACAGTCGACGGTTAGTTGAATAATCGGATAATCACGACAGCCCTAATAATAATTCGCTCAGTTTTAAATTTGTGCACTTTAGATTCAGGCACATTCATGCAAATTCAAAACTGACACTTTTATTTAAAATTTATTTTTTGAGCAGCATTTTCTCATCAGAGTTTGTTAAAGGGTTTCCTTGTCATTTAACAGTTATTGATCCCTGTATCAAGAGTCCCCTACTGACCATTCGCAGGGATATAGATGGATCCAATGAGAGCACACCCAGAAGCAACCCCCTACTGGTGCACAAGTTAGAAAAGTAATTAATATTTGTACAAACAATATTTTATCACAAAAAGTCACCTGTTTGGCTTCCTTATAGCCTCTTTCTAAATGCCGAGTTCTTTCTGCACTTCTTGATACAATCTTCTCCCATCTGTGTTGTACACTGGATAACAAATTTTTTATCAGTATAACATCTTGCTTCTGACTGAAATATTTCAGGTGAGTCCCTGCTTTATCCAGAGCAATCATGATCTCTCTATGCTTACTGATATCCTTTTGTAATTTCTACAACAACAACAAAATCTTTATTAAAAAAAAAAGACATGACGTTTTACATTTATTTCATTATGTTCTGTTTGTCATGAAGAAAAAGATATGCAAGTGGTAAAGACTTGAAGCAAGTGTCCTTGACTGTGTAAGTATCAGAAACTCATATTTGGGCTCTAGGTTGAAACATGTGGGTACTGCAATGCAAAAACAACTTATTTCCAGGAATTTGCTTCATTTTAGGTTTGTGAAAAAATATCTTATTTCAAAGATTTGTCTTGTTACAATTTATAACTCATTAACTCTTTGAACTCTAGTGGTATCTTCAATGCCAGTTCAATGGCAGCAATTAGAAGAGTTCATATTCATTATTTGGGGTAGACTAATCAATATTTTGAACGTGCAGCCTCGGGGCTGCACGCTGAAAATATTAATCGGTCTACCCCACACATTTACTGAACAGCCATCCTATTTAATGACATTATGACGTATTATGTTGCTGGCCGGAAAAATGGCCACTTGGGTTCAAAGGGTTAAAGAGGACCAAAAGCACTCAACAGTTAAGAAAACAGATATTAAAAAATAGGATAAATCTTATTTATTTATTTATTGGTGTTTTAAGGTAACATATTTCTGCACAATGGCTAATCATGAAAGGATCAATGAACTCATATTTTGAATTTCAGAAAGATAAATTTAAAATTGGACTTTTTGTAGCACTCTTCATAAAGAAAGTTCATTGTCAAAACTGCTCCTGACACCTGCAAAGGCCTTGAAGTTTGGTAATCTTAAATAATACAAGAAATTATCATGAATATTCTCACCTTCTGCTCTTCAATCTGTTTAGTTACTTTCTCAACGATTCTACTAACAGCTTGTAAGTTGTTCAAATTTTTCTCTGTGTCTGTCAACCATACAATAAACCAGTTTAGATCAGAATGGAAGTCAGTTGCCTTAGAAACAGCATCTTCAAGTTTTCGCTAGAAAATGAAAAAAAAATAACATTTTGAATGTTTCCCATCTTCATAAATAATTCATCTATACAGCACTGTCATTATAAAAGCAGTCAGAGAATTTTGATGAATCATGACTGGGACACAATCCATTAGACAGTCTCTATCCATTTCCTTTCCACATGAGACTTTCGATTTTGAGGCGAGCTCTTGCACTTGTGCTCCATCGCACCAGCAGTTTTTACTTTTTGAGAGCAGACAACGGCATGCCTCAGTTCCACCTAGCGAGTCATTAACCTTTACCAAATGAACTGGCTGCATCAGCTGTCTAATGTGCAGTAGAAAAAGTTTAGAAAATTTAATAACAAAACCATATCATGAGACCCGAACTGGATCGAGCTTTTCGTGCTCGTTCCAATGAGGGGGTCACATTACAGTTGAGTCCTGTTAATTGAATACCCACTTTGCCAATGAAAATTATTCAATTAACAGGAATATTCAATTAACAGGGATTGTGTCACTTTCCTGTATTCTAGAGATAAGCCTAGCATTTATTCTATTATATCTTGCTTGACAGAGCTCCATGTCAAACAAGAGATAATAAATTAAATGCCTGTATTGGATGTACTGAGGTCAAATAGGTCTATAAACAAAGGGAAACTGGGGCAAGTCAGGGTAATTTCTCGACAGGTTACAAGATGTTTTATTCAATTAACAGTTTACTCTATAACCTATATTCAATTAACAGATCAAATTTGTACTGGAGGTATGTTAAATTGTTTTGTGTTGGGAAATTATATTCAATTAACAGGGTTATTCCATTAAGAGATATCCAATTAAGTGGGCTCCACTGTATATGGTTTTGAGGAAATTTTTTTAAGCACTGGGGGAAAAAATAAAATAAAAATTTGATATCATGTGTTTTCTGTAAAGGGTTTAAAATCTATTCTTTGGAAATACGCCAAATAATGCAATGCGTTCACGAAAATGTGAACAATACACCATGAATTTATAGCTGTACACTTTCAAGTCTTCAAACTAATCAAACTTCACTCTCCGAAAAGTGATACACAAGCCTGAAAATGAGCAATCTGTCACTTGCAGAATGAGGTCCCCAGAGGGTCAATGTGCTTATATTATCCCATTCAGTGGACCAATGTATCCTCTGGGTACCTTTTTCTGTTTAGGTGTGAGACCTTGATTTGGATTGAGGTTCACAGAGGGTAAATTTTGTGATGCTACCCTGCTGTGCAGGGTAGCATCACCAAATTCACCCTCTGGGGACCTCATTTTGCAGATGACAGTCTACTTATTTTATGACTTGGTGATACGTAAACAACATAATTTGACAATTTTGAAAGGCCTGTAATGCTATTCACTGGCTTTTAACGCATGCATTACATGAAGAATCATCTGATTGACTTCCCATTGCACCACTGAAGTTGCATTTCACATATTATCTCAAACTCCAATAAATTTGATTATTGCTGTGAAAAATTTGTTAAAAAAATTGGCTAATATTTTTGGAATCCCTACTTACTGGTCACCAGTGGAGTGAACAGTGTGCACAAGCCTGATAATAAGCAATCTGTCATTTGCAAAATGAGGTCACCAGAGGGTGAATTTGCTGATGCTATCCCATACAGTGTGCCAATTTATCCTCTGGGTACATCATGCTGTTTGGGCTTGAGACCTTGATTCAGAATGAGGTTCACAGAGGGTAAATGTAGTCATGCTACCCTGCTGTGCAGGGTAGAATCACCACATTCACCCTCCGGGGGCCTATTTTCTGCAGAGGACCGTCTGCTTATTTTCAGGCTTGGGTGTGCAGATGTTTGTTTATAGAAAACATTTTCCCGATTATGGGACTCACCAACAGCACTCTTCCCTTCAAATGGTAGTGAGTAGCATACAGCTCACCTCCCATTTACAAAATCAAAAGACTTTTTTGAAGAAGCTTTTTGAAGCAATAATAAACTTTATTTGAGTTTGGTATAATACAGTTGAACCCTGTTAATTGAATAGCTACTTTGCCAATGAAAATTATTCAATTAACATGAGTATTCAATTAACAGGGATTGTCACTTTCCTGTATTCTAAAGATAAACTAAGCATTTATTCTATTATATCTTGTTTGACAGAGCTCAATGAGCTCTGTCAAACAAGATATAATAGATTAAATGCCTGCATTGGATGTACTGAGGCCAAATAGGTCTATAAACAAAGGAAAACTAGGGAGAGTCAGGGTAATTTCTCGACAGGTTACATGATTTTTTATTCAATTAACAGGAGTTTACTCTATAACCTATATTCAATTAACAGGTCAGATTTGTACTGGAGATATGGTAAATGGTTTTGTGTTGGGAAATTATATTCAATTAACAGGGATATACAATTAAGAGATATCCAATTAAGTGGGCTCCACTGCACATGAAAAGCAACTTCAATGGCGCAATCCAAGTCAACAGATGATTCCCCATGGAATGCATGAGCGATGAGACAGTGAGTAGTATTACTGGCCTTTGAAGTTAGTCATTATGTTGTTTACAGACCAATTCTTAGAAAATGAAGTTTGATTAATTTAAAGTCTTGGAATGCTACAGATTATATAATTCACGGAAACTTGTTCACATTTTCGTGTCCGCGTTGTATTATTTGGACTATTTCCTATGAATAGGTTTCTAACCCTTTACAGAAATCACAATATCAAATTTTTCCAGCAATTTTTTAAATTTCAACAAAACCATATCATGTGACCGCCACCCCCCACACCCCACCATATCATTCACTGGAATTAGTTATTTATTTATTTATTGGGATTTAACCCTTTACCTAACGAATTGCCTGCATCCGCCCACGTAATATGCAAATTGAGCAGTTGAAAAAATTGAATTTTTCAAAATATTTCAACAAAACCATATCATGTGACCCCCTCATTGGAACGAGCTCATTGAGCTCGTTCCAATGAGGGGTCACATGATATGGTTTTGTTGAAATTTATTGAAAAATTAAAAAAAATTATATTTAAAATAATAAATTTTGATATCGTCTGTGTTGGGTAAAGGGTTAATAACACTTTCAACAGCCAGGGTCACCTAATGTTAGAACTGGAATGAGTTCAAGGAGCTCGCTCTAATGGTAGGTCACATGATATGGTTTTGTTGAACTTTTTACAGTGGTTTTCCACTGCACAATTTGTATATTACTCAGCAGATGTAGTCGATTTGTTAGGGTAAATTGCTTGCTAGGTGGAACTGTGGCTCACTATTGTCTACTCGCAAAAAAGAAAAATTGCAGGTGCGCTGAGGTCAGAGTGACAACAGTCATCAAAATTGAAATACTGATGTCAGAACAAGAATTTAACAAAGTAAACAAGAATAAACAGAATTTTTCAATTGCATTGTGGGAAAATTTTGCTATCAGAATGCATTGAATTACACAAATGTAAAATGGGAAAATATGCTGCAAAGCTTACCTTCCTTTCTTTTGCTCTTGCCTTGATATTCTCCCAGGTTGCCTGTAATGTGTGCATGTTCTGTTTGATGCTGGCAGATGCAGATCCTTGGCTCTTGTCAGCTAATCTTTGTCCTGTTTCTAATACATACTTAACTTTAGGAGCAACCTCTGTCAAATGACCATGGACATCCTGAAATGATATGAAGATGATAAAGGTGAAATGTTGCTTTTAGCATCCTCAATCTTACTGTAAACAATTTCATATTTCAACTGTGCACACAAAATTTGAAACCATTTTCCAAATTCAGAGTTAAATGAATATTACTATATCATTCAACCCTTAAGATTAGGATTCTCCCAGGGGGGGGGGGGGGGGGGGGTGGGGGGGTGGAAGGGGGAGTTGTTTATTATTATTAGTGCATACTCAATCGTTTTTACAAAAGCTGCTAATTTTGGAGCACTCAAAACCCCAAGTATTATTTAGGCCTAAAAAAGTTGAAACCCTATTTCTCAGGCCCTCCCACATGGCCATTTTCGCTGCCGCATGCTCTCTTTTTATAAGCAAAGCAAGTTTAAAAAAATAAAAATTGAATGGCTTATGTCTGTCTATTTTACCCAAACTAATAAAACTAAGAAATTTGTCCTTGAGAGCAAGAAGGTTTTGCAATGCTTTAGCATTGCAAAGCCTTCTTGCACTCAAGGGACAAAATACAGCACCACCCATGCTGTTCTCCAGATTATGAGGGCTAAAACATAAAACAAACCAAGAACATGAACTTTAGGCGGAAAGAAATAATTACAAAACTAAAAAATAAAATAAAAAAAGACGATAGGATCATCAATCCAATGTCGAGTTGTGACAGCACAAAAGTGGGTTTAATCATTATCAACTTATCGTTCGGAAATGAATTGTTTACAATTTACTATGTGAAGGGTCGCTGTGACCTTGACCTTTGACCTAGTGATTCCAAAATAAATAGGGCTCTTTCTTGCGCCAATGCCAACCTCCCTATGAAGTTTCATGAATGTAGGTGGAACCATTGTCAAATTATCATCTGGAAACCAATTGTTTATGATTTATTATGTTCAAGGTCACTGTGACCTTGGCCTTTGACCTAGTGAGTCCAAAATAAATAGGAGTCTTCCACTCACCTAGGCCAACCTACCTATGAAGTTTCATCAATGTGGGTCAAACCATTATCAAGTTATCATCCGGAAACCAATTGTTTACGATTTACTATGTTGAAGGTCACTGTGACCTTGACCTTTGACCTAGTGAGCCCAAAATAAATTGGGTTCTTTCTCTCACTGATGCCAACCTAAGAAGTTTCATGAACATGGGTCGAACCATTCGTGTCTGGAAACCAATTGTTTTGATTTACTATGTTCAGGGTCACTGTGACCTTTGACCTAGTGAGTCCTAAATAGGGTTCTTCCTCTCATTAATGCCAACCTACACATGAAGTTTCATGAATGTGGGTTGAACCGTAGTCAAGTTATCATCTGGAAACCAATTGTTTACAATTTACTATGTTCAAGGTCACTGTGACCTTGACCTTCGACCAAGCAAGTCCAAAATTCAAAGGGTTCTTCCTCTCACCGATACCAACCTACCTATGAAGTTTCATGAACATGGCTTGAACCATTATCAAGTTATCATCTGGAAACCAATTGTTTACGCCCGCCACATCGCCCGCCCTCCATTCATCAAACTATAAGTCGAATTTGACTTCATCACAATTCGACTAAAAACACCCGCCTGCATGCAATTTTACCAAAAAATAGCCTGAGAAACAATAGATTTATTTTGTGGGGCCTTATTTATTGTGACTTAATGACACCTTCAACAGACATGATGAGAAGCTTTATGGGTGGAGGAAGTTGGTGAACTCAGCAAGAACTGAACAGCAGCAAGTAACTGTCAGCACTGCCACTGGTTGACGGCATGTGTACGATCAATGCCTTAGTCTACTGAACCACTGTGCTTCCACTTAGAATACTTGGAATCAATTGTCTTGCCCAAGGACACCACACAGATTGAACCATAGACCTTTTACTCTAAGTTCAGTACTCCAAACATTTTTTCTTTACATATTTTTGATCTAGTTACATTTTTTAATAATAAGTGAATGGAACATGTGGAACCTTTGGCAACTTTGTTTCAATTAATGTTATGATAATCAATATTTTGACAGCAGGGCTTATATTTCGATGAGAATCCGAAAATTGAATTACAGAGAGATTCACGAACTGAGTCAATTTAATCCTTTACCTAACACAGCAGCTGCAAATTAACCAATACAAGGCTAACATGACCTGAAATATCCTGTAACTTTGCCAATAAAATTGAACAAATATGGCTGTCATAGGTATCGGCTCAATGAGACGTTTCCAATGACAGATATATTTGTAAGGTTTTATTGGTAAATATTGTTTATTTTTGTTTAAATTATCAAATTTCGTTCATGTTTTAAAACCTAAAAATCTGTGTTGGGTAAAGGGATAACATGTGTTATCAGTAACAACAGGGGTTCAACCATAGTGGCTGCATGGGATCTTGGGTCACTCATAGCAGGTTTGGATTCTTGCAACCATTTTTGCAAGAATCCAAATGCATTCTCCCAAATTTTGATGACATATAAGCCCTGGACGGCCAGCTGTGTCATTGTAAATTGTGAAACTTTATATTTCAGAAATATTTTCTTGACACTTGCAAAAATCTATGGCATTCCCCTTAAAAAAGTTAAAAAAAATTTTTAAAACTAAAATGAAATTTGATAGGGCAAGCTAGCATAAATTCAGAGTCCATATACTGAAAAATGAATTGATATTTTAATCTTGGAGACAGGTCCTATAGGGTGAAGCCTGAAGATGGGTGAGGATACACCCAAGTCATATTACCCCTTTCTACAGCAGGAAATTTAGTACAAAGCTGATTGCGAATATAAAATGTAAGATTCTAAATGTCATACCATGAATTTTTCCAGTTGTTCTTTTGCAGTTTCTGGTAGACCACCTACTGCATTTGATGTCTTGATTTTACCTTCCAGTTCATTCAAATGGATAAGCATATCATGGAAGTCACCAGTGAATAGTAATGCCTGAAATATGAAATAATTAATAAAAATTTATATGAAATCAACATTTATTATACTATCATATAAAATAGTGGGGAAATATCTAAAAATATATCCTGATATCTTTTGTCTAGATTATTTATATTTATTTATTCGGGTTTAATGATACTTTCAACAGCCAGGGTCACCTCGTGTCTGACAGTTTTATGGGTGGAGGAAGCCAGAGTACCCAGAGAGAACCATAAAGCAATGGTGAGCAACTGTCAGACTCCCCAACATACTAACTCCACACAAGCAGGGTTAGCGTTGGTTGAAGACAAGTACATCATCGACGTACAGTAGGCCTAGTACACAGTGCCACAGTACCAACACATGGGCATGGGATTAAGTGCCTTGACAAAGGACACAATGCAGTTTCCCCGGCAGGGAATCGAACAATGCCATAACAACTGAGCCTCTGCACTCCCGGCTTTTGTCAAGATAGATATTTCAAGGTTATTACTTGGTTAGTTTCATATCAGCCAAGATATAACCAGAAATAATTTCTCATGCCCATGAAGAAGATAACTGTAGAGCATCCAGGCAAAAACACTATAATCTCTTTTTATTATGAGCACTTATCCAACCCATTGCACTATTGTGTACTTAACTGATGCATAAAATTTTAGCCCTCGAATATTTTTGCATAATTACCATGCATAGATTTATTTATTGTGGTTCAGTGCCACTTTCAACAACCAGGGGCATATTGGGTAAGAAGTTTTACGGGGGAAAGAAACCAGTGTACCAGGTGAAAACCAATGAGCAACAGTCATTGAATGTCAGATTCTCTAACTAAACCCACATAAGCAGGGTTGTATTGGTTGAGTGCATCTGTACCAGTGATGTGCAGTATGCTTTAGCAGATTGTGCCACAGTACTCCACTTAGGCAATTAGGATTAAGCCTTAAGAGATTAGAGATTTTTACATACTTCTACCACACTTTGACAGTCCACATCTTGTGGCTTTGCTGCTGTTTTTTGGCAATTCCTAGCTGCCTACATAGGCAGCCGAGACTTGCCTAAAAATTCCCAAGGTACTTAGAATGTAAGTTATGAGTTAACAAAAAGACTGCATGCTGGGGCACCTGTGCTGTTGCAAAAAAATGTAAACAAAGTCAGAATTAGCTCCTTAGGGGTAAATTATCTTGTTCAACAGTCCTTATATTTTGAAAACTGGAGGCACGCTGTATACTGCTTGCTAGCATTTGAAGAGAAGCATGCTATTGTTGAGTCCCGGCATCAGGAAAATGTTTTCAAGAAAAATATCAATGAACTTATACACACCATTCACCCCACTAGTGCATGATAAGTAGGGATGCCAAAATTAAACAAGTGTTTGACCACCGAGGTGGTATTAGTCCTCTACGGCGCTTTTGTGACATAAGGTGTTTTTGTAACAGAAGACACTAGAGTATATAAGCATCTTGGATTCTGAAAAAAAAATATTGAGCGTGCATAATCCCCTCACAACCCTTTATCCATGTACCATATATGAAAGGCGTAGCTTGAACCATGTTGGAGGGAGGGGTGGTAACATAAAAAAGAGAAAAAAGCTTAAAAAACACAAAAAAATGGCCGCCATTCTGCCATCTTGGATTCTGAAAAATAAATATTGACTGTGCATCATCCTCTCAGAACCATTTATCCATGTACCAAATATGAAAGGTGTAGCTTGAAGCATATTAGAGGGAGAGGTGGTAACATAATAACAGACAGACAGACAGATGTTAGATTTTGAAAAAAAAATATTGAGCGTGCATAATCCCCTCACAACCCCTTTATCCATGTACCATATATGAAAAGTGCAGCTTGAACCATGTTGGAGGGAGCAGTGGTAACATAAAATAGAGAAAAAAGCTTAAAAAACACAACAGAAATGGTTGCCATGGCGCCATCTTGAATTTTGGAAAAGAAATATTGAACATGCAACATCCCATTACAACCTTCTATCCATGTGCCAGATATAAAAAGTGTAGCTTGAACCATGTTGGAGTGTGGGGTGGTAACATAAAATAGAGAAAAAAGCTTAAAAAACACAACAAAAATGGCCGCCATACCGCCATCTTGGATTTTGAAGAAAAAATTTTGAGTGTGCATCATCCCCTCCCAACCCTCTATCCATGTGCCAAATATGCGAAGTGTAGCTTGAACCATGTTGGTGGGACGGGTGGTAACATGAAAATTGAGAAAAAAGCTTAAAAAACACAACAAAAATGGCCGCCCATTTCGCCATCTTGGATTTTGAAAAAAAACTTTTGAGCGTGTATTATCCCCTCAGAACCATTTATCCATGTACCAAATATGAAAGGTGTAGCTTAAAGCATGTTGGAGGGAGAGGTGGTAACATAAAAAACAGACAGACAGACAGACAGATGGACAGACAGATGGATGGACGGATGGACGCTGAGGACAGACAGACGGATGGAGTGCAATCCTATAGTCCCTTTATGGTTCCCGTAGGGGACTAATAATGGAATTTATTGGAGTTTGGTATAATGCATGAAATGCAACTTCAATGGAGGAACCATAAGTCAGTCAGATGATTCTCCATGGAATGCATGAGGGAAAAGAGAGTGAGTAGCATTAGTGGCCTTTGAAGTTTCTCAAATTATGTTATGTACAATTCTTGGAAAGTGAAGTTTGATTAGTTGGAAGTCTTGGAATGCAGCAGCTTATAATTCATGGTGTATTGTTCATATTTTATGCACATGTATTATTTGATCTATTTCCCACAAACAGATTTCAACCTTTCACAGAAAACACATATCAAAATTTGTTATTTTAATTTTTTCCCTTGATTCTTAAAAAAATTTCTACAAAACCATATTATGTGACTGCCCTCCCCCTCATTGTTACGATTTTGATGAGATCATTCCAATGAGGGGGGCACATTGCTGAATTAAAAAAAAATTTTCTACTGCACTATTTGTATATTATGTGAAAGATGCAGACGATTCGTTAAGTAAGGATTAATCACTTGCTAGGTGGAACAGAGATGTCTTTTAGCAAAAAGTAAAAATTGTGGGTGCGACAGTGCGCAAGAGTGAATACTCGCCTCAAAATGGAAAGACTGTGTCAAAGGGCAGAATGAAGATAACATGGGTCAGAATCGAATCTATGATCTGAAGTTCAGTGCTTTAACTGGTAGAGTGCTGGAAGCCCAAATCTGAGCTTTATTCTGAAGTGCAGGTATTGCAACATAAGGGCTTCAAATTCAATGGCTGTGCTTCATATTATCTTTGAAGTGATATTATTTAGTCTGTTAAGATTTGCCTTGTTACAATTTATAGGAGAGTGCCCACAGGCACTCTCCTATAAATTGTAACAAGGCAAAGACATGTTAACAATTTTTGGTGGTAGAAAATAATTTTCACTCTACCAGTTAAGCAATACGCCAATGTGAACCCAACACTCACAAATGCATCAAAATTATTTTAGAAGAAGAATTTAATAAGAAGGAACACACTATGGAACAATATTTTTGATTCTGGAGAACTTGGATGCTACGTTCTAAGTGTCTTGATAGTCATTTCTAGGCAAGTCTTGGCTGTCTATATAGGCAGCCAAGACTTGCTGGAAACAACAGAAAAGCCACAGGATGTAAACTATCTTTAGTTATGCTCTTCAGATTTCATTTACATACATCAATTAAAAGTTTTTAAAAAGTTTAAATTCTACTGATTTGGAGTAATATTGGCAGACACTGCAAAGCAATAAAGACATCCAATGGGGGATTCAATTTCAGCATGGGATTGCCTGAGAATTAAATAGAGAGTAATCAATTGACTGGACTGGTTACGTGAAATAATTCATGAGAGGTGAGGGACATTGTACAAACACGAGTGTGCAAATGCGCACGAGTGTTTTACAATATAGTCCCTCGCCTCGAATGAATTATTTCATGTAACCAGTCCAGTCAAGCGATTACTCTGTTTATTACTTTTCATTATTAACGATCATTATATTATTTAACCCTAACGTAACGGCCAGTGCTATTCTAAAAATCGCCAATTAATTTTCATTATTTTTTCATTTTTTGTCTCTAAAACATAGGTTATGACCCCTCATTGGAACGATCTCATAGAGCTCGATACAAGCTCATTCCAATGAAGGGTCATAACCTATGTTTTTGAGATGAAAAATGAAAATAATAGTTATTCAAAAATGTTTTTTGCAAGTGTCATCTGCTTTTCATATTAGGTAAAGGGTTAAAAAAAAAAAACACAATGAAATCCCCATTACACCCATGACAAAGAGTCTTTATTTGCACACACGGATATATGGCCCAATTGTTGATTGCATAAATCACTTGTGAAGTTATCATTTATAATCAAACCCAGAAATCTCAGTAAAATCACACTTTGGAAAGTAATAAAACATTTTTTTTGGCCTATGTTGAACAGTTTTATTGAATTATCATTGATGACAATCTGGATAATTTGGCGTTAACTTTGATGTTAAATACCGCTTTGCATGAAATCAGTTCTCCATATCTCCCACTTTACAACAAAAATATTCAATAATTTACAGATGAGAATTAACTGGTTGAGTGCTGGAAGCCCATTTTTGGGCTTTATCCTGAATTGTGGGTACAACATCTTAAAGACTTCATATTCTGTAGATGTGCTTCAATTAATTTTGATTTTATAGTATTTAGTCTAAGTGGGTTTGCCCTGTTACAATTCATGGGAGAGTGCCTATGGGCACTCTCCCATAAATTGTAACAAGGCAATAACATGTGAACAAAATTTTGACAACCAAAAAAACTCAGCACTCTACCAGTTAATAAACAAAAATATTACCTCCTTGAGATTTTGATCCAGCATGCTCTGTTTTGCATGGCAGGCATCTGATATGGCATCCCATCTCCTATTTAGATCATCTAATCGCTGCTTGGTTCTGTTGCCTTCTCTAGTGCCTTCTGAGGCTATCTTAAAGCCCTCTGTATTGATGGAATCAACATTAGGCTGATGTCGTTGAATATCATTATGTAATCCCTGCAGAAGAATATAAATAACTAAATTACTGTTCTGTGCTGCATGCAATGTTCCATCAGATATTATTTTAACTAGATGTGCCTTAAAAACCTCTGAAAGAGCATTATTTATTTATTTATTTATTTGGATTTAACGACACTTTCAACAACTAGGGTCACCTCGTGTTGGAGAGTTTTACTATTGAAGTAAGCTGGAGTACCCAGAGAGAATCACCGAGCAATGGTGAGCAACTGTCAGACTCCCCAGTGTACTAACTCCACACAAGCAGGATTAGCACTGGTTGAAGATAAGTGCCTCATTGACGTGCAGTACACCTTATTACACAGTGCCACCATGCCCCCACATGGCCAATCAGAATGAAGTGCCTTGCCAAGGACACAGTGCAGTAACCCCTGGCGGGAATCAAACCATAAACCTTTCGGTCTGAAATCCAAAACCATAACCAATGAGCCACCACGCTCCCTAATTTGTTAGTTAAAATTATAATATAATATCACTGGGCTTTACAGATTTGTCAGCAAACTGCGATATGCTATTATGTTCCAGTAAGACTAAAATCCTCACCTTCTGATTGAACAAAAGCTTGCATAAGTTTTTCGATGTTTACAGTTCCAGTAGCATATGTTTCTGTTTGAAAAGTTACTACATGAAATATTTTAAATGAGGTTGCGTGTTTCAGTATTATTCCATCAATGGAGTGACTTGCAAACTGCTTCATTTTGGTAAATTTTTCATTGCGCAGCTAACGATATCCCGAATGAAGTGTTGTTTAAATTGCAAATCAGTTTATGATTTGACTAAGATGGAGTGACCTCAGCGTTTATCTGATTATTGATTATTTGTCCAGTGATGTTGTTGTGGGGTGCATGCAAGTTTTATTTACTGAACATGTTATCATTAAAAGCTGCCTTGTTCATTTCACAATGTAGGTTTGGGCTATGGGTAGAGGCTTATGGGAACATATATGTTATTGTGATGAATTGATGGCAACATGGTCTGAGGTTTGCGGCTCGGAGCTTATGCTCAACTGAGACGCTTCAAATTTTGGTTGAACATAAGCTCAGAGCCGCAAACCTCAGATCATGATAACATCAATTCATCCCAATAACTTATAATGTGGATTTGTCTAGTTACAGTTTATTGGAGAGTGACTAAAGGCATTCTCCAATAATGTGAAACCTCACCAGTCCATGTGCATAGGCTTGTTTTGCTTTTAAGTGACTACACAGTCTGTCTACGGAATATGAAGACCCTTTAATTTAATCCTGTTTGACTTTGCAGTTGTGTCTATGCAAGTCTTGGCTGCCTTTATAGGCAGCCAAGACTTGCCTAGAAACAACTGCCAGTGTACTTAGAGTGCACCTTGCAAGTTTGCCCAAACACAGCAAGTTGGAGCACCTGTTCTAATACACTAAAAATTAACCAAAGTCAGAAATAGACCCTTAAGGGTTAAATTAATATAAAATGTAACATATCTGAAATTTATAGTGATGGCTTAAAATTACACTGCTTTGGCCTTAAAATTTCTAGTGCAAGCATTAATCCATTGTCTAATTTGACAAGAGCTCCACCAAAGCCTTCAAACATGATTTAATGGATCAGATAGTCAATTTCTGACCAAAGTATAAGGAATTGATCAAATAATGGTTAACTGAATATTACTATTAACCTAATACTTAACACTTTGAACCCTGGTGGTATCTTCCATGTCAGTTCAAAGTAAGCAAATGGAAGAGTCCATATTTATTGTTTGGGGTAGATCAATTAAGGCTGCACATTGAAAATATTGATTGGTCTTCCCCACACTTTAATTTAGCAGCCATCCTGCTAAGTGAAAGTAGGACGTATCATGTTCCTGGGCCGGAAAAGCAGCCTCTTGGGTTCAAAGGGTTAACACAAAATAAGACAACACTTTAACCCTTTACCCAACATAACGGCCAAATAGGCCAGTGTTATTCACAAAAATCAGCAATTAATTTTGTTTATATTTTCATTTTTTGTCTCAAAAACATAGGTTATGACCCTCTTTGGAACCAAGCTCCTTCTAATGAGGGGTCATAACCTATGTTTTTGAGACAAAAAATGAAAGTAATTAGTTATTCAAGTATTTTGTTTGCAAGTGTCGTCTGCTTTTCATGTAAGGTAAAGGGTTAAACAAATTTTCTTTACCAGTTGAGTGCTGGAAGCCCATATTTAGGCTCTATTCTGAAGTGTAGAACATACCGCAACTTAAAGGCTTAGTATTCGCTGGATTCATTTCTTATAATCAATGAAGTGGATTTATTTAGTCTGTACAGATTCACCTAGAAACAATTTATGGGAGAGTGAAGGAACTATCTCATAAATTATAACAAGTCCAAGACATGTGAAAAAAAATTTGACAACCAAAAACTATTTGGAATTTGCTAACTAGAAAACTTGATTTTTTGCTTCAAACACTTAACTTTTGACCCTCTTGTACTGGGTTCTGCCCAGACATATCTGAGTGCCAGTCAACAGCTGGGCAAAGGTCTTCTCTGCTATGCTGAAGATGAACTACATGTGACATAGAGAGATTTAGTGGTGTTAAAAAGAACAGTTTTTGACCAGTTGTCAGTTTTTGTCTAGTTGTGGTCAGAAATGAAAAGTGCTGGACACACCTGGCCAAGAGTCACTACCATGGAACAGAATCCTGCTCACATCAATGAGCTCATTCCAATGTGGGCTCCTAACCCTTAAGTTCCCATACAGGCACAAACTGTTATTTTTATATTTCTATAAAAAAATGGCCCCTAAGTGTAACCACCTTTGTGAACTCAACTGGTAGCCTACATTTATCTTGATAATGTTTTTACACTATTGTTGGCTGCTTCTGAGGCAGCCAATAATATAAACACTGGGTGTTTTTTACTGGAGTTTTAACAAGACTCTCAGTGAGAATATAATGACCAACCTTCAGTTTAGCCATCTCTCTTTCAATTGTCTTTGGATCACCAAACACAGACTTGATTCCATCCACTCCCTTCTCTGTATTACCAAGCCAGGACATCAATTCATTCAGGGCATGTTCAAACTGACCAAGATTCAGCAACTCTGCCTGTAGATTGCGTTCTCTGTGTGATAATCCATTCATGATTCCATCCCAACGATTTCTAACACCAGTTAATGGTTCCTTGATTGTAACAGATTGATCTGCTGTGGCATCTTTTGTGAGTTCTTTTGCTTGTTGTTTCAGTGACTCAATTTCCAGCTGTTTGGGTTCTACACCAGCCTTGAACATCTAAAATAGAAGAATCAAAATATACATATTTAACCAACACAATTTAGCACATATTACTTGGAACTTAACTTATTAGGTACGATTATGCAATATATTCCAGGGATCATAATTATGCCCAAAGAAACATCCAGAACTTTCATTGACTTTTCTAGAGGATTTTTAAACTCTTTCTAGGATCTTAACAAAAATATATTTTAATCCTCTGCACAGTGATGTCGAAATATTATAATTTCAACTAGAGCTCGGAGGTTTTGATTTTTCAGCTTTGGTTCGGTTTAACCCTTTGAACTCGTAAGACCGATTTTTGGTCCAAGGCATAATTTCGTCTCATTTTTGTCTTATTATAAGAGGTCTATACAGGGAGCATTGATTATAAAATAATAACTGCAGTCTGCAGCCAGATGGCTGCAGACTGCAGTTATTATTTTATCCTCGCTTTTTTTTTATATTGGACTGACCCATCTCACTGTAAGCATACACAAAAGCGATACCATTCCAGGAAATGAGGGTTCAAAGGGTTAACAAAAAAACCTCGGTTTCGATTCAGTTTTTCTGTGTTAAGAACATGAACGAAAAAGTAAACAACACTTCCGGCTCCTTAACTTAGACAAAAACTGCAATAGTTTATGACACCACTCACCACAAAAAGCCCAATCTGAAAATATCTCCAGTGGGTTGTGCCTAACATCTCTTTCATCATTGTTAGGGGTTCTAGGGGATCAGTTGCTAAGCCTATTGAGACATAAAAAACACACATAAATTAGGGAAATAAATGAATAAAGTTTTTCTAATCAATGCAGTGTTCTCATTATCACATTTTCTCCCTCATTGACTCGCCTCGTGGATGAGGCAAAAAGAGGGAAAAAATGTGACAATAAGAACATGCTGTATTAGCCCCTTTGCCAGATAGACAAAGTGACGAGAGTTCATGGGGGCCACCAGTCAAGTTCCGTCCCATTAAGGTAGTTTGATTGGTTTATGCATAAACACAGTAAAACTGTTTGGCAATTTTTTGCTGAGTCTTGTGGTTCAGTTTTCTGGCTTGCTGCAAAAACCAGAACCAAAACTGAAAACCAAAAAACTTCCCAGCTCAAATTTCAACCTGCAAATTTCTTCCATAATACAACTACAATTTTATCTAATTCTCACTCTGCTGCATCAAACAAGATTGAATTTGTTAAACTCCAATTTGCGTCATAGGATAAAAACTACTACTTGAAATTTATTTTTTAACATCAGTGTGCAGGGGGTTAATCATATCAAGTGTTTGTATATATATCAGTTAACAGCTTAACACTTAAAGGCCAAGTTCTGAATTTGACAACCTCAAAACAGGAGCCCTTAACATGCCATCATGAGTAGGTCTTGCTGACAAGATAAAAATTACATAGGCAATGGTTTCTAGTCAAGTCTTGGCTTGGCTTCCTGTTAAGACAGCCAAGACTTGACTAGAAATCACTGTTAAGCCACTGGACAAGTGGAAGCCGAGGTCAGGTGTGAATTCAGGACAACTGTCCAGTCCATTAAGGGTTAAAGGCAGGCCATTTTCAGATAATAATTCTTATGTTTCTATATGACACCATTTAATACCAAAAACCTGACAATGATTCACGGGAGGATCTCTTAGAGGCTTTGACAAGGATCATTTTTAGATGCTACAGTTAAAACTAGAAGTCCTGTCATGAATTGTGGGCTTATCTAGGCTTAACTGCGCGTAGGAATTGCACGCAATTGCCATATTGAACGGCATCCAGAGCACGACAGGTTCTCCTTGTTATTCACGAGCAAACACAGGCAATGTTTCTGCCAATAGACCTCCGGGTTACCTGGAGGTCCATTGGCTGAAACATTGCTTGTGCACAGGCCATATTTACAGAATTTGATAGCCTTACCATGGTCACAACGCGTAGATTAACATGCAGATCGACATGCTATTTTTGCACATTTCATGACAAGACTTCTAGTTTTAACTGTAGTATCATTTAACCCAATTTATGCATGACAAAGCAATATATATTTCCTATTAGTGATGAGCCAATAAGAAGAAAAGCCTGTCATCCGAATGCCAATGTTTTGAAGACACAATCGGCCGATTGTCGATGCCGATGTCAGATTGTCAGTGTTAATTTTAATAATTTACTGTTAAAGTGTTACTGTGTTTGCACGTTGGAACATGATAATTCAACCTCCAAACTCCCAATCCTGGCAGTTTTCAAATTTCAAATGTACCTCCGTTAAGTGCAACCGCATAACTGACTAAAATGAGACATTTCACTGTTAGAAGAAATCAGAGTTTTGTCATTTGGATTACCCCTCTGGCAAAGATAACATGAACCACATGTAACATGTTTCAGTATTTCTACCTTCTCATTGGTTAAACACAAATCATCAACATTGATCATTTTGCTGACCCCTCTAGGGATAAAAACATTGTCACGTGCTTAAACAGCAATGCTTTTGTGTTACAAGGTTGTCGATTGGCTTAATGAATACTGGAAACAAGGTTTGGAACTTTGTGTCCAATTATGGAAAATAAACACGCGTTTTCAGGTGGTAAAAGTTTGTGAAGACAACAAAATGTTGTAATTCAAAAACCTAAGCGACTCGATTCGGATTACAGCCCTGCCAAAACTGCATGTGTAAGGCTGTAAGCTAAAAATATCGAGGCGTAGCAGTATGAAAATGTTAACAAACTTTTTCATTTTGACAATCGCCGTTTGTCGATGTTTACCCCACCTTCTGAACCGATGGCCGTATATTGGCCGATGGCCAATTGCATACCGATTAATCGTCTCATCACTATTTCCCATGCCCTAAGAAAACAAAATCAACGACTTTCTTGTACTTTTCTTCCAGATGATATTCAAGCAGTTTGCAGGATCTTTGCAAAATTTATTATAATCATCTCTAGTGTTCATAAACATGATGGCCGCCATGGACTGGTCACTTTCCATGGATGGACTGGCCACTTTCCATGTGTGGGCTAATTATTTCCACAGATGCAATAATATTAGATTCCATACTCCAATTATAGGAATAATCATAAATAATTTACCCGGTGCTTCATTAATTAAAATTTTGCTGATGATGATTTTTATTACCTGGTAAACTCATGCATGGACATCACTGCCTACACGTGGACTACGACCAGTCCATGCCGACCATACTGTACGTATCAGTTAACCCTTAAAGGCACCAAGAATTTGATACAGTTCTGCTACATTTTGACAGTTCTCATTTTGCAGCTTTGTAGTTGTTTCTAGGCAAGACTTTGCTGCCTACATAGACAGCCAAAACTTGGCTTGACAACACATGCCATGGTACTTGGAAAGCAACTTGAAAATTTACCCAGAGACTGCATATTGCGTCACCTGTTCTGTTGCAGTAAAAAGTTATCAAAACAGTCAGAATGAGGCCTGAGAGTAAACAAAGTACAGTGAAGTCCATTTTCGGTTATTTATTTATTGGAGTTTCAGGTCACATATTTATGCACAATGCCTAATCATGACCACAACATGAAGATAGAGTCACGTTTAGTCAATCGTTTATACCCTTGTTGCGTATTTCAGAGGACTTCCACCCCATTGGATCCTACTTTACTAGTAAAACAGAGCTCGTTTACCATGGTAAACAGGCACTGCTTCATATCCTGGGATTTCACAGGCGACAGCTTTCAGTTAACAATTCTCACATATATTTATTAACCATTTAATACCAGTTCCTGACAACTGTTCTTGGTAATCACTCTCAGATATCTTCCCAAGGATTGGAGTAAGACACAGCTATTATTTTACTGTGCACTTTGAAAGAACCAAAAGACACATAGACACCTAGCATATCATCCCTTCAGTGCAACAAGGTGCCATCTACAATGTTAAGTATAAAACTCTCACTTTAAGAATGACAAGATAGAAAATGGAGAAACCACAGTTTTTAGTTACCTTCAAGTCAGCCCACTGCATTTTTACAGATTCAAAGTCTTTCGCAACTGGTGGTAATGATGCAAGAGTTTCTTCCTTCTTTTGTATCCATACTAACATACGCTAAAAGAGAAAAGCAGAGAGCTATTTTATATTACTGTCACAAGAAATAACTAAAACATTAGATGCTTCAGTGTTTAGTTCTCAAATGCTTCACAGTAGCCATGAATAGATTTTATAAAAAAAAAATATCTTGAAAATACTTGGCAGGTTAAAGTTGAACATCATTATATGAAAGATGTTTCCCAGTGTAGCATATAATGACAAAATCTTTGTTAATAATTTGCATAAAAATAGAGTTTCAAACATTGAAAGCAGGCTTCAACCTGATCCTTATGTAAAATCAATTTTAATGAAAACAAGCATATTTCACGAGAAGGCATAATCCCCCACCTACAAAGAGAAAAGAGGATTTAAATGTTCATGGAAAAAAAACAAGATCATCTTACAATGTATGCCTACAGCACTCTGATTACATTTATTAACACATTCACAAAGTCATTATCAGACAAATACAAAATTTTCAACAAAAAGGGGAATAACTCCTATGAAAGCTGAGGAAATTTGGTGAATATTGAACCTGACTGAGCCCTTCTCCAAATGTTCACCTGTAACAAGTTTTGTGATAATCCAATTACATTTGTTCAAGTTATCGCATTCAGAAAATCATTATCAGACAAACCCCGAATTTACAACTAAAAGGGGCATAACTCCTATTAAACCCAATGAAATGTGATGAATATCGAACCTGACCAAGATCTTCTCACAGTGTATGCCTGTAGCAAGTTTAATGAAAAACTGATTACATTTGTTCATGTTATCACATACACATGGACTGATGTACAGATGATGGATGGACAGGACATATTTCTATATCCCCTGCCAAACTTTTTCAAAGTTTGTTAGTTCAATCATCTTTTTTTTCAAATTCTTTAACCCTTTACCTAACATAAAAAGCAGACAACACTTGCAAAAAAATTCTTGAATAACTAATTTTTTTTATATTTTGTCTCAAAAACACAGGTTATGGCTCCTCATTGGAACGAGCTCAACGAGCTCGTTCCAATGAGGGGTCATAACCTATGTTTTTGAGACAAAAAATGAAAAAATAATGAAAATTAATTGGTGATTTTTTAGAATAGTGCTGGCCGGTTTTGGTCGTTACGTTGGGTAAAGGGTTAAAAAAAAATTCAACAAGATAATGTCATGTGACCTCCTCATTACAGATTAATTTTTGAATACATTAAATTTTCTAATTTATTTATTTATTGGTGTTTAAGGTCACATATTTTTGCACAACGGCTAATCATGACCACAACATGAGTATCAACTCAAGAACAAGCAGGGGTGAGCGTTAATAAGCCATGTTGCCCATTTTAGCGAGGGTTTGCACCTCCCAAGCTTTGGTGACTGGGTCCTATTTTACCAGTAAAACAGAGTCTGTTTACCGCAGTGAACAAATTTACTAATTTTCTTTTATTTATTCATTGAGTTTTAACAACACAGTTAATCCTTTTCCTAATGCAAATAAAATGACATCTGCAAAACAATTTCTTAAACAAACCCTCAAAACATTCATTTTTTGCCTCAAAAACATACCTTGTGACCTCTCAGTGGAATGAACTAGTTCAAGTCAGAGACCATAAACTATGTTTGAGATAAACTTGAAAAAAATAATATTTGAATGGTGTTTTTAGTTATATTTATTTATTTATTGGTGTTTAAGGTCACATATTTCTGCACAATGGCTAATCATGACCGTGACAGTTTTACGGGTGGAGGAAGCCGGAGTACCCGGAGAGAACCACCGAGCAACGGCGAGCAACTGTCAGCTCCCCAACATACGAACTCCACACAAGCAGGGTTAGCATTGGTTGAAGACAGGTGCACCATCGACGTGCAGTACGCTTTAGTACGCAATGTCACCATGCCCCCATGTTGGCAATGGGGGGTGAAGTGTCTTGCCCAAGGACACAACGCAGTTGCCGCAGGTGGGAGTCGAACCAAGGACCTCTCGGCTTGCAGCCTGCGCCTCTACCTACTGAGCCACCGCGCCCCCATTTTTTAAGTTAATAACATTGGCAAATTACAGTGCTTCATTTCTGCCCAAACAAGGAGAGTAAAAGGTTATGTACCTAAATCAGTTATGGAACACCACTTGGAGAATCAAAATTGTTACTGGTATATTCATAGCTAAAGATTTTTTAGACACCAACCTTTTAAGCCCAGTTAGGTATGGTCAAGATCAAGGTGATGGAATTTGAACAAAACATTGCCCCCAGTTTACTGCAGCAAGACGTCAATGTCTATTTTACAAATGGTCTTTTTAGGCCTCAGGCCCATCTGGCAATAGAACATGTATCCAGGAATTTTTATATCGCACCCCAAGCCTACCTAGGCTCTGAGCCTATGAATGCTTGGCATGGGACAAAGGAATTATGGAAATATGTGTCCACATTTCAGGTGCATGAAAACTTTATTTATTTGTTTATATAATGGTGTTTAAAGTAATATATTTCTGTACAATGGCTAATTGGATATAAAGTCAAATCCAGTCTATCGTTTATACTCATGTTGCCCATTTTAGAGGATTTCCACCCCAGGCATTGATTGCCAGATCCTATTTTACCAGTAAAACAGAGCTTGTTTACCACAGTAAACAAGTACTGCTCAACTTCCTGGAGTTCCCAGAGGGAGCATGAAAAAGAATGTAACTCATTTACAATAAGGTTCATCACAGAGGAGTAAACACACTTCAAAAATAAAGCACTGAAGTTTTGGCAGTTATGGTAGATAAAGGGTCAACTCATCATCAGTTTGTTGAATGATATTGTATGAAGATGTTTAATAGATTCTAGATAGATAGACAAAAAAAAAACACTTGTGATAGAGACAATATGCAATACTCAACACTTTAAATGTGTTATACAAAAATATAAACAGTGAGAGTCTGAATGATAAGCAAAGAAAATAATCTTAACTGTTTCCAAAATAATTGCTACAATACAGCCACTGTGGACTGGTCATTTTCCATGGGTGGGCAATATTTTCATGAACGCAGTAATATTAGATTCCAAACACTAATTAAAGGAATAATCATCAAAAATTTAATTAATGAAGCACCGGGTACAACCCGGTGCTTCATTAATTAAAATTTTCCTGATGATAATTTTTATTACCTGGTGAACGCATGCGTGGACAGCACTGCCCACATGTGGATTACGACCAGTCCACAGTGACTGCACTGTATCTGTTCAAGAGCTAAAAGAAACTTCTGTATTGGTCTTATTTTCCGTTTTTTTAATGGAGGTTTTTACGTCACTTTCGACTCCCATGATCACCTGATGTCAGACAGTTTTATGGGTGCTGAAAGCCAGAGTACCCGGAGAGAACTACTGAGCAGCAGCAAGCAATTGTCAGACTTCCAAAGGTACTAACTTTGCACAAGAAGTGTTAGCACTGAATGAAGACAAGAGCACAATCAACGTGCAGTATGCCTTAGAAGACAGCATGAACTTGCCCTCACATGGGCAATCAGCATTAAGTGCCTTGACCAAGGACACGGCATAGTTACCCCTGGTGGGGATTGAACTGTGGACCTTTCGATCTGAAGTCCAATGCTGTAACCACTCCTCACTGAAGTTATGCCTGTTATGTAACATAAAGGTCACCTCATCATCAGTTCATAGAATGATATTGTGTGAACATGTATAATATATTCTAGATAGACAAAAAAACCTACTTGTGAAAGAGACAACATATAATAAAGAATACTTTGAAAGTGTTATACAAAAATATAAACAGTGAGAGTCTGAATGATAAACAAAGAAATAACACCTTAACTGTCTCCAAAATAACTGCTATCTGTTCAAGAGCTATAAGCCACTACTAGCACACTTCTGTATTGGTCTTATTTTCCATGAAGTTCTCAAATTTAATAATGCAAAAAAGGTACAATAGTTTATTTTGTCACAATTTATTGGAGAGCAACTACAGGAACTCTCCAATTGTCCAGAAAAAAAGTATTGAACGAAATTTAATCAAACCAACAGGCAAAACAATTTTCTTCAGCTAAATTTACTCAACCCAACTGTTAGGTTTAACAATCGATACAACAGAAACTTAAAAACTTCCTGTTCCAGATCTAACGTAAACCAGCACTACATCACTTCTTGAGGTCCCCACACTGTTAACTCCTGATCTGGAGAGTATTTATTTTCTTTAATTTTTTATACAATCAAGTCATGGCTACTTCATAGCAGCCATAACTTGATTTGATTAAACATTCAATAGAGTTTGTCATTAAAATCATTGATAAGAGAAATACAGTGGAGCCCACCTAATGAGATATCTTTTAATTAAATATACCTGTTAATTGAATATAACTTCCAAACATAAAACCATTTACAATACTTTCAGTACAAATTTGACTTTCAACTGCATATAGGTTATAAAGTAATTAATAACTACAATACAGCCGCTGTTAATTGAACAAAAAATCTTACAATATGTTGAGAAATTACATTGACAATCAGCCAATTACCCTTGTATATCACACCAATTTTGTCTCAGTACATCCAATGCGGGCATTTAATCCATTATATCTTGTTTGACAGAGCTCTTTGAGCTCTGTCAAACAAGATATAATAGGCTAAATGCTCAGTTTATGTCTGGAATACAGGAAAGTGAACAAATGCCTGTCAATTGAATACTACTGTTAACTGAATAATTTGCACTGGTAAAATGGTTATTCAATTAACAAGACTCTACTGTACTCCCATTTTTTGCTCACAAGGGTCATTATTATTCATTTATTTATTGGAGTTTAATAATATTTTCAACAGCCATGGTCACCTCGTGTCGGACAGTTTTACAGGTGGAGGAAGCCGGAGTACTTGAAGAGAACCACCAAGCAACGGTGAGCAACTGTCAAACTCGCCAACGTACTAACTCCACACAAGCAGGGTTAGCATTGGTTGAAGACAAGTACACTATCGACGTGCAGTACTCCTCAATACACAGCACCACCATGCCCCCACATGGACAATCAGGATTAAGTGCCTTACCAAAGGATACAACGCAATTACCACTGACAGGGATCGAACCGTGGACCTCTCGGTTTGGAGTTCAATGCTGAAACCACTGAGCCATCGCACTCCCTACAAGGGCCATTATAAGACCTCTACTCAGAGTATTTTCTTACTGCATGGGAAAGAAAGACCCCCAACGGCACGCTTAAAGTTACAATGTTTGGAAGTGGAATTTGTTTTTCATGTCAGATTATACTGTTCAATTTTATGTCAAGATTACTTCATGTCTCTCAGAATGGATTTATAATTTTGCTTCACTCCTACCTAATGCATGCTTTTATAGGACATAATGGATTAGTGATGTTTGCCATATGTCAGCATTGGTACCAGTACCACAGTATTTATTGAAGTCCTTCCTCACTTAAAAATTATTCCTGTTAACTGGCAGAGTGCTAGAAGCCACTATCAAGGCTCTATTGAAAAGTGCTGAAAGCCACTTTAGTGGCTTTTGTCTGTTTGCATTTGCTCATTGTTTTCTCAGCAGTAAGAAAAAATCTTTTTTATAAATTATTGATTTGTTACAATTTATTGGAGGGTGCAATCAGGCAGTCTCCAATAAATTGTAACAAAATAGTTATTTATGTACAAAATCTTAATCAACTAAGGCTTTCTTTGATGGAAGCCTGAAAAAATACTCATGTTACAAATCACCTTTAAAAAATAATTTAGCACTCTATCAGTTAAATATATCATTAAAACTTTATTTCGAAATAACTTAACACCAATAAAAAATCTAAATTTTCATGAACACCACAGCCCACATTATTCAACTATTTTGTTACTACCTGCCTGATTCTATAGAATCTCCAACTCACCCTTCAATGCGAAATAAATCTGAATACAATGACTAAGGTCTTTAAATCTTCTCAAGACGAATGCCCCCATGACTTGGAAAAATAGGTCAATCTTTCATAGGCTTCATGAGATCCAAGTCAATTTAGATTTTGCGTCATTATGAATGAACACTGTTGTCAGACAGACATAACATTGAGACAAATAGGCAGACATACATGACCCTATTAATACTTTAGGGACAAGTCAAGATGGACAAATAAAACATGGTACATGTACAGCACCTACTAAAATTGCAGGATAAATTCTAGAATATTTCTCTGACATTTCGTCTCTTGAGTGAAACAAGGTGCCATCTGCAATGCTTTAGCATTGCAGATGGAGCCTTGTTGCACTCAATGAACAATTTCTTTGTTGGTGCTACTAAAGTTACTTCAAGAAAAGTTTCAGAGAACGGGATAACCACAAATAGTTTCAAGAACTTTCAAGGACCTTTGTGATTTGAGGTCCAGTTTTAAGTACAATGGATTAGGACCCTGCAAAGCTTCAGCTTCAAGATTCAATCTGATTTCGAAAATTAAATTGTTATTTTAAATTGGCTGCTCGATTCATTTCCTATCAAATCTTCTTCACATGAATATATAGAGGATATTCACGAAAATTTGATGAATACCGAAAATATCTCGTGAGTGGCTACAAAGAAATATGAGGATCTTCACGAGCGACGCATCAAATTTTCGTGAATTTTCTTTTTATTTAATGCTCTACGACTACAAACTCTCCAATTTGTGGCCTTTATTTGCCATTGAGGCGCAAAATTTATGTGCCGAACCGGCGTCCATACAAAAATTACAACAACCAAACTCCAACCATTGGAATGTGTGAATATCCGCACAAAAAGTAGTCCCGTCTTATTTCTCCCCTAACTTTACGATTTACCAAGGCTGGCGAATTGAAATAATCGCAATGTGTTTCGAAGAAATAGAACAATAACAAAAAACACCACTTTCTTATTTTCAATAACAAGACACGTCATTTTATTCTTTTTGAACTCAATGCACTGAAGACGTGTGAAGTTGAACTGAAGAAATTTGAAAGTGATTTCGGCTTTTCGCTGGAAGGTGAATGAGAAAGTCAAACTTTGAAACTGCTGATTTAATGAATTGATTTAGTCACTGTCACTATCAATTATTCGAATTCGTTTGTATTTGGGACTCTGGAATTCATTACTGATGTGCTGACTCGTTTAAAGTACATGTGATTCGTCATCCGAACCTACGATGAAATATCGATTTCTAAATATCATTTTGATATTTCGTTTTGCCGACCGACAGGGGAATATGACTTAATTTTTCAGCGTGAATTGATGCCTGAGCATTAAATAAAGCTTGGTATCAGTCAGTCCTCTTCATCGTCTTGCAAAACGTATAGTTCAGATGGAAATTGTACAAAGATATTGTTGAAATAAAAGAATGAATGTAGCTTCCACTACATTAACATAAATAACAACTGAACTCATACCACCAACCATGCTAATTCCAGTATCACTAGTCCCTGCCATGGTTAAATGGAAATTTAAAGTTAAGAAGCAATGTCGACAGTGAACTATAATCCTGACAGGGTAATATTCCAACAACATCATCACGACATGCCTTTGACAAATGAGGTAGTTGGATTATTTTATCAGTTGGGACTTGAGCCATCACAGTCAAAACAAATCATGTTTATAGAGCACCCCCAACCCTCATCGGACATCTTCAGAACGTCTCTGATTCAATTCCAGTTTCAATTCGATTTTGATTTCCGAATAATGGTTCAATTCGATTTTGATTTTCGAATAATGATGTGATTTGATTTGAATCAAAAATGTGTGATTCGCAGTGCCCTAAATAGATTCCACTTAACTGAATATCTCTTAATTTGATACTCCTGTTAACTGAATATAACATCCAAACACAAAACCAGTTACCATACCTTCAGTACAAATTTGACCTGTTAATTACATATAGGGCATAAGCAAACTGTTGTTACTTGAATAAATATTCTTGTAATATGCTGAGAAATTACCCTGACAATCACCAAATTCTCCTGTTTATAGACCTAGTTTGTGTCAGTACATCTAATACAGGCATTTAATACTTGTATCTTGTTTGACAGAGCTCCTAAAAGGGCCTTTGTATAAATCCTGTGAATGAGTATTCAAAATTCAGTGATCTGATGATATGAAGATTATGGGTTTCCAAAGCATGTGAATTTCAAAAGGGTTTCAGGTGAGATACAAACATGAGCACAAAAAGTGCTGGGATCAAGCAGGAATATTTGAATGGGTTTTTTGCTGGTGCTGCAATCATAGCATAAACAGGTGCACAAAAAAGATTATTTCAAGGTACAGTTGAAAAAGAAATTTAAAAAATTCCTAAAATTTGGTTTCATCTCTGAGTATTCACAGTAAATTTCAGCGACCAACACAGAAACAAACTTAAGTCCATCTTCTTGTTAAACAATGTAATGGTGATATCTGGCCTTCACTGCTCAGAAAAAGCACCAATCACATTTTAATATTTCTTTACAGTTTTTGCCACCAAAACATGGCTTATGACCCCTCATTGGAACAAGCTTGCTCCACTGAGGGTCATAACCTAAGTTTTGGGAAAAAAGTTAAAAAATTTATAGTAATTTCTATATTTTTTATACTTACCAATGACCCAGACATAGCTGGTGCTAACTCTTAAAATATAGGGCCAAACACAAATTTTGCCCCCCAATCCCCAAAATTTGCATCTAAAACCAAAGAAAACATGTCCTGAAAGGCCCTCCACACTTCGCCTCTACTGCGCATGCGCAGTGTCAAGGACGTTCCGAAATTGGAGCCATTAATCATTCTAAAAACCAGTGCCTGGTAAGCGCTATGTACTCAGCGGGGAGGCAAGAGTTCCCAACTCCTGGGAGGGCCATCCCCGTCTGGGTCATTGGTAAGTATAAAAAATATAGAAATTACTATAAATTTTTTAACATTTTTATACTGTACCAATGACCCAGACATAGCTGAATAGTAAAAAGGCTGGAGGGCCCAGGACATAGAGCAAAATGGAATACGCTCAATAATATAAAATAGAGTCATCCCCTGTAGGGAAAAAGAAGTAATAGGCCTTACATGTATCTTTCTTATTTATGATAAATTAGAAAGATACAACACCTTCCAAAATTGAGCTTCATACATCCATGTACTCTATTAATATCCAATATAATCCTTATACTAATAATTTTAAAGTAAGCCAATAAATAAAGTAAGTCTAGAGAATAGAGACTCTTATACTCCTAAAAGTGTCTGAGGATTGCATAATCATGTCCGTTGACATATGCAATAATCAAAAGCTATACTTTAAAAACTAAGACTTGAATGAATTTTAAAAACCTAAACTTCTCACTAAACAACCATCCCAATAACAGCTCAGACTTTGAATTACTAACTCCAGAGGAGGTATCCCCTTGTTTTCATAGTAAAACAGGTGACCCAAGGGAACACCCTCCCCCCCCTTTTTCTTGCCCTGGGTCAAATAGCCCAGAGCGAAGAGGGCAGCAGAATGGAGACACTGCCGAAACAGACAGCCTACCTAGCTCTAGTAGCAACTGTTAAGTGAATGACATTCTGAGCAGTAGATAATAGACCTAACAATAGAGGCCTCCAGAAATGGACTCGATATTTCTGAGATAAAAATTCATGAATGTGGATGGCTGAGCGCAATGAGCGGCCTTCAAAAATCTATAATAGCGACACTATAAGCCCAAGATGTAGAAGAACTCTTACTTCATGAGCCGAAATCTTAAGCACAACTGCTAAGTCAATGATATACCATAAGCAGTACCGATAGTTAATAGAATCCATTAACAATAGAATGGAGCGTAACGTCCTTCTACTAGGCATCAAAGACAGAAGAAGCTTACGCCCATAGTAATAAACAGATATCTGTTTATAAATACATAAACTCTACCCGGAAAGAGTAAAGGCCTATGTCCGTACGAAGACGGAAGGACCTTAAAAACAATAGGTTCCGGATATTAGGAGCCTAACTCTTATGCAAAAATCCAACCTAAATAGTAACGGAAGTAGTGATTCCGAAACTACAAAAGTGAAAATCATCCATCGATAGTGCATGAAACTCACTGACTCTACAGTAAAAGAGAAACCAACAGAATTACTGTCTAAAAGGTCAGAATTTGAAAACTACTGTTTCCAGAGGCTCAAATGATTACTTAGCTAAATAAGAACCGAAGTTAAAATCCATATAGGAATTTAATCTAAAGATTCTAAGTCTATTTATCAAAAAGTTACTAACTGACTTAGATAAAGAGACATAAGACTCCATTGTAAACTATCGTAGAGTGCATAGGTATGAGGTAACATAAACCTATAACCTTAATAATAACAGGCTGCAGTAGATCTTGTGAAACAAGTATACTAAAAAATTGCAATGAGTAGTATGGAGGGATCAACAATATGAACATAATGATCCCTACACCAACGACGGAAGAGCCTCCACTTTAGCCGCATAGAATAGCGAAGAAGAGGATCTCCTATAGTAAGAAATCGCGTCCAAAGCTCGTCCAGTACAATGCTTACAATGCAATACGGACCACACAACGGAATACATGAAGGTTGCGACCTTGCGGGTTGTGATAAAGATGACACGATTTACCCAGTGAAAAAAGATCCTCACATTGAGGAAGATTTCACGTTAAAACCCACAGTAGACAAGAGAGTAAATTACCCATGATCTCTGTGAAGATAGAGATGCTATCAACAGAAATGTATTGTGGTTGTTTATCTTAGCAATACCTGCTGAAACAACAGCGCCGAAGGATACACGTATCCTATCATTCCGTCCTATAGATCAATAGAGCGTTAACAACATTAGCTCAGAGATCTGGACAAGCCAACACATACGTCTGCAATTGATTAGCAAGCTGTGTCGTAAATAAATCATCATTGGGCGCTCCCATAGATAGCAAATCTGACTGAATACTTGTTTGTTGAGAGTCCATTCTGACAGCAACAAGCGACCCGTAAGTGAACGGGAGTCCGGTAAAACAATGACGACGACCCGGAATATGACGGACCAAAACAGAACTTGGTGTACTATAATCAACAGACGGATTCTTTCCATTAAATTGAATAACGGAAACGAAAGAGTGCCTCCCTGGTTGCGGAGATACGCCACTACTGTCGAATTAACGGACAGGATTTGGGCATGCGTTTCTGAATAATGTTCATGCAATGACATAAAGCAAGCCTAAAAAACATTATTCCGCGGAAGAAAATTGGTTGCTAAGAGACTGCGGAACCCAAAGACCCTGGCACTTCGAATCCGTTGGGATCAGTATTATATCCCAATCTGTTTGACTGGCAACCGTCATAACAGCCACACTCGGGTCCGGCAACTGCGGTGGCACTCTCTGAGTCAACCACTGAATGTTTGCCCCAGTCTGAATCTCTTGTAACACTAGATAGACAAGAGAACGTGTAAATCGAGCAATTCATGGATTGCCGAAAAGTTGCCGTCGAAGAGAAGCTCCTCCGAGAACGAAGCGACTCTGAGAGAGTTCTTAACCTTACTATCCACGCGTATGGATGTAGCTAGGGCTGTGTCACGTCAAACCAACTCCAATCAGCCACTGACGGGCGGAGTTATACGTGAACAAACTACTGCCCTCAAAAGAAATTACATTGAGAATAATATCCCGTAAATCTTTTCTTGAAAACGTAATGATAACGCCTTAGTAAGGCGGATTACGTATGATAAAGCGTCTAAGTTAAGTCTACTATACATCATGTCGTTTCCAACATTGAAGTTGGAAAAGACATAAACGGCGAAAAAGAATATTTCCAGTCTTTAACCACACCGTCTAGATGCATATGAACTCTCGGTATGCCCTGCTCTGCCAAATAAACTAATCGTATAAATGATAAAACGGCAGAAATGAGCAATGCGGACAAGAAACTAAACTATCATGCTTGGTAGCAGGCTTGTATGCATATATAGCGTCGAAAAATAAAACACATGTTGTAATGACATTATTGGACTGCGTCGGTAAGTCAGGGACAATGTCCCTGAACCGATCGAAAAATCCGAGTCCAATGACGCTATAAGTCTCTTATCCAAGATCGCAGCAATGAAGTCCGAAATAACAATCACTGGAAGATAATGCCAGAAGATATGAAAGGCAGCTTCCGAAACTACTAAAGGGAAAACTCGAAATCTTTCGAATCCCTTTCGCCATCCTGTCGGACCCTATAAAGTGTTCGGTCGTCCGTACCTGAAGCAACCGCGGACCGCACCGACCCAGCGCCGTCGGATAATTCCTGATTCGACCAAGAAACTGTCAATTGCTGGGATGCTGCGAAACAACTGTGCTAACTCGGATAGCACGTCCGTCACTGAGGCCTGAGGAGAAGCGGACCTACAATGCATTGCCGCTGGAAGCTCCGTGATCGTTACCCCGTGCATACTACCAATATGCGAGCGAACGGAGTGTATAGGCCTCGTGTCCCTTGGCTACCGGATGGCGTGACCTATTCGCCGTGGAATCACTGAATGACGAAACTGATCGGATACTCGAGGTCACGTAGCCAATGTGCGGTCGTGTGCCCTGCTGTGAGGATGAGGAAGCATTAAGGACAGCCTCTCGGACTGTCAATATAACGGAGCGTCCCGATCGACAGACATATGCTCCGAATGTAAAATATCTGAACCACAACATGCGGTCCCCTATGTTGTTGGACGAGAGAGGGACCTCTCTCGCTCACAGCCCGGACGGATCTGGACAAGCCAGAAACCGGACTAACAGGCTTCCTCCGATCTGTCCTCAATCTGCCCTCACTGGGTGAGTACTAAAGTAATTAAAGTGCTCGCATCACCCAAATCTCCTTCCTAGACCGCAACGGACTAACCCGGCAGCCGAACCATTCGATGAATGCACGCTACACCGGGTGAGCTAGCGAATGTCACTCCGTAGGCGATAGACATATTCCATGAGCACTTATTGCCGCTAGCTCTTCATTAACTATGACGACAGAGGCACACTTTTGAAAGACATCTCCGTAACTTTGCGAACAAGAAACCAGAAATGCTTGGTTATAGCAAGCATATAATAATAATATATAGCGTCGTTCAATAATTCGAAAGTTTGCGTGACATTATTGGACTATGTCGGAACTGAGGGACGATGTCCCTGAACCGAATAAAAAATTTCTAAGTCCACCGACGCTATCAGTTTCTTATCCGGCATCGCAGCATTCTGGTCCGACGAAAGAAGCTGTAGAAGACCAAGTCAGATGACATACGCAACAGCATATGTTGTTCCGAAAGGGAAAGCTCGAAATCCTCCAAATCCCTTTCGGTATCCCGTCGGACCGGATGAAATTTTCGGACGTCCGTACCGCTTCCGTGGAGCATCCCGACCCAGCATCGTCGGATAAAAAATATGCGACAGATTCAGTTGATGCTGGGATGCTGCGATAAACTGTGCTATTTAGGAAAGCACGTCCGTTCCCAAGGCCTGTGCAGTAGCGGTCTTACGATGCATTGGCCGGAAGCTCCGTGTACGTTGACTCCCGCACACTTCCTATGCGAACGTCCGGAGTCTGCAGGCCTCGTGTCCCTGGCTACCGGATGGTGTGACCTGGTCGCCGATGAATCTCTGACTGGCGAAGCTGACTGGATATCCGTGGTCACGTAGCCAAGAGCGGTCGTGTGCGCAACTATGAGAATGAGGAAGCCTTATTGACAGTCTACTCCGGACTGACTATATGTCGGAGCGTCCCGAGCGACGGACGTATGCTCCGAATGCGAAACATTTTGTACCACAACATCTGGGGCCAGATGTTGTGAACGAGAGAGGGGCCTCTCTCGCTTGCCGTCCGGATGGACCGGAACGAGCTATGAACCGGACTAAAAGGCTTCCTCCGTTCTCCCTCCGATCCGCCGTCACTGGGTGTGCATTAGGTTGATTTATAGTGCTCGCATCACCCCAAAATTCCTTCTAGACAGCAACGGTCGAACCCGGCTGCCGAACCATTCGGTGAATGGACGCTACACCGGGCGAGCTAGCGGACGTCAAAGGCCGTCGAACCTACTAGGGTCCTCTTAGGCAATTGGCGTATTTACATGAGCACTTTTCCGCTAGCCCTTCATTAATTGTGACGACGGAGGCACACTGTTGGAAGACATCACAGATACATCACCCTAATCTTGACCGTCTGAAATAGAAATTGATAAAGTAGAGTGACCCTGCGGGGAAAGGACCGGAGTGTCCAATTCCCCAATAACATACCGTGACATACGCTTCCCATATTGTCATCAAAATCATACGATACAGAACAGGAGTTAATGCGAGTACACTGACCACATATAGAATGATTATAAAGTCAGAGGAAGACTACCTCTTATTACAATTGATCAATATCCTTTCAATGTGAAAAGAAAACAAGTCCTGGTACTCGCACTAACCCCTGGCAATCAAAATACATAATAATAATATGATCCATTAATATTGAAAAAATAATTGATATTTTGAAAAAATATTTTTTCAGAACAGCCCAAGTTTCTGAAAAGTAACATTGAGCCCCAATGGATCCCAAGCCTAAGTGTGGACAAAAATTTTAAAAATATTTTAAACAATTTATTCAACACTTACGAACAATAATAATGTATCTAGTTATGATTAAAATAACATCAAGATATTATTTTCCAGAAATCCCCCCCTCACACATAGGGCTGTTGAAAATGTAAACAATGAGTGTAAAAACACTAAAATAAGACTCCAGTACCCAGGCCCGAAATCAGTTACCAAAAATACACCATCTGATGCAAAACAGAGACTTCCAGGGAAGAAACTGCAGAACATCAGATGGTAGATGCAGAACACAACGCCTAACCACCCGTAGGTGAAGACGTAAACATGGGGAAAAGAAACAGAATTCATTCTGTTATTCAGCTAAAACTCCCAAGAAAATTTAGTAATAATAATTACAAAAACTATGCCAAAAGCATGGGAGAATAGCAAGGGGGGACTTAAAGGACAGGGAGAGAGGAAAACACTTAAAAAACAGTGTAACTAATTAATCAGAATGACAACAAAATGGCTGCTGCCTCGAAAATAGGTAACTTAACATAATTTCATTAAAAAATTTTAAGTTACAGCCCTGATAATATTCTGTCACACATTTTTTTCCTCTCCTCCTTCTCTATCCTCCTTAGAATCACCATTTCACTAATATTTATGTGTCTGGCATCATTTAAACTGAGATTTACAAGCACAAAGATCAGTCAGATGTTAACTGATGAAGGGCCAAACTTAGAATGATTAATGGCGCCAATTTCGGAACGTCCTTGACACTGCGCATGTGCAGTAGAGGCGAAGTGTCGAGGGTCTTTCAGGACATGTTTTCTTCGGTTTTAGATGCAAATTTTGGAGATTGGGGGGCAAAATTTGTGTTTGGCCCTATATTTTAAGAGTTAGCACCAGCTATGTCTGGGTCATTGGTACAGTATAAAAATATGAATTTTTTTAGTTATCCAAATTGCAAGTATTGCTCATTAGTCAGATTTGATAATGGATTAATAAATTAACTGGTCAAGTGAAAAATAATTTCAAGGAATATATCTTTCTTCTGGGGCCAGGTTGATTCACTCATGGCACAGCACAGATAGCACAGACAGTACACTTTTGAGCTGTGCATGAATCAAATGGAATTGCACCATTTTGTCACAGTTACTGAGTTCAAGGACAAATTGCCCAAAAGTAAATATGCCCCCTGCTCCTCAAGGAAGAATGCACTTGGGACAACTTTCTCGGAGTAATATACAAGGGACTGTTCATTGCTGTATGGGGACCCAAGGGTTAAAAAACTAAATACTTTCAATGCTTACTTTCAAGATATAGCTTATGAATTCTTTATTGGAATGAGCTCAGAGGATCATAAGCTATTTGAAGCAAAAATTGAAAATCTGAATGCCCACTTTTGTGTAAAGCATTGATTAGATTTTCCAAATATATAAGGCAAGGGATTATTAATTAATTAATTAATTATTTATTTAAAGTCAACTTCAGCCTCTTGTCTGAAGTGGATGCTGATAATAAAAGATAATGGGGCACCAGTCAATCTTCTATAAAAATCATGCCAAATTGCACTGCCAATGAGTTTCCATTAAGTTTTATCTTTAATTGCCATGGATTGCAAGGTTTACATACTTACACTGGACTACTATTTATTTATTTATTTATTTATTTATTTATTTATTTATTTATTTATTTATTTACTGGTGTTTAAGGTCACATATTTCTGCACAATGGCTAATCATGACAACATGGAGATAAAGCCAAGTGTAGTCAATCGTTTATACCCATGTTGCCTATTTAAGAGGAGACCCATCCCTAGCATTGATGACTGGGTCCTAATTTACAAGGAAAACAGAGCTGGCTTACCACAGTAAACAAGCACTGCTTCACTTCCCAGGCTTCCTATAGGGACACACTTAACTATAGTCTGTTTCAAGAGTTGGAATAATTATAAAACAACTCTTGTATGAAGTGGATGCAGATAACAAAAGATATGGGGTACCAGTCAATCTTTTATAAAATCATGTCAAAGGGCCTTGCCAATGAGTTTCAATCATGTCTTTTCTTTATTCACCATGGATAGCCAGTTTTCGGAGGAATTTAACTTAGCCATAACAGTGCTTCAAGTAAATTTTACTGCTACTTTGAAAATCTACAGCAATGTAATGGCAAAGAAATATGACCATTAATAGAGCCAACTTGCAATGATGCTAGGGAATTTTTAAAAAACTATTGAGGCCTGATTTACTGGAAAGAAAAACACACAATATATACTCCCAAAGTAACCAATAAAGAAATGTAACAGTGGATATTCTGAGTACATGTGGAACAAATAAATAGGTCTTTTACCATGTATTTATTTATATATTTATTTGGGGGGTGGAGAGTTTAATGACACTTTCGACAACCAGGGACACCTCGTATTGAACAGTTTTATAGGTGGAGGAAGCCAGAATACCCAGAGAGAACCACCAATCAATGGCAAGCAACTATCAGACTCCCAATGTACTAACTCCACACAAGCGGGGTTAGCACTGGCTGAGACAAGTGCACCATCAACAAGCAGTACACAACACCCCTGTGCCCCTCAGGTGGACAGTCAGGATTAAGTGCCTTGCACAAGGACACAGCACAGTTGCCCTGGTGGGAATCGAACTGTGAACCTTTCAGTTTGAGGTCCAATGCTATAACCATTGAGCCACCATGCTCCCTTTTCCATGCAATTGTTCACTTCATTTGGACATAATTACATTGTTAATGTAGTTATACGTTTTGGATCCAAATACTCAATTCCCATTGGTCAGCTGGGTGAAAACGTCATGACCAAATGTAATTCATTTTCCAATGAATACATTTGGTCGAACTTTGACCCAAATTTACGGTAGAATGCAGTTGACAGAATGTAATTCGGGCGGTGTTTGGGCAGGTTTTTAACTTTTAGCGCCTCTCGCAGTGATCAACTCCGCTGCTGTTTCTTTGGTGACATTTCCCAACTGTGGCATAAAGCCCATTACTAAAATACCTGTTTCCATTTCTAAAATTGTGAAAATTAAAAATCAGAGTTGTGCGCTTTGTATTTTGTGGGAGGGTGGTTTTTCGCCTCGTTCGTTCGTACATGTTTTACTTTGTCTTTCTGCTTTGTTGTTTGGTAAAAAGTAGTTTAAACAGTTACGGAATGTAATTATAAGAATTGAATGCAATTTTTATAAACTTTATTGGAGTATGAACTTGTGGGAATGAGTACAAATTGTATAAATCCCTTTGGGATTCATACATAATTTGTACCCATTCCCACACGTTCATACTCCAATAAAGATTATAAAAATTGCATTCAATTCTTAAATAACCTCTGCACACTGGTATCAAAATATCAGTAGCAAACTTTTCACAAAATGGTTTTCTTGCACAATTTGTAATTTTATGTGGAAGGATGCGGCCAATTCATTAACTGAAGGGATAAGCTTTTTCTTCTAGTTTTGTTGTTCATTACAGCTGCCTTCCACCCAAACTTAATTCATTGATCACACTTATCCAAAACTGTGCTATCAGATATTACAGTTGTCCCACTTTGCCACCTATACAAAGAATATCCACTTTGAAAAATACAACAACTTTTCCCTCAAACCATAACTACTAACAATATGAAATATATATAACAAAGAACTGTAGGAATTGTGAAAGATCCAGGAGAATGGAACATCACACTGTGTGACCAATAAAGGTCATCTTCAGCTGATGCTTACCTCGCTGTTCTCACTATAGTCCTGTCATAAGTCAAAATAAAAATATATTACTTATTAAATACATCAAACAAAAGAGCAAAATTGATTGGGTTTTTTTGGTGCAAATATTAATACTTTATGCAATTAACCCTTTACCTAACATAGCAGCCAAAAACGGCCAGGAAATTGACCAAAATAAGCCTACCACAACCTAAAATATCTTCGAAATGTCTCGATAAAACCATACAAATATGGATATGGTTTGAACCAGCTCATTGAGCCAGTTTTAATGATATCCATATTTGTATGATTTTATTGAAAAATTGTGAGAATTTCTTTCTCTCAAAAAATGTGAAATTTAATTAATTTTTTTAAAAACATGTGTTAGGTAAAGGGTTAGCTCTTTACTTAGAGAATCAGTCACATATGACGACAGAAATTGGGCAGTCAAAAAAAAAAATTTTAAAAAGAAATTTAAACAAAATCACAAGATGTGATCCCCTCATTGGAATGAGCTCCTTGAGCTATGGTCACATGCTATGGTTTTGTTGAAATTCTTTTTTAAATTTTAAAAAAACAAACAATTAAAATAGTAAATTTTGATATCCTGTGTTTGGGGTAAAGGGTTAACATGAGAGATCTTATTTATTAAAAATAGGGTTCTTCCTTTCACGAAGGCCAACCTACATATGAAGTTTCATGAATGTGGGTAAACGATCGTCAAGTTATCATCCGGGAACCAATTGTTTATGATTTAGTATGTTCAAGGTCACTGTGATCTTCACCATTGACCTAGTGAGTCCAAAATAAATAGGGTTCTTCCTCTCACCGAGGCCGACCTACCTATGAAGTTTCGTGAAAGTGGGTCGAACCATTATCAAGTTATCATCCGGAAACCAATTGTCTATGCCCGCCCGCCCACCATCAAACTATAAGTCGAGCTTGACTTCGTCACAACTCGACTAATAAATCAACTGTTTCGACAGTCAATTATCAAAGAGTTCATTGTGTAGAACATTAAAGTTCAATGTTCCACAAAATTCACAACATTAGTTTTCACCAAAACTTATACATTTTAGGCTTTCTTTAACTGCAAACAACAAATAGTTAACGAAATTGATCCCTACACACAGCAGCCAAAAGATATATCCAATTAACCCTTTACCCAACACAGAGAATATCAAAATTTATTATTTTAATTACTATTTTTTTGTAATTTTTCAAAACATTTTCAACAAAACCATATCATGTGACCCACCATTGGAACAAGCTCATCGAGCTCAATTTACAAATTACGTCGGCAGATTCGTTACGTAAAGGGTGAAAAAAAAAGAAGAAAAAAAGTAATGTCTCACATAAATTCATTTCAACAAACAGTAAATTCAGAAATTCAAACTTTTCTAATGCCAGAATCCAGGTTCATAGGCTTACAAATCCTTTCCACCAGCGTGTCACATCATTTTCAGAAAAAGGCAAAATATACAGGTTTTTCGATCATTCAAAATGAATTATGGCACTAGAACCACCAGATCTTCAATATGAGGATCAAACAGAAAATCAAATTTTTTAATAAGAAAATAAATACCATTGACAAAAATATGTCTTGTTTGTTTTGAGGGAATAAGTTTATTATTTAATGGCATTTGAGGTCACTTTCATCATCCATGGCTATATCATCACTATAAAACATGTATAAAGTAAAGTCCAGCAATTCATTTGCACCTGTGTTCCCACATTTAATAAACTCTCACCGAACGCTTGGTTACTGCATCCTATTACATCATAACAGTGTTCACGCTGGTCCAAAACTGATTGGTGCAACTTTTTACACATTCTGGATATTTTAGTGCCAAACGAAGTGTTCTGGTGCCAAAACACTACTGAGGAGCAGAGAAGGGAAGGGGAGGTGTACTTCGCTTCCTGATCCACAAAAATTGAAAAATTAAATAAGAAAATCAACTGGCAATTATTTCAAGAGTGAACAGACAATTGGTCACAGAAAAAATCTGACAGAACTCGGCAAAAAGGATGGCCACCAAAGTTATATCTATATGCCACTGATTCAATTAATGATCAGGCTGATTGTTGTCAGTAAGTATATCGGTTGTAGCACTTAGATTTTAATAGATTATTAAAGTAATTATGGTCAATCCAATGGGTTTGGTGGGTCAAAAGTCTGTACAAAAGGCAGTATTTAATTAGATAAAAAATACTTCATACTGTCGCGAGTCACTCGCAACGGTATGAAGTATTTATCTAATTAAATGCAGCCTTTTGTAAAGTTGAAAACCTACAGTTTTTTATTGAAGAAAAAAAAACCTTTGCCTTATTATCACGCTCTAACATTTAACATTGAAAGTTCATCCAAATTGAAAAAAAAAAAGAAAAAAAGTTCATCCAAATACTATTTCTAACACCTTATATTGACAAAAGAAGTAATATAAAACAATTTTTCTGTTATCATTGATCGATCTCATCACTGTCACACGGACTTTCCCTCACAAGTGTAAGAAACTTTTGGGGCACCAAAACTTTAGCCAACAAAGGTTTTTCGGAGCTAAATCAAAATTTTGAGGGCAACTGGTTAAATTGGCACCCAACAGCATGAACTGAACGCTGAGCAGTAAATCAGAACTTGTTTATCACAGTAAAACAACAAGTACTGAGATGTCATAGAGTGTGATGTTTATAAAAAATGGTTTAAAATGTCAAACATACCTTCCGGATATAAACAACTCAGATCCATATTTGCATGCCAATACTTTAAAGAAAATCACAGAAATTCCAATCTATCCTTGTGAGATCTCCTAGTAGTAATAACTGGCAAAACTGTTTTCACACTTGTTTGAATCTCAGTATTTTTTATAAATCTTAAGAGATTCACACACATTCGAAAGTATTTTAGGTGTTTACATTTTCATAAACAGAAAATCCGAACCCTCCAGAATCTCTAAAAACTTGTTTAATAGGTTGTTTAATATGGGAGAAAAAGCAGTTAACCTCTTTGAAGACTAGTGTCAAATTTCAAAGTTGCAAATTTGCCCCATAATACGACACAGAACTCAACCAATTCAATCTTATTTGACAGAGCTCATTGAGCCAGAAAATAAGCAATCTGTCATTTGCAGAATGAGGGTCCCAGAGGGCGAATTTGCTGATGCTGTCTCAAACAATGGGCCAATATATCCTCTGGGTACCTATTTCTGTTTAGGTTTGAGACCCTGATAAGTAGTGTTGTACGCTTAACCGGTTTTATAAGTCGGTTTCAGTTTTGCTTGAAAACTGAAACCGAAACCGTGTAACTGGTAAATGAGTACGGTTTCGGTTTTTTCCTAAAATGTGTGGAAGAGATGTTTTCTTTATTCAGTTTGCACTAACAATGTCTGAAATGTCGAGCTTTGTCAGGAAATAACAGTGTCGTCAATGCTCGCCACATTCTGGGTGTAAAGGGGTCACTCCAGCATGTCCAGATCACTCGAGAATGATGTATAACAAGTTGTCAATCACACATCGTTGACGTAAAAATGGGTTGTGTTTTCTGTGAGAATGATAAAACAGACAACCAACACGCCTACATTTCACTGATTACAGGAAATACCTTGTGCAATTGGTTTCGTTTTTGAATAGGTTTGTCTGACATAGTCAATCAGTTTAATTAAAATTACTTATCTACAATCTGTTGGACAGTGAATAATATCATATCAGAAAAAGGTCTTGGCATTTCATTGTTGTATTCGAAAATAGCATTTATCACGGGTTTCCCCACCACGTGTTTCGTATGTAGTCTGTTGCCTCCCTTGATGTGCTTATCCGGGAAGAGGTTTCCTTGCGGTTCAAACTTGGGACGTTCCGACCTAAGACGATTTGTCCTGAAGGTTTCAGCCAACTAAAAACATGAAATCACAAGTTATTCTATTTAGTTCAATATATGAAGGCCAAAACGTTTTGAACCGAAACGTCCCGAGGCCGAAACGTCCCAAGACCAAATCGTCCATATCCACGGGAAAAAGCTTCGTTCCATAATATCGCTGTCAACGTGCCACGGTTGCATTCCCACAAAACTAACTTTAAGGGAGGCAACCAAAGAAACAAATCAGCAGTAGAAATAGAAAGTGGAATGGCAAGAGGCAAATGCAAAAACGTTGCAATATATAACAGTACACCAGTGAATTTGTGAAATCAATTCCGTTGAGCTAATACCATTGCGTGCGCGAGGTGTGTGTGTGTGTGTGTGTGTGTGGTGGGGGGGGGGGGGGAGGGGGGTACATAGGCAATAGGTATTTGGTAAAGTGGTTCGTTTTGAAGCCCATCAAGCTACAAACAATATGACTTTCCCATTCCAGGCTGACATGAAATGATGGAAAATGTATGGAAAATAGTCCATACATCAGTTCATTGTCAGGTATGTTAGGATGGGTGTCTAGGTTACCCACTTGGCAACGCTTGTTATTATTTGCAATGCCTGGTAGGGTCACTTTGTTAGGCTGCTCAGGGCCCCACCCAGGAGTGAGCACTGAACAGAGCCCTGGGAAATTGTGAATTAGCTGGTTTCACACCCATGTGTTAATATCAATTCACCATGGACTCTCTTATGCCTGAACTTAAAGACCAGAGGTGAGGGGGGGGGGGGGGGGCATGTGCCTAGAATTGGTGAGTGGTGATATTCTACAAACACTGTTACATTTTATTTTCTTTTATATTATTTTGTTTTGATAATGCCTGCCATTTATACACTTAGCACAAATGCTAGTCACTGCCAATTAAATCGTCATTGAAAAGATGACAGTATGGGCATTATATTGACACTACATAGTTTCTGTGGGAAACTGCAGATGTCTTACTATAAAAAACTGAAAACCGACCTATAAACCGAGTTTTTTTTTAAAAAAACAAACCGAAACCGAACCGAAACAAGAAAAATAAAACCGCACAACACTACTGATAAGACTGAGCTTCAAAGAGGGTAAATTTAGTGATGCTACCCTGCTGTGCAGGGTAGCATCACCAAATTCACCCTCTGGGGATCTCGTTTTGCAGATGACAGTCTGCTTATTTTCGGGCTTGATTACGGGAAAACTTTGCAGTCTGAAATTTGGTATTTTGAAATTAGTGTGCTAAGGGTAAAAAGGATATTCTATCTAATTAAGAAAGCAACTAATGTAATATCTGTTAGATTTTTCAATTCACTGATCATCAAGACAAACAAGTGCTCACAAGAAGTACAAACTACTATGTAACTTGCCAATGATCACCACAGACTAAATTTATTATTCAAAGTTGTTTTTTTTTGCTCAGGTCTATTCTGCAACATACAAGGACTTTCACCAACATGCCACTTTCAAGCAAAAACTTACAGGTTATCTTTGAAGGACCCTCACAGTGGTTTCCAGTAAGTATTAGCTGCTTGTATAGGCAACCAGCACTTAACTAGAAAGTACTGCAAAGTATCAAGACTTCGCTAGTAATGATGTGACAAGACTTGAGATATATCCTTTTGAGCCCCAAAAAATGAAGAAAAAAAACCATCTGATTTTAATCAGATAGACAGACCATAGATAAAATTTTTCTTACTGCATTTTAGTATTCAGGAACAGGTTGACTACTCTCTCCTGTGAGCTCAATTTAATCAGATTTCTTTCTAAAAAAAATCATAGCTTTAACTGGCAGACTGCTGAATTATTTTTCAAAGATGATTTGTAACTTAAGAATTTTTTATCAAACATACCATTCTACCAGCAAAGGGAGACCCTAGTTTAGTAGGTTAATGGCCATAAATAATTGTTTTGTTACAATTTATTTTCACAAACTGTAGCAAAACAACAAGCTAATACATACAACATACAGCCATAAAAGTGGCTTTCTTAAAATTTTCAATGAAACGATGATAGCAGTTGCAGGAACCAGTTCACTTAGAAATTTTCTTCAGCATGAAATAATTAATAGGTTAAAAATTCACAGAAAATTATAAGTACTAAAGGATTGAAAATACAATGCTTACCATGAGTTCGTCTTGGAATGTGCAGGCTTTAGCTAGAGTATCATCCAGTAGCTTGGCTCTCTTATTCACCTGTGTGCTGATAGCAGCCATACTCAACTCAAGGTCATCAAGGTTTTTCTGTACCTCTGGTTTATCAGGCTCACCACATAACTGTATGAGTTGCTGTCCAGTTGCTTGCACCTCTTCAAGATCAGCCTGAGAAACCTCCATGCCTTCTTTCAATGCCTGTAAATTGAATACAAAATTCAATTCTTTCTTATCTTACCTGCCTAAAAACACATCTAAATTACATGGTGAACCTGCCTATCTTTCACCTTAACTGCCATGAAGTGGAAAAATAAGCTGGTCCACCTTCACAAATATAAGTAAAAAATTAAGTGATAAGACAGAAATTATCATTTTCTTTTCAGTAAAAGTTTAAGTAAGGTTAGATTGGTGAGAAAGTTTAAAGGTCATGTGAAAAAAGGGCCGGCTCATATGAAATCGGAAAAATTGGGGGTTTTTTGTGCAAAAAGACCCCTTAAAGACTCAAACTGCTTCAGATTGAGTTTTCCTTTATTTTTTCTTTCTCTCTCACATCCACAGAAAGAGGAACATATGTTGTTTTATTGTTCTCTATAACAACCTTTCTGTGATAAAGAATCTGTAAGTATGTATTTGAAGTGCTGATGCTTTGACAAAAATAATAGGACCACAAAATGTTTTTTGCTTAATTGAATCTATACATCCAAGCCTGAAAATACGCAAACTGTCAATTGCAGAATGAGGTCCCCAGAGGATGAATTTGCTGATGCTATCCCATACAGTATGCCTATTTATCCTCTAGGTACCTCTTGCCATTTAGGTTTGAGACCTTGATTCAGATGGAGGTTCACAGAGGGAAAAGTTAGTGATGCTGCCCTGCAGTGCAGAGTAGAATCACCAAATTCACCCTCTGGGGTCCTCATTCTGAAGATGACAGCCTGCTTATTTTCAGGCTTGCATGTGTCCTGTACAAGGTACCCCTCCCTTTTCCCATTCTAAAAACTACAGCACCTTCAAACCTTATTTATCTAGTGACCTACTTCATCAACTTCTAACCTATATGCATCATTCTTACCTCGAGTTCTTCTTGTTGTTCTCTAATGAATGCTGGCTCCACTCCTGGTGCTTCTTGGTTAGCCAGTCCATCCTGCAACTCTTTAATAGCAGAGAGAAGAGAATTGAGATCTTCCCAGAATTTTTCAGCAATTTCATGGGTTTCATCCAAAGCTTGGTTGCGATTATGACTACGTGCTTGGATATCAGCATACAGTTTATCCAGTTCTTCCAATTTTTGCTTGACATCTCTCACTGCATCATCTTGAGTGTCTCCAGCCTGTTTGATCAGCTCCTCTGCTGTTGACTTAACTGATTCTAAGGCTCGGGCTCTCATATCCATATCTTCTATTAGAGCCTGAAAAAAAAAATTGCATTCTGTTCCATGAACATTATTTATAATGAAAATATATAAGGACCCACAAAGTAGATCTTCTGTTTCTCAGGACATTTTTTGTAAAATTGCATGTGGACGGATATTTTTTTATTTTATTTTTATTTTTGTAATTATTTCTTTGCCATCAAAAGTTCATGTTCTTAGCTAGTTTTATGTTTTAGGCCTCATAATCTACCGAATAGAATGGGTGGTGGTGTATTTCGTCCCTTGAGTGCTAGAAGGCTTTGCAATGCTAAAGCATTGCAAAGCCTTGTCGCACTCAAGGGACAAATTTATCAATTTTATTAACTTTGGTAAAATATCAGGCATAAACCATTTAATTTTGATTTTTTTAAAGTTTGCATTGATTATAAAAAGAGAGCATGTGGCAGCCAAAATGCCCATGCAGGAGGGCCTGAGAAACAGTTTTTAACTTTTTTAGGCCTAAACATTCTTTCAACTAATATCCAGTGCTTAACCCCAAACACTCTGGTAATGCATCAGGATTTTCTCCAATCACTCTGTTTTTGTCTTGTTTAACATTGAATTTAACTCATTATATCTTGTTTGACAGTGCTCAGTAGATTTCATTATATATCAAACTGCATTATGGGAAATATTTGCTGCTGATAACTTTGGCATTTTGACATCAGAGTGCAGAGAGTTAAGAATTAACGCTATACATTTTAATGTATCTGATGCTAACCGAAAAAACCCCCCAGAATAATTGTTGGGTAGTTTTTATATCTATTTTAGGTGGTTTTCAGAGACTTGATAGGTAAAGAAATATTATAAGTTATCTCTGCCAACATGTATGGTACATGGAGATTTAATACCTGGATGTTGGTTTTTAAACACCAAGCTGCAGGCAAGGTGTTTAAACGAGACATCCAGGTATTAAATCTCCATATACCATACATGTGGGTGGAGATAACATTTTTGTCCCTTTTGAAACACAACAGAAACATAGTGGAAACAATATATCTACCTCTGAATGGTTTGCAAATCATGAAACCAACATTTTTAGATAAAGTGCAATGAGGAATTGTTTTGTTTTTACAAACGCAGAAGACAACAGATAGAGTAACATCCCCTGGATCATTATTAGAAATGCATAAACAGATCGGGGGCTATGTTGTTGACAGATTTGCTCTTATTTTATTTTTCTCAAGTTGTTTGATTTAATTATTAGACTATTTAATTTATAACAACAAAATATGATCGAACTGTCAGACATCTGATGATATTTGCAACTATTTTCAGGTTTTTTTATTCAATTTTTATATTGAAGTCAGTGATAGCTAAAGCGAAAGCTTTCATTTAAACCATATACCCCTGATGTTTCACATGCCCTTATACCCTGCATATTGCACGCTCTTATATACCTTGGATGTTGGATGCACCCTTTGCCATGGCTATTTGTCCTAGGCATTCTGACCAATCAGAAGACAGAATTTATCGGGATATGGGGCAATATCTCATGGACAGGTCAAATTAACCAACAATTTAATGTTTCATTCAACTGGTCTGAGATTTATGGAATAATGGCCAGGAATTATTTCAAAATGTATAAGAAGCTATAATTTTTAAGAAATACCTGATTTTCCATTATCTGTTCTCTAATTTTGTCTGGATGTGCAGAGATTGGTTCTGCATGTTCCAGTTGGTCAGCAGTTGATGTCAAGTTATCCAGCATATCTTCCAGTTTGTCAGAGAACTAAAACAAAACACAATTTATTCAGAACATGAAAACTTAAAACTTGCTCTTAGATTTGTGATTCTAAGAAACAATGTAAAATTTTGAATGATTCTGCTGTAGTAAAATACAGTAATGGCTTAGAAATTATAATAATCATGACCCTAAATATGGAATTACGTGCAGTAGAATTCCAATGAAAGTGTCAATGACACTGTAGCATAACTTGACCATGTGTTGTGTTTGATGAAAAGGATAATGTTCAATGTCTATGAAAGGATTATGAAATACGACAAGAATTGTGATAATCGGGAATATGTTAATTTCTGTTCCCTGTATGTGATGTTTTCAATAAAAATAATTTGAGGTGTAGACTGTACTAAAGAACTGAGGGGTAGGTTAATGTGGCCCTCACAGTTAAGGTATGTCAACCAAAGTTACCAAGTTACAGTGAAATTATTCCAAAATGAGTCATCCTATCAAGTTACAATGAAATCCCTTCACAAATATGGCCTGTAGACTGTGCTAAATGTGTTTGGGCTTTGGGCCTGTGTAGCCATCATGGTTGACTGATCGCAACCAAAAGGGGATGTCCTCATCTAGACATTATTCTGAGTCATCCAACCAAATTACAATGAAATCCCTTCATAAATATGACCTCTAGTCTTTGCTAAAGGTTTGCGGGTTTTGGGCTCGGGCAGCCATCATGGTTGAATGATCGCTACCAAAAGGGGACGTTCTCATCTAGACATTATCTTGAATCATCCTACCAAGTTACTATGAAATCCCTTCATAAATATGACCTGTAGACTGTGCTAAATGTTTTTGTCCTTCAGGCCCCTGTAGCCATCACAGTTGACCAATCACAACCAAAGGGGGATGTCCTCATCTAGACATTATATGGAGTCATCCTGCCAAGTTACTATGAAATCCCTTCATAAATACGACCTGTAGACTGTGCTAAAGGTTTTTGGGTTTTCGGCTTGGGCAGCCATCACGGTTGACAGATTGTGGCCAAATGGGGAAGTTCTCATCTAGACATCATACGGAGTCATCCTACCAAGTTACAATGAATTTCCTCCATATTAAATATGACCTGTAGACTGTGCTAAAAGTTTTTGGGTTTTGGGCTAGGGCAGCTGTCATGGTTGACAGATCATGAACAAAAGGGGATGTTCTCATCTAAACATTATACAGTAATCATACAAAGTTACAATGAAATCCCTTCATAAATACGACCTGTAGACTGTGCTAAAGGTTTTTGGGTTTTGGGCTCGGGCAGCCATCAAGGTTGACCAATCAAGACCAGAAGGGGACATTCTCATCTAGACATGACCTCAAACCTGAATATGAAATTTTGTGACAATTGGACAAGAACTACAGGGTGTAGCCTGTGCTAAAGGAAAATGTGAACAGACTCACAGACTAACAGACTTCTGCATGCGTGATGTCAATAGCTTATCCTGACTTTGTCAAGTTAAGCTAAAAATCAAACATAGCTTTCACTTTGTGGTCATAAGAAAAACTAAGTATAAAAAATATCATGCAAAAAAAACCAAAAAAAACCCCAAAATAACCAGTTATTGTAAAATAAAATACTTTAACTGTGGAATTACATTCAATAGAAAGTTGGAAATCGAACTTAGCCTTCATTTTGGAACTACAAGAAAAAGTGTCCAATTACAAATCATTTTGCCCAAGACAAAGATATTATGCAAAACCCCCCCAAAATAGCGAGGATTTGATAAATTAAGGAACATAACTCTGAAACAACACATACAAAAATTCTGAAAATTGAACTTGACCATCTGGATAAGGTCATCAATACAGTTATAAAATTTGAAAACATCCTGCTGAAGGAAATTGAAGTTATTGTGCAGAATGAGCACAGAGCAGTATGGACTGATAGGGGTAACACTTAAAACTCCCCTTCACATAAATGTGCCAGAGCATAAAAATACCTCAGCAGACTGTTGCAGAGCTTCATCAATAGAATTGGATCGTTCCCTGGAAGCATTTTTTATTTCATCAACACGTCGATTGTCTTCATCAAGTAAATCCTGCACTTGAGAGGCATCATTTTCTCCACATAGCTTATAAAGAGCTTCTCCAGTTTTATTCAATTTGTCTACCTGAAACTTGTGGTCATCTATGTCCTGCCTCAATACCTGAAAAAAACAAAACAAATTTTTCACAAATGTGACTAAACTAAATTTAAAACTAAGTTTTGGAACAATGGACACACAACACAGTTACACCTGGTGGATATCGAACTGTGGACCTTTTGGTTTGAAGTTCAATGCCATAACCAGTAAGCCACTGCATTCCCCTTTATGTTTGATAACAAATGATGAACCATATTTTAGAAAAGTGGAAGTTTTTGCAGGAAATGAAAAAAATAAACATGTGACCTCCACAGCAAATGATACAATATTGCGACCCCTCCAAAACCCAAACTAGAGGCGTGGTTATGACTGCCAGCAGGTCATGAATATACCCCCTTCACAAGTTATTCATGATTGAATTTTGGGATGGATGGACGGACAGACAAGAGGAATCATATATAACCCCACTGGGGGCGGGGTAGAACAAACATAATTTTTTATACATAATCAAAAGTCTTTAACTGGTGGAGTGCTGGAAGCCCATATTTGGGCTCTATTCTGAAGTGCAGGTGCTACAACTTGAAGACTCAAATTCAGTGAATGTGCTTTGCATTATTTTTGAAGTGATATTGTTTAGTCTGTAAGGGTTTGCCTTGTTACAATTTATGGGAGAGTGCCAGTCTACTCTACCAGTTAAGGCACTCTCCCATAAATTGCCACAATCAAATTCATACAGTGTAAGTAAGTTCATGTCAAAGATAATATGAAGCATATCCATAGACCATAAAGACTTTAAGTTGTGTTACCGGCACTCAAGTCTAAATATGGGTTTCTAGCACTGAACCAGCTAAGGACTAAATTGGGAATGTGTTCTGCAGCCATAAAGTTTGTCAAAGTTTGAAATGGGCTTGCAATAGTTAATAAAGAGTAACAGGCTTTCAGTAGATAATTAATAAGTAAAGGAGAACAAAAGTTAAAAAATTTATAGTAATTTATATATTTTTTATACTTACCAATGACCCAGACATAGCTGGTGCTAACTCTTAAAATATAGGGCCAAACACAAATTTTGCCCCCCAATCCCCAAAATTTGCATCTAAAACTAAAGAAAACATGTCCTGAGAGGCCCTCCACACTTCGCCCCTACTGCGCATGCGCAGTGTCAAGGACGTTCCGAAATTGGCGCCATTTATCATTCTAAAAACCAGTGCCTGGTAAGCGCTATGTACTCAGCGGGGAGGCAAGAGTTCCCAACTCCTGGGAGGGCCATCCCCGTCTGGGTCATTGGTAAGTATAAAAAATATATAAATTACTATAAATTTTTTAACATTTTTATACTGTACCAATGACCCAGACATAGCTGAATAGTAAAAAGGCTGGAGGGCCAAGGACATAGAGCAAAATGGAATACGCTCAATAAAATAAAATAGAGTCATCCCCTGTAGGGAAAAGAAGTAATAGGCCTTACATGTATCTTCCTTATTTATGATAAATTAGAAAGATACAACACCTTCCAAAAATTGAGCTTAATACATCCATGTACTCTATTAATATCCAATAATCCTTATACTAATAATTTTTAAAGTAAGCCAATAATAAAGTAAGTCTAGAGAATAGAGACTCTTATACTCCTAAAAGTGTGTGAGAATTGCATAATCATGTCCGTTGACATATGCAATATTCAAAAGCTATACTTTAAAAACTAAGACTTGAATGAATTTTATAACTTAAACTTCTCACTAAACAACCATCCCAATAACAGCTCAGAATTACTAACTCCGGAGGAGGTATCCCCTTGTTTTCATAGTAAAAACAGGTGACCCAAGGGAACACCCTCCCCCCCCCCCCCCTTTTTCTTGCCCTGGGTCAAATAGCCCAGAGCGAAGAGGGCAGCCGAACGGAGAACTGCCGAAACAGACAGCCTACCTATCTATAGTAGCAACTGTTAAGTGAATGACATTCTGAGCAGTAGATAATAGACCTAACAATAGAGGCCTCCAGAAATGGACTCGATATTTCTGAGATAAAATTCATGAATGGATGGCTGAGCGCAATGAGCAGCCTTCAAAAATCTATAATAGCAACACTATTAATGTAAGCCCAAGAAGTAGAAGAACTCTTACTTCATGAGCCGAAATCTTAAGCACAACTGCTAAGCCAATGATATACCATAAGCAGTACGCTAGTTAATAGAATCCATTAACAATAAAATGGAGCGTAACGTCCTTCTACTAGACATCAAAGACAGAAGAAGCTTACGCCCTTGTAATAAACAGATATCAGTTTATAAATACATAAACTGTACCCGGAAAGAGTAAAGGCCTATGCCCATACGAAGACGGAAGGACCTTAAAATAATAGGTTCCGGATAATAGGAGCCTAACTCTTATGCAACAATCCAACCTAAATAGTAACGGAAGTATTGATTCCGAAACTATGAAAGTGAAAATCATCCATCGATAGTGCATGAAACTCACTGACTCTACAGTAAAAGAGAAACCAACAGAATTACTGTCTAAAAGGTCAGAATTTGAAAACTACTGTTTCCAGAGGCTCAAATGATTACTTAGCTAAATAAGAAGCTGAAGTTAAAATCCGTATAGGAATTTAATCTAAAGATTCTAAGTCTATTTATCAAAAAGTTACTAATTGACTAGATAAAGAGACAAAAGACTCAATTGTAAACAATCGTAGAGTGCATAGGTATGAGGTAACATAAACCTATAACCTAAATAACAACAGGCTGCAGTAGATCTTGTGAAACAAGTATACTAAAAAATAGCAATGAGTAGTATGGAGGGATCAACCATGTGAACATAATGATCCCTACACCACGACGGAAGAGCCTCCACTCTAGTCGCATAGAATAGCGAAGAAGAGGATCTCCTAAAGTAAGAAATCGCGTCCAAAGCTCGTCCAGTACAGTGCTTACAATGCAATACGGACCACACAACGGAATACATGAAGGTTGCGACCTTGCTGGTTGTGATAAAGATGACACGATTTACCCAGTGAAAAAAGATCCTCACATAGAGGAAGATTTCACGTTAAGATCCACAGTAGACAAGAGAGTAAATTACTCATGATCTCTGTGAAGATAGAAATGCTATCAACAGAAATGTATTGTGGTTGTTTATCTTAGCAATACCTGCTAAAAACAACAGCGCCGGAGGATACGCGTATCCTATCATTCCGTCCTATAGATCAATAGAGCGTTAACAGTATTAGCTCAGAGATCTGGACAAGCCAACACATACGTCTGCAATTGATTAGCCAGCTGTGTCATAAATAAAACATCATTGGGCGCTCCCAAAGATAGCAAATCTGATTGAATACTTGTTTGTTGAGAGTCCATTCTGACAGCAACAAGCGACCCGTAAGAGAATGGGAGTCCGATAAAACAATCAGACGACCCGGAATATGACGGACCAAAACTGAACTTGGTGTACTATAACCAACAGACGGATTCTTTCCATTAAATTGAATAACGGAAACGAAAGAGTGCCTCCCTGGTTCCGGAGATACGCCACTACTGTCGAATTAAAGGACAGGAATTTGGGCATGCGTTTCTGAATAATGTTCATGCAATGACATAAAGCAAGCCTAAAAAACATTATTCCGCGGAAGTTAACTGATAGCTAAAAGACTGCGGAACCCAAAGACCCCGGCACTTCGAATCCGTAGGGATCAGTATATATCCCAATCTGTTTGACTGGCAACCGTCATAACAGCCACACTCGGGTCCGGCAACTGCGGCGGCACTCTCTGAGTCAACCACCGAATGTTTGCCCCAGTCTGAATCTCTTGTAACACTAGATAGACAAGAGAATGTATAAATCAAGCAATTCATGGATTGCCGGAAGTTGCCGTCGAAGAGAAGCTCCTCCGAGAACGAAGCGACTCTGAGAGAGTTCTTAACCTACTATCCACGCGTGGATGTAGCTAGGGGTGCCTCACGTCTAACCAACTCCAATCAGCCACTGAAGGGCGGAGTTATACGTGAACAAACTACTGCCCTCAAAAGAAATTACATTGAGAATAATATCCCGTAAATCTTTTCTTGAAGACGTAATGATAACGCCTCAGTAAGGCGGATTACGTATAATAAAGCGTCTAAGTTAAGTCTACTATACATAATGTCGTTCCCAACATTGAAATTGGAAAAGACATAAACGGTGAAAAAGAATATATGCAGTCTTTAATCACACCGTCTAGACGCATATGAACTCTCGGTATGCCCTGCTCTGCCAAAATAAACTATATGTAAAAAAGATAAAATGGCAGAAATGAGCCACGCGGACAAGAAACTAAACTATCATGCTTAGTAGCAGGCTTGTATATATATATAAATATATAGCGTCGAAAAATAAAACACGTTGTAATTACAATATTGGACTGCGTCGGTAAGTCAGGGACAAAGTCCCTGTACCGATCGAAAAATCCGAGTCCAATGACGCTATAAGTCTCTTATCCAAGATCGCAGCAATGAAGTCCGAAAAATAATCACTGGAAGAAATGCCAGAAGATATGAAAGGCATCTTCCGATACTACTAAAGGGAAAACTCGAAATCTTTCGAATCCCTTTCGCCATCCTGTCGGACCCTATAAAGCGTTCGGTCGTCCGTAGCTTGATGCAACCGCGGACCGCACCGACCCAGCGCCGTCGGATAATTCCCGATTCGACCGAGAAACCGTCAATTGCTGGGATGCTGCGAAACAACTGTGCTAACTCGGATAGCACGTCCGTCACTGAGGCCTGAGGAGCAGCGGTCTTACGATGCATTGCCGCAGGAAGCTCCGAGATCGTTACCGCGTGCATACTTCCAATATGCGAGCGAACGGAGTGTATAGGCCTCGTGTCCCTTGGCTACCGGATGGCGCGACCTATTCGCTGTGGAATCACTGAATGCCGAAACTGATCGGATACTCGAGGTCACGTAGCCAATGTGCGGTCGTGTGCCCTGCTGTGAGGATGAGGAAGCATTAAAGACAGTCTCTCGGACTGTCAATATAACGGAGCGTCCCGAGCAACGGACATATGCTCCGAATGTAAAATATCTGAACCACAACATGCGGTCCCCTATGTTGTTGGCTTCCTCCGATCTGTCCTCAATCTGCCGTCACTGGGTGAGTACTAAAGTAATTAAAGTGCTCGCATCACCCAAATCTCCTACCTAGACCGCAACGGACGAACCCGGCAGCCGAACCATTCGATGAATGTACGCTACACCGGGTGAGCTAGCGAATGTCACTCCGTAAGCGATAGACATATTCCATGAGCACTTATTGCCGCTAACTCTTCATTAACTATGACGACAGAGGCACACTTTTGAAAGACATCTCCATAATTCTTCGAACAAGAAACCAGAAATGCTTGGATAGCAAGCATAAAATAATAATATATATAGCGTCGTTCAATAATTCGAAAGTTTGTGTGACATTATTGGACTATGTCGGAACTGAGGGACGATGTCCCTGAACCGAACCAAAAATTTCTAAGTCCACCGACGCTATCAGTTTCTTATCCGGCATCGCAGCATATGTTGTTCCGAAAGGGAAAGCTTGAAATCCACCGAATCCCTTTCGGTATCCCGTCGGACTGGATGAAACTTTCGGACGTCCGTACCCGCTTCCGCGGAGCGTCCCGACCCAGCATCGTCGGATAAAATATATGCGACAGATTCAGTTGATGCTGGGATGCTGCGATAAACTGTGCTATTAAGGAAAGCACGTCCGTTCCCGAGGCCTGTGCAGTAGCGGACTTACGAAGCATTGCCGCTGGAAGCTCCGTGTACGTTGACTCCCGCATACTTCCTATGCGAACGTCCGGAGTCTGCAGGCCTCGGGTCCCCGGCTACCGACCCAGCGCTGTCGGATAATTCTCGATCCGACACCGTTTCTGCCGGCTGCTGGGATGCTGCGATAAGCTGTGCTATGTGCACAAGAATGTCCGGCGTCGAGACCTGCGGAGGCGCAGTCTATCGCTGCTTCGCCGAGGGCAGCTCCGCATCAGATGGCTCCCGCATACTTTTCCTATGCGAACGTCCGGAGTCCATCGGTCTCGAATCCCTGGCTGCCGGATGGTGTGACCTGGTCGCCGAAGAATCCTTGATCGGCGAAGCTGGTAATATATCGGCGGTCACGCAGCCAAGGTGCGGTCGTGTGCGCTGACGAGAAGAGGAAGCCTTAGCAGTCTCAGCGGACTGCCTATACAACGGAGCGTCCCGAGCGACGGACGTATGCTCCGCTAACGACACATTTGTACCACAACATCTGGGGCCAGATGTTGTTGAACGAGAGAGGGGCCTCTCTCGCTTGCCGTCCGGATGGACCGGAACGAGCTATGAACCGGACTAAAAGGCTTCCTCCGTTCTCCCTCCGATCCGCCGTCACTGGGTGTGCATTAAGTTAATTTTATAGTGCTCGCATCACCCCAAAATTCCTTCTAGACCGCAACGGACGAACCCGGCTGCCGAACCATTCGGTGAATGGACGCTACACCGGGCGAGCTAGCGGACGTCAAAGGCCGTCGAACCTACTAGGGTCCTCTTAGGCAATTGGCGTATTACATGAGCACTTTTCCGCTAGCCCTTCATTAATTGTGACGACGGAGGCACACTGTTGGAAGACATCACAGATACATCACCCTAATCTTGATCGTCTGAAATAGAAATTGATAAAGTAGAGTGACCCTGCGGGGAAAGGACCGGAGTGTCCAAATCCCCAACAACATACCGTGACATACGCTTCCCATATTGTCATCGAAATCATACGATACAGAACCGGAGTTAATGCGAGTACACTGACCACATATAGAATGATAATAAGGTCAGAGGAAGACTTCCTCTTAAAACAATTGATCAATATCCTTTCAATGTGAAAAGAAAACAAGTCCTGGTACTCGCACTAATCCCTGGCAATCAAAATACATAATAATAATATGATCCATTAATATAGAAAAAATAATTGAAATCAAAATATTTTGAAAAAATATTTTTTCAGAACAGCCCAAGTTTCTGAAAAGTAACGTTGAGCCCCAATGGATCCCAAGCCTAAGTGTGGACAAAAATTTTAAAAATATTTTAAACAATTTATTCAACACTTACGAACAATAATAATGTATCTAGTTATGATTGAAATAACATAAAGATATTATTATTTAGAAATCCCCCCCTCACACAGAGGGCTGTTGTAAATGTAAACAATGAGTGTAAAAACACTAAAATAAGACTCCAGGCACCCAGGCCCGAAATCAGTTACCAAAAATACACCATCTGATGCAAAACAGAGACTTCCAGGGAAGAAACTGCAGAACATCAGATGGTAGATGCAGAACACAACGCCTAACCACCCGTAGGTGAAGACGTAAACATGGGGAAAGAACAGAATTCATTCTGTTATTCAGCTAAACTCCCAAGAAATTTTAGTAATAATAATTACAGAAATTATGCCAAAAGCATGGGAGAATAGCCAGGGGGAACTTAAAGGACAGGGAGAGAGGAAAAACACTTGAAAAAACAGTGTAACTAAATAATCAGAATGACAACAAAATGGCTGCTGCCTTGAAAATAGGTAACTTAACATAATTTCATTAAAAAATTTTAAGTTACAGCCCTGATAATATTCTGTCACACATTCTTTTCCTCTCCTCCTTTTCTATCCTCCTTAGAATCACCATTTCACTAATATTTATGTGTCTGGCATCATTTAAACTGAGATTTAAAAGCACAAAGATCAGTCAGATGTTAACTGATGAAGGGCCAAACTTAGAATGATAAATGGCGCCAATTTCGGAACGTCCTTGACACTGCGCATGCGCAGTAGGGGCGAAGTGTGGAGGGCCTCTCAGGACATGTTTTCTTTAGTTTTAGATGCAAATTTTGGGGATTGGGGGGCAAAATTTGTGTTTGGCCCTATATTTTAAGAGTTAGCACCAGCTATGTCTGGGTCATTGGTACAGTATAAAAATATGTGATGTAACTAAATATTCAGAGGAAATTTGTTCATTGGAGTTTAATGGCACTTTTTACAACCAGGGTCACATCGTGTCAGTCCCAAGTTTGGAAATAAGCAAACTGACATCCATAGAATGAGGTCCCCCAGAGGGTGAATTTGGTGATGCTACAATGCACAGCAGGGTAGCCTCACTAAATGTACACTCTGTGAACCTCAATCTGAATCAAGATCTCAGGCCTAAACAGAAAGAGGTACCCAGAGGATAAACTAGCCCATTGTATGGGATAAAATCAGCAAATTCACCCTCTGGGGACCTCATTTTTCTAATGACTGATTGCTTATTTCCAGGCTTGGTCAGACAGTTTTATGGGTGGGGCAAGCCAGAGTATCCAAAGATAACCACCAAGCAGTGGTGAGCTGCTATCAGACTTTTCAACTTACTTGCCCAGCACAAGCCGAGTTATCATCGGTTGAAGGCAAGTGAATCATCAAGGTGCAATATACCTTAGTACACAGCTAACCATGCTACAACAGGATTCATTGGAAGTAGTTCAATTTCACTGAAGTAAACCACAATGAGAACTCAGAAGATACAAACCTTTGCTTTATCTTGTTGTTGCTTGGCTTCTTCTGCATTCAAAGCGGGGATTTCTAGCTCAGATAAAGCTGAATCAACTGATGCAAACCATTTGCCAAGTTCAGTATGAGTGTCCTGGAAGTGTTTAGACAATGGGTAAGCCTGTTCCAACTGACCCAGTCGGTCTGAGCTTTGTTTGGCAACATTGTCGGCTCTGTGTTTCAAATCATCCATTTTCTCCTTCAAAGCTGGCTCATCTTCAATAGTTTTTTCTCGAATAAGTTTCTTAGCTCCTGTTATAACATCTCGAGACTTTCCTTTCTGGCTTGCAATATCATCATCCATTTTCTGAAAATAAGAAACTAATGCTATAAGATTGTGCAATACAATGCATTTCTGTTTGGTACAAGAACATTTTATTATACAGTATTCCAATAATAACCATCATAAATAATAGCTAATTAAGAATTTTGTTAATTATATACAAGATTTAATTTACAATATCTTGTTTGACAGATATTAGATATTTACTCAATACACAGGATATCAAAATTTAATATTTTACATCTTAATTTTTCTTTTTTTTAAAAAATTGTCAACAAAACCATATCATGTGACCCCTCATTGGAACGAGCTCAATGAGGGGGTCACATGATATGGTTTTGTTGAAATTTTTTTTAAAATAATCTTTTTTTCAACTGCTCAATTTGTAAATTAAATGGGCAGATTTGGACAATTCATTAGGTAAAGGGTTAAAACAGCTAAATAACGGTAGTTAACCTGGGGGTATAAGAGTTCAATGGTGTGTATCACGGAAGTTGGTTTTCCTGAGCATTAGAAAAAAGTTTGGCCAAAGTGTATCTTGAATTTCATGTCATTTTATGAAGCACATCATATAAGAATTTAAATAAATTATCCATCATTTTATCAGAGTATGAGTGTGGAATAGGCAAATTATTTATTTATTGGTGTTTAAGGTTACTTTTAGCATCCTTGGATATCTCATGACTGCAACATGGGGATGAATTAAAGGGTAGCCAATAGTCTATACCTTTGTAGTGGTATCTACTGAATACTTGACTAGTTAAACATATGGACAAGACTGCACAACAAACTACTGCCAATTTCCATCATCAACACCACCCAATACTTGAAAGTTAAGATATGTGTTCTACATGTACATGTGAAAAAAAGAAACTCAACAAAATTGGAACTTAAAGAGGTAAACTCTAAATATGCCGATTGTATTTTACTACAGAATGTTTAAAGCTATAAAAAAAATAAATTGTTTCTCAGGCATCTCCCTCATCATAGAAAATCTGCCTCATCTCTTTTTTTATCACCTGGAAATATCTTCTATGACACTATTTTGCACTTGCAGAAAAATATTTAACCAACTATACCTTGTTTGACAGAGCTCACAGAGCTCTCTCAAACAAGATATAGTTTATTAAATTTTCAACTACATTCTGGGAAATTTTCACTGCTGATAACATTGGCTTGCCACATAATAGTGTAAGTAGTTAAATTTCTGATTCAAACTATTTCCAGAAACGTTTTGAGAATAAACCCCTCCCCCCAAAAAGCCTCCCTCCCTCATCATAAAATTGAGGAAAAATTGCCTGAGAGACAAGAATTTTTTTTATAGGGCTAGTGGTTGCACTCACAAGGGTATACACTACTCTCAAATTCTAGATTACTAAACCCTTTACCCAACAAATCGGCCACATCCATCTGCGTAATATGCAAATTCAGCAGCTAAAAAAAATATTATTTTTCAAACAATTTCAACAAAACCATAACCATATCATGTGACCCCTCTTAGGAATGAGCTCATTCCACTGAGGGGTCACATGATATGGTTTTGTTGAAATTTTTTGAAAAATTAAAAAAAATGGTAAATTTAAAGTAATTTGTATATTTTTTATACTTACCAGCTGGTGGAAACTCAATATTATCAAGGGCCAAATACAAATTTTGTGCCCCCCCCCCCCCCCCCCAAATTTGCATACAAAACCAAAAATTAAAAGTCCTATCTGGCCCTCCATACTTTTACTTCTCAGTATTCAGGAAGAGACCAGAATTGGCGACAACATCATTCTTTGTAGACGAGCCTACTAAAATAATAACTCAGTGGGGTTGGTATGAGTGCCCACTCATGGGAGGGCCATCCCCATCTGGGCCATTGGTAAGTATAAAAAATATACAAATTACGTCAAATTTATCATATTTTTATACTAATAACCAATGGCCCAGACTTAGCTGAATCGTAAAAAAAGCGGAGGACCTAGGACTTAAGAATTAACAGACCAAATACATCTCCTAAGCCTGTATTCCAAGATGAAACGGAGATTAAATTTAAAGGAATTACATGTATGTCTCTCTATACAATAATAGAGAAGACATATCATAAATAAGCAGCTTTATCCAAGTAATTCCGTAATCTTAGCATGAATGATTATGCTAATTGGGTGTAACGAGCCCCCAAATTTAAGGCTAGACCAGACTAAGCCCCTTAAATTAGGATGGCATATTCGAGAGTGAGAGACTAACCCCCACAAACACACGCCATCTATAAATAAAAAACAAGCTGTATCTAGGATCAGTAATAATCTACAGACAAAACAGCTTCACTCATAGTTACACACTTATCAAGCTGGATGAGATGAAGAAAAATCCCCCCCCCCCTTTTTTGAAGGAATATTCTTCAAAACAAAGAGGGAAGCACTCTGGAATCAGTGAAAAGCGGTACCAAATAATCAATATATATTCGCCCAACAGGCACCCAGTTATTAATTATTATTAATTATTGGTGCTTAACACCACTTCAGAAGCTAAGGCTATTGTGGTGATCCCGGTTATTAACAGCACACGCTTCTAACGTGTACCGGAGTCAGAATACGTAGATAGGTCTAAAACCGGTGATATAACGTGTTCAACCATACACTTGTCCAATTGAATCCCAATGGAAAGTATCTGTAGAGCAAACACTCTTCTAAGGCAACCAAGAACGACCCCGTTCAGGTGTACAATTAATTCCAATAATAAAACTCGAATTGAACCGTGCGAATAGACGAGAATGTGTACCGTCTCTGGTAGAAACCTGGATATAGAACATGGAAGGAGCTATTATTAAATTATTAATAAATAATTCATTGTTTCCTAGGTCCGAAATAACCAATGACTGTTTGAAGAAAGAATACACTACTCCGAATAATGATGCCAAAAATTGAGAACGTATGCATAGACGGCTTATTGGAAGTTCCATAACTGATCCAATTCGCTCCAAAATTCTCATGAGCTCTATAAGCAGAGCAAGAATTTATATAATCTGTTCAATAATGCGTCTGCCCAATAAATACACATTATGCAAGCTAGCAATGAAATCCCGCATGTACTCATCTGAATACAGCCTGTATCCTCGGTATGACCAAGTGATACAAGTGTAACCAGGAAACTGAATGAATAATACAACGTTATTATTCAGTTAACTGAGTAATAAACTCATACGTCATAAGAAAAGGCCAGACCGCTCTGAGCGAAACTTTTCAGAGTGGACTAATTGCCACATTGGAAAATGTCGCCCAGATAACTGACATGTCAGCCATACAGGTACACAAAGGCTAGCAATTTTATTGATAAGGATTCAAATGACTTATAAACGAACAACCACAGGAAACAAACCAACTAAATAGTGGATGTGCCCATGAGGTCACCGTTAGAACACGACCCAGCCACCAATCGAGGAGCCATGAAAGGCATGCATATACTTGAATGCATTCGAGGCTTACAGGAAGAAAACTATATCCTGCTCTGTAATCGCCTCTTAACACACTGGCGGGGGGCTGGGAGGGGGGGGGGAAGAAGGGGGGTTCGACAAATAATTCCTATCGAACCCCCCTCACCCTTATTACTTGAATCGCTCTTGTGTTAGTTACCAAAAAGTATAGGAACCGCAGGGCTCCCTCATATCTGACCGACCCCATAATGCTCACTAAATGGAGATTTACAACCATCGTTGCACAAGGAAGTGAATGACGAGCCGCTATTCTAACAGCTGTAATTCCCAAAGAGACAGTAGTCTAAAGGTAGCTACAAAGATATGAGTCTTCGTGAAGACATATCTGTGTCACTTGCGACCTTTGAAAGGTCACTAAATGGAGGCTTACAACACTAGTCACTAATGTATAAGAAAAGACCGCTGTAACAATACATAAGGCTACTATGGCGTCCACAATGGCATTAAATGTCCTGATGCCAAGGAATACAACACGAGAAGGAAAAGACTACTTATTCCCTCTAACAGCTCTATTCCAAACAAGATAGCTGTCTCAGCCTAACTATGCGCTATGGAACCTCTATTCATAAAGAATAGGGCATAGCATTTCTTATGCTATTGCTAAGGTAAGGAAGGAGTTGTTAATTGGGACAAAAGTCCTCGACACCTGAGCCAAAAGATCCGGGGATGAAATATCTTCATCTTTCCACTGCCCGGTATGATAAGTTGTTTTTTGTCCAGCAAAGGCAGACTTATATTCAGATGGAACAATGTTCTAAGAGCTTAAAACTTCTAGTGCCCTTCTGTGAGGGATGGAGACTCACACTCCGTAGCTCTCTCACCATCCAAATGTTCCATCTGAAAATATGGTCAACTCCATCCGACTGAACAGATGACTGGACCAACGCAGCACCGTCCGACAGCTCACCATCGGAGCCTGTTAAATGGTAGTATCAGCGATTACTGAAATGCTGCGATACGCAGAGCAATCTGTGGCAGCCGGTCCATGACCGAGGCTAGCAGAGCAATGATAATCCACTTGTCACCATAAGCCACTCGCGGGACGGAGATCTGGCCCCAGATCCTCGATACATGTCCCATATAAAAATGCCTCGAACGACTAGTTATTGACTTGAACATGCAAAGTCAGATAGCTAGTCTGTGGTCAACATGCTTCATTAATGAAGCAGGGGAGGATGCCATAGCTGCAACCAGATCTGGCTGCAGTATGGAAGGAGCATCCCGAACCACAAGCGTGAACGAGTGTCCCAATTCACTAAAGTTTCTCGAACCAAAAGCAGTTGATCCCGACTGCTGACGAAAAGGAAAGAGTTCTCCAGCTCGCAGTCTGCTCCAGACCTCGTCGAACATTCCGTAGGCATCTATCCCTTATCATGCATATTCATGGAAGCAGAGGAAGCTGTAACCACAGCTGACCCGGCTGAAGTGCGGAAGAAGCATCCCGACTCATCACATATGCTCCTATTCATTGAAGTTTCTTACAACACAAAACAGTCGTCCCCGACTCTTAACGGGAAGGAAAATGCTCTGCACTCGCGATCTGTCCCCAGATCTTGCCGTGTATCCCGCTTAGAAACTTCTAGGCTAATCCTCTTTCATGCGCGTCCATGTAAGTAGAAGAAGCCACAACTGTCGCCGGCCCCGGCTGCAGTGTGGAAGGAATGTTCCGATGCGTGTTCCGACTCAATATGGTTTCTCACAATGGACTGTTAACGGGACGGAGTGGGTTCTCCAATCGGTGATCTGACCCCCAGATCTCGCCGAGTGTCCCATAGGCATGTCGAAAATTAGATCGTAGGTGCTCCTTAGAAATTGCGACAGCAAGTCCGTTACGGAAGCTTGTGGAGCAGCGGCTTATTTCCCACCGCATGTTGCACTCGGGGCGGAGATCTTTTCGTCGAATGTCCTGATGAATGAATCACTAGCTACTGGATGGACAGAATTTCTTTTCCTTCTTCTTTATCTTCTTTCTTCAAGGGTAAAGACTGGAGCATCTTCGCTCGGCTGCATGAACATCTCTAGTCGGGTAGCTAGTGTGCGGTCGCATGTGCTTCACTAAATCGGAGGAAGAAGACGTAACTGCAGCCGGCCCCGGCTGCAGTGTAGAAGGAGCGTCTCGAGTGGCCAGGGAGGTCATTAGCTCCGACTCAGTGCAAGTTTCTCAAAGCAATAGTCGACCCCGACTATTACTGGATTAGAGAAGGCTCTGCCACTCGCAGTCTGATGCAGACCTCGCCGAGCTTCCCAAAGAAAAACTTGCAGACTTCGCTGGGTGAGCTTTTGATTAAAAGGTGCTCGCTCTATCCAAATCTACATTCTCCTCGACTGCATTGGACATACCCGGTATTATGGTTCCCACTTATGGGTAACCGCCTGACCGGTTGAGGTAGCTGCTGGAATAAGAGGCCTTATTCCTCATATTCAAGAGCATCTTAGCAGCTAGCTCTATTTACACCTCAGAGCGTGACAATGGCAGCACATTCTGGATGGGTGTCACAATACCATCACCATGTTCTTGTTCCTCTGGAAAAGAAACTGAGAAATCAAATTATCTTGCAGCGACAGCCCCGACATCGGAACTTTACTGCAAATACATAGCGCAACACCCACTTCCAACGTTTGTGTCCAAATGAGTCGACCCTCACCACGCAAATAGGACCACAGTAGGAGTGCAGGGACTACAGGCAAGGCAACAAGCGTGTAAATCCGTTGTAGACTATTACGCCATACACATAGAGCAGTAATTCATAAATAATTATAATCCAACAAGTTCACTGCACTCCTAACATCTAACATATAATCATACAATATAAGAATATATGACGAAGACAATCAAAAATAATTTCGAAATAAATTAAAACAAATTTTTTCCGAAAGTTCTTTCGAAAACGCCTAAGGGCATATTAATAAATGTATCCTACTATAATTATGATGAAATAAAACCCTGAATATTACCTGTTAAGGGCATTGTTAAAAGTAAACAACGTCAGGATAGAAAAACAAGAAACTAGACAAAAGGCACACCGAAGGCCCAAGTCAGTAAATAATTAACAGATACCTGATGAAAAGTTAGATCTTCATGTGAAGAAAAACAATGCATCAGGTAGGAGATGCAAGACAAAAACGACCAACACCCCTAGGGTGAGGACATAACAGTGGGGATAAACAGAACAAGAGGCCCCACGGGGCCTGAGGGCGCTCACCTGATACTGGCCGAGTCATATCACCAAAATAGCAAGGGATTCTGCCTTGTGGTTATTATCAGTTTTTCAACATAAAAGTGTTTTCTCTACTTAGTAACCCAGAGTGTTCATATGTTAGATCCCCATATTGGGTACTCAATAATTTATCTATTTATTTATTGGAATTTAAGGTCACTTTCAGCATCTAAGGCTACATCTTACAGAGGCGTAATTATAATATCAAGTTTGGTCAATCGTTTATGCCTATCACTGCCCACTTTCAATGCAGGAATTGGTTACTACTGGGCCCAATTTTATCAATAAAGCAGAACTTGAACAAACTTCAATTTGCCACTTCTAAGAAAATCAAAAATCAAATATCAAAAGATTCTGACAGGAGTAACAGAAAAAAAAGATTTTTTAAGAATATTTCTCATACTGAACTAAGTTATACATGGGCTCCCATAGGGAGCCCAAAAATAAAAGCTTCTGAAGCAGTGTTTTGGGAGAAGAAGATTCTTCAACGTTATTCCCATTAGCTACACTGTTAAAAAATGATGACTCGGCACTTTTAGTCCTAGAAAAGAACCTTATGATAAAATTTTTACCATTTTTTTCTTCCGGTCCTAAGGAAGCTTCACACCATATAAAAATTCTCAGTGCCATGTAGTTCTGGAGATATGGGCATTTAAAAAGAAAAAAATTTTTTAGCTCCTGCAGTTCCCGTGGGGGACAGGAAAACAATTTTCGGCATAAATTAGGTACTTATGACCCAATAAGCCCTCATATCAAATTTGGTTCAAATCGACTTTTTGGTTTGGAAAATAAAAATTTTGGTATAATTTGGGCTCCCACAGTGAGCCCAAATATGAACCCAGGTACTTGGCTTTACCAAACTTCACTCTCAGCCCCTAAGAATGCTGTACATCAAATATCAAAACATTTTGACTGGTGGATCTGAAAAAAAAAATTTTTTTAAAGAATATTCCTCATATTGAACTAAGTTATAATTTGGGCTCCCACAGGGAGACCAAATATAAGCCGAAGGACTTGACTTGAACAAACTTGAATCTCACCTCCCTAAGCATACTGTATACCAAATATCAAAAGATTCTGACCGGTGGATGCGAAGAAGAAGATTTTAAAAGAATATACCTCGTATTGCACTAAGTTACAATTTGGGTTCCCAAAGGGAGTCCAAATATGAACTCAGGGACTTGGCTTGAACAAACATCAATCTCACCCCCCTAAGGATGATGCATAGCAAATATCAAAAGATTCTGATTTGTGGATCCGAAGAAGAAGATTTTTAAAATATATCCCTCATATTGCACTAATTTGAACATTTGGGTTCCCATAGGGAACCCAAATATGGACCGAGGAATTTGATTTCTACAAATATGTGAATCAATGTTCCAAAGATGTTATATGTAAAATATGAAAGCTTTTAGAGCAGTGGTTTGGAAGAAAACAATTCTTTATTTTTTTCCCATTGCCTACTGTGTTAAAAAATACTGACTCAGCACTTTTTCAGAGTCCCGAAAAAGTACCCTATGATAAAACCGATAGCAATTTTTTTTTTACCAATCCTTTCTGTTGGTCCCAAGAAAGCTTCACACCAAATAAAAATTCTCACTGCCGTGCAGTTTTTGAGATATAGGCGTTTTAATTTTTTTCTATTTTTAGCTCCTGTGGTTCCCACGGGGCTACAGGAAAAAAAATTTCTGCATAAATTAGGTACTTATGACCCAATAAGCCCTCACATAAAATTTGGTTCAAATTGGCCTCTCGGTTTAAAAAATAGAAATTTGGGGTGGGGCCAAAATTTTTGCTCCTCCCATAACATCGCCAAGTATAGACCTACAAACTTCTCTTGAACAAACTTGAGTCTACACCTCAAAAGGAAGCTGCATACCAAATATCAAGTCTCTGCTATTGCTGGTTCTTGAGAAGAAGATTTTTTAAGAATTGGAGCATTTTTGCCCCACCCCTCTGCTCAATATGAGCCGAAATCTAATTTGCCCAAAAATCAAAATGCCGCTATATAACCCCTACTCACATGAAATTTCATTAACATGCGGCCAGTGGTTTGGAAGAAAAAGACCCAAACACCACCTTCACGCCGGACGACGGACGCCGGACGACGGACGAAAAGTGATCAGAAAAGCTCACCCTGACTTTCAGTCAGGTGAGCTAATAAACATTCTGTACAACACGTTAAACTCCGAAGAAATTTAATAAAAAATTTCAATAAAAAAAAACAGCCAGAAAGCTCAGGAGTTTAACCGGAGGGTTCATGGAAGGATAGGGAAGGAACACATAATCAACAGTAGGTAAATCATTAGCAAAACTAATGATGTCAAGGCGTGAACCCTGAAATTGTGTAACATGAAATAATATTATATATATATTATTCAAAAGTTACAGCCCTGAATGTCTCAAAACACCGTCGTTCACTTCCATCATCCATTTACTGCCTTGAATTCACCATATACTTCATTGATTTGTGTCTGGCATCCACCAAAAGAGAGATTTAAAACACAGATGTCAGTTGAGATGTTTACTGACTTTGTGATGCATGATGTTGGCGCCAATTCCGGTCTCTTCCCGAGAAGTGTGTATGCGCATATAGTAAAAGTATGGAGGGCCAGATAGGAATTTTAATTTTTGGTGTTGTATGCAAATTTTGGTGATTGGGGAGGGGGTTCAAAATTTGTGTTTGGCCCTTGATAATATTGAGTTTGCACCAGCTGAGTCCTTGGTTATTAGTATAAAAATATGATATTAAAAATAATAAATATTGATATTGTCTGCATTGGGTAAAGGGTTAAGAACTGAAAACTGATTCTCAAAGTAGGCCTTCATAGAAAAAAAAACAATTCTCATGAATCGATACAAATTTTAAGAACTGAATTGACCTCGAAGATCATCCTCAAGTTCAATTATCTGATATATTGTTTCCAATTCATATTCCTTTCATAGGCTATATTATTAAAGTGGTGTATTTCCACTTGATGAGAGATTTAATGGCAAACCACCCTTCACACACTGTACCAATACCCAAAGAGAAAAAGCAAATGTTTGCATTTAAACATACCTTCTGTTGTTTTAGTTGTGTTTCTAACATCTTGGGTTCTGAGCTTAAGGATTCTGCATTGTATAGTTTTCCTTCTATATCTTCAAACCATTCCAGTAGATCATCCAATTCATTTATCACCTGCAATAAGTAAAGTTTGTTTTTCTTTTATTAAGCAACTATGGCTATATCAAGACCACGACACAAGTGAAAAGTCAAGTTTAGCCAATCATTTATTCCAATGCTGACCATTTTAAATGACTTACACTGCAAGCAATAGTCGTGCATCCTACAGTCTAGCCTCTGAGGACTGGTCACTTTCCACGGGTGGGCAATATTTCAATGGATGCAACAACATTAGATTCCAAACACTAATTAAAGGATTATTCATCAAATATTTAATTAATGAAGCACTGGGTACAACCCAGTGCTTCATTAATTAAAATTTTGATAACAATTTTTATTACCTCGTAAATGCATGTGTGGACATCACTGCCCATGCATAGATTACGAATAGTCCAAGGCGATTGTCCTGTATTATATCAGTAAAACTGAACTTGCCATCAAGGGCAATCACTCTGACAAAAATACTCTCAATAACACCTGCATTAAACATAGGGCGAGACATCAATAAGATACACTTCCATATCAAATATGATGCCATTCCATCAAGTATTTTAAGTTATTAAACAGACCAACAGACTGATTGACTGACAGACCAAGACATTGTCACATATAGAACTGCTTTTGGCAGCCAAAATAATATTTGAATTCTGATTGTTGGAAATAGTGTCGACTTGTTATGGCCAGAAAGTTTGGTAACTGGTTAACCCTTTACCAAACTTGAAAAGCAGACGACATTTGCAAAAAAAAAAAATTCTTGAATAACTAATTTTTTGTCTCAAAAACATAGGTTATGACCCTCGTTAGAACGAGGTCGTTCCAACGAGGGGTCATAACCTATGTTTTTGAGACAAAAAATGAAAAAATAATGAAAAATAATTGGCAATTTTTGAGAATAGCGCTGGCCAGTTTTGGCTGTTACGTTGGGTAAAGGGTTAACCAGGTTCAACCCTACTGCTAGCCTAGCTGTCCACACATTAAACAAGATTACCTCCAGTGACTTCTGTCTGGAAAGTTTGACTTTCTCAGCTCTCTTCTGGAACTGATCTGACACATTCTCATATCTCTTGTTGTCTTTGTTAATAGTGTCTTCAATTTTCAACCCAGCATCGCCAGGGGCTAATTCCACAAGCTGTGCTCCATCATTGTTCAATATTTCCAGTACAGGTTGAATCTCATCCAACTCAACCATCAGTTTCTGCAAAAAAGACAATTTTCACTTCATTATCTTTTCTGATTTCAAAATGACTTGATGCTTTTTTTCAGGGGCTCAATGCTCCAGGCATGAAAATTGTTTCTAATTTCAGAAAATTCTGTTCAAACATTTCTGTGCCAAATCCAACTGGAGTGGATCAAAACCTCACAGCTGATTCCTTAAGTTTTTTGTTCAAACTACCAATATACCACATGTATTACAGTACTGTACTGACCCGGGGGTATAAGCCCACAATTAAAAATACCCCTACCTACCAACCTTTCAGATTTCAGTTTCAGAGTTCCCGCATTCCCTGACTTTGTAATGACAGCACTGATGACAGCCCTGCTGGTACATGTAAGTTGTTACAACAAAAAAAAAAAAAAACGTTACCCAATGCACATGGTATCACAATTTGTTATTTTTCTTATTTCTTTTTCAAATGTTTCAAAACATTTCAACAAAATCATATCATGTGACCCCCCCCCCCCCCCCCCCCCCCCCTCATCGGAACGAGCTTGACAAGCTCATTCCCAGAGGGTTCAAATCATATGGATGGTTTTGCTGAAATTGTTTTAATTTTTTTTCAACTGTTCAAATTATGTGGGCGCATGCAACCAATTCATTAGATAAAGGGTTAATGCATCATTGTAATGGGAGTGACCTAGTCTCCTGTGTGTCAACTTTGCTTCCAAATTCTCCTGTAGGCTTGTCGAAAATAAGCCCACCAACATACTTTTGCCCTCTTTAACTTCATGCACCCCTGGGCTTTTTCCCCGTGTCAGTACGGTATTGTGATCACAAAATGTCTTTTTTTCTTGGTCAGATTGTGATCTGGTCATGAAACATTTACATCACAATTAACCCTTTACATAGTGAATGCATGGGCAAGGGTAACACTGTGTTCCCCAGGCCATTTTATGACAGGACATAAAAAGTGAAAGTTTATTCATTGTTCATACCTGCACTTGTTCCTCAGCATCTTGTCCTGCAGGTTCTTTTCCTCGTAGTTCAGGTTCAATATTTGCTAGCCATTCAACAAACTCATTATGTGCTTCATTGAATTTCTCAGCCAAAGGCAGGGCTTCTTCCATCTGCTCCAATGTATCAGACACTTTAATCTTCAACTCATCAAACCTCTCCTCAGCTTCTTTCAGTTTATTTCCTAATGTTTTCACTTCTTCGCCTGAAAAAGTTAAAGATGCTCACTAGACTCTTTACCCAACAAACGCGATATCAAAATTCATGATTTTACATATTATTTCCACATATTTAAAAAAGACTTAAAAGAAAACCATATCATGTGACACCTCATTGGAACGAGACCAATGAGCTCATTCCAATGAAGGATCATATGATATGGTTTTGTTGATAAATTTTTGGAAAAGTTAAAAAATTTATAGTAATTTATATATTTTTTATACTTACCAATGACCCAGACTTAGCTGGTGCTAACTCCAACAAAACCAGGGCCAAACACAAATTTTGCCCCCCAATCCCCAAAATTTGCATCCAAAACAAAAAGAAATCATGTCCTAAAGGACCTCCATAGTACGCCTCTACTGCGCATGCGCAGTGACGCAGTCGTCCCGAAATTGGCGCCAATTATCATTCTTACTGGCAGTGCCTGGTCAGCGCTATGTACTCAGCGGGGAGGCAAGAGTTCCCAACTCAGGGAGGGCCATCCCCGTCTGGGTCATTGGTAAGTATAAAAAATATATAAATTACTATAAATTTTTTAACATTTTTATACTGTACCAATGACCCAGACTTAGCTGAATAGTAAACAGGCTGGAGGGCCTAGGACATAGAGGAAAATCCAATAAGCTCAATTATATAATAAAGAGGTAACCCCTTAAGGAGAAAAGGAGTATTAGGCTTTACATGTATCTTTCTTATTTAATATTAAATTAGAAAGATACACTACCCTTAATAATTGAGCACAATAACATTCATGTTCTCTATTAACATCCAGTATAACCCTTATACTAATTATTTTTAAAGCAAGCCGATAAATAAAGTAGTCCAGAGAATTGAGACTCTTTATAATCATTAAAAGTGTCCGAGTATTGTATATTAAAGCCCGTTTGACACTTGACATATACAAATGCTTCACACCGAGCTACACTTTAAAAATAAGACATGAATGAAATTAAACATTAATATTACACTTTAAAACCATCCCGGAAGCGACTCAGAAATACTGTCTTGGAGGAGGCATTCCCTTGCTTTTCACTATAAAGCAGGTGACCTAAGGGAACACCCGCCCCCCCCCCCCCCCCCCCCCCCCCCCCCTTCCCCTTGCCCTGGGTCAAATAGCCCAGAGCGAAGAGGGTAGCCGGACGGAGTCACTGCCGGAACAGAAAGCCTGCATAACTATAGTTGCAACTGTTTAGTGGACGACATTCTGAGCAACAGATAACGGACCTAAACAATGCAGGTCTCCAGAAATGGACTCAATATTTCTGAGATAAAAATTAGTAAATGTGGATGGCTGAGACCAATAAGCAGCCTTCATTAAATCTGTAATAGCAACACTATTAGCATAAGCCCAGGAAGTAGAAAGAGCTCTTACTTCATGAGCAGAAATCTTAAGCACAGACTGCTGAGAAGAAGATAAATCTTCATAAGCAGTAAGGATAGTTAACTGAATCCATCTAGCAATAGAATGGACTGAAATGTCCTTTCTATTAGGCATCAAAGACAGAAAGAAACGTTTCCGTCCCTTTCTGATGAACTGAGATCTCTGTTTATAGATACGTAGTGCTCTAACAGGACAGAGTAAAGGCTTACGCCCGTCTGAAGACGGAAGAGCCTTAATAACAATAGGTTCCGGATATTTATTAGGAGCCTGATTCTTAGCTAAAAAACCCACATTAGTAGTGAAGGTGATAGTGTTCCCAACACTACGATAATGAGAATCATCCACAGATAGTGCATGAAGCTCACTGACTCTTCTGGCAGAAGAGAAAGCTAAGAGAAAAGCTGTCTTATAAGATAAGAATTTGAAATCTACTGTCCCAAGAGGTTCAAATGGCTTTTCCTTCAATTTAAGGAGAACCCAAGCTAAATTCCACTTAGGAATTAATCTAAGAGTTCTGGGTCTATTTATCGAAAAGTTTCTAACCAATTTCGATAAAGAGACATTAGATCCAATTTGTAAACTATCATGATGTGCATAGGTATCAGATAACATAGATCTATAACCCTTTATAGTAACAGGCTGCAGTTTGATTTCGTCAAACAAGTATACTAGAAAGTTTGCAATGTCTGGTATAGAGGGATCAAATATATCTACAGAATGATCCCTACACCAACGACGGAAAACCTTCCACTTAGCCGCATAGTTTAGCGAAGAGGAGGTCCTCCTACAGTTAGAAATCGCGTCCACTGCTCGTCCTGTAAAGTGCTTGCCATGCAAGAAGGACCGCACAACGGAAAAACGTGAAGGTTGAGACCTTGCGGGTTGTGATGGAGTTGGCGCGATTTCCCCTGCGAAAGAAGATCCTCTCGTGGAGGAAGCTTCCGCGGTAGGTCCCACAACAGACACCTGAGTAGATTTATCCACGGTCTCTGTGGCGACAGAGATGCTACCAACAGAATCTTGCATTGAGATTGTTTTATCTTTAGCAATACTTGTTGAATTAACGGCGCTGGAGGATACGCATATCCTATCATTCCGTCCCAAGGGATCGACAGAGCGTCTACTGCAAATGCTCTTGGATCCGGACACGGGGACACATACGTCTGCAACTGATTGTTGAGATGTGTCGCAAATAAGTCTATCATTGGCCGTTCCCATTGGTAGCAAATCTGATTGAATACTTGTTTGTTGAGAGTCCACTCCGACGGCAACAAGCGACCCTTTCGTGAAAGGGAGTCTGCTAGCACATTCAGACGACCCGGTATGTGACGGACCAAAAGAAGAACGTGATGTTCCAACGCAAACAGAAGGATTCTTTCCGTTAGATTGAACAACGGAACTGAATGAGTGCCTCCCTGATTCCGTATATACGCCACTACTGTCGTATTGTCGGATAGGATTTGGACATGAGCATCGTGAATAATGTCCATCCAGTGGCGTAACGCAAGCCAAATTGACATCATTTCCTTGATGTTTATGTGCTTGCACAGGAATTGCGGATCCCAAAGACCCTGGCATCTCGAATCCGTTGGGATTAATGATGCACCCCAACCTGTTTGACTGGCATCCGTCATAATGGTAAAACTCGGATCCGGCAACTGCAGCGGAACTCCTTGAGTTAACCACTGAATGTTTGCCCAAGTCTGAATCTCTTGTTTCACTTGATCTGACAAGAGAACGTCTACATCGAGCGAATGAATTTTCACACTCCAATTCTGAGTCAGGAAAATTTGAAGAGGACGTGTGCGTAGCCGCCCCATCGGAATGAGATCCGCGGCGGCTCCGCACAGACCTATCAGTCTCATAAATTCTCTCGCCGTGACTTTGTCTGCATGCAGACAATAGCGAGCGTAACAACTGACTAATTTCGCTCTGGTTAACGGCAGACGAACGAGATTGTTGTGCGTCTCGAAGCTCATTCCCAGATGAGTGAATGACTTGGACGGCACCAGATCCGACTTCTCCTCGTTTACTATGAAACCGAGACGTCGGAGCAATAGAAGAAGATTCTGAACATCGTTCTGAAGCGTTAACTCGTTGCCGTACCTCTGAAGAATGTCGTCCAGGTAGGCCGACGTTACCGCAGACGAATGAGCTCGGAAGTAGATCATTACCGAGTTCATTACCCGAGTGAAAGCCCAGGGTGCTAGATTCAATCCGAAGCACATGGCCCGGAACTGATACACCACTCCTAGGACTGCGAAGCGTAGATACTTTCGGAATGTCGGATGTACCATGACGTGAAAGTACGCATCTTTGAGATCTATGCTCGTTGCATAATCGTTCACCCGAATACTCGCTCTGACCGATCGAATCGTCTCCATATAAAACTTCGGAGCGACGATCAGCTTGTTTATCCAGCTCAAATCTATGACTGGACGGAACGAGCCGTCTGGTTTCGGAACCAGAAACAGATGGCTGTAGAATCCCAGCGATTCCTGGTTTTCTACGACCTCTACCGCGTTCTTCATTAAAAGAGACTGCACCTCTGATAACAGAGCGTCTCTTTTCTGTGGATTTGACGGAAGATGAGTCCACTTTGGACTTCGAGTTAATGGAGGCTTTTGTTTGAAGGATATCTTTAGACCTTCCGAAGTCACTCCTCTCACCCACGGGTCGTCTGTAATCGACGCCCACTCTTGTGAAAAACTCGACAACCTTCCGCCAACCGGAACGCGATAGAGGTTTAAGCCATCACCTCCTGGACCTGCGAGGCCTGCGGTAGGAGAAACCACGTCTTCCACGACCCGCACCTCGCCTCGTCGACCTCGGGGCGTCCGACCGATTGTCCCGGCCTGAAGGACGTCCCGAACGAGAGTCGCTATCCTGACGGTCTCTCGAATAAGACCAAGAGGACGCACCGGAACCTCTATAGGAACCTCTCTTGGGCGCATTAGACCCAGAAGTGCCCGCCTTATTCGTGTCTGCTGTATCCGACCTTTTAGGAGCGGATCTGAACAACAGAAAATCATTAGCTTTCTTTTTAATATTATCATAAATAGCGGAAAGCTTGCCGTCAAAGAGAAGTTCTCCTGAGACCGAAGCGACTCTAAGAGAGTTCTTCACCTTAGAATCCACTAGTGTGGATGTAGCTAGGGCTGCGTCACGTCTAACCAACTCCAGATTTGCCACTGAAAGGGCGGAGTTACACGTGGAATAAGCTACTGCCCTTGAAAGAAGTCTTAAAGAGGATTGTATATCCTGAAACTCTTCCCCTTGAAGGCGCAGTGATAACGCCTTAGTAAGGTGATCTGCGTAAGATAAGGCATCTAAATTGGCTCTGTTAGACGCAATAGCTGTTTCCAACACCGCGGTTGGAATAGAAGCTGACGACGGTAATGATAGCTCTAAGTCTTCCGCCTCGTCGTCCATACGCAGAGGAACTCTCGGTATACCCTGTCCTGCCGTGTCGAATTTATTCCTTGCATTAATGAAAGGCAGGTTGAGAGTATTTGCGGACAAGAAACCTGCTTTCCCCGTCCTGGAAGCAAGTTTAAATATAGCGTCGTTCAATAATTCAAATGTTCTTGCAACATTATTGGACTGCGACGGAAACTCGGGAGCGATGTCCCTGAACCGCTCAAAAAATTCAGAGTCCAATGACGCTATAATTCTCTTGTCCGGAAGCGCAGCAGTCTGGCCCGACGGAACAACTTGAGGGAGAAAGTGCCGGATGAAGTCCACGGCAGCTTTATGTTGTTCCGAAAGGGATAGCTCCAATTCATCCGTATCCCTTTCACCATCCGGTCGGACCTCCCGATGTTCCCGGTCGTCCGCCCCCGATGCTTCGGCGGAGCGTACCGACCCAGCGCCGTCGGATAATTCTCGATCCGACACCGTTTCTGTCGGCTGCTGGGATGCTGCGATAAGCTGTGCTATCTGCACTAGAATGTCCAACGTCGAGACCTGCGGAGGCGCGGTCTTTCGCTGCTTCGCCGAGGGCAGCTCCGCATCAGATGGCTCCCGCATACTTTTCCTATGCGAACGTCCGGAGTCCATCAGTCTCGAATCCCTGGCTGCCGGATGGTGTGACCTGGTCGCCGAAGAATCCTTCATCGGCGAAGCTGGCAAAATATCGGAGGTCACGCAGCCAAGGTGCGGTCGTGTGCGCCGACGAGAAGAGGAAGCCTTAACAGTCTCTGCGGACTGCTTATACAACGGAGCGTCCCGAGCGACGGACGTATGCTCCGCTAAAGACACATTTTGTACCACAACATCTGGTCCCAGATGTTGTTGTACGAGAGAGGGGCCTCTCTCGCTCGCGGCCCGGCTGGACCTGGACGAGCTAGGAACCGGACTAAAAGGCTTCCTCCGTTCTCGTTTACTATCCGCCGTCACTGGGTGTGCATCTATTATGTTTATAGTGCTCGCATCACCCAAAATTTCCTCTTGGACCGCATCGGACGAACCCGGCTGCCGAACCATTCGGTGAATGGACGCTACACCGGGCGAGCTAGCGAACAACATTTGTCTAATCTCCATGAGCACTTTTGCCGCTAGCTCTGAATTCATTTGTGACGACGGACGCACACTTGAAGAAGATAACATGGAAACATCACCCTGTTCTGGTTCCTCTGAAATAGAAACTGAGAGAGTAGAGTGACCTTGTGGAGAAAGAGCCGGTATCGCTCTTTCTCCAGAAACAACATATCGTGACACACGTTTCCAATGTTTCTCATCCCAATGTTCACATATAGGACAGGGATTAATGCGAGAACACTGACTACAATTAATACAATGATCATGAAAGTCAGAGGAAGATTTCTTCCTATTACAATTTGAACAATGTCCCTTCATTGTGAAAGAACAACAATAAGTCCTAGTTACTCGCAAAAACCCCTGACACAAAGATACATAATAACATGATCCATTAATAAATGAAAAAACAATTGCAAAACAAAATAATTTTGAAAAAATATTTTTTCAGAGAAGCCCAAGTTGCTGAAAAGTAACATTGAGCCCCGATGGATCCGATGGCAAAGTGTGGTCAAAAATTTTAAATTTATATAAAATAATTAATGAGACACTTTCGGATAATATAAATGTATCTTATAATGAGATAAACTACCACAAAGGCAAACAGCCCCCCTCAAAAAAGGCTGTTGCCAATGAAAACAAACAGTGTAAACACACTAGAAAACATGACTCCAGGCACTGAAAAAACTGGCCCGGAATCAGTCATCAATTACACTCTATCTGATGCAAAACAGAGACTCCCAGGGGAGAATCTGCAGAACATCAGATGGAAGATGCAGAACACAAACGTTATACACCCATGGGTGAAAACGTAACTATGGGGAAAATAACAGAAAACATTCTGTAACCAAGCAACTCTCCCAGGAAATTTTAGAAATGAAACTTCTCAAAAATATGCCAAAAGCATGGGAGAATTGCAAGGGGGGACTTTAGAAGGTTAGGGGAGAGGAAACACTGAATAAGCAGTGCAACAATTAGCAAGAATGACAACAAGAGGCCCATGCCTCGAAAATAGGCAACTTAACATAATTTCAACAAAAAATTTTAAGTACAGCCCTGATTATTTTTTGCCACTTCTTTTTTCCTCTCCTCCTTCTATCCTCCTTAGAATCACATTTTCTCCAAAAATTACGTGTCTGGCATCCTTTAAACTGAGATTTACAAGCACAAAGATCAGTGAGATGTTGACTGATGAAGGGCCAAACAGAGAATGATAATTGGCGCCAATTTCGGGACGACTGCGTCACTGCGCATGCGCAGTAGAGGCGTACTATGGAGGTCCTTTAGGACATGATTTCTTTTTGTTTTGGATGCAAATTTTGGGGATTGGGGGGCAAAATTTGTGTTTGGCCCTGGTTTTGTTGGAGTTAGCACCAGCTAAGTCTGGGTCATTGGTACAGTATAAAAATATAATTTTCCTTTCTTCTGCTGAATTTGTATAATTATGTGGGTGGGTGCATCCAATTCGTTGGGTGAAGGGTTAACTTGAGTGAACCAATCCAAGTTTGATTTAAAACACAAATATTTTTCTTTTCTTGTATGATCCGACCCCTTTGCCGGTTAATAAACCCATTCATTAATGAAAGTGTCAATGACAATGTAGCTTAACTTGACTCTGTGTGTTGTGTTTGATGAAAATTTTATGTTCAATGTTTATGAAAGGATTATGAAATACGAGAATTGTGATAATTGAGAATATGTTAATTTCCGTTCTCTGTATGCTATGTTTTCAATAAAAATAATCTGAGGATCTAGACTGTACTAAAGAATTAAGGGGTGGGCTTATGTAGCCGTCACAGTTAAGGTATATCAACCAAAGTTACCAAGTTACATTGAAATTATTCCACAACGAGTCATCTTATCAAGTTACAATGAAATCCCTTGATATTTATTTATTTATTGGTGTTTAAGGTCACATACTTATGCACAATGGCAAATCATAACCGTAATCCTTTCATAAATACGGCTTTAGACTGTGCTAAAGGTTTTCAGGTTTTGGACCTGTGTAGCCATCATGGCTGACCCATCACAACCAAAGGGGGACATTCTCATCTTGGCATTATACTGAGTCATCCTACAAAATTACAATGAAATCCCTTCATAAATACGACCTGTAGTCTGTGCTAAAGGTTTTGGGCTCGGGCAGCCATCACTAATGAACAATCACGACCAAAAGGGGATATTCTCATCTGGAAATTATCTGGCGTCATCCTACCAAGTTAATAATGAAATCCCTTCATACATATGACCTGTAGGTTGTATTAAAGGTTTTTGGGCTTTGGGCCCCTGCAACCATCACAGTTAACCGATCGCGACCAAAAGGGAACATCTAGACATTATATGGAGTCATCCTACCAAGTTACAATGAAATCCCTCCATAAATACGACCTGTAAACTGTGCTAAAGGTGTTCAGGTTTTGGGCTTTGGCAGCCATTACGGATTACAAATTGCGACCAAATGGGGAAGTTCTCATCTAGATATCATACGGAGCCATCCTAACAAGTAACAATGAAATCCCTCCATATTAAGTACAACCTATAGACTGTGCTAAAAGCTTTTGGGATTCGGGTTTGGGCAGACAGCATGGTTGACATATCATGACCAAACGGGGGACGTTATCATCTAGACATTATACAGAAGCATCCTACCAAGTTACAATGAAATCCCTTCATAAATATGACCTGTAGACTGTACTAAAGGTTTTCAGGTTTTGGGCTTGGGCAGCCATCACGGTTGACTGATCGTGACCAAAAGGGGACGTTCTCATCTAGACATGACCTCAAACCTGCATATGAAATTTTGTGATTATCGAACAAGAACTACGGGGTGTAGCCTGCGCTAAAGGAAAATGTGAACAGACTCACAGACTAACAGACTTCTGCACATGTGATGGCAATAGCTTATCTCGACTTTGTCAAGTTACGCTAAAAATGGTAATGACTGGCCAATCAACTGCTAGAGAATAATTATCAAGTCAGACTCGGAATGATCAACATTTGTTGTCTGTGATAGTAGTTGATATTCATTTGAAAATTATTTCATTAAGGTGCCACAAAGTAGATCTTCTGTTTCTCAGGCCATTTTTGTAAAATTGCATGTGGACAGGCGTTTTTTTATTTTTGTAATTATTTTTTTGCCATGAGAAGTTCATGTTCTTGGTTTGTTTTATGCCTCATAATCTATAGAATAGCACAGATGGTGGTGTATTTCATCCCTGAATTGAAAGAAGGTTTTGCAATGATAAAACATTGCAAAGCCTTGTTGCACTCAAGGGACAAATTTATCAATTTTATTAACTTGGGTAAAATATCTGACTTCATAAGTTATCTCCGTCAGGCAGACAGCATGGTTGACATATCATGACCAAAAGGGGGACGTTATCATCTAGACATTATACAGAAGCATCCTACCAAGTTACAATGAAATCCCTTCATAAATATGACCTGTAGACTGTACTAAAGGTTTTTAGGTTTTGGGCTTGGGCAGCCATCACGGTTGACTGATCGTGACCAAAAGGGGACGTTCTCATCTAGACATGACCTCAAACCTGCATATGAAATTTTGTGATTATCGAACAAGAACTACGGGGTGTAGCCTGCGCTAAAGGAAAATGTGAACAGACTCACAGACTAACAGACTTATGCACATGTGATGGCAATAGCTTATCTCGACTTTGTCAAGTTGCGCTAAAAATGGTAATGACTGGCCAATCAACTGCTAGAGAATAATTATCAAGTCAGACTCGGAATGATCAACATTTGTTGTCTGTGATAGTAGTTGATATTCATTTGAAAATTATTTCATTAAGGTGCCACAAAGTAGATCTTCTGTTTCTCAGGCCATTTTTGTAAAATTGCATGTGGACAGGCGTTTTTTTATTTTTGTAATTATTTTTTTGCCATGAGAAGTTCATGTTCTTGGTTTGTTTTATGCCTCATAATCTATAGAATAGCACAGATGGTGGTGTATTTCATCCCTGAATTGAAAGAAGGTTTTGCAATGATAAAACATTGCAAAGCCTTGTTGCACTCAAGGGACAAATTTATCAATTTTATTAACTTGGGTAAAATATCTGACTTTATAAGTTATCTCCGTCACCATGTATGGTATACGGAGATTTAATACCTGGATGTCGATTGTTAAACACCGAGTCGCAGGCGTGTTTTTGGCCCTTTTGAAACACAAAACAGAGTGGAAATAAATTTGTGGACGCATTTCTCAGCTCCACAATCACTTGAACAAAATTCGTGATAATTATTTTGTTCTTATAATCGCAGAAGACAACAGATAGAGTTACATCCCTTGGGTTGTTAAGGAAATGAGTAAACACTATTTTGTTGACATTTCATCCTCTGAGTACCAATGTGCTCTATGTGCCTTCTGCCACATAGAACACATTGGTACTCAGGGGACGAATTATTTGCTCTTATTTTATTTTTATGATTGAACTGTCGGAAATCTGATGATATTTGTGACTATTTTCTGGTTTTCTGGTTCAATTTTTATGTTGAGGTGAGCAAATGCAGAAAGCTTTCATTTAAACCATATACCCCTGATGTTTTGCATGTGCTTATACCCTGGATGTTGCACGCTCTCATATACCTTGGATGTTGGGTGCACCCTTTGTCATGGCTATTTGTCCAAGGCATTCTGACCAATCAAAAGACAGAATTTATTGGGATATAGGGACAAAAAACATTTCATTTTGATTTTTTCCTTTATTTGTTTACCTTGGTTATAAAAAGAGAGCATGCAGCAGCCCAAAGGACAATGCAGGAGGGCCTGAGAAACAGATTTTTAACTTTTTTAGGCCTAAATTTGTGTCATTAAATACTTCGCAATCTATAGGTCTATTTCCTGGCATAGACACTGCAGACAAACAACGCATCTTAAGTGATAATGTAATTGCAGGGCTTTACAAAAGCCGCAGATTGTATCTCATTCCTTTTAAATGCCTTTTGTGGTGTTTCTGAATCATCAAAAAAATAATCTTCAACTCGTCCCCAGTTTATATCAAAATTTACAAAACTCATCCAATAAATTAGGTCTGGACCTCACTGAAGTTTGGTCCAGACATAATTTACTGAACTCGTTTTGTAAACTTTTGATATATATACATTATCATGACCATATGCATGTCCTGTAATTTGTATCAGATTCGAGGCTGTGTTTACAATCAAATCGCAATGAGCCTGCCAGGGCGTAGTGTGATCCAATTGTAAACACGACCGAGAATCTGATACAAATTACAGGACATGCATTTGGTTGTGATAATACATTTATCTAAGAATCCCATCACATAAAGCCTGTTTTTATGTTTTTCAGTTTAAACTGGGTTGGAATTGGTCAAAATTTTGAATTTCTTATTTTAATGCGTAATAACAATGCATATAATGTTATTATTTGTCATAACGCGGTGTTTACCGGAAGTTGAATCTATGTGATACGGAATCAGAATGAGTCGTCTATATGATACGGAATCGGAACACATTATGTAATACGTACTGTTTCTCGTGGTTTTCAGGCCAAAATCTATATGATTGTTAGATAAAAACTGGAGACATGCTGTAGATACTCTTTTTATCTAACTAGAAGAACATGTCAAAGAGACACTAATGTCCCTCCCATACTTGCATGGAAACTCTTGTGTAAATAATTTTTTTTCCAATCATGGGCTATGTTTTGTTTGTTTATTGGGGTTTAATTACACTTTCAACAGCACAGGTCATATCGTCAGAAGGTTTTGTGGGTGGAGGAAGCCAAAGTGAACCACTAAACAATGGTGAGAAACTGTCATAATTTAGTACCTCTATAAATATGTGACCTTAAACACCAATAAATAAATAAATAATCTATTATATCTTGTTTGATAGAGCTCAGGAAGCTCTGTCAAACAAGATATAATAGAATAAATGCTACGTTTATCTCTAGAATACAAAAAAGTGACACAATCCCTTTTAATTGAATACTCCTGTTAATTGAATAATTTTCAATGGCAAAGTGGCTATACAATTAACAGGACTCCACAGTACAAGCAGAGTTAGCAGTAGTTGAAGGCAAGTGCAACATCAACGTGCAGTATGCCTTAGTACACAGTACCACCATGCCTCCCACAGGAGCAATCAGGATTAAGTGTCTTGCCCAAGAACATAATGCAGTTACCACAGATCTGGATGGAATCCTCGATCTTTTGGTTTAAAGTTCAATGCACTAACTATTGCGCTATCGCCTTCCAAACCATGAGCTGCAACTACAGCATTAATCACATGGACAAACTTCAAGGTATGGTGAGAAAACCTCAAAATAACAAAAATTTCTTACAATCAAGGGCCATGATCACCGTTTCATGAGAAAACCAGAGGACACCGTTGGACGGTGCATAATACGTCCGCACTTCCAGAAATTTTAAAACATTATTCACATGCCAATTGAACTTTACTGTCAGTTTCTACATTTTAGTTAATTATACTTATTCAAAAAGTCTGGAAAATGAAAAAAAATCTGGAAAACTCTAAAAATTCTAAGTTCAAGGGTAGTAACTCCACCAAAAATCAACCAAGTGGAATGAAATTTGAACTTGATCTGTTAGTATCCATAACAAAGCTACAAACATTTTTTTTTCACAAGATGTCAATCCATAACGAAAAAAAGTCCGGAAAATGGTAACTAAGTTCAAGGGCAGTAACTCCACCAAAAATCAACTGAGCAGAAGGAAATTCGAACTTTATTTGTAAGTATTCATAACAAAGCTGTATACCAAAATCTTTCTCAATATGTCCATCCATAACGAAAAAAAGTCCAGAAAACAATTCCAGACAGACAGATGGACGGACGAATGCCAACACCATAACATAATTCTTTTTATAAAATGGGAGTATAAAAAGGTTAAAATCAAACTTGGCATTCCTTTTTTATCATAAGATAAACTTTAATATTTCAAATCAGTTCACCAAGAAATCCCAAAGTTACCATACAAAAGCCTATATACAGTTTCTGCACAATCGAGTGCAATTACAGAGGAATTAACCCTTTACCCAATGTACAGTTTTTTAAAATTTATTATTTTAATAATTTTTTTTTAAAATGTTTCACAAAACTTCACCAAAGCCATATCATTTGACCCACTCACTGAAATGAGCTTGTTGGTTTTGTTGCAATTTTATGAAAAATATATTTTTCTCAACTCCTTAATTTGAAAATTACGAGGGCCGATGTGGCAGATTCGTTGGGTAAAGGGTTAATTAGTGCTCAAACGACTAGTGAATTCCAAAGTCGACTTGTCAATACCCAAAAGTCAAGTCGACTTCAACTAGTCATTGGTGATAACTTTTCTCCTTATAACAGTGTTGGTGTTCCGGTAGAGTGCTGAAGGTCCAAATTTGGCTTCACTTGGGCATTTATATACAGCAACTTACCGGAACATTATTCTGTTAATGTGCATCTAATTATGCTAAGAGTGAAATTATATAGTCTTATTTAATTTGCCTTGTTGCGATTTATGGGAGAGTGCCTATAGGCACTCTCCCATAAATTGCAACAAGGCAAATTAATAACATATCCTGATAGCCCAAAATAATTCAGCACTCTACTAGTACCCGTTAAAACAAACTACTGTCACTACTATTAGATGGCAATAGATGTATACATTGATTGCCCAATATTGCTGTTCAAACTGTCTGACAGTGGCACAGAAGGGATACTATTTACCTAAAAGCTTGAACTCCTCCGACTCGTCGACTGCACAATTGAGAGTCGACTACTGATTTGCCCAGTCGACATCGACTAGTCGACTAAACGTTTGAGTACTAGGGTTAATAACATAAAATATTTGAAAATCAAACTTGGCCTTCAATTATTGATAAGAAAACTCAAATTTTGAATTGTTCCACAAGAAAAAAGTAAAATTATCATGTACAAATGTTTAAAAAGTTAAAAAATTTATAGTAATTTATATATTTTTTATACTTACCAATGACCCAGACATAGCTGGTGCTAACTCTTAAAATATAGGGCCAAACACAAATTTTGCCCCCTAATCCCCAAAATTTGCATCTAAAACCAAAGAAAACATGTCCTGAATGGCCCTCCACACTTCACCTCTACTGCGCATGCGCAGTGTCAAGGACGTTCCGAAATTGGTGCCATTAATCATTCTAATAACCAGTGCCTGGTAAGCGCTATGTACTCAGCGGGGAGGTAAGAGTTCCCAACTCCTGGGAGGGCCATCCCCGTCTGGGTCATTGGTTAAGTATAAAAAATATATAAATTACTATAAATTTTTTAACATTTTTATACTGTACCAATGACCCAGACATAGCTGAATAGTAAAAAGGCTGGAGGGCCAAGGACATAGAGCAAGATGGAATACCCTCAATTATATAAAATAGAGTCATCCCCTCTAGGGAAAAAGAAGTATTAGGCCTTACATGTATCTTTCTTATTTATGATAAATTAGAAAGATACAACACCTTCCAAAATTGAGCATCATACATCCATGTACTCTATTAATATCCAATATAATCCTTATACTAATAATTTTTAAAGTAAGTCAATAAATAAAGTAAGTCTAGAGAATAGAGACTCTTTATACTCCTTAAAAGTATCTGAGGATTGTATAATCATGTCCGTTGACACGTGCTATATTCAAAAGCTATACTTTAAAAACTCAGACTTGAATGAATTTTTAAAACATAAACTTCTCACAAAACAACCATCCCAATAACAGCTCAGAATTACTAACTCCGGAGGAGGTATCCCCTTGTTTTCATAGTAAAACAGGTGACCCAAGGGAACACCCTCCCCACCCCCCCTTTTTCTTGCCCTGGGTCAAATAGCCCAGAGCGAAGAGGGCAGCAGAACGGAGTCACTGCCGAAACAGACAGCCTACCTAGCTATAGTAGCAACTGTTAAGTGAATGACATTCTGAGCAGTAGATAATAGACCTAACAATAGAGGCCTCCAGAAATGGATTCAATATTTCTGAGATAAAAATTCATGAATGTGGATGGCTGAGCGCAATGAGCAGCCTTCAAAAATCTATAATAGCGACACTATTAATGTAAGCCCAAGATGTAGAAGAACTCTTACTTCATGAGCCGAAATCTCAAACACAACTGCTGAGTCAATGATATACCATAAGCAGTATCGATAGTTAATTGAATCCATTAGCAATAGAATGGAGCGTAACGTCCTTCTATTAGGTATCAAAGACAGAAGAAGCTCCCGCCCGTAGTAATAAACAGATATCTGTTTATAAAAACATAAACTCTAACCGGACAGAGTAAAGGCCTATGCCCGTACGAAGACGGAAGGACCTTAATAACAATAGGTTCCGGATATTAATTAGGAGCCTAACTCTTATGCAAAAATCCAACCTAAATAGTAAAGGAAGTAGTGATTCCGAAACTACGAAAGTGAAAATCATCCACCGATAGTGCATGAAACTCACTGACTCTTCAGAGAAGCCAACAGAATTACTGTCTAAAAGGTCAGAATTTGAAAACTACTGTTTCCAGAGGCTCAAATGATTACTTAGCTAAATAAGAACCGAAGTTAAATTCCATATAGGAATTTAATCTAATGATTCTAAGTCTATTTATCAAAAAGTTACTAACTGACTTAGATAAAGAGACATAAGACTCAATTGTTAACTATCATAGAGTGCATAGGTATAAGGTAACATAAACCTATAACCTAAATAAAAACAGGCTGTAGTAGATCTTGTCAAACAAGTATACTAAAAAGTTGCAATGACTAGTATGGAGGGATCAACAATATCAACATAGTGATCCCTACACCAACGACGGAAGAGCCTCCACTTTAGCCGCATAGAATGGCGAAGAAGAGGTTCTCCTATAGTAAGAAATCGCGTCCAAAGCTCGTCCAGTACAATGCTTACAATGCAATAAGGACCACACAACGGAATACGTGAAGGTTGCGACCTTGCGGGTTGTGATAAAGATGACACGATTTTACCCAGCGAAAAAAGATCCTCTCAATGAGGAAGATTTCGCGTTATGTCCCACAGTAGACATCAGAGTAAATTTACCCACGGTCTCTGTGAAGACAGAGATGCTATCAACAGAAATGTATTGTGGTTGTTTATCTTAGCAATACTTGCTGAAACAACAGCGCAGGAGGATACGCATATCCTATCATTCCGTCCTATTAGATCAATAGAGCATTAACAACATTAGCTCAGAGATCCGGACAAGCAAACACATACGTCTGCAATTGACAAGCAAGTTGTGTCGTAAATAAATTATCATTGGGCGCTCCCATTGATAGCAAATCTGATTGAATACTTGTTTGTTGAGAGTCCATTCTGACGGCAACAAGCGACCCATAAGTGAACGGGAGTCCGGTAAAACAATCAGATGACCCGGAATATGACGGACTGAAACAGAACTTGGTGTACAATAACAAACAGAAGGATTCTTTCCATTAAATTGAATAACGGAAACGAATGAGTGCCTCCCTGGTTCCGGAGATACGCCACTACTGTCGAATTAACGGACAGGATTTGGACATGCGTTTCAGAATAATGTTCATCCAATGACATAAAGCAAGCCTAAAAAAACATTATTCCGCGGAAGATAAGTGCTCGCTTAGAGACTGCGGAACCCAAAGACCCTGGCACTTCGAATCCGTTGGGATCAATACTATATCCCAACCTGTTTGACTGGCAACCGTCATAATTATAAAACTCGGATCCGGCAACTGCAGTGGCACTCTCGGAGTCAACCACCGAATGTTTGCCCCAGTCTGAATCTCTTGCAACACTAGATAGACAAGAGAACGTGTAAATCAAGCAATTCATGGATTGCTGAAAAGTTGCCGTCAAAGAGAAGCTTCTCCGAGAACGAAGCGACTCTGAGAGAGTTCTTCACATTACTATCCACGCGCGTGGATGTAGCTAGGGCTGCGTCACGTCTAACCAACTCCAATCAGCCACTGAAGGGCAGAGTTATACGTGAACAAACTACTGCCCTCAAAAGAAATCACATTGAGGATAATATCCCGTAATTCTTTCTCTTGAAGACATAATGATAACGCCTCAGTAAGGTGGATTACGTATGATAAAGCGTCTAAGTTAAGTCTATTAGACATCATTGTCGTTTCCAACATTGTGGTTGGAAAAGACATAGACGGCGAAAAAGAATATTTCCAGTCTTTAACCACGCCGTCTAGACGCATATGAACTCTCGGTATGCCCTGTTCTGCCAAAATAAATTATTTGTATAAATGATAAAAAGGCAGAAATGAGCATTGCGGACAAGAAACTAAACTATCATGCTTGGTAGCAGGCTTATATGTATATATAGCGTCGATAAATAATACACATGTTCTAATGACATTATTGGACTGTGTCGGTAAGTCAGGGACAATGTCCCTGAACCGATCCAAAATTCCGTGTCCAATGACGCTATAAGTCTCTTATCCAACATCGCAGCAATGTAGTCCGAAATAACAATCACAGGAAGATAATGCCGGAAGATATGAATGGCAGCCTCCGATGCTACGAAAGGGAAAACTCGAAATCTTTCGAATCCCTTTCACCATCCTGTCGGACCCTATAAAGCGTTCGGTCGTCCGTACCTGATGGTACCGCGGACCGCACCGACCCAGCGGCGTCAGATAATTCCTGATTCGACTAAGAAACTGTCGATTGCTGGGATGCTGCGAAAAAAACTGTGCTAACTCGGATAGCACGTCCGTCACTGAGGCCTGTGGAGAAGCGGTCCTACAATGCATTGCCGCTGGAAGCTCCGTGATCGTTACCCCGTGCATACTACTAATATGCGAGCGAACAGAGTGTATAGGCCTCGTGTCCCTTGGCTACCGGATGGCGTGACCTGTTCGCCATGGAATCACTGAATGACGAAACTGATCGGATACTCGAGGTCACGTAGCCAATGTGCAGTCGTGTGCCCTGCTGTGAGGATGAGGAAGCATTATCGACAGTCTCTCGGACTGTCAATATAACGGAGCGTCCCGACCGACGGACATATGCTCCAAATGTAAAATATCTGAACCACAACATGCGGTCCCCTATGTTGTTGGACGAGAGAGGGACCTCTCTCGCTCACAGCCCTGACGGACCTGGACAAGCCAGGAACCGGACTAACAGGCTTCCTCCGATCTGTCCTCAATCTGCCATCACTGGGTGAGTACTAAAGTAATTATAGTGCTCGCATCACCCAAATATCCTTCCTAGACCGCAATGGACGAACCCGGCAGCCGAACCATTCGATGAATGTACGCTACACCGGGTGAGCTAGCGAAAGTCACTCCGTCGATCCTACAAGGGACCTCTTAGGCGATAGACATATTCCATGAGCACTTATTGCCGCTAGCTCTTCATTAACTATGACGACAGAGGCACACTTTTGAAAGACATCTCCGTAACTTTGCGAACAAGAAACCAGAAATGCTTGGTAATAGCAAGCATATAATAATATATAGCGTCGATCAATAATTCGAAAGTTTGTGTGACATTATTGGACTATGTCGGAACTGAGGGACGAAGTCCCTGAACCGAACCAAAAATTTCTAAGTCCATCGACGCTATCAATTTCTTATCCGGCATCGCAGCATTCTGGTCCGACGAAAGAACCTGTAGAAGATCAAGTCAGATGACATACACAACAGCATATGTTGTTCCGAAAGGGAAAGTTCGAAATCCTCCGAATCCCTTTCGGTATCCCGTCGGACCGGATGAAATTTTCGGACGTCCGTACCCGCTTCCGCGGAGCGTCCCGACCCAGCATCGTAGGATAAAACATATGCGACAGATTCAGTTGATGCTGGGATGCTGCGATAAGCTGTGCTATTTAGGATAGCACGTCCGTCCCCGAGGCCTGTGCAGTAGCGGTCTTACGATGCATTGCCGCCGGAAGCTCCGTGTACATTGACTCCCGCACACTTTCCTATGCGAACGTCCGGAGTCTGCAGGCCTCGTGTCCCTGGCTACCGGATGGTGTGACCTGGTCGCCGATGATTCTCTGACTGGCGAAGCTGACTGGATATCCGAGGTCACGTAGCCAAGAGCGGTCGTGTGCGCTACCATGAGAATGAGGAAGCCTTATTGACAGTCTCTCCGGACTGACTATATGTCGGAGCGTCCCGAGCGACGGACGTATGCTCCGAATGCGAAACATTTTGTACCACAACATCTGGGGCCAGATGTTGTAGTACGAGAGAGGGGCCTCTCTCGCTCGCGTCCGGATGGACCAGAACGAGCTATGAACCGGACTAAAAGGCTTCCTCCGTTCTCCCTCTAATCCGCCGTCACTGAGTGTGCATTTGGTTGATTTATAGTGCTCGCATCACCCCAAAACTCCTTCTAGACCGCAACGGACGAATCCGGCTGCCGAACCATTCGATGAATGGACGCTACACCGGGCGAGCTAGTGGACGTCAAAGGCCGTCGAACCTACTAGGGTCCTCTTAGGCAATTGGCGTATTTACATGAGCACTTTTCCGCTAGCCCTTCATTAATTGTGACGACGGAGGCACACTGTTGGAAGACATCACAGATACATCACCCTAATCTTGATCGTCTGAAATAGAAATTGATAAAGTAGAGTGACCCTGCGGGGAAAGGACCGGAATGTCCAATTCCCCACTAACATACCGTGACATACGCTTCCCATGTTGTCATCGAAATCATACGATACAGAACAGGAGATAATGCGAGTACACTGACCACATATAGAATGATTATAAAAGTCAGAGAAAGACTTCCTCTTATTACAATTGATCAAAATCCTTTCAATGTGAAAAGAAAACAAAGTCCTGGTACTCGCACCAACCCCTGACAATCAAAATACATAATAATAATATAATCCATTAACATAGAAAAAATAATTGAAATCAAAATATTTTGAAAAAATATTTTTTCAGAACAGCCCAAGTTTCTGAAAAGTAACGTTGAGCCCCAATGGATCCCAAGCCTAAGTGTGGACAAAAATTTTAAAAATATTTTAAACAATTTATTCAACACTTACGAACAATAATAATGTATCTAGTTATGATTAAAATAACATCAAGATATTATTTTCAAGAAATTCCCCCCTCACACATAGGGCTGTTGTAAATGTAAACAATGAGTGTAAAAACACTAAAATAAGACTCCAGGCACCCAGGCCCGAAATCAGTTACCAAAAATACACCATCTGATGCAAAACAGAGACTTCCAGGGAAGAAACTGCAGAACATCAGATGGTAGATGCAGAACACAATGCCTAACCACCCGTAGGTGAAGACGTAAACATGGGGAAAAGAACAGAATTCATTCTGTTATTCAGCTAAAACTCCCAAGAAATTTTAATAATAATAATTACAGAAACTATGCCAAAAGCATGGGAGAATAGCAAGAGGGGACTTAAAGGAAAGGGAGAGAGGAAAACTCTGAAAAATCAGTGTAACTAAATAACAAGAATGACAACAAAATGGCTGCTGCCTCGAAAATAGGTAACTTAACATAATTTCATAAAAAAATTTTAAGTTACAGCCCTGATAATATTCTGTCACACATTTTTCCTCTCCTCCTTCTCTATCCTCCTTAGAATCACCATTTCACTAATATTTATGTGTCTGGCATCATTTAAACTGAGATTTACAAGCACAAAGATCAGTCAGATGTTAACTGATGAAGGGCCAAACTTAGAATGATTAATGGCGCAGTAGAGGTGAAGTGTGGAGGGCCATTCAGGACATGTTTTCTTTGGTTTTAGATGCAAATTTGGGGGATTGGGGGGCAAAATTTGTGTTTGGCCCTATATTTTAAGAGTTAGCATCAGCTATGTCTGGGTCATTGGTACAGTATAAAAATATAAAGTTTTTGCACAATTGGGGGGCATTACTATGCAATTGCAGACACTAGAAATCTGAAAACTGAACATAGGTCTTGGGAAAGAATGGTAAAATTTCTTTTCAACTCTCCAAGGGAAAGTAAAGTTATGCAGAAAGAAAACCAAAAAAAAGGACAAAAAAAAGCTATGCATTCACACAATCAAGGACCATACTTTGAAATCATGTGCATTGGACATATGACAACTGAAGTTAGTTATAAAATTCTGAAAACACTGTACTGTATCAAAGGCAACTAAAGTTATTGTGCAGAATGCACATGGTCAGATGGTTTGATGGACAGTAAAACATAGAGATTGAAAAACAGATAGTGCTAAATTTAATGTCTCTATCACATACTGTAAGGCCACCATGGACTGGTCACTTTCCATGCATGGGCAATATTTCCTCAAATGCAATAATATTAGATTCCAAACACTTATGGGAATAATCATCAAAATTTTAATTAATGAAGCACCAGGTACAACCCGGTGCTTCATTAATTAAAATTTTGCTGATGATGATTTTTATTACCTGGTAAACACATGTGTTAACACCACTGCCCATGAGTGGATTATGACCAGTTCATGGGGACTGTACTGTATATGATGTACAGTGAAACCTGCTTTGAGAGACCACTTGTATCATTTTGGTTGTTTTACTCTGTAATGGACCTGTCATGAGACACCACCTGTTTTAAGAGTCCACTTTTGCCCCGTAGAAAGTGATCTTTCAAGACAGGTTTTTCGAAATGTTTGCACTCAGTTTTCTACAGTCTGTTAGATGAACTCTTCAACTAGTATTTTTTTTAAAATTTTGCATGAAATCCAGTCATGGCTGCTATAAAGCAGCCATGACTGCATCTGATGAAAAATTCAAACAAATCAAACCCTGAAATCATTTTTAAAATGATAGGTACAATTTACAGGAAAAAATTTAGTAACAAAAAGGTAGAGTTATATCTATTCTGTTGACAAAAATATTGCTGTCCTTGGCGGAATATCTGATGAGTTAAAAGTTCTGGATATGTAAATAGACAGATGGTTTTAAATAAAAAAAAAACAAAACAACTGAAGCAAATGAAGTTAAGCAGTCACAATTAAATCCTTGTGTTTTTAGGAAACTTACCTCTGCATTGTTCTTTCAACTTTTCACTTTTAATTAGTAAAGATTCAAAAGATGGCTCCTTGGACAAAACATCTTGGTCCAAATCCTGCAATACATAAAACATATCATCAGATAACATAAGCTTTGTTTAAAAAAAAGAAAAAAAAAACTAGATGTGTCAGTACAACACACATGGCCCCACGAGCAAAATAAATTCTGGAAAACTGATTCTCTTGAGTTTTCACATCATAAACTAAGTTCAAGGTCAACAATTCTGCGAAAAAATCATCTGACCGGGACCTAACTCAAACTTGATTTGTAGATACCCTTGACAAAGCCACATACCAGAAATCAGTCCATTATCTCAATGCATCGTCAAGAAACATCTGGAAATCTGTTATTTTGGAATGACGAAAAGGAGGAATGACAAATGGACACGATGGGTTATAACATGTTGTACCTCTTTGAGGTCATGGTTATGTGGACTATTCCAGTTTACTTGGAATACTATTCCATGAAAACCTACACTGTGGTTTGATAGTACCAATGGAACAGCACGTTTGATGAGAATAATATTCGTGTGAAAACTGTGGTTTGATAGCTGTTCGGAACATGCTACTTGGGTTGATTTCTAAATAGAATATTGTGGTAGGTAAAGAACATGATTTTACAGTAGGGTTGATAGAAAAATGGACAGATAATGTTGACCCATGAAAATTCTCTGTCCACTTTTGTGATCGCCGTAATGTGTAAGGAATTTAACAGGTGACAGTTTAACTAAAGCTATGACAAATTTTTTGCAGTTTGCAATTTTTTTGCAATTAAACATGTTATTTTTTTAGTGTGTGTGTGTGTGTGGGGGGGGGGGGGGGGGGGAGGGGGAGGGAATGGTAAAAAATAAAGAGTATCCCCCTGTATGTCAGTCATAAGGCCTCATATTTGTGTATGTGCTTCGTATTCAATTAAAAGCCCCACAAAAAATTGAAAAAAAATGTTTTCATAAAAACCTGACAAGAGTCATCTGGAAATCAATTAAGAACAAGACTAACAGTGATCGCCCGGATGGCCCCGAACAAGACCTTTAGCTTTGACCTCCATCGAACAAAATAAAATATTGTGCGCAACACATCGTATCCCCATAAGCAACATGTATGCCAAGTTTCAACAAAATCCAACAAAGTATCTCAGAGTTATGGAATGGACACGAAAATCTTCCTCACAGACAGTCAGAAATGACAAACGCTATATGTCCCCGGAACTTTTTACGGGGGGATAAAAAGGCTTAACCCTTTACCTAACACAAAAAGCATACAACACTTGTAAACAAAATCATTGAATACCCAAATTTTTTCACTTGTGCGTCAAAAACATTGCTTATGGAACTTCATTGGAATGAGCTCATTGAGCTCATTCCAATGAAGGTCCATAAGCTATGTTTTTGAGACAAAAAATGAAAATATAATAAAAATTGAATGGCGATTTTTGTGAATAGTGCTTTGTTTTGACCATCACATTGGATAAAGTGTTAAAACAGATATTTCCAGCCTCAAAAAAACCTTACCTTCAGGCATTCAACAAGTTTATTCAAACCCTCTGGATCCAGAGATTTGGGTTCCAATGCATTAAATGTCTTCTCATTTGTATCAAGCCAAGTAAGTAATGGGTCATGTAAGTCTTGGAAGTCTCTTGCAAGATTGGTAACTTCTTCCAAAGTTTTCATTCTTTCACCCGCATCGTCTCTCAGTTGGTTCCACCTCTGGTCTAGCTGACTTAACTGTTCCTTCACTTTACGCTGTTCATTGGGTGGAAGACTTGGCAACAAGTTATTACCCGTGTCTTGTGTAGATTGTACACTTGGTGTTCTGTCTTCAATCATTTTCTGCAGGAACTGTAGATAGAATAATGTATAATCATGAGTTACTGAACTGTCACTTAATACAATAGATTATCTGGGCCACACAAAATAAATTAATTGATTCTCAGGTAATTTTTTTTTTCAACTCAATGAGGGAGAGAGTGCTTTATTTTTAATTTTTATTATTATCTTGTATATTGAGGAGCATGGATTGAGAGGCTTTCCATTTTCTTTTCAAACACAGCATTTATTAAAAAAATCGCGACATCGAAGCCTTAGCTGCGACGGGTGGTGCAATCTCACAAAATTCTAAGTTCATCAAGGGCCATAACTCCCAGAAAAATATTTGGAACAACACATGCATTGAACAGTGGCTAGACATCAATAAGATACACTTACATGCCAAATATAATTTCATTCCATCAAGTATTTCAAAAGTTATTGAGTTTTGAAACTCGTTGCTCACAGACACACCGACAGACCGACAGACAGACAACTCCAAGAAAAATATTTGGAACAACACATGCACTGAACAGTGGATAGACATCAATAAGATACACTTACATGCCAGATATAAAGTCATTCCATCAAGTATTTCAAAAGTTATTGAGTTTTGAAACTCGTTGGTCACAGACAGACTGACCGACCGACAGACTGACAGACAGACCAACATTGGCACTTATAGAGCTGCTAGTCGCAGCTAAAAATGCAATATCAAAATCATGGTGGATAACTAATAATTTCATTTCCGATTCAAGGAATTAATATTAAATCATCTCTTGAAAACATAAAGGCATTTGTTTGTTTGTTTACTGGGAAAAACAACACTTTCAACATCCTGGGTCACAGCCAAGCCTGAATATAAGCAGGCGGTCATCTGCAAAATGAGGTCCCCAGAGGGTGAATTTGGTGATGCTACCCTGCACAGCAGGGTAGCATCACAAAATTTACCCTCTATGAACCTCAGTCTGATTCAAGGTCTCAAGCTAAAACAGAAAGACCTAGAGGATAAATTAGCCCACTGTATGGGATAGCATCAGCAAATTCACCCACTGGGGACCTCATTTTACAAATGACAGGTTGCTTATATTCAGGCTTGGTCACTGCCTGTTGGACAGTTTCACAGGCGGAGGAACCTGGAGTAGCAAGTGAGAACCACCAAGCAGTGGAGAGCAACTGTTGCTCTCCAACTACTAACCCAGCACAAGCACAGTTAGCAGTGGCTGAAGGCAAATACACCATCATTGTTCAGTACGACTTAGAACACAATGCCGCAGAGCACCCTTGCATTACAGTTGGCATTACAGTTGGCTTCTGAATACTCTTGTTGGACAAAATGATGGTGTCATTCATATCATCACTACTATTAACATGCTATCAATTGAAAATAGAATATGTTTTCTTTTTTTGAAATTCACTTTAAATCAAATTTCCACAATCCAGTAGAAGTATTTCCATAAGCTCCTTGAATCCTGCACCCTAACATATAACCAACTAACCCTGTGCATTCTTACCGCGTGAGTGTATATTTTCATGTAGTGTGTGATATGGCAGTCTATCAACTAAACTTGTGCAATGCCTATGGTTAGCCTGTCTGTTTTAGTTTACTAACTAATTCTGTGCAATGAAAAGGGTGTCACTTTTTTCTTTCTGGTTATAAATAAATTTTCTGTATTATGCAACTAACCCTGTGCATTGCATAGCCTTAGTGTGTGTACATTTCCATGTGGTGTTTGATATCGCAGTTATCAATTTTTATAACCAGAAAGTGAGACTAACCCTGTGCCTTGCACAGGTTTGGTCACACTCTGGTTATAAAAAATTATTAACTGCACTGTACAGCCTTATTGTAAATCGTATCTACAGCAACTCTTTATACAATGTAATGGCCAAAACCAGCCATTAATATTCCCAAAAGCATTTAAACACAGCTTATGACCTCTCATTGGAATAGATTGCAGAAAATGTTTTTTTGTGAATTCCAAACTTGACAAGAGCAACACGAAGTGTGGCATATGTGACGGTGTCATAAAAGCCATGGTGGCCATATTGAATTGGCTAGCAGGACCAAAATTGAAAGAAGCATTGTCTAGTCATCTGCAAGTAACCCCTAAGATTAAGATTTGATCAAATAAGCAGTTCTTTAGTTATTGGACAGAAACCAAAAAAGTTAATGGATGGATGGACAAGGTGAAAACATAATGCCCACGAGAGGGTCAAAAAGTCATATGCTTGCATGAGCTAGGGTTGCATGGTATTTGAATTTGAAGATGGGTGACTGTACTGAAACCAATATTAAGATGCAATAGTATATTGACAAATAGCTCAGGTTGAAAGCAAGATATTACAAAATACCCTTACTGATCTTAAACTACATGTTATATTTTGCACATTACTCTTATTTTTTATCACTATCGAGTTGATATTGCCATGGAAAATATGAATAACAGACTTTTCTGATGATAACACCCATATTGTTCATGTCTCAAGGAGGAAGTAAAATATATTGTGAGAAAATCATCTCACCTTTTGTTCTTGCAGTTGAGCTTTTGCAACTTTGTACTCTGGAGATGGTGGTTTTTGATTAATTACCATCTCTTCTGTTTCCTTAATCCAATCCAACAGTGATTCCAAGGCATCTTTGTATTTACCAGAATGAAGAAGTGCTGTGTCCAGTTTCTGTTCTCTGTCAGATAACTAGAAAAAATAATCATGTAGTTTGAAATTTTGTAGTGGATAATACTGCGATGTGTCAAAAACTTGACCCCAGCTACAGCCATACTAAAATTGTCACAATTCTGCCATTGAGCATCAAAACAAAGAAGAAATTATGCTGGAATGGATTTTGTTTCAACATACTGACTTTAACTATGTTTACTGAGAACATTTTTTTGTCTAACATTTCAATAACTGCTCCTTAAAAAATTCCATTACCTCTGTCTTGAACTATTAATTCATCTATGTTCCTTGACTAAAATATTTGTCCAAGCTTACTGGTTATTAAATTTTGTCTTTGATGGTTAGGCAATTTTGTCCTGAGAGATTTTACAGTTTTTTTTTTACCTAAACACATGTTGAGGTTGTTTGGGTAATCAACTGTGATTTGTTATGGAATATATACAGTGCTGGGTTTCCACAAAATCTGTATCAGAGAGAGCCTCATTCATACTTCCACAAAACTTATCAAATGGCATAGAATGGGTTTGAACACACCCTGAGAGTTTCCTAGTGAAACTGTACTAAACCACACAAACCATTCACACACTGATAGACTCTGTTACAGTCTGTGACACCGAAAATGCATGAGGCTTGAATAGTATTCAAGCACTTTCATCATTCGATCACAAGTGACTCCTGTAGAGAGTTTTTTACCTTCACCATTCATGGAAATTACATTTTGTTTAGAAAATTTTCTCAACTTTTCTTCACAACTGCTGAGACTACAATTGTGCAATCTGTAGGTACTTGTAATCTATTCAACCAACAGCAGAGAATAAAACAAGTAAAACACCTGTGATTTTTTTTCAGCAGCTTTGTTTATGTAATCAAAGAAATTTCACTTACTTGTTCAATAAAGAAAAGACATTGCTAGCACTTCAGCTTAAAAGTAACTATAGAAATAAAAACTGTTATCAGGCCTGTAACTGTCTTCATTCAATGGGGGTTAATCCTTTACCCAACGAATCGTCTGCATCCGCCCGCGTAATATGCAAATTCAGCAGTTGAAAAAATATTATTTTTCAAAAAATTTCAACAAAACCATATCATGTGACCCCTCGTTGGAATGAGCTCATCAAGCTCATTCCAACGAGGGGTCACATGATATGGTTTTGTTGAAATTTTTTGAAAAATTTCAAAAAATGATATTTAAAATAATAAATTTTGATATCGTCTGCATTGGGTAAAGGGTTAACAGAGGAAATACATGCTTAGCACTGCAGATGGTGCCTTTTTGCACTCAAATGTTGATACATAGTTAATTTGTTCTCATTTGGCAATAAAATTTTTCTTTTGGCAACAAAAAAATTCATTTTCAACCGAACAAAATTTCCACTTGGCAACATAAAATTTTGGGCCAGCTTGAACACTGCAGGTGACCCATGTTTTTACAACGATGACATAAATTTGTCTGCCAGTTCTTATATACACTTGCCTAGGCTTTTAAGTACGTTTCCAGACAAGGAGTCTAACATCATAAATATTAGCCATGGCAAAAGGCAATGGTAAACACTGTAGCAGTTTGCTACAGCACTTATCAGCCCTTTACCAAACAGACAATATCCAAATTTATTATTTTAAATTTTTTTTCAAAAAATTTCAGCAAAACCATCTCATGTGACCCCTCCTTGGATCAAGCTCAATGAGCTCATTCCAATGAGGAGGTAACATGCTATAGTTTTTGGAAATCTTTTCAAATTTTTTTTTTTTTCAACTGCCCAATTTGTAAATTAAAGGTTGAAACTGGCTGATTCATTGGGTAAAAGGTCAAAGCACTGCATCTGGTATGGCTATTTCACAGGGCTAGTCTGGTTTACATTAAGCAAACTTACAGTTACCTGTGACATTTTTATGCCTACGTGGAGGTCTTTGAATACGCTAAGCTGAACCACAGGGAAGCCTGGCTTTCTAATGGCTATCTCAGAGCATGTGTTTTTACCTCTAGTCTGTAGATACAGGGTAATGGGACTGTAATTTAACCCTTTACCTAATGTAACAGCCAAAACCGAGCTCGTTCTAATGACCTATGTTTTGGGGACAAAAAATGAAAACAATTAGTTATTCAAAATTCTTTTTTGCAAGTGTTGTCAGCTTTTCATGTTAGGTAAAGGCTTAAAACACTCTTTAGGGCTTCTTTCAACAACTATAATCCATAGCAATCCATATTAATAATCTGACAAATTTTGAATTCAGCTCAGGTGACAGTAATCTGCCCAGCTAGTGCCCTACAAGACAAGTATGTTTTCTTTATACCCCTTCACCTACACTTTCAAAATTGTTAACAAGCATTTGATGTAAAATTTATTATTTCTAACCCTTTACCCAGCACAGACAAAATAAAAATTTATTAATTTAATCTTTGTTTCTTCAAATTTTTCAAAAAATTTCAACTCAACCATATCATGTGACCCCTCATTGGAATGAGCTCGATAAGATCGTTCTAATGAGGGGTCACATGATATGGTGTAGTTGAATGTTTTTGACAATTTTTTTTTCAACTGATTTATTTGTAAATTACATGGACTGCAGGCCTGAAAATAAGCAATCTGACATTTGCAGAATGAGGTCCCCAGAGGGTGAATTTGATGATGCTATCCCATACAGTTAGCCAATTTATCCTCTGGGTACCTCTTTCTGTTTAGTTTTGAGACCCTGATTCAGACTAAGGTTCATGGAGGGTAAATTTAGTGATGCTACCCTGCTGTGCAGGGTAGTATCACTAAATTCACCCTCTGGGGACCTCATTTTGCAGATGACAGTCTGCTTATTTTCTGGCTTGATGGGCAGATGTGGCCTATTTGTTAGGTGAAGGGTTAAACATTTTTATGTTACCTTTTCATTCACTTCAGTCCACTTGTCACCGATTATTTCAAGATCTGATTCTAGATGACTAGTGCTGACACCTGGAGCTGCCGACTGTATATGTACTTGCCCATCTGCATAGACTTTGTCAACCTTCTTTTGTAGTGGATCAATAGTGATCTTTGTAAAATTCTGAAAAAGCAAACCACAATTTATTTTTCATCTGCATTTTTTCAGAGCACAATTCTTTATAAAGATTCTCACTGGTAGACATATCAGCTTCATAGGGGAATCTCATTAAATGGTCGAGTGCTAGAAGCCACAATCAGGACTCTGCTGAAAAGTGCTGAAAGCCACTTTTGTGGCTTTACACTGTTTGCACCAATTTGTTGTTGGCTCAGAAGTGGAAGAAAAAATATTAATATAAAATTGTTTTGTTACAATATATTGGAGTGCCATTTGGCACTCTCCAATAAATTGCAACAAAACACTTATATATGAGCAACATCTTGCTAAACTGAGACTTCTTTTGCCAGCAGTGTGATATTTTGGAAAAAAAATACTCGCGGTACAAATAACCATTGAAAAGTAATTTAGCACACTACCAGTTAACAAAAGCCAGAGAATTGGTGAACACATTTAATATTCTGTTTTTGATAACTTTGTAGACTGCACATTTTAATGATGAAATGCAGAACCATTTCCTTGTGCTTGATAGTGTCATCATGTCTATAACCCATCATAGCATAGGCAGTGTCAAAACATTCTACATTATTGTTAGTAATGAGCTTACCAACACAGTCCCTAGATCATATCAAGAATTCTTTACAAGACTTTACAAGACTGCTTTCATGTTAACTTACTAGATAAAGTCAAAGTACCACACCAGTGCTTTTCTGTCAGTCTTGGCTATATAGGCAGCCAGGACTTGACTAGAAACTTCTGCAAGACCACAGTGCACAGACCACAATTTCCAAATCTTCAAGGGTTGAAAAGACAGAAAAGAAAAGAAAAAGTTAATTCATTGCTTACTTTGAGTTCAGCTTGTTGTTTCTTGACTGTGTTGACATCGCCACTGACAGGTTTCTGTGTATCTAATTCTCGACTAGCTTTATTGATCTGATTTTGAACATCTCGAATACCGTCTGAAAGTTTTTGTATAGTTTGTTGTGTAGATTCTATTTCCTTCTTCCTCTTTGCTGCTTTGTCTTTCAAGTCATCCTGTTGCTTCTTTAGGGTTGTTACCTACAAGCAGAGCATAATCAGTTGTGTAAATAACAAGCAATTTAAACTCAAGAACTAATGACAAACACATAACAGCAACTGAAAAACTGCATGCTTGAAAACTGAGGTTACAAAATTCTTTCACTTAACATCTGTTGTGGTGCGATAAGTCATTTATTTATTTATTGGTGTTTAAGGTCACACACTTCTGCACAATGGCTAATCATGACCACGACAGTTTTATGGCTGGAGGAAGCCGGAGTACCCGGAGAGAACCACTGAGCAATGGCAAGCAACAGTCAGCTCCCCAACTCACACCAACTCCACACAAGCAGGGTTAGCATTGGCTGAAGACAAATGCACCATCGACATGCAGTACGCCTTAGCACACAATGCCACGGTGCCCCCGCATGGACAATGGGGATGAAGTGCCTTGCCCGAGATAGGTCATGTAATCACATAATTGTCATCCAGTAGACCATTATAGTAATACTGTCTGCAACATGTAACACATGAGGCCAGACATCACAGCGAGACACATGAAAACATACATTCATCCTCTTCAGTGTATAGAGGGTGTCTTGTGAGATTATGAAGAATATCAGGCTCCTTTGAACATATTGCCAAATTATGATCAATTAACCCTTATGATCTCATACAGCCACAAACAGCCCCCTTTTTCTGTTCCATAAGGTCCAGATAAAGGGACCGAAGTATTAAATGGAGAAATTGCCCTATTAAAAACTTTCGGCCAAAGGCCTTCATCAGTTTTGTTAGCTTCAGAAATGTAGTATTTTCTGAAGACAGCAAAACTGATGAAGGCCTTTGGCCTAATAGATCCCCTTTTACATTACTCTAAAAAGTTGTCCCAAGTGTATTTTTCTTCGAGATCTCTACGGGGAGGATGCATTTATCCTGGCAGTGTATTTACATCATTGCCTGTACAGGAAGCCAACAATGATGTAGAAACACTGTTAAGTTCCCTGCAGATGTGTGCATTTATATACAGTAGTTATATACATAAATTTAATCTGAGGCCTTAAGGGTTAATCAGATAGTGTGGAATAACCACCTTGCAGTTTCCAGATTCGCTTGAGATCAACAACTGACATTCTAATACAGTGGAGCCCACTTAATTGGATATCTCTTAATTCATTATACCTGTTAATTGAATACAACATCTAAACACAAAACCATTTCTCATACCGTCAGAACAAATTTGACCTGTTAATTGAATATGGGTTATAGAGTATATTCCTGTTAATTGAATTAATAATCTTGTAATATATCGAAAAATTACCCTGCCAATCACTGAAGTCCCCTTGTATATAGACCTATTTGGCTTCAGTAAATCAAATACAAGCATTTAATCTATTATATATCTTGTTTGAAGTAGCAGCTTGAGTTCTGTCAAATAATAAATAATAAAATAAATGCTCAGTTTATCTCTAAAATACATAAAAGTGACCAGATCCCTGTTACTTAAATACTCCTGTTAAATAATTTTCACTGGCAAAGTGGATATTCAATTAACAGGGTTCCACTGTATGTAACCGTTTTTGTTCAGTGAAAAACAGGTCATGTTCATCAATTTTCATGTTTTATTTACTCTCCACATTTACATGACCAACAGGGAATGTGAATAAGTCATTTGGCAATAAAAACTATTTTGTCCTACTTCTATTATCAAGCACATTCGTTACATTGTGAGTAAGTCAGTTTTGTAAGTAGAATTGTATTCATCTCTGTTTCTGAAGCATTTTATTTCATTCAAATGCACATTTTATAAAAAAAAAGAATCTAAAATTTGTGATAAGTGAGTATTTTGGAAGCAACAATTAAAGATTTGTTTGTTTTCCAGGAAGTTTATATGCACATTTTCTCCTCTTGTTGCATTGGGTGAAGGGTTAAAAATTGAATTTTTAAATCCAAGGGCATTCCAAGACCTGTGGCTACACTGACAAGGTAAACGGTAATGGAAATTGATAAAAAAAAACAACAACAAACACTTTTTTACCTGTCCTTTTAGAGAGCTTGCATTCGAGACATATCCTGATTGAACCAGTTCATCAGCTTTCTTTGAAATATCTCTGAGTGCATCATCTTGTCTGTTACATTTCTTCTCTATGTCCTACAAAAATACATTAAAACAATAAGACTTCAGCTGTAACACTCATTTCTCAATTTATATTCCCGTTTTAAAGCTACTTTCAGCTTGAATAAGTTATGGATGAGTGAATGTTTTCAAATAATAACTTTCAGATGTGATGAAAGTGAAATTTACTGACAATTTAACCCTGAGAGATCTGGACAGTGTTTCTGGAGATCCACTACACCAGAACCTGCTAGTCAAGAGTTTTCTTTTCACTCTTCAGCTGGTGGTCATGACTCGACTAAAATATGCTGCCAAAGCAACTTTAGACTGGAAGTGATAACGTCAGAGCACCTATCCTAAACCCTACAAGATGCTCAAAGCCCATACTTGGAAGTGCAAATGATACAACTTGAAAAGAAAGAGAGTAATCGCATGACTGGACTGGTTACATGAAATAATTCATAAGAGGTGAGGGAAGTTGTACAAACATGAGTGCGCAAATGCACACGAGTATTTTACAATATAGTCCCTTGCCTCGAGTATATTATTTCATGTAACCAGTCCAGTCAAGCAATTACTCTGTTTATTACTTTTCATTATCAACGATAATTATATTATTTAACACTTTATCTAACGTAACAGCCAAAACCGGCCAGCGCTATTCTCAAAAATTGCCAATTAATTTTTAATATTTTTTCATTTCTGCCTCTAAAACATAGGTTATGACTCCTCATTGGAAAGAGCTTGTCAAGCTCATTCCAATGAGGGTCATAACCTATGTTTTAGAGACAACAAATGATAAAATTAGTTATTGATAAATTTAGTTTGCATGTGTCTGCTTTTCATGTTTGGTAAAGGGTTAAAAAAACCCCACAAAAACAATGAAGTCCCCATTACACCCATGGCAAAGCGTCTTCATTTGCACGCACAGATACATGACCCAATTGTTGATTGCATAATTCACTTGTTAAGTTATCGTTTATAATTAAACCGGGAAATCCCAGTAAATCACACTTTGGAAAGCAATAAATATTCATATTTTGTGGATGTGCTTTGTATTATCTTCGAAGAGAAAATATTTACTCTGTGTGGATTTGCTGTGTTAAAATTTAAGGGAGAGTACCTAGGCACCTCCAATAATTTGTAACAAAGAAGATATGCAAACAAATTTCGATGACCAAAAATAATTCAAACAAATAATAGACTAGAAGTCCTTTCTATTCAGGCCGAATGGTATGAGCATTTTGAGTTGGAAAATCCATTTTATTTGAGCAGTGCTTCTTCTATCCGTATTTTTCGGATTGTCATGATCAGAGTTTGGGATCGGTATTATCCTGTATTTAACATTATTCACAGTGTGGTGTGGTTGGTTATGATGGTAGGAGACAAGTGTGTCTCTCTTGAATTTAATATCGGCTAAGTGCTCTTTAATGCGAACGTGGAATTGGCGTTTAGTTTCGCCCACATATTGTTTTCCGCATTTGGAACAGCAGATTAGGTAAATGCAATTTCTGGACATGCAGTTTGTTTGTTGGGCCCCGACATTGAGGTATGGCGGCTCTCAATCCTATCGGGGATAAATTGTCTGTTGCACAGTTATCTAAAAATTGTTATTGTAATTCAAATTTTACCGCTTTACAACTGAGATTCCTCGGGTTCTTGGATGTTGGGCGGTTAGCTGGATTGATTTCCATATTGGGTGTTGTGGTGTCCATAGTGGGATTTCAGTCACTGTTTAATCTTTGCTGTTTTCTCCCACGTTCATCTTCATCATCTGCTAAGATAACTGTTGTGTTACTGCTGGATGTTAAATTCAGCAAGCTTAATGAGCTATCGGCCGTAATGTCTACCATAGTTACGCTATCCACTTAAAGTTAATACATTTAATAAAATAAAAGCCCTTGGAGAAGCCCGAGAGAGTGGGTAGTTAGGCTATACCCTTTGGTAGCTAAAATTTGCCTGACCAGTTTCGTTCTGGTTTGAACTCATCAGAGGTGAAGAGTTGAGTCAGCCTTCCCCTTTATATACTATTTGGTTTGGCGGTACCGTTTTCAGTGTGGTGGTACCAGCTTGTGAATGTGGCAGTACCGTTTCTTTTGTTATATTTGGAGGTACCGGTATAGATGTGGGTGGCGGAACTGGTACCATTTTGTTTGTTCTGTGACGTATAGTGGACTGTGTATTAGAGTTACATCTGGCGATACCATTTAGGTGTGTTCGTACCGATATTCTATAACAGTGTTAATGATGTCAACCAGGTCTCAATATTGGAGTCTTAAATGTTAAATTATGAAATTAAATTATTCCATAATTTGTTTTATTTGTAGGTAGTAGCAGTTTTGCCATGATGGGGGAAGGTGAGATTACAGTTGTGTAGTCGTAAAGCTAAGAGATGAGAGGCGATGAAGAGGTGAAGGTTATCTCAACCAACTTGTTAAATGAATAAATAAATAATACTGACTTTGTCTTGTTGATTAGAAAATGAATACAGCCCTAGTTCGGCTGTGGTGTGCATGACTTTTAGCCAGTCACTCCAAGCGTTGGCAAGCGAATCTAAGTACTCTTTCTGTGTTGTATAACTTCTCTGTATTTCTATTTGGGGGATGTTGCCTTGGTGACTCAGAATAAATAGGTGTGGTGATCCAATGTCTCTATTAATCGAGATGTCGGAGTAGTTGTTCTGTGTCTCCAGGATTCCATCTATGTTTTGTTGATTTTCTATTCTTATTTCCTGTGCTTGAGTGGGGGCGGCAAATTCTCCGTTCACTGAGGTGTTTGTAGAGCTAAAGATTTTGCCAGCCGCTGCACTCCGAATGTCAACATGTTGTGTTGACCCATGGTCTTGCTTGGGTGAAATGGGTGGTTCTGTTCCACTTGTGATGTTATGTGGTATATCTTCTAATGAATTTACCCCAGTGGTGTTTGGGGGGGATAGTCGGTTGCCATGTCTCCCTTGAGTGTGTTTAACAAGGTATTTTTTGTGTCAGAGGTTAATGCTGCATATCTTGCATTGGACCCAGCTTTTCTTTTTGTAGTGGATGTGTCTATGTCTGGGCAGGAAAAACTATGCAAGCTCCCATCCAATCAGATGGTGAAGATTTTAGTCTTATTGGAACATAACTTTATATAAATAAAACTGAATGTGTTTCCACACATAAAAGACAGTAAAATAATAAGATGATCTATATTGTCAAAAGATTACCTTTGTTTCTTTTAACTGAGTAGTCAGTGTGTTTCGATCTCGACCAATTGGGCCTTGTTTATTTAATTCACTTTCCAGCTCTGACAGAGTATTCCCAGCAGTTCTCATGATGTCCTAAAAAACATTCAATGCAATGATTAAGTTCTTTACTATATTTGAAGCAAAGCAAATTCAAGATAAGAAAACCTATTTAATAATATTTTCATCAGAAGAATGTGCCAAGTGAATTGAGACAAACCATACAATGTTTTTGGTGTGGAGAAATGGGAAAGAGGTAGGTGCTTTGAGATGAAATTTTCTGTATTTCAGATTTCCAATTCAGTATTTTCTCCACCAGGTAATTATTAATTAGAGGTATTTAACAGACAAAACAATAAGACCCTGTTAACCCTTTACCTAATGAATTGGCCACATCCACACACATAATTTTGAGTTGCTGAAAAAATATTATTTTTCTAACATTTTTAACAAAATCATATGTGATCACCTCATTGGAACCATCTTGTTGAACTCGTTCCAATAAGTGGGTCACATGATACGGTTTTGTTGCAAATTTTTTTAAAAATTGAAAAAATAATATTTAAAATATTACATTTTGATATTCTGTGCATTGGGCAAAGGGTTACGTCAGTAAAACAATATTCAGTTAACAGTTTTAAATTAACATTAAATTAGTTATATTCCTAAATTCTAGTGATAAACTAAGCACACAGAGTTCTGTCAGGCAAGATATAAATAGACTGAATGCTATACTGGATGTAACAAGTCTGAATTGGAATACATTAGGTGTATATTTATGGCCAGGATCCCCAGCGAACTAACTCCACACAAGTAGGGTTAGTATTGGTTTGAAACAAGTGCACCATCGACGTGTAGCTCGCCTCAGTACAGAGCACCATTTGAGCCATTTGTTTAAGTTTGTTGCTATCAAATTCCTATTGAATCATGATCTGATCATAAGAGAGATAATTTTTGTGACCACAGTACTGCAATTCTGGCCATTTTGAGGACACTAAAGTTTTACTTACCTGGAGTTTTTCGTGCAGCTGAAGACCTATAGACATGTCTTTAAGAGCTTTTCCAATCTTATTCTGCAGATCAGCTTCTCTCTTCTTAGTTTTAGAAACATCATCATTCAATTTTTTGACTTCTCTCACATCCACCTCATCTGGAGAAAATCCTTCCAAAAGTGCTTCAACATATTCCATCTGACTTTGCAAAGAGCCTAAATCATCTTGGAAACCCTAAGAAAAATGAACACATAAAAATGGAGAAAGATGAAATACATGAAACAGATTTCTATTAACATAAACATGGAGCTGGACACTTCATTATCAGTCAGATATCAGAAGTTCTGCAAACACTTGCAACCTGTGGCTTCATCTGGAGGTTGACAGTGACTCTTGGGGTGCTAATCAATGATGGAGTGGCATCCTATAATGAAGGGTTACATCCCGAGAAATTGGGTTATAACAATTATTAACCCTCAAGTCCTCAGAATAATGTTATGTTAAACCATGTATACATCTGAACAGCTGCGACTGACTTAACAGTGTTTATACATCATTATTGTCTGTCTGTACAGGCAGCCAACAATGAATGTTAACCCTTTACCCAACGTAACGGCCAAAACTGGCCAGCACTATTCTCAAAAATCGCCAATTAATTTTCATTATTTTTTCATTTTTTGTCTCAAAAACCTAGGTTATGACCCCTCGTTGGAACGAGCTCATCGAGCTCGTTCCAACAAGGCGTCATAACCTATGTTTTTGAGACAAAAAATGAAAAAAATTAGTTATTCGAGAATTTTTTTTGGAAGTGTTGTCTGCAATTCACGTTAGGTAAAGTGTTAAACACTGTCAAGATTATTATTATCCCTGGTGGGCAAGTGTGCGAGATAGGGAAATCTCACCCAAGGGCAAGATATTTGGGCCAGACACGAGGCCTGCCGAGTGTCTGGACCAAATATCTTGTTCCGAGGGTGAGATTTCCCCATCTCACACTCACCCCATCAGGGATAATTTTTCTTCCCGCACCAAAACAGTCTGGCGTCATCAAAAGTAATTCAGGGGCATGAGCAGCTATATCGAACAATTTTGTTGTCCATTTCTGAAAAAAAATTGATTTGCTTATTGGAAAGACAGTACAAAAGTTTTGTATATAGGTATATACCACAAAATTAAATCCCAATGCCGGCAAGACAGCAGAGGTTCAAGATTTGTAGTGAAATGAACATTGATACATTCCAATGATGTCATATTATGAATTCTGCAACGTATTCGCATAACTTTTCGATGGCAATTTTGTGCTACTCATTCCACTCATAATGGCGTTCATCCAAAAATTCATATAAAAGAGTCAAGTGTCCTTTGATTTTGCAGTGTATATTTTTATTTCTATTTTCCTCCACAAATGTTTCCTAATATTTCTGAAATGTGACACCATGTTGATTGTTTACAGAAGAATGTGCGATGACTGAATAGTCCTGCACACATTAAATATGCTAATAAGTCAATATAGATTGGTCACGTGGATGGGGTGAGATAGCGGTCACGTGGGTGGGGTGAGACAGGCATATCTCTCCCAGCTGTCTCACATGACTTTATATATGTCTCAGTACCTTAGTGGTGGGAGAAAATGGCATCCTACTTGCAAAGTTCTCAAGGAAAATTACACTTGAAACAACTTTTTCAGTGCCATATAAAAGGGGCAATATGGAGACTTCAGAGTTAACACAATTTGACTGAAGTAGGTAATCAGTAGTACCTCTCTTTAACCCTTTACCTAACATGAAAAGCAGACAACACTTGCAAAAATAATTCTTGAACAACTATTTTTTTTCATTTTTTGTCTCAAAAACATAGGTTGTGAATACTCATTGGAATGAGGGGTCATAACCTATGTTTTTGAGACAAAAAATGAAAAAATAATGACAATTAATTGGCGATTTTTTAGAATAGCTCTGGCCGGTTTTTGCCATTATGTTGGGTAAAGGGTTAACATTATTTTCATTGCACAATAGATTTAATTTTTTCTGCGGCATACTCATTTCTTTTTGAGAAACATGTCACTTTCCACGTTTTTGTGTTGAGAGTGCAGATGGACTTCACAGCTGACATCAAATATATAGGACATTCACAGAACCTTCCAATATCAAATGCTGGGCTGCCAGGGTGCTGAGGGTCTTTAGTACTATGGATTAGGTTTTCCAATAGGGCTGTCACGATTAAACAATTAATGGAATGCCGATCGGTCAACCCAAAATCGATTAGCATTTTTTGTTGTCAAAGAATCAGTAAATTTTACCCCATTTTAGACGTTTAATAATTAAAAAAAAACATTTGATGAAAAAACTAATGTTTCTGAAGGTTAAAGGTCAAGAACGTCGACGTTAAACCTTAAGAAGCCATTAGAAGCATTTGTCTTTTAGGTACATTCAAAGCTTTGATGTTCTGAACTTTTGAACCGTCAGTATAACAATCAAGACTGGTCAACAGATGCAAACTTGTGAAGTAAAATAAAACTTCCATGTCCACACTCATGAGATAATTCCTGATATTCACTAAAACAGCATAGATATCCTCCATATATTATCAATTAGAAATACTTATAAAAACATTTTTTCTCATTTAACTCTTTGCATGCCGCTGGAAGATATTCCTGCCAAGACAGTAATACTGTTGTCAACAGAATACATAAAATTTGGCTTCTCTTTAACAAAACTTATCATTGTAATGTGTACCATTCATATCACAAATGATAGCCTGGCTTTTTTTTCATGAAATCCAGTCATGGCTGCTTCACAGCAGTTAAGACGTCTAATTTAATGGCCACATTCAGTCAGCACTATTTACAAAAGTAGCCTTTACAATTTATTATTTTTGCCTCATAAACATCATCAAGCTTATTTCACTGACATGGTCATATTACTTGACTCAATACTTCATGACATATTGGGACAAGTTAGTATTCAATAACTACTTTAAGCATGCTATGTAGAAGTTTCAGTGTTGTCATCTTCTGGTATTTGTGTTGAAAGTAATTCTTTTAATATTTAGATTTCTTCATGTTTTGTATAAAAGACAAAACAAAAGATAACAGTTTAATATTTAGGCTATTGAAATAAAATTTGTTGTTTCTCATTCACCTCTTACTATTAAAATTCTGCAATAAAACCCCTCTCTCCATTCAAATTCTCCAAATGGAAAAAAATAAACTATTTTATTTTCACCCAGTCACAATCTACGATGGTTAAAGCCAATTCTGTTCGAACATTTATGCGTAATATTTATTTATTGGGGCTTAACAACACTTTTCGACAGCCAGGGTCACCTTGTGTCAGACAGTTTTACTATTGGAGGAAGCTGGAGTACCCAGGGAGAACCACAGAGCAATGGCAAGCAACTGTCCAACGTCCCAACATACTAATTCCACACAAGCAGGGTTAGCATCGGTTGAAGACAAGTGCACTATGGACATACAGTATGCCTTAGTACACAGTGCCATGGCGCCCCCACAAGGGCAACTGAGATAGAGTGTCTTGCCCTTGGACACAACACAGTTACCCCTCATGGCGATCGAACTGTGGACTTTTCAGTTTGAAGTCCAATGCTGTAGCCACTGAGTCACCATGCTCACTAAGAAATACTCAGCAAGCTACGAGTTAAGACCTTACCTAACTTAATGGCCATATTCAGCCAGCGCTATTTACAAACGTCGCCATTGCAATTTATTATTTTTTTAAATTTTTGTATCAAAAACATCATTAATCTTATTTCAATGACATGGTCATATTACTTGACTTAAGACATCAGGATATTTTGGGACATATTTTAGGACATGTTGGGACAAGTTAGTATAACATTAAGTACTTGAGCAAGTTGTATAGAGCTTTCATTGTCATCTTCTGATATTTGTGTTGAAAGTAATTCTTTTAGTGTACTGATCTCTTCAAATTTTGTATAAATGACAAAACAAAAGATAACATTTTTATATTTAGGCTATTGAAATAAAATTTGTTGTTTCTCAGGCACCTCTCACCTTTAAAATTCTGCAAAAAACCTCCCTCGCCATTAAAATTCTCCAAAAGGAACAAGGTGCAACGCCACCAGTATACCCCACCAAAAAGTGGTTTACTAATAAGGGGAATTGTAAGTTGAAAAAAGCAGAAAAAACCTGTTACTTGTGAATATCCTTTCTCCCATGGCGATCTATCAGCATACCAAAGATCATTTAAATCCAACACCCACTGACTGAGATACAAAGGTCCAAAGTTGTTACGTACATCCATATGGATGGATGGGCGGACAAACCCATTTCTATACCCCCGCAAACTTTGTTTTGGCGAGGATAAAGACAAGAAACTATTTTATTTTCACCTAGTCACAATCTACAATGGTTAAAGCTAATTCTGTTCAAACATTCATGTGTAATCAACATGATAGGTAAGCACGCATCTTACATTCTAAGTACTTTGGCAGTTGTTCCTAGGCATGTTTTGGCTGCCTTTCTAGCCAGCCAAGACATGCTGAGAAACAACATCAAAGCCACAGGATGTAGAGTGTTAAGTATAGCAGATATGTATAAAAATCTCCAGGCCATTAAAGTGTGAAGACTAGCATCCATCCCTCGTAAAAAAAAATTCTGGTGAAAGAAAAATTGTTTATGGTCCTGGAGATTTTTATATATTTCTGCTACACTTTGACAGTCTACATCCCATAGCTTTGTAGTTGTTTTTAGGAAAGTCTTGGCTGTCTGCATAGCCAGCCAAGACTTGCCTAAAAACAAATTCCAGGGTGCTTAGAATGTAATTTGTGAGTTAAACCTGATACTGAATTTTGGGGCACCTGTATTGTTATATTAAAGTGATCAAAGTCGGAATTAGGCCCTTAACCCTTCACCCAATGCAGACGATTTCAAAATTTATTATTTTAAATATCATTTTTTTAAAATTTTTTCAAAAAATTTAAAAAAAAACATATCATGTGACCCCTCTTTGGAACGAGCTCAACGAGCTCGTTCCAAAGAGGGGTCACATGATATGGTTTTGTTGAAATTTTTCGAAAAATAATATTTTTTCAGCTGATAAATTTAAATATTACGTGGGCGGATGTGGGCGATTTGTTGGGTAAAGAGTTGAAGGTTAAAAGACCATACTGTTGAAAAATTCTGCTTGTTCAGGAGTAGATGGGCTGATGTGAAACTATTTGCCAAACTGATGTTTAGTAGTCACTTGTAAACGAACAAGTAGACCTGAGTTAAGATTCAACCAAAACTCTTTACAAACCTTGAGTTTATCAGCATGTTTGGGGTCTTTAGCTGATGCTCCCAATCGCAAATGTACATCAAGCTTGTCTTCAAGTTTTTTCAATGTTGAGTCGACATCCTTCATATTGTCTTGATATTCACTGAGCCTTTGAGTTAAATCTTCTAAATTCTGTACATCTTCAGTCACAGCTGTTCAAAAAGAAAAGTAATAATAGATGTAAGAAAGTCAACTTGGATTAACTCCCTTCATGCTGCTGGTGTATATTCCTGTCAATGACAGGAAATCTACTGCAATATATTAAGATAAATTTAAGCACTTTTAACATATCATTCCACAGAGAAGTGTGTCTATCTTTTGACAAGTGAGTTCTTGAGTCAACTTTTCATAAACTTTTCATCAAATCTACTATGACTGCTTAACCCTTTGAGACTTGAATTTTCCTGACGTTCAAACGTCTCTGGGGATTCAGTTTCTTCAAAGTTTTTCAAAATGCGACATCAAACGTCGGAAAGGACAAATAATAAGATATTTTTCCTATTAGTGATTATCTGGTTGAGGGCTAGATATTTTTGGTGGTCTGAATTTGCTATTCAATCTTGTTTTATAACAAATTATTGGAGAGTGCCCACAGGCACTCTCCAATAATTTATAATAAAACAAATTTATATAAACAAAATATTATTTGTGTTTGACTGAATATGAAATATAAGTAACTAAAGTGTTGCTTTTGCTTTGGTATCTTCATTTTCTGAAAGCCCTGATTGTGGCATCTTGCACTCAACCAGTTAACAAGTCTTGACAGCAGAATTATATTAGTATTTTAAGCTGTGATACAACATTTGGCTCAATAAGCACTATTCGGGGAAAAATAGGCAATGAGGTTAAAACTTTAAAAAATCAAAAAATATTAGCAAAACAAATGACCACAAAATATCAACGCACTGTTTGATTTCGTATGTGATAGGACGTGCAACAGTATCAATGGCCTGTTTGATTTTGTACGTCATAAGATGTACAAAAGTATCAACACGCTGTTTGATTTAGTACGTCATAAGACGTACAAAAGTATCAACGCGCTGTTTGATTTCGTACGTTATAAGACGTACAAAAGTATCAAAGAGTTAAATGGTTGAGTGATAAATTTTTTCCAGGGGTGATTTATAACATGAGTATTTTTTTTTTCAAATACACCAGAAACAGAGGGCTTAGTTTTGTAAGATTTTTTCTATAAACAGTAGCTTTGTTACAAATTATTGGAGAGTGCCTGGTGCCACTCTTCAATAAATTGTAACAAAACAATTTTACATAAACATTTTTTTTTCTACTGGTGAACAAACAAAAATCTGGTGGCTTTCAGCACTTTTCAATAGAGCCATGATACTGGCTTCTAGCACTCAACCAAGTAAAACAGCAGCCATGACTAGATTTGATGAAAAATACTTTGAAAATACTCAACGAGTTAAGAGTTAATTATACTTAACAGTACAATACTCAAATTACGATTTTTCAGAAAACAAATCGGAAATATTTTTATAAAAGTTTCAAATGTCTTGCTACATCCTTTTCATTAATAAGCCAATAGTAGTACATTACTTTGCTTTAGGTATGAAGATATATTTGATTCTCACAAATTACACTGAATTTTTTGTTTGGATTTAGAGAAAGTTTTTTAGTAAAAGCTCCTGGTATAATTCCACTTTGTCAAATCAGGATAATGGTTTGACTCCATTCAATAGTACCTGAACCTCCGGTCTCATTAGGTATTTATTGTGTTGTGTACTCACAAACTTCCAACTTTTGCTTTATTACCAAATTTATACATACTGCACTGAAAGGGTTAATTGATCTATTCCTCACAGCCCTTTTGGGAAAGTTTTACGAAAAGTTGAGTTGGAAAAATATAAGGGGCATCGATCAATTAATATTTTCAACCAGCAGCTATTATGAAAAAGGTAAAAAATAAATTAAGTATGAAATAAATTTTAAGATGTAACAGTAAACTTTAAAATTAATTTAAAAAGAAAAATTAAATTAGGATTAAAAAATATCAGGCGTTTCTCCAGTTTTGTCATTTTTTGTGATGCTTTTGTCTGTATGTTTGTTTATGTTTGTTTATTGGGTTTAACTCCTTGCATTCTTGCCCAGAGACACAAATCTCTTGCTGCAGAAATATGCATAATTTTGGCACATTTAACCAATTTTCCTTCCTGTAAACTGAATGGACTGTTTGATCAATACTTTCTTGTGTTAAATTTAGATGAATTTTCCATCAAATCTAGCCATGGCTGCTTCACAGAGCGCTCACCTGACATGGTAGTCTAAATATCAAACCAGGGACTTGACTTGAATAAGCTTCATAAGAAAAGCATATACCAACTAGATTAAGCGATTGTGCCCATATAATACACAGGATTTTCCTTCTATTTTCAGTTCCTGCACTTTTACATCCCAAAATTGAGATAAATGCATAAAAAACAGATTTTTTTTATTTGTGTTCGTAAATTTTCAAAGTCCCAAACAAAATATTTTCAGCCTAAAATTATTTTTTGTCTTAAAATTGACCAAAATGCATAAAAAAAAAAATTCCGGATTTTGGACCAAAAATTTTGAAGTCCCACCCGGTCCCCAAATTTTCAGTGTAAAAAAAAAAATTTTTTATTGTCTTAAAATTGACCAAAACACATAAAAAAAACCCCAAAAATATCCGGATTTTGGTAAAAAATTTTCCAAGTCCCACCCAGCCCCCAAATTTTCAGTGTAAAAAAAATTAATTTTTTTTTTGTCTTAAAATTGACCGATACGCATAAAAAAACAAAAAACAATTTCCGTTTTTGGTCCAAAATTACTCAGTCTGGAACGGGACCCCCAAATTTTCAGCCTAAATATGAACCCAGGGACTTGGCTTGAACAAACTTGAATTTTACACCCCCCCCCCCCCCCCCCCCCCCCCCCCCCCCCTATAAGGATGCTGCATACCAAATATCAAAAGATTCTTATTGGTAGATCTGAAGAAGATTTTTAAAGAAAAGTCCTCATATTGCATTAAGTTAAAATTCAGGCTCCCATAGGAAGCCCAAATGAGAACCCAGGAACTCGATTTGTACAAACAAACTTGAATCTGACCTCCCTGGAGATGTTGTATACCAAATATGAAATGATTCTGACTGGTGAATCTGAAGAAGATTTTGAAAGAATAATCCTAATTTTGCACTAAGTTAAAATTTGGGCTCCCATAGGGAGCCTAAATTTGAACCCAGGAACTCAATTTGAACAAACTTGAATCTGACCTCCCTAGAGATGATGTATACCAAAAGAAAGAATTCTGCCTGGTGGATCTGAAGAAGAAGATTTTTTTGAATTTTGGAAAGAATTCATGGGTGCTATCAGAGTTATGCCCCTTGTGGTGCCCCCTGTGGGTGCGGCAAGTTTATTTGTACAAGTTTGAATTGACATATGATAGGAAACATGCACACCAAATTTGGTTCAATTTGATCCAATAGTTTGTGAGAAGTAGTCGATAATGTAAAGTTCATGACGGACGACGACGGACGGCAAGTGATAAGTTAAGCTCCCTTCGGTGAGCTAAAAATACTCAGAGGTTGAGAGATCTTTCAACAGCCAGGGTCATATCATGTCTTTTATCTGCAAGGATATTTGGTCTGTAGAGCCTTTATCCTGTAGGTGGTTTGTCTCATAAGGCTTTTGTCTGTTCCCTTTGTTATCAATATACAGTGGATCCCACTTAATTGAATATCTCTTTCTTAATTGAATAACCCTGTTAATTGAATATAATTTCCAAACACCAAACCATTTACCATCCTTTCAGTACAAATTTAACCTATCAACTGAATATGGGTTATAGAGCAAACTCCTGTTAATTATACTGACTATCACCAAATACCCCTTTTTTAGAGACCTATTACAAATAAGTGCATGTATTATAGGCATTTAATCTATTATATCTTGTTTGACAGAGCTCCATGAGCTCTGTCAAACAAAATATAATAGAATAAATGCTCAATTTATCTCAAAAATACAGGAAAGGCACCAAATCCCTGTTAATTGAATCCTCATGTTAATTGAATAATTCTCAATGGCAAAGTGGCTATTCAATTAAGAGGGTTCCACTGTACTAGATTGCTATTTACGGGCTAAAATTGTTAAAATAAATACCAGTACTAAGATCCTCCCATCTTATATTTATATCTCTCAGTTGATCTTCAACTTGGTCGTGATCAGCTTCAACAGACTTCAACAAGGCAGAACCTTCTCTGTTTAAAGTCTCGTGGTCATGTGATTTTCTCAAAATATCATTCTGTAGTGCCTGGAAAAATAAAAATGATAAATTCTATGTTAAAAAAAAAAATTCACACTCATTTAACCTTTCAACCATCATGAACAGCAGACAACATTTAAAAAAGAATTTGAAGAACTAAAAAATTTCAGTTCTTTTACCTCCAAAGCAAAGCTTATGACTTCTCATTGGAATAAGCTCACTGCCATGAGTTTGAGCCGCAAAATTGAAAAGGTAATAAATTTAAATCCATCAGAAGTTAAAGTTTGGAAACCACTATATATTAAGCCTTTGAACAATGATGTCCAAATACCAAAATTTCAGGTAGCAATTTTTTCCCATAATGCAACTAGGAATTTAAGCAATTAAGCCTTGTTTGAGAGAGCTCAATAAGACTCAATTGCTTAAATTTCAGATTACATTTATGGGAAAAGATTTCAGGTTGAATTTTGAAGCTCCGACATCAGTGTCCAGAGAGTTAAACATTTATATACACTGGTATATCGTTGGTGAGTTCCCATAATATTGGATCTCAAATTTTCGAAATTTTCAGGAGTCAAAAAAAAACAGAATAACTCCAAATATGGGAACATAGAACACAGTAACTGTGGCTCCTCAAACAGAAAACCCTATTTGTTGTTTCTGAGAACATTTAGAGTCTATTTGATATGTATTCTATGAGAAAAATGACATTTAGGTGGGGATATGACATTATGAGGGTTAACTTGCTGTAAGGGAAATTAAACTTTTTTGAATTTTGAATTAATTATATCTCTGTCATTCTATGGCCTGTATGATTTACACTATGGGTGATTTACAAGGCTTTGTGCCCGTTTTATTTCCATATATCAGAAAGATGCTGAATGTCTCAGTCCTCAATTCAGGAATTTTGAGATATGACTTTTTACAATTTCCTGTTTTTGAAAAATGCTTTGAAGAAAGGACATTTAAGAACAAAATGTGAACATTTTGGACCAAAAAACACAATTCATCCAGATCAATTGCTTCTTTTCTTTTACATGTTATGCAATTGGACCCAAAGATTCTGAATTTGTGAAAAAAGTGTTTTGCGCCAAAACGTGAAATATGACTTTTTGGAAGCCCACCAATGATAATCTTGTTATTTCTTTTTCTTCCTACATAAAGCTTATGACAGTCAATTTGCAGCAACCACCAATATGCACTTCTCATTAAATACTAGAAGTACAAATATTTGCTCCATTCTGAAGTGATGGTACCACAATCGAGAGGCTTTATATTTGGTGGATGTGCATCATATTCTCTCAGCATAAACGATTTAACCCTTTATGCAGACGATGTCAAAATTGATTATTTAAAATATAATTTTTTAAAATTTTTTGAAAAATTTCAACAAAACCATATCATGTGGTCCCTCGTTGGAATGAGCTCATTACAAAGAAGGGTCACATGATATGGTTTTGTTAAAATATTTTGAAGAATAGTATTTGTTCAGCTGTGGAATTTGCATATCACATGGGCAGATGTGGCCGATTCATTGGGTAAACTGTTAAAACAAGCTATTAATTGATAATAGAAAATTTTCATTTTTGGCATTCACTTTAAAAAATGTTTAAGAATTTCCATTGGTTCATTGAATCCTTCACCCTATGTAATAGGTAACGAACTTACCCAGTGCATTTTAGAGCCTTAGCCAGTGTATATTTCCTTGTAGTACAGTACAAGGAGAGTGTATTATCACTAAATCACCTGCAGAGTGGAGATTCCACCCAAGCAATAATTGCAAATTTGTTGCAAAGAATAACAAGCACAAGCAAAGTTTCAGCCAATGGACCCCCGGGTTAAACCCGGAGGTCCATTGGCTGAAACATTGCTTGTGTTTTTAGTCGATATAAACAAAATTTGAAAGTTATAGTTTGGGTGATAACTCCCCTCCATGGGTGATTTAGTTACAATCCACTCTCCATGTACTGTATGTGATATGGTAGCCTATCAGCTAATACTGTGCAATGCCTAGGGTTAGTTGGTGTATGTTAGCTTACCAACTAACTCTGTGCAATGCACTGGGTTAGTCACTCTTTTCTTTCTGGTTATAAATAAGATCATTTCTATGCAACAAACCCTGTACATATCACAGCCTTAGTGAGTGTACATTTTCATGTAGTGTGTGATATGGCAGTTACTCATTTTTTTTTAACCAGAAAGTGTGACTACCCTGTGCATTTAACAGGGTTTGTCACACTTTCTGGTTATAGATTTTTTTTATTAGGCCCCACAAAGTAGATCTTCTGTTTCTCAGGCCATTATTTATAAAATTGCATGCAGGCGAGCGTTTTTTTTATTTTATTTTTTATTTCTGTAATTATTTCTTTGCCATCAAAAGTTCAGATTCTTGGTTAATGTTTTAGGCTTCATAATCTACAGAATAGCATGGGTGAGGATGTATTTCGTCCCTTGAGAGCAACAAGGGAAAATTTATCAATTTTTTTAACTTTGGGTAAAATATCACACATAAACCATTTAATTATTATTTTTTAAAGTTTACATTGGTTATAACAAGAAAGCATGCGGCAGCCAAAAGGACCATGCAGGGGGGCCTAAGATACATATTTTTATTTTTTTTTAGGCCTTAACTGGGTATCTAACTCTGTACAGTTTACAGCCTTAGTGCAAATTTCATCTGTATCAATTTGTTACCCAATGTAATGGCCAAAATCAGCCAGTACTATTCTCAAAAAGCATTCAAACTTCAAACTAAACTTTTGACTCATCATTGGAATGGATTGTGGAAAGGTTTTTTTGTTGTTGTGAATTCCAAAAATGAAAACATATTCTAATTTCAACTAATAGCTTGTTTTAATCCATTTGGATTTGAGCTGTCACAGTTCTTAGGAGGGTGCCTTGGCACTCTCCCACAACTAACAAGCAAAGACCAGTATAGGGCTTCACAGTATATCGATAAACCGATATATACCGGTATTCAAACCAATATTGGTGTAATTACAAAAATATCGAGTTATCATCATTATTTATTTACCCACAATTTCATTTTCAAGATGTCTTGAGTTTTTTAGCTGGAGCCCCGAATGAATAATATTATTCCTTGTTATCCCTCGTTCCAATGAGGGGTCACATGATATAGTTTTGTTGAAATCTTTGGGGAAAATCTGATAAACTAATTTTGAAAATAATAATTTTGATATTGTCTGTGTCGGGTAAAGGTTTTTCGAATGCATTATCAAGGCATGCTATCTCGTTCCGACTGTGATGCCTCGATTGTGGTACTTGTGTTCGTGTATCTGAACAGTTTTCGATATACCGGTATACCACGGTATCTTTTTGAATACCGATACCGGTATTCAGTTTTGAATATCGTACAGCCCTAGACCAGTAGGGAAATTCTAATAACAAACAAAAGTAATTTAGCACACATTTGACTAACAAGAGGCAAATAATTATGCTCAGAAACAAAACTGCAGTTTTCTAAAATCTTTATTACTGGGTACTATTATGTGATATTTCATTGAAATATAAACAAAAGCCTAGAAAATATGAATAAACAAGAATTTCATCTACAAGTAAGCTAGTATTCAAAATCTAAGATCAAGATAAAGCAATTTGTTTTTGAATGCCTCAAACTCAAATATCTGAGATATATTCATGTCTACTCTGTAATGAATATGTTAATGAAGGGTTAACTAATCAAAATCCTTCAATTTTCTGTGATGTTCATCTAACCAAATAAGAAAAGTACCTTACAAAGATCATTACCAAGAGAGACCACTCACATATAATTTCATTATTGTATGACTAATGCTAATGAATAAAAGAGAAAAGAAAAATTTAAATAAGCTGACTACACGATCTTAATTGTCTTCGTGCCCAAATCTATCTGACCGATTAAGAATATGACAACTTGTACCCATAGCTTTTTTGTTGTTGTCTATTAAGTGTTTAATGCTTTATCTAACAATGAGGGGTTATAAGCTATTTTTTTCAAGCAATTTCAGCAGAAATTTGTTTATTAAAGTAAACATGCATGGCTCCACTTCTGGTGTTTCCACCAGGATATTGTTTTTCAAACTAACCCTCAAGGACCGGTAAGAATTTTTAACCAATTTCACATACTCGATAACCTACAAGTACAGTGGGTTTGCATATGATTCTAGTGAAGTCTTGACTGTCTGTAACAGAGGCAGGCAAGACTTGACTTGAAACCACTGCCAAGACAACTGCTCAAAGAAGTTTCTCTCAACTTTATATTGATGCAGCTCTTCTCAAGTCACAGTGTTTGTTGGAATCAGAACAAGGTGCAACACCGCTGGCATCCAAGGGTTTCTAAGTCAGAAAAAGGCCCATAACTCTAGAAAAAAAGGGACAAAACCTGTCACTAGTAAATATCCTTTCCCCCATAGTGGTCTATCAGCACACCAAAGATCATTTAAATCCAACATCCACTGACTGAGATATGAAGGTCCAAAGTTGTTACGGCCGGCAGATGGACGAATGGATGGACACATGGACCCCATTTCTATATCATATTGATATGAGCCAAGCTAGAGTTGTCTCTCTTGATGCATTTCCAGATGCAACCAATTTGTTTATATGGAAATTGTTCACCAATATTCGTTGAATGCAAGCAGGAAAGTTGGCATTACTAGGCATAATGGAGCAGTTTGGAGCCGAGTTTCTGTATGGTGAGGAATTAATGATTAGTGTTCAACCGATGATCGGCATCGGTCAACCTAATTGGCCGAATGTGGGCAATCGGATGAAAACAGCAACTGCTCCTGGAATATCAGTTCAACCGATTGTTGCCAAGTATTTTCTGTGGTGATTCATTAACAACATTTTATTATCTTCTGCAATTGTTAATGTAAAATGATGTCAATGATACCATTCAATAAAGTTGAAAAACCACCGCAATGTGTATTCTTAATCTCTCTATTTATTTATTTATTTATTGGTGTTTAAGGCCACATACTTATGCACGATGGCTAATCGTGACCGTGACAGTTTTACGGGTGGAGGAAGCCGGAGTACCCGGAGAGAACCACCGAGCAACGACGAGCAGCTGTCAGCTCTCCAACATCGTAACTCTGAACTCTGCACCGCAGCACAGGCAGGGTGAGATTGGTTGAAGACATGCGCACCATCGATGTGCAGTACGCCTCAGTACACAGCGTCATCGTGCCCCCATTTAGGCAATTGGGGTGAAGTGTCTTGCCCAAGGACACAACGCGGTTGCCGCAGGTGGGATTCGAACCGAGGACCTCTCGGCTTGCAGCCCGCACCTCTACCAACTGAGCCACCGCGCCCCCATTAATCTCTCTAGACGTCCCGTTACAGGATATACAAGGTAAAGCTTGCAACTGTGCGTACTTGCGGCAATCGCCAGTACATACAGGGAAGGTGAAGGTTGCACTCCATTGACTCAGATCGCAGTAAAAATTACCAGTTGCACCCACATGGATGGTAAACGTGGCTCAGAGCCACGTTTACCACCCAAGTGTGCGCGACTGGTAATTTTACAAGACCGGAGTCAACGGAGTTTAACACTGTGAATATGATCAATTTAATGTAGTTCTTTCGAGCCTCGACTTGTCTAGTAGTGCACAGTATTACAATCATAATCAGCATTGGCCGATTGTGAGCTCAAATAACCTGTCATCGGTCAGCGGCCACTTTTGGTAATCGGTTGAATACTATTAATGATGACAGTAAGTAAGGATTAGGTGGATGGAGAGGAAAAAAGAAGAGAGTTGTACACAATATTCAACTCAAACTAAGATTCAGAGTCGTAAACGGAGATTCGTCAAAGTGGGAGACAAGATTCAGCTGTCTGAAAATTTTAGCTACTTGGGAAGCAGAGATGTTCAGATAGCTGAACTAGAAGAGGAAACTTCAGACTTTGTGAAAAGACAGAGAAACAATAACACTGTCAGGAAACTGTAACAGATCTGAAAATATTTTGTAATTATTTTTTAGGGTTTAATAAATAATGAGGTTATTACTTGGTTAGTTTCATATTGGCTGAAATATCAGCCCTTGGTAACTTCACATCAGCCTTCGACCTTCAGTATCAGGCTGATATGAAGTTATCCCCAGACTGCTATCTCAGCCGATACGAAACTACCCATGTAATAACCCCAAAGTATCATAACAAACACAAAGAAACAAGTTTGTGTCATTATATTTGAGAAGACCATGGCACTTAGACAATTATTTAAAAAAACAAAAGATACAACACTGAACCATTAAGCTAGCATTTCCAAATACCTGCATGGTTTTAAGTTTCTTGGATATTGACTTCTTATCAAGGTGCACTGGTTCCGAGTCTTGAAGTTTCTTTTCGTTGATCTTCAACCACAGTGACATATTGTCTAAATTGTCCCTGAATCTTGAAGCATGTTTATTGCTGACAGCTAATAGTTCCTCTCGCTCTGCAGCTAAGAACTCCAAATCTTCAAACTCAGACTGGATGGTATCCAAAACGTTGGCAATATTCTGAGCATCAGCATCAGATCCCATCTCCAGCAAAAGCTTGTTGCCACTGTCCAGAATGTCTTTCACATCTCTTGCATGGGATTTGATTTCACCTTGTAATTGCTGCAACAAGTTTTTAAAACAATTTGTTTAGTTGTACCAAAGATAATTTGCTGTTTCTAATCACCAAAGATGATTAAATACAGTAGATCCCTGTTAATTGAATTGCAACTTTGTCGGTGAAAAAAATTCATTTAATAAGAATTTTCAGTTGACTGGTAGAGTGCTGGAAGCCCATATTTCATATTTGGGCTTTACCCTAAAGTGCAGGTCTCAGAACATAAAGGAACCATACTCAGTGGATATATTTTATATTATCTTGCAAATAAAATTGTTTAGTCTGTATTTAAACATGTGAGCAAATTTTGATGACCAAAAATAATTTAGCACTCTACCAGTTATCAGAACTTTGGCTACTTTTCTGTTTTGTTTGTTTGTTTTGGGGGGTTTACTGACATTTTCTACAGCCAAGATCAAATCATGTCGAACAGTTTTATGGGTTGAGGAACATTGAGTAACCAGAGAGAACCACCTAGCAGCATTGAGCACATGTCGGGCTCCCCAAAGTACTAACTTTGCATGAGCAGGGCTAGCAGCACAGGAAAGAAATTGAACCTGAAGGCAACTGTACCATCGACATTCAGTGTGCTGTACAAGACAGTGCCACCATGTCCACACAAGGGCAATAAGGATTATGTGTCTTTCCCAAGTACACAATGTATTTATTGCTAGTCAGGATCAAATCATCAACCTTTTGGTTTGAAGTTCAATGCTCTAGCCACCATGCTCTTGGTCACTTTTTTGTATTCCATGATAAACTAAGCATTTGTTCTATTATATCTTCCTTGACAGAACACACTGAGCTCTGACGATCAAGATATAATATATTAAAGGCTTATATTGCATGAATCTACAAACAGAGTAATTCTTCGATAAATCACAAGATTATTTTATTCCACTTATGGGAGTTTACTCTATAACCTATATGCAATTAACTAATGGAGTGCAATATTATTTTTCTTAGGTTATTGGTAGCATGAGTATTTTTTGTTGAGGTTATAAATGCAATTAGTAACTGGATATTGGTTTAGCAAAATTTTGTTCATAATGTTTTTGTTACAATTTATTGGTAAGTGCCCACTGGCACTATCCAATAAATTGCAACAGAACAATTCTATGTAAATGCTTTTTTTTTACCAATGAGAAAACAAAATGCTAATGCATACAGTGTTAAAACTCCTAAAGTGGATTTCAGTACTTTTCAATAATGCCAAGAAATTCATCAGGACCCAGTCGCAATCAGCAGTACTGTGTCCTCAGTTTTATCTTCTCACAGTCCTCAATTTTATTTGATAATTGGGTACAGGCTATAACTCAGGCCTGAAGACTACTCCTATATCCTGGCCTTATACATTATCTTTGGTACTGAATATATAAAAACCATACACACTGTATGAACATACAAAAACATACAAACAAATATTCTGAACTCCACTGACAAACAACATTCAACAATTAATATTTTATGCAATGGTTGACTTCACCTATAAATTTTTGTTCTGGACACTTTGTTTGAAATGTAATTGTAATTTGTAAATGTGTTTAAAATGTAATTTGACTGGGCCCTGTCCATAAATATACTAAATAATGGCATATTAACCAGTTTATGAACGAAAATATGAAGATTTGGCTGTAATATTACTGTGGAATCAAACTGATTGTAAAGTCAAGGAATGGTGCAGTTTCAGGATGCACAATATTTCTCAATGGAAAAGGGGGTCTAATTCATGAGTGATACATGGGGACAGTATAACCTGATACAATTAGACTTGTTCAGACAAAAATTGTTAATGAATGGAAAAAAGGGTATAACTCCTAAGTGGAAGGTGTGGACAGCATAACATGATACATATCTGAAAAGCATGTCATATTGGAACATCCCTGGAATATTTCATCATAATCTGAACACTATCAACTAAGTTACAGACTGTTACAGTAGGGCCCTGCGAAGCTTTTAGATTCGATTTGATTTCGAGTATCAAGTTGGTATTCGGTTTGACTTGAAATCGACTTCCCAATTTTTTTACCTTTGAATCCTTCGAAAAAAGCTTATATAGAATATATATCCATCATATTCGTCGTCTCTTTGTTCAGATGGAAATTGTACATAAATAATACTGAAAGTGAAGACTGATTGTAATTTCCACTATATTAACATACATAATAGCATCTGCATCCATGCAGCCACCCATGCTAATTCCAGTCACACTAGTCACTACAACTGTTGGAAGCAAATTTAAAGTTTCCAAGCAATCTTGATGATAAGCTGATGCTAGCAGCTAGTTCTGTGCAGTACACAGTATGGGCAATTAACGCACTTGTTTCTGTTTTTGAACTGTAACCCTTACTGGGTAAAATTCCAGCTACATCATCAAAGCATGCCTTCAATGAAGTCATGCCTTGATGATGTAGTTGGAATATTTTATCAGTCAGAACTTGAGCTGTCACAGTCCAACAAATCAGGTCTACAGCACCCCCTTCCCCAAGCGGTCATCTTCTAGACACCCCTAATTCACTTCAAGATTCAATTTTTAATAGACCTGATTCGATTCGAGATTTGGTTGGAATCGAAAAGTGTGACTCACAGGGCCCTATGTTACAGATAAAAATTGAATATGTCTCAAAGGAAAAGGTCGGCATAACTCCGGATTGGAATCTGGAGATACCATAACTTGATATATGTCTGAAAGGGCAAGTCATGCTGAACATCCATGTAAGGTCTGACCACTGCAAGCTGAGGTAGACTGATATGGATAAAAATTGTATTTTCCTGAAGAGAAAAATGGGCATAGCTCCCAGATGGAGGATGTGGCTGAAAGAACTTCAGAACTATTGTTTCTTGTGCCTTTTTTAAAATTTGTGAATGAATTTGGGGTAAAAAAAAACACCCCTCTTGTCACCATGATTCAGTACTGATCTCCCGTCCCTGTATATCCAACTGTTGTAGAGTAAATCAGGATGATGAAAGGTAAGGAAAAGATCGCTTAAACATTATTATTTGTAAGTTTGTTTTTTTTGTTGTTTTTTTTGTTAGAGTTTAACGACACATTAACAGCCAGGGTCATATCATGTCGGTGACAGTTTTACAGGTGGAGGAAGCCCGAGTACCCGGAGAGAAACGACTAGCAGCTGTCAGCTCTCCAACATCATAACTCTGAACTCTGCACCGCGGCACAGGCAGGGTTAGATTGGTGGAAGACATGTGCACCTTTGACGTGCAGTACATCTTAGAAAACAGCGTCAACGTGCCCCCCATGTATGCTATCGGGGTTAAGTGCCTTGCCCAAGGACACAACACGGGAACACGAATCAGTCGCTGAAATGGTCGCCCATCCAACTATTAAGCGTGCTCAACGTTGCTTAAATTCGGTGATCTGACAAGAACTGGTTACCGCGACATCACCGCACCCCCATTTGTAAGTTAACTGACACTCAAACAGGTCATGGTTGTTGTTGGATGAGAGAAAACATGAAGTCCACAAGTAATTTCTATTGTTTTTCCAAGTGCTGAGATTAATAATTTTCAACTATTTCCATTTTCTCAACCCAATTTCCAAAACCCCGGGTATGCTGTGCTTATTTAATATTACTCATTTCCTGGTGTACCCACAGAGAAGTATATAGAGTAAATAGTATTGAAGATAGGTAATCTTTGCATATTTGGAATATCTAGTTTCAGGATTCATTTCAAGTTACAGTATGTGGAGAGTGGATTGTACCTAAATCACCCTCGGAGTGGAGTTATCACCCAAAGTATCACTTTTAAATTTTGTACATATGGACTAAAAACACAAGCAATGTTTCAGCCAATGGATCCCCAGGTTTAACCTGAAGGTCCATTGACTGGAACTTTGCTTGTGCTTGTTATGCTTTGCAACAAATCTGCAAATGCTTGGGTGGAATTTCCACTCTAAGGGTGATTTAGTGATAATACACTCTCCACGTTCTGTATATCTCATAGGCCTTGCCCATTCAACAAATTATTTCTGATCTAAAAAAATACTTATCTAATCAACTATTTTTTCAATTGAGGCTTACGTAATCTTTTCCAGTATTAAACTTCTCCAGAGAGATGTGATACTAGGCGGGAACAGAAAAATATACTGTTTGCAAGGTGAAATTAACCAGGGCATTTAGATTTAAAAAAAAAAAATAAAATAATAACACAACATTGCAAAAGTTTATTACCATGTGCATATTTATAAAAATAGAGATGAGATAGCTACCATATACTCCCAACTTTACAATCCACCAAAAATCTTAAAATCTTCCAAAAGGGGGAAGAGATCAAAGAGAAGACTTGCCAAGTGTATGGGTCTAATAATTTTCCCTCAAGTTGAGATTTAACCCTTCCTACCTGAAACCACTCGAGGATCATTTTTCTCTCAATCTTGATTTTTTGATTAAATCAAGTCATGGCTGCTGAAAAGCAGCCATGACTTGGTTTGATGAAAAACTCAATAGAGTCTGACATAAATAAATCATTAAGACTATTTCTCCAATTTATTCAGATATGTTTTTATTTACAAGAGACACTTACATGGCTCCACTCAGAAGAAGAGTATATTTAAGTAATTTGAGTAAATCCGCCAGCTGCATGGAAGGAAGTAAATGGTTGAGTGCTAAATTATTTTTTAAAGGTAATTTGAAACATGGGTATTTTTTTTTTTAAAGATACCATGCTGCCAGCAAGACTGGCCTTAGTTTAGCAGGATTTTGTTCATAAATAACTGTTTGGTTACAATACCATTCTCCAATAAAATGCAACCCAACAATTTTTATCTAAGAAATCTTTCTTTTACTGCTGGGCGAACATCACGCTAATGCATACAGTGTAAAGCCACTAAAGTGGCTTCCAGCACTTTTCAATAGAGCCATGATAATGGCTTCTAGCACTCAACCTGTTAAGCCCATGTATAAGCTTGTAGTACTTTCATCAGTTCATTGCATATTAATTATAAAGTAAATCCCAAATAACTAAATAATGAAATTTGTTAAGCATGGTTACCAATTAAAATCTAAAGCGATAACCATGATATTCCTGTGGCTTTTAGGGCTTTTAGTGACCAAATTACAATATAAGCATTTAACCCTCAAATCCTCAGTTTAATTTTACATTAATAACTACCATAGATACACTTACATAGCTGCAGATGACTTAACAGTGTTTCTATTCTGTACAGGCAGCCAACAATTATGTTTATTTATTTATTGGTGTTTAAGGTCACATATTTCTGCAGAATGGCTAATCATGACCTCGACAGTTTTACGGGTGGAGGAAGCCGAAGCACCCGGAGAGAACCACTGAGCAGCAGCAAGCAACTGTCAGCTCCCCAACATACTAACTCCACACAAGCAAGGTTAGCATTGGTTGAAGACAGGTGCACCATCGATGTGCAGTACGCCTTAGTACACAGCGTCACCGTGCCCCCACGTGGGCAATGGGCGTGAAGTGTCTTGCTCAAGGACACAACGCGATTGCTGCAGGTGGGATTCGAACCGAGGACCTCTCGGCTTGCAGCCTGGACCTCTACCTACTGAGCCACCGCGCTCCCCAACAATTATGTAAAAACACTGTCAAGATAAATGCATCCTACCAGTAAAGTTCTCAAGGAAGAATACATTTGGAATAACTTTTTCAAAAGAGGAAGTTTATGGCTGTATGTCGAATCATGGGTTAACCCTTTACCTAACAAATCACCCCCATCCGCCTGCATAATATGCAAATTCCGCAGTTGAAAAAATTAAATTTTTCAAAATATTTCAACAAAACCATATCAAGTGACCCCTCATTGGAACGAGCTCATTGAGCTCGTTCCAATGAGGGGTCACATGATATGGTTTTGTTGAAATTATTTGAAAAATTAAAAAAAAACGATAATTCAAATAATAAATTTTGATATCGTCTGCATTGGGTAAAGGGTTAATCCATTCTATCTTAACAATGCACTGGATGAAACAGTTCCCAGGACTCTTTGCTTACAGACCACAGGGGATACCTATTTGGGATCACAGGTTAACCCATTGTCCAATGTACATCATATCAAAATTTGTCATTTTAATGATAAGTTTTTCAAAGTTTTTCAAAAAATTTCAGCAAAGCCATATCCTGACCACACATTGGAATATGCTCAATGAGTCTGTTCCAATGAGGGTTACATGATATGGTTTGGTTGAATTTTTTTTGAAAGTATTTTTTTTTTGACAGCTCATTTTGTAAGATTCTGCCGATTTGATAAGGGTTAATTAAGGTATAACACCTACCTTATGTTCAAATGTTTGCTGTTGTCTAACATCTTCTCTGCCAGATACAGGTTCCACATCACTAATCTTTCCTTTGGCATTGTTAATCCAGTCCAAGAGATTTTGACAACTTGCTTTGAACTTTTCTCCTTCTTTACCAGCTTCTACTAACTGATTCTTCTGAGCAGCTATGAAGAGACAACACAAGATACAGTGGAGCCCACTTAATTGGATATCCCTTAACTGAATAACCCTGTTAATTGAATATAATTTCCAAAAACAAAACCATTTACCATACCTCCAGTACAAATTTGACCTGTTAATTGAATAAAGGTTATAGAGTAAACTCCTGTTAATTGAATAAAAAATCTTGTAACCTGTCGAGAAATTACCCGGACTCTCCCCAGTTTTTCTTTGTTTATAAACCTATTTGGCCAATACAGGCATTTAATCTATTAATTTGGCCTCAGTACATCCAATACAGGCATTTAATCTATTAAATCCTGTTTGACAGAGCTCATGGAGCTCTGTCAAACAAGATATAATAGAATAAATGCTAAATTTTATCTCTAGAATACAGGAAAGTGACACAATCCCTGTTAATTGAATAATTTTCATTGGCAAAGTGGCTATTCAATTAACAGGACTCCACTGTCCTGAACCATTAAGTAATGAATTCTTCTAGAATGATGAAAGATTATGAAATATTTTTTACATAATAGTACAGAATATACCTGTGGAGGATTGATAAGCTCTCTGTTCATTCAGCTCAGCCTCATTCCAATGGGGAAAGGGGAGATGGGGCGTAACTGACATGTTATCCTCAAAATAAATTTTCCAGGGAACTTGAGGATGGGTGATTTTCAGGGAAATTAGATGAATTTCAAGGAAAAGTATGTGTGCAAACAATATACACAGGAAGAATTTTTAAAAATTCAGCTCTTAGACCACCACTGGCACCAGGTTGCACCCAGTGGTGCATAGGCTAACAATTTGTTGATTCCCTTTAATCAATGTTTAAAAATCATTGGTTTGAATACCCTCACATCATCCTCTTTTCATCAAACCCCTGCCACTCCCGATACCCCCCACTTCCACCACCACCTGTGGTTACAATTTGTCCAAAGTGCACTAAGCAGATAATTCCCTTCTGGAATGAGCAATAAAGTGTAATTCCATTTTTCATGACGCACAAAATTTAATCCAACTTCCCCTTTTTTTAAATGTGGTGTTTCTCTACATGCATCGATTTCTGTAAGGGAATGTTTCGGACTTTTGGGGGGGGGGGGGGGTCGAGATTTTTTCTCATTGTCAGTAATTCAAAATTGTGTTATCACCTGTGCAAATACTATTCAGAGCTTTCTGGGAATAGACACCTTAACTATGACTCATAAAACAGAACAAAAATCAGTGTTATTGACTATTAAAAAATACATCCATTGTGTATCAATGTTCAACCATAACGTTTCGGCATTTCATGGCAGCAAGATTGTGACCCATTTTTGAACTGTATTCTTTTGCTTTCCTGAGGTGGATCACAAATCACGTGGATAATTGCATAAAAAATGAGTAGATATTAGAACTAAATAAAGAAATATATATTCTTTTTGTACATTTTATTCATCAGGAATCATTATTTGACTTGATTTTGTGAAAAATTCGGGAAAATTTAACTGCAAAAATCATTGGTGACAACGTTGATTCAACATCTAGGGAAAAGGTTGGTTAATGTGCACAAATTATGACTCTCCAGTGGAAAGAGATTTCCTGTCCTGTTCATGAATATCTTCGGCATGCAAAGAATCAATAAGAAAACAATATATTGTTTTACCTAGTTTCTTATGAGCATCGAAGAATGGTTTTTCTATGTTGGTAACCTTAGTCCTTAGCTCTGTTTTTGTACTGGCATCTTTAGTACTGTCACACAGTTTCTTACATAGATCACCAGCTTTTGCTAGTAATGGTTTCTTTCCCTTAAATTCTTGTTCCTTTTCCTAAAATAAAAAAAATGGATATAAGCACTTTGTCTTTTCTGTAAACTTAACCAAAGCGCTCAATAAGGCTATTGAACAAAAAAATCTTGTTTTTCAGGCACCTCCCTCGTCACAGAAAATCTGCCTCATCACCTGTTTTCTCACCTAAAAATCTCTTCTATGACACTATTTTGCACTTGTAGGGCAAATATTTAACCAACTATACTTTGTTTGACAGAGCTCTGTCAAACAAGGTATAGTTGATAAAATTTACAAGTACATTATGGGAAATTTTCTCTGCTGAAAATGTTTGCCACATAATTGTGTAAGTAGTTAAATTTCTGATTCCAACTATTTTCAGAACTGTTTTGTGAACCAAAACAATCCTCCTTCCTTCATCATAAAATTGAGGAAAAATTGCCTGAGAAACAAGAAATTTTTTTTATAGTCCTAAAATTCCTAAATATCAAAAACAAAACAGACAAATCAACCGAAACAAAACAAGAGAACTACAAAAAATAAATCTTATTTTTCCTTCTTCCAAAACACTACACATAATTTGTCATTGGAATAAACTCAACATGATAAAATGCTATTGGAGTCTTAATCCCAATGGTGTTATATTGTCGAAACACAAATTCAGAAACTTTCCAACTAACATTTTTTGGGGCCGTTGGAGGATTGAATGTTAGGGCAAACAGACGTGAACTCTTCTAAACCATTCCAAGATGTTTACAAGCACAGTGGATTTCTGTTCATTAAATGCCATTTTGCCAAAATATTATTAAGAGAGGCCCCAAGGACTCAATCACACACATGCAAAAGTTGTTTAAAGGCGCCATTCAGCATCTACATGTTAATTAAGTTAATCTGTAGAGCTGTCATAATTTTTTAACTCTTTACCTAACATGAAAAGCAAATGACACTTGCAAAAAAAATTCTTGAATAACTATTATTTTCATTTTGTGTCTCAAAAACATAGGTTATGACCCCTCATTGGAACGAGCTTGTTCCAATGAGGGGTCATAACCCATGTTTTAGAGACAAAATTTGGAACACCAAGCTACTATGGGTATATTTTATATATACACCCTGGGTCTCCTAACAAAAATTGACTGAATGATGAGGCTTCACTACTTTTAACTATTATGGCCTAACTCCAACTTTCATCACCTTTTACTGCAAGAAAACAGGCATCCCAACATGCAGTCTGTAGGTAAATTTATCGGTTACATTCTAAGTTCCTTGGCAGTTGTTTCAAGGCAAGTCTTGGCTGCCTATACAGGCAGCTGAGACTTGCCTAGAAACAACTGCAAAGCCATGGGATGCACACTGTCAAAGAGTACCAAAAAAGTATAAGTGAGTTTGCACAAAAGCTGCTACAGATGGTAAAAAATAGAACAAAAGACAATCAATGGCAATAACTCTTGACAAAAATACTCTGAATAACACCTACATTGAACATGGCGGCTAGACATCAATAAGATACGCTTGCATACCAAATGATGTCATTCCACAAAGTATTTTAAAAGTTATGGAGTTTAAAAACTTGTTGGTCACAGTCCGACAGATTTATTTTTGTTGGAGTTTAAACAACACTTTTGACAGCCAGGGTCACCTTGTGTCAGACAGTTTTACAGGTGGAGGAAAATGGAGTACCAGGAGAGAAGTACTGAACAGTGGCAAGCAACTGACAGACTCCCCAACATATGAACTTCACACAAGCAGGGTTTGCATTGGTTGAAGGCAAGAGCACCATAGACCTTAGTACTCAGTGTCACCATGCCCCTACATGGGCAATCAGGATTAAGGCATTGCCTAAGGTCACAACGCAGTTACTCCTGGTGAGGATTGAACCATGGACCTTTCGGTTTGAAGTCCAATGCCATAACCACTGAACCACCACACTCCTATCACATATAGAGCAGCTTGTTACAGCTAAAAATCACCAGTCCTTTAAGGGTTCAAGTTTGAATTTAACCTTAAGGGACTGGAGACTTTTTATACATTTTTGCTTTACTTTTGACAATCCACATCCTATGACTTCGCAGTTGTTTCTTGGCAAGTCCTGGCAGCCTATGTAGGCAGCCAAGATTTGCTTAGAAACAACTGCCATGTTAATTCGAATGTAACTTGCAAGCTTACCCCAAAACTGTATGTTGGGGCACCTGTTTTGTTGTAGAAAAATGTGATTAAAGTTGGAATTAGGTCCTTAAAGGTTAATGGTTGGAAAAAGGGTCTGATAAAGTGATAAAAGAATATATAACATACCCTCAGATCTTCCATTTGTGTTTTTTGCTTCTCTACATTAGCACTTGGTGATCTCAATCCATCGAGGGAATCATTGAAGCCAGTAACCCAGTCACCAAATTCTGTTATAACATTACTGAAGTCAACACTCATAGCTTCTATACCTTTCAGGTTATGTCTCCTGTCCTTAAGTTTTGTGTCTAATTTATTCCAGTTTTTGCTGACGGTGTCCATTGTCTGACTGACCGATAATGCATCCTGGGAATCAGGATTACATTTATCCAGAATCGAATGACCAGAAGAAATGAACTTCTCAAAAACAGGTTCTTGGCTGTTTTTTTCTTCCTCCAGCACCTATTAAGATAAACAGTCATTTGAATAGTTCACCAAGTAGCAGCATGGTCAATTTGTAAAATTCCCCTCTTCTCCTCCCTTTACACACACTTCATTTAGCCTGGCTATACCCTGGTCAACACGAAGAACATAAACAGAACAACATGCGTGTGTGAATGGGTTAATTAATCGATATGGCACAAGTACCAGCACGGAAGAATAAAATGAGAGTTTTATCCTTCCACGATGGCACAAGTGCAATATCGATTGTGAAATAACTAAATAAAATGGTCTGTGTTTATTACAATGAGCTCTGTCAAACAAGATTAAATTGGTTAAATTCTTAGTTGCATAATATGATCACATTTTGCCAATCCTCAAATCCTTGCACTGGCTGCCAGTTGAGTCTTGCATCAAATATAATGTATTAATGATGACACACAACATCATCCACGGAGATGTCACCATCAACTTAAAACAGATTGTCAATTTACACAAACTAGTACAGAATCTTAGAGCATCTTCAGAGAATCTTCTTGTCGTGCCCGAATAAGACCTTCATTGGGAAAAAAATCATTCACTTTTGCAGTTCCCTCACTATGGAATGCACTGCCTCAGAATTTTACGAAAACCTCCAAAACTGAAAGTTTCAAAAAAGGTTTAAAGACCCATCTCTTTCAGATAGCCTTTGACAGCTGAATTTTTTCTTTTTGTCAGTTTATATTGTGAGCGCTTTTGACCTGTGTTTTGCCAGTAAAAGTGCTATATAAGTAAATTATTATTATTAAGAAAAACTTGCACACCTAAATTTTCACACTTTGACATCAGTGTGCAAAGGGTTAATTGAATAAGAATCAATTAATAATGATAATTAGTTGACTCTAAAAATTGATGGTCACAGCAGACCTAAACAGTGCAGTGGAGCCCACTTTATTGGATGTCTCTTAATTGTATATCCCTGTTAACTGAACATAACTTTCAAACACAAAACCATTTACCATACTTTCAGTACAAATTTGATCTGTTAATTGCATATGGGTTGTAGAGTAAACTCCTGTTAATTGTATATAAATTTTTGTAATATGTCAAAAAAATTACTGTGACACGCACCAAATTCTCCTTATTTATCAAACTGTTTGGCCTCACGACATCCAATACAGGCATTTATTCTATTATATCTTGTTTGACAGACGCAATCTATAGGTCTATTTCCTGGCATAGCCACTGCAGACAAACAACGCATCTTAAGTGATAATGTAATTGCAGGGCTTTACAAAAGCCGCAGATTGTATCTCATTCCTTTTAAATGCCTTTTGTGGTGTTTCTGAATCATCAAAAAAATAATCTTCAACTCGTCCCCAGTTTATATCAAAATTTACAAAACTCATCCAATAAATTAGGTCTGGACCTCACTGAAGTTTGGTCCAGACATAATTTACTGAACTCGTTTTGTAAACTTTTGATATATATACATTATCATGACCATATGCATGTCCTGTAATTTGTATCAGATTCGAGGCTGTGTTTACAATCAGATCGCAATGAGCCTGCCAGGGCGTAGTGTGATCCAATTGTAAACACGACCGAGAATCTGATACAAATTACAGGACATGCATTTGGTTGTGATAATACATTTATCTAAGAATCCCATCACATAAAGCCTGTTTTTATGTTTTTCAGTTTAAACTGGGTTGGAATTGGTCAAAATTTTGAATTTCTTATTTTAATGCGTAATAACAATGCATATAATGTTATTATTTGTCATAACGCGGTGTTTACCGGAAGTTGAATCTATGTGATACGGAATCAGAATGAGTCGTCTATATGATACGGAATCGGAACACATTATGTAATACGTACTGTTTCTCGTAGTTTTCAGGCCAAAATCTATATGATTGTTAGATAAAAACTGGAGACATGCTGTAGATACTCTTTTTATCTAACTAGAAGAACATGTCAAAGAGACACTAATGTCCCTCCCATACTTGCATGGAAACTCTTGTGTAAATAATTTTTTTTCCAATCATGGGCTATGTTTTGTTTGTTTATTGGGGTTTAATTACACTTTCAACAGCACAGGTCATATCGTCAGAAGGTTTTGTGGGTGGAGGAAGCCAAAGTGAACCACTAAACAATGGTGAGAAACTGTCATAATTTAGTACCTCTATAAATATGTGACCTTAAACACCAATAAATAAATAAATAATCTATTATATCTTGTTTGATAGAGCTCAGGAAGCTCTGTCAAACAAGATATAATAGAATAAATGCTCAGTTTACCTCCAGAACACAGGAAACTGGCCAAATCCCTGTTAATTGTATACTCCTGTTAATTGAATAATTTTCACTGGAAAAATGGATATTCAATTAAGAGGATTCTACTGTACTATTTAAAGATCAACAAGTAAAAATTAACTTCCAAGAAAGTGGTGATTACCTGAACTTGTTCCAACTGATTCTCTATCATTTCTGGCTCTGTAGAAATAGGACCAAGAACATTAACCATCTTCTCCTTCTGCTTCAACCATTTGGTCAAATGATCACCTGATTCATCAAACTTGACTAAATCACTGATCATATGTTCTATGTTTTTACGATGCTGTTCTGAGGCAGCTCTGAGACCATGCCATTTATCATCTGAAAATATTACAGTTAATTAATAACATTAATAACATTGAAACAAAATATACCATTCAAATTATATTTTTTTCAATTTTTGCCTCCAAAAATAGCTTATACCCTAAACTGAAACGAGCTGAATATGCTCATTCCAATGAGGTTTGTAAGCTTGTTTTGGAGGTAGAAAGTAAAGATTTTTCATAATTTAGGAAATTATTTTGCAGAAGTTATCTTTTAACATGCATAAAATAAAGGATTAAATATCATCATATCATCATGTAGAAAAATTATGAAAATGACGTGCCGGTTATGATATTTCATCTGAATCTGACATTCTCTAAAGTGTTATGTGAACAAAAGGTGTCAATTTCTCAGTTTCTTACACTATTTATTTATTTATTGGTTTTTCTACACAATGGCTAACTGTGACCAAAACATGGAGATAAAGTCAAGTTTAGTCAATCATTTATACCCATGTTTCCCATTTTAGAGGATTTCCACCCGAAGCATTGGTGACCGGGTCCTATTTAACCAGTAAAAACAGAGCTTGTTTACCACAGCTTCACTCCTCGGGGTTCCCACCCAGGAGTTTCCAACACATCCTTCTCCCCCTATTCGATAACCAGTTATTTGCACCCCCCTCCCTCCCCCCACCCACCCACGATGATAAAATGATCTACGTAATGACCACCTTTTCTGGATAGACTTTGTGAAGGGAAAACCCACATTATACTTCCTATAGTTATTAAGAGTAGTACTGTATTTGATGTAAAATTCAACAAACACTATATAAATTAGCTTGTTTTTTATAGTACAGTGGAACATCGTCATCTCATCGGAAACCAGCCATTTTGTCATCAGTACAATATTGCTCTGCATCATAATTAACTCCTATGCTGCTAGCAGGTATTCCTGTCCAGGACAGGAACTCTCTTGCCTTTAAAATAAGTCATATTTGAGGATATCTGAACAAATTTCCCACTGTGAGTTGTATCGACTTTTTAACCATTGAACCTTTCTTGTCTCATATTGTCATGAATTTTTCATCAAATCTAATTATGGCTGCTTCACAGCAGCCATATCTAGATTTGATGAAAAATATTTTAAAATTACTCACTGGGTTAACCCTTAAGCCCCCATATAGCCCCAAACCGCCACTTTTATATTGCACTGAAGCAGGTGCTCCCTTGTGTTATCTTTTTTATTACTCTTGTATGAAGACTGAATTTTCCCTGGCAGTGGTTCTACATCACTGCTGGCTGCCTGTATAGGCAGCCAGCAGTGATGTAGAACCACTGACAAGTCATCAATAACTATGTAAGCAGAAAAAGGCCATAAATACTTTAAAATTAATCTGAGGACTTAAGGGTTAAGAGTCAAGTCCTACTAATGAGGAAGGATGGGGTGGCAGATATAGAGAACAGAATCTTCTAAACTGGTTACACTAACCTAAACCAGTGAGTTGTTGTTGAACAGCCTCCAAGCCTGGAACACCATGTTTCAGTTTCAACAATTCCTGCCCTTTTTTCCTGATGTCATCAACAATACCTTCTTTCTGTACAAGTTCTTTGTGGAATGACTAAAAAGAAAACATGAAAATTAATTAGTCGGCATCAAAATATAAATACAGGCACTGTTATCGAAGTAAAATATGTGTATCAAACAATGAGTTCCTGAATGGTATGGGCAGAGGAATAGAGACAGTTTAGAGAGTACCATGCCCTCTCCACCACTCCCCCCCCCTCCCCCACAAGGTTTGTCTCAAAATTTTGAGTCCCACCAGATTTATTATCCACATTAATGGTTTCAAAAGGACCATCTCAGAAAATTATACTTTTTAAAGAATTATTTAAAAACAATTTTTCAAGTTTACATGGAGAACACCGCTTTAAATATCTTCCCTGCTTTAGATCACTTATTTATTTATTTATTTTTTATTTATTTAATTATTTTATTTTATGACTACAGCATGGAGATAAATTAAAGTTTAATCAATCGTTTTTTCTCATGTTGCCCATTTTCAAGGACTTCCACCAAAAGCATTAGTGACTGGCTCCTATTTTAGCCATGAAACAGAGCTTGTTTACCACAAGAACAAAGATTCTTCACATCGCAAGGTTCCCAAGGGGTTGGGGAGAATCACTGACTGCTGGAAAATTTGTGGTCTTGCTCCATCCTATTGTATTATAAGACATATTGTGTATTGTCCCTTTTACAATATTGTTAGCCAAATGGGTGAATCTACATTATATTAGTCAGAGAGGGTTGGTAATAATTTAATCCAACAGCCCTGTAGGTTTAAATTATTACCGAATCTCCTTCCCACTGCCATTTGTTGTGTCACCTTGTAATCAAATGACAAATTTTCCTTTAGATCAAAATGTAGACATATTCTGGATGAAATGAAGTTAACCCTTCGATACTTTTATACGTCTTATGACGTACGAAATCAAACAGCACGTTGATACTTTGTGGTCATTTGTTTTATTATTTTTCGATTTTTCAAAATTTTATTGTCAATTCTTGTTTTCTCCCAAATAGTGCTCAGTGACAACCATTGAGCCTAAAGCTATTGCAGCTTAAAATACTAATATAATCCTGCTGTCAAGACTTCTTAACTGGTTGAGTGCTAGAAGCCACTATCAGGGCTTTCAAAAATGAGGAGAGCAGAGCAAAAGCCAACACTTTCCTTACTTTTATTTCATATTCAGTCAAACGCAAATAATATTTAGTTTATATAAATTTGTTTTATAACAAATTATTGGAGAGTGCCTGTGGGCACTCTTCAATAATTTGTAATAAAACAAGTTTTAAATAACAAATTCAGACCACCAAAAATAATCTAGACTTCAAAGAGATAATTACTAATGTGAAAAATATCTTATTTGTACTTTCCGACGTTTGACGTCACATTTTGAAAAACGCTGAAAAAACTGAATTCCCAGTGACATATGAACGTCAGGATAATTAAAGTCTCAAAGAGTTAAAAATTCTTTTCAAAATAATTAAACTTTGACAACAATGGCAATAAAAGTAATGTAACATAATACAGTGGAACCCTGTTAATTGAATAGCCACTTTGCCAGTGAAAATTATTCAATTAACAGGAATATTCAATTAACAGGGATTGTGTCACTTTCCTGTATTATGGAGATAAACTTAGCATTTATTCTATTATATCTTGTTTGACAGAGCTCCATGAGCTCTGTCAAACAAGATATAATAGATTAAATGCCTGTATTGGATGTACTGTGGCCAAACAGGTCTATAATCAAAGGAAAAATGGGGGGAGTCAGGGTAATTTCTCGACAGGTTACAGGTTGGTTGGTTGTTGGCGGTTAACGTCACACATTTATGCACCATGGCTAATCGTGACACAACATGGAGATGAAGTCAAGTTTAGTCAATCGTTGATCAACATGTTGCCCATTTTAGAGGACTTTCACCCCAAGCATTGGTGACTGGGTCCTATTTTACTAGGAAAGTGGAACTGGTTTACCACAGTAAACAAGTGCTGCTTACTTCCCGGGGTTCCCACAGGGAGACAGGTTACAAGATTTTTTATTCAATTAACAGGAGTTTACTCTATAACATATATTCAATTAACAGGTCAGATTTGTACTGGATGTATGGTAAATGGTTTTGTGTTGGGAAATTATATTCAATTAACAGGGATATACAATTAAGAGATATCCAATTAAGTGGGCTCCACTGTACAATTTCAATCTACTGCTTTTGAAGTTCCCGTACATGAATGAGTTTCAGTTCAAAAAGTTTCGAGAAAACAGTCAGTCAGATGATCAAAACAGAGAAGTAAAAGAAAATTACTTCATGTTCTTTGAGTTTCTTTTTAGCCTCTTTCTCATTTGTGGGTGTTGGAGCAGCTAAAGTCTGGTTCTTTTCGCTCACATCTAACCATTTTAGTATGTCCTGTAGATCGCCAAGGAATCCTTTCACACGGGATAACATACTTTTTATTTCATCCTGCCGATCACCTAGTCGTTCACCAAGAATTTCATACCTCTGATTGATGTCATACAACTGCTGCTGTGTTTCGGATAAATCTAGAATGAACAAAATTTCAATAAAATATTATCTACTTTATACGTAAAAACAGTAACGTTTTATCTTTTATCGTTATCGAAAACTCGCCGTCAATAAAAAATCTTTTATCGTTACTGCAGTAAGAATAAAAGTCACGTGATATCGCAAGAATACAACATTCACGCCCATCTCATTTGCATGACGTACTATTTCATTCAACACTTTGAATAACTAATTATCGCTGCCGCGGACCGAAACAAATAAAACGGGGCGTATTTATCGAAATGTATTGAATAAAAAAGAAGGCCATTAATTAAACTCACTGAATTGTAAAAATAAAATTTGACGGAAAAGAGTAAAAATTAGTAACTTACACTTTTTCAAATGAGATTATTTCACCCTTCGAGACTTTAATTATCCTGACGTTCAAACGTCACTGGGAATTCAGTTTCTTCAACATTTTTCAAAATGTGACGTCAAACATCGGAAAGTACAAATAACCAGATATTTTTCACATTAGTGATTATCTGGTTGAAGGCTAGATTATTTTTAGTGGTCTGCATTTGTTAATCAAAGGAGGTGGGGGTGTAGATAAAAGGGTTATATACACATGGTGTTTGTAAAAAATCTTTTATCGCGACTCAAGCATTTTCGGGGGCTACATAGCTACTCGTCGCTGCGCAACTCGTAGCTATATATGCCCCCGAAAATGCTCCCGTCGCGATATAAGATTTTTTACAAACACCATGTGTATATAACCCATATATACATTCATTCACAATTAATCCCTTAACACTCATGTGGATATATCAGAATTTCAATGTGCAAATGCCCTCTGTCAAACATGATTGAATTGGTTAAATTCCTAGTTGCATCACAGTAAAACCTGTTTTGGGAGACCACTGTCATGACAGACTGTAGTGACCTTGTACCAATTGTTTTTTTTACTCTGTAATGGACCTGTCATGAGAGACCACCTGTTTTGAGAGACCACTTTTACCTTGCAAAAAGGGTGGTCTCTCAAGACATTTTCTACTGTGTGGAAAAGATTTGCTGCTTGAAATTTCAGTACCTTGACATCAGTTAGCAAGTGGTTAACCCCACACCTAAGGAATTGACCGCAGCTACCCATGTAATTTTCAAATTTAGAAGTTGAAAAAAAAAAACATTTTCCAAAAAGATTCAACAAAACCATATCATGTGACCCCTCAATGGAATGAGCTCATCATCAAAGAAGTGGGCACATATGTTTTTTTTTATATTTTTTGAAAAATTAAAATAATAAATTTTGATATTCTGTGTGTGAGTAAAGGGTTACAAAACAGTTGCTAAATATACTACACTTTTCTGAACTTACATTTGTAGCCAGTGTTCACACAGACCCAAAAGATTTTGGTGTAAAGTGCAAATTTTGTTTGGTGAAATTTGAATTTTTTGGGGGTTAATGAAAGAAAAATTTTAGTGACAAATGGAATCTGATTGTAAATGATAACTAAACCATGTATCATCCTGTGAGTGCAACAAGGCATCATCTGAAATGCTAAAGCACTGCAGGTGGCATCATGTTGCACTCACAGTATGAAATTTAGTATTACATTGCTATTTTAACTCCTAGCACTCTGGTAGTATTTTAAAATTTTCGTCACTGACTCCCTATTGCCCATGTAGTATGAAAAATTTAACAAATTATATCTTGTTTGGCAGAGCTCAACGAGCTCTGTCAAACAAGATATAATTTTTTAAAATTCTCACTTGCATTGTGGGAAAAATTCGCTGCTAAAAACATTGGTATTTTGACATCAATGTGCAGAGGGTTAGGTATTTTAGTTGCCAAGAAAAATTTTTACCCTTATCAAAAAAGATTAAGCAAGATAAAAAGGATTAAGTAACAAAGAAGTGTTTTGACAAGAACCAGATTAAATGGAAAACCTATTAATTCTGTTGACCAATAACAAAACACATAATTTTATCTACAGAGTACTTGACAGACGTGAATTCCGCCTCGCCTGTGTCATCAGACAGTGATTTTATCAAACACAATGCACTGAAATAATAAACCACAAAGCCTTTGAGACCTACCCAAAGTATATTTTTGGTGCCAAATGAATTTTTTTAGTGCAATTGGCACCATCGGCATGAAGACTGTTTGTAGCACAATGAGAGATAATAAGTACTCTTTTCCCTGTAAATTCTACCATACTGTGAAGTGATAAATCATTTATCTATTAATTATTGGCATTTAACCCTTTACCCGATGTAGATGATACCTAAATCTATTATTTTTAATACCATTTTTTAAAATTAATTTTTTTTTTTAAACAAAACCATATCATGTGACCCTTCATTGGAACGAGCTCAAGAAGCTCATTCCAATAAGGGGTCACATGATAAGGTTTTGTTGAAATTTGTTGATCAATAATTTTTTTTTTCAAGTGAACATTTGCATATTATGCAGGCGGATGTGTCTGAATCATTAGGTAAATAGTTAACTAACAAAACAGCCACAACCATCCACAAAATTTAGCTGTTTATACCTAAGCTGCCAAATTTAGAGGATGTCTACATCAGGCACTGGTTACTGGGTCTTATTTTATCGCTGAAACAAAACTTGTTTAGACCCCACAAAGTAGATCTATTTCTAAGGTCATTTTTTGTAAAATTTCATGTGGACGGGTGGTTTTTTATTTCATTTTTTATTTTAGTAATTATTTTTTTGCCATGAAAAGTTCATGTTCTTGGTTTGTTTTATATTTTAGGCCTCATAATCTACAGAATAGCTAAAGCATTGCAAAGCCTTGTTGCACTCAAGGGACAAATTTATCAATTTTATTACCTTGGGTAAAAAATCAGACATAAATCATTTAATTTTTATTTTTTTTAAGTTTGCACTGGTTATGAAAAGAGAGCATGTGGCAGCCAAAAGGACCATGCAGGAGGGCCTGAGAAACAGATTTTTAACTTTTTTAGACCTTACAGTCAAGAAGCTCTGCTCCATTTCCATCGATGCCCATGAGAAGTCTTATGACTCAACAAAACTCTAGGAAGTATTAACAAGGAAATATCAATTTAGCTGTTTTCCTGAGATGACACTTGCACTATTTTTCTTAAGCGACTACAAATCTTTCTGTTTCTGCTTTAAAAACACACCTTATAATTCTTCACTGCAATGATCTCATACTAATGAGGTGAGGAGTCCTAAACTAACATGTTGAAGCAAAATGTCAAAAAATGAAAAGAATCTGTCTGGTTATTCTTTGCGAACAGCACTGTGCAGAGGTGAGTAACACCATAAACCTTCTCAAACAATGTAAAAAAAAAACAAAACTCAAGAACACTTGATAACAATAATTCTTAATTGGAGAAAACTAGATTGAGTGAGAAAGAATGAAGATAATCAAGTTTATTATTCATGCAATTTTGACACAAAAATCATGAATTTTGTTTTGTTAGATTTTAGCAAGTAGTAAGTATTACAGCAAACTGTTAAAATGGCAATGAACATGTTAATACTGTTTAATTGATGTTAAGGTGAAATTTACTAACTACTTCATCCAAACCACAGCTACTTCCATGTGTTTAGAACATAATCTCAAAATGATTGATTAGGCACCACAAAGTAGATCTTCTATTTCTCAGGCCATTTTTTTGTAAAAGTGTAAGTCGGATTTTTTTTTTTTTATTTTTGTAATTATTTCTTTGCCATCAAAAGTTCATGTTCTTGGTTTGTTTTACATTTTAGGCCTCATAATCTACAAAATAGCATGGGTGGAAGTGTATTTCGTCCCTTGAGTGCATAAAGGCCTTGCTATTGTCACACTCATGGGACAAATTTATCAATTTCATTAACTTGGGTAGAATATCAGACATAAACAATTTAATTATTATTTTTTAAAGTTTGCATTGGTTATAAAAAGGGAGCATGTGGCAGTCAAAAGGACCTTGCAGGAGGGCCTGAGAAACAGATTTTTTACTTTTTAGGCCTAATTCTCCTTATATTATACAGAGAAAAATTAATGAAATTTCAAGAGCACCGAAGCCTTCTCTTCAAGTATAAACTAGTGTCATAACTTTGAAGTTTAATTTTCTGGTTGTGGAATAAATTATATTTATTTATTTATTGGTGTTTAAGGTTCAGCATCTATGGCTATATCATGACCGCAACACAAGCATAAAGTCAAGTTTATCCAAACATTTATGCTTGCACACACAGAAAAGGAACCAAAGAAGGAATCGATCACATCACCCAAATAGTACAAGACATTAGACTAGGACAGGCGAAGAAGTGGATAATAGCTGCGGTTCTCCTAGACATACAAAAAACCATTTAATTTCTGGTACAATGGCCTCAGATATAAAGTTTGCAGGTGGGTCTACCAGACAAAATCATCTGAATTGCATCATCATTCCTCAAAAATAGAATGCTAAGAGCAATGAAACTGTCAAAGACGCTGCAGCTAACTTAACCAAGAAAGCACTGAACGAAATAGAAAACTCCAGTAATGACATGCCATTCACTCAAGTATCTACAGAAAAAACATCACATCAAAGCTACATGTGAAATATGAAAATGATCAGGTGAGGAATGCAACCTGCAGGGTGTGCTTATGAGATTGTTGACAATTTATATGCTAAATCCAAGATGGCTATTGATGGTGATGCTTTTCAATGAAATTAAAAATGAAAGTGTCAATGACACTGTAGCTCAACTTGTCAAGACATGTATAGTATAGTGACACAGCAATGACAAACATCTAGGTAATGACCTGATAACAAAGGTACATATAAAGTATTGTAACGGTCTGTACATAAATACTGACCGTAGCCTGTAACAAATGTATAGGTAAAGTATTGTAAAGGTGGGTGACAGTCAGATGCTAAACTAGAAAAGAAATCTTTGAGTCCCAGAGTGGGTCTGACTGAACCCCAAAATATTTGTTCTCATAGTACAGTGATAACAAAGGCACACCAAAACACACTCATTCCTGTCCCAAGGTGAAAACAAAGGCACCCAAGAAGTTTCGTGAAGATCAGTTCATAAATACGAGCTGTATAGAAGTTGTGACAAAAAACTGATTGGACCTAATTTTGGTACAAAATGGCCACTGGCAGCCATCTTGAATTTTGGACCGCACTCAGAAACACTCGTTCTCGTCCCAAGGTGAAAACAAAGGTACCCAAGAAGTTTCGTGAAGATCAGTTGATAAATACAGCCTCTAGCTTGAGCCGTATTGACATGTGCACTTACAGTGTATAAGTGGCACTAAATAAATCAAAATTCATCTAATTTGCATAATTTCTGCAGGAGAAAAAAAACCCATACTGTATGTGATGTATTCCATTTTACTAAACATTCATACAAATATTTATTCAAATCAGAATTTTCATACAGAAGTTCTGTACAAAAGACTGATTGCACTAATTTTGGTACAAACAGGCTGCTGGTGGCCATCTTGAATTTTGGACCACACCCCAAAACACTCGTTCTCATCCCACGGTGATAACAAAGGTACCCAAGACGTTTCGTAAAGATCGGTTCATAAATACAGCCTCTAGCCTGAGCATATAGAAGTTGTGTACAAAAAACTGATTAGACCTAATTTCGGTACAAAATGGCCACTGGCAGCCATCTTGAATTTGGGACTGCCCTCAGAAACACTCGTTCTCATCCCAAGGTGATAACAGAGGTACCCAAGAAGTTTCATGAAGATCGGTTGATAAATACAGCCTCTAGCCCGAGCCGTATTGACATGTGTACTTACTGTGTGTAAGTAGCAATGAAAAAATCAAAGTTCATCTAATTTGCATAATTTCTGCATGAGAAAAAACCTGTATTATATGTGATGTATCCCATGGTACTAAACATTCACACACAAAATTTTTCAAATCAGCTCTTTCATCTGGAAGTTCTGTGCAAAAATCTGAATGCACCTAATTTTGTACAAAATGGCTGTGGCGGCCATCTTGAATTTCGGGCCGCACCCAAAAACACTCGTTCTCATCCCACGGTGATACCAAAGGTACCCAAGAGGTTTCGTAAAGATCGGTTTATAAATACGGCCTCTAGCCCGAGCCGTATTGGCATTTGCACTTACAGCGCTGAAAGTAACACTAAATACATCAAATTAGTCTAATTTGCATAATTTATGTATGAGAAAGAAACCCGTATTATATGTGATGTATCCCATGGTACTAAACATTCAAACAAAAAATTATTCAAATCAGCACTTTCATACGGAAGTTCTGCGCAAAAATCTGATTGCACCAAATTTTGTACAAAATGGCTGCCACCGGCCAACTTGAATTTCGGATCGGACCCCAAAACACTTGTTCTCGTCCCACGGTCATAACAAAGGTACTCAAGAAGTTTCGTAAAGATTGGTTCATAAATACAGCCTCTAGCCCAAGCCGTATTGAATTGTTGACCGACAGATGGGCAGACGGACAGATGGACGACAGACGACTGGCCATGGCATAAGCTCAAATTTGGCTTTGCCAAAGTTGAGCTAAAAAAACTAGAGGCTCTAAAGAGCCTGTAATTGCTCACCTGGAACTACATATAAAATTGTGATTTCCCATAGGCTTTCCATGGTAACTATGAGCTGCAATTGTGGCCATGTTTGCAACATTACATCAACATTACATGAGGATCATTGGAAGAAGGTGTTCCAATCCTCAATCACATGAAGTTTCAAAACATTTGACTTTGTAGTTTCAGAGGGTAATATTTTTGCAAAATCCATCAGTCAGAATCAGCGAATGTCTCTGGTGGCCATATTTTCCAACCAATGGGAACAAAAAGAGGATCGTTTGTAGAGGGCCTCCAATAGACCATTCCTGCAAAGTTTGGTTCATGTCAGCTCAGTAGTTCCAGAGAAGATGAAAATGTGATTTCCCATCGAGTTTCTATAGTAACTATAAGCTGCAATTGTGGCCATGATTGGAACACGATCAACATTAAATGAGGATCGTTGGTAGAGGATGTCCAGTCATTCAGCATGCAAAGTTTCAAAACATTTGGCCCTGTGGTTTCAGAGAAGATTTTTCGAAATCCACCAATCGGAATCAAAAAGTGCTTCTGGCAGCCATGTTTTTCAATGCACAGTAACAAAAATGAGGAGTATTTGTAGAAGACCTCCCATAGACTATCCTTGCCAGGTTTGGCTCACTTCGGCTCAGAAGTCCCAGAGAAGAAAATGAAAATGTGATTTCCCATAGGGTTTCTATAGTAACTATAAGACACAATTACGGCCATGTTTACAACCCAATCACATGAAATGAGGACCGTAGGTAGAGGGGGTCCCAGTCATCAACCATGCAAAGTTTCAAAACATTTGGGGTTGTGGTTGCAGAGGAGAAGATTTTTCAAAATCCACCAATCAGAATCATAGAATGCCTCTGGCGGCCTTGTTTTCAAACCCATGGGAACAAAATGTAGAGGACCTCCCATAGACTATCCCTGCCAGGTTTGTTTTCACGCTGGCTCAGTAGTTCCAGAGAAGAAGATGAAAATGTGATTTCCCATAGGGTTTTTACAGTAACTATAAACCATAATTGTGGCTATGTTTACAACCCGATCAACATTAAATGAGGATCGTTGGGTCGCAGTCATCATTTATGTGAAGTATCAAAACAGTTAGACTGGCAGTTTCAGAGGAAAAGATTTTGAAAATCCATCAATCAATCAAATAATGCCTCTGGCGGCCATGTTTTTCAACCCACGGGAACAAAATGATGATCGTTTGTAGAGGACCTCTCATAGACTATCCCTGCCAGGTTTGTTTTCACATCGCCTCAGTACTTCCAGAGAAGAAGATGAAAATGTGATTTCCCATAGGGTTTCTACAGTAACTATAAACCGTAACTGAGGCCATGTTTACAACCCGATCAACATTAAATGAGGATCGTTGGTAGAGGGGGTCCCAGTCATCATTTATGTAAAGTATCAAATCATTTGGCCTGGCAGTTTCAGAGGAGAAGATTTTTGAAAATCCACCAATCAGAATCAAAGGATGCCCCTGGAAGCCATGTTTTTCATCCGACAGGAACAAAATGAGGATCGTTTGTAGAGGACCTCCCATAGACCATTCCCACCAAGCTTGGTTCACACCGGCTCAGTAGTTACAGAGAAGAAGATGAAAATGTGAAAAGTTTATGGATGCCAGACAACAGACATCGGATGACGATGGACGTCAAGTGATGAGAAAAGCTCACATGGCCTAAAAGGACATGTGAGCTAAAAAAAATGATAGCTCCCATCTAGACATCACACCAAAGCCACATATAAAATTTGAAAAAACAGGTAAAAGGTGCAGCATGTTGGGAGTGCTAATGGAATTGTCAAGAATTTATTTGCTAAATCCAAGATTGCCACTGCCGCCCAGGTTTCCACAAAATTCAGAAATATTTGATAGTTTCCATATAGATATCACACCAAAGCTACATATGAAATTTGAAAAAGATCAGGTGAGAGATGCAGCCTGTAAGTTGTGCTAATGGAATTGTTGACAATTTATATGCCAAAGCCAAGATGGCCAACGGTGGCCATGTTTTTCAAGAAAAATCGTAAAAATTTGATAGTTCCCATCGAGACATTACCACAAAGCCATGTACGGAATTTGAAACTGATCAGGTGAAAGATACAGCCAGAGTGTGCTAAAAGAATTGTGGATGGAAGGACGTACGGATGGACGATGGATCACAACCCATCCCAATAGCTCATGTGACATTGTCAAGTTGAGCTAAAAATAAACATCGACGAAAACAATCTGGTGAAACTTCAGGCATGGGACCCCCAAGAATCAGTACTTAGACCACTACTCTTTCTGATCTGCATAAATGATCTACCAACCAACAATGTACAAACATCTCAATTTGCTGATGGTTTAGGACTCTGGACCTCAAACAAAAGAATACCATAATTCAACAAGTAATCATCTTCTACAACAAGAAAACAGAACAAAACAAGAAGATAACCCTATTCTGAGAACAAATCCAACAATGCATCGCCCTAGCCAAAAACACTGCGAAGCCACACCCAACATGATGTGTAAAGAATCAAGAAAAAGGATTAACCTACTCAAAAGACTGCAGCACAAACTTGGGAACCAACAACCACGACTCCAGCAACTTTATAAATAATTCCTTAGACCGGTACTGTAGTATGGGGAAATAAACCTGAAAAGAGATGCAAAGATCACAAAATTATGCAAACAGAACCACACTAATGCTACTGAGAGACCCATCGACAATTTACCTTCATGTAACAGCAAAGATTCCAACCATCTACGACCTAAGCCTCTGCAGCAACTACTAAAAAACAGAAAAACAGGATCAACCTTAGGATGAACACACCACAATGACAGTGGTAGTACCTCTCAGGGAAGCTCAAAACCTCTCACATTGGTGTACGTCAGATGGAGTGTCCATTCTAAATTGCACCTTTCACCAACCAAAACAACAAACTACAAATGGTAGCACAACAGAACATCAACAGACATCAAACATCCGCCACAACAAAATCACCTGAAAACAGACAGTGAAAAAAAAGAAAACATACAAGGTGTGATGAAGGGACCTCTTTTGACCCTTTACCTAACATGAAAAGCAAACGACACTTGCAAAAAAAATCTTGAATAACTAATTTTTTGTCTCAAAAACATAGGTTATGACCCCTCATTGGAACGAGCCCCGATGAGCTCATTCCAAGAAGGGTCATAACCTATGTTTCTGAGACAAAAAATGAAAAAATAATGAAAATTAATTGGAGACTTTTTAGAATAGCGCTGGCCAGTTTTGGCCATTACGTTGGGTAAAGGGTTAAGGTCTGACCTTCCCAGTCCAGATAACCACAAATACTATACTAAACAGATTCATATTGCATACATTATTTACAAGGCTAGTCTACTAGATTTGATCTGAGCCTCAAGAGACTGGGCCTCAAATCAAATTTTATGGATAAGGTTTAAAATTCAAAATAAAATATAACAAATTTAAGATCACTTTCAAAACATGATCATATGATGTGTAAGCAATGCAAATGGATCAATTAAATCAATGATTTTTTACAATACTCAATTATTTATTTATTTATTTATTTATTTATTTATTTCTTTATTTATTTATTAGTGTTCAAGCCAGAAAATAAGCAGACTGTCATCTGCAAAATGAGGTCCCCAGAGGTTGAATTTAGTGATGCTACCATGCATAGCAGGGTAGCATCACTAAATTTACCCTCTGTGAACCTCAAACTGAATCAGGGTCTCAAAACTAAACAGAAAGAGGTACCCTGAGCATAAATTGGCCCACAGTATGGGAAAGCATCATCAAATTCACCCTCTGGAGACCTCATTTTGCAAATGTCAGACTGCTTATTTTCAGGCCTGTTAGTGTTGAAGGTCACATATTTCTGCACAATGGTTAATCATGACTACAACATGGAGATAAAGTCGTTTAGTCAATTGTTTATAAGCAATACTCTTAATTTTGAAAATGGCCATGATGTAATTGCATGTGGTGATATCACATGCATCGTATATTCTGAAACACAATTTGCAGAAATAAGTTGCAATCATGTGATAAAAAGGAAAATTTTCTAAAACAAAATTGTACAACAGACAAGTAATATTTCTCCTCAAAACTGTACAACCCACACCACCCTGACATCAAAATACCCAAATTTCAAGTTGCAATCTTTTTCTCATACTGTAACTTGGAATTTAACCAATTCAATCTTGTTTGACAGAGCTCAAATGAGCTCTGTCAAATAAGACTGAATTGGCTAACTTCTCAGTTGCATTGTGGGAGAAATTTGCAGCTCAAAGATTTATTTCAACATCAGTATCCAAAGGGTAAAGGTCATGAGACAAGAATGATAACATCTCAAAATGCCTAAAAAGACTCTTATGTGATGATATGGATGTTATCAGAAAAATGGTAATATTGATTCAATACTGATAATTATTATGCTTCAAAGTTAGTTTGTTCACTCAGAACACTCAAATACCATCTAATGGTTCTGCCATATCAGGTAACTCACCTGATATTATCTGATGTTGGGTGAGTAGCCACCATTACAATTTTGATGCATTTCCACTCGCTTCGAATTTACAAAGTTTGAAGTAAAACAAAATAAGAGAATTTAAATACCAAAAATATTTTCAAGGCACTATATTTATTGATTTAAAACATTAAATATTTAAAAAAATGGAAGAAAGTATTATTTGTAGTCCTAAAAGTTATTTGCCATTTTCTATCAATTTTTTGTTAATGCTGAAGTGAACAAAACCCTTTTCAGGTGGTAATGACTGTAAATGTATGTAAGGGTATTTCAGATATGCTTGTAGCGATACGTTTTATTTGTAATCAAATATCACACTTCGATTAGCGATGATTGTTTACTGTCACCATGGATTAGTACTGGTGTCAGTTACCGTTGATGATTCTGTGTGGTGCTGTCAATAGTGGTTTTAAAAAATAATCTTCCAGTCGTTCTTTGTTTCTCATAAAAATTAATTAATCCACTGATTTACATGGTCTTTCGACATAATAAATTAAGTTACATGGCATGTAGATGGCTGATACATTTCCATACAAAGCTCTGAGTGTTCATATCAGGTTTGGCTTTGCCTCACCTGATATGAACTCTCATCGCTTTGTATGGAAATGTAATGGCCAGCTACATGTCCTGTAACTTATAAGAGTGCTGTGCAAAATGTGACATGTAGAGTATTAAGGATATTTTGTAATATCTTGCTAAATCTGGAACTATTTGTCAATATACCAGGACACCTCAATATTGGTTTCAGTACAATCTCCCAGATTCAAATTCAAACACCATGCAACCCTTAACTCATGCAAGCATATGACTTTTTGGAATGTTGTATCAAACAAGTCAGTAATTGAAAAGAGAATATGTTTTCATTTCTGGAATTCACTGATAAAAAAACCCTTTCTACAATCAATTCCAATGATGGGCCATAACATGACATTAAATGCTTTTTGAGAATATTACTGACTGGTTTTGTTGAGTAAAGAGTTGGTACACATGATATTTACACTAAGGCTGTACAGTACACAATGTTAGTTATCCTTGTGTTTCCAGGGTGTATGAGAATTTACATCGGTTTGGGAACTCATACACCCTGAGGCGAAACCGAAGTGTGTATGAGTTCCCAGACTGGTGTAAACTACCATACACCCTAGAAAACACAAGGATAACAGATTTATTTCCAAGAAGTGTGGTACTTAATACTTTAACCAACATTGTGGGAAAAAAACTGACATAAAATTTGTACTCTGTAAGTTTCTTAATAAAACCTGCCAAATATGGATGTTGTTGGAACTGGCTCAATGAGCCAGTTCCAATGACATCCATATCTGTAATATTTTATTGCACATAAATATTAAATTTCCTGTATTTTTCTTTTTCTTCTAATATAACCGAGCAGAAGGTATGGATTAATAATTAAAATGGGTACTTTTTTTTAGCCATATAGCCTGCTATTGTGTATTCTTGTTTTTACACCTTGGTTAGCGACAGTGTGAAAAAAAGCTACTGTGGATTGTAAGTTACATCATACCTCTCAGCTAATCAAAACCCAGTATTCTGTTTCATTTGGAAATGAGGTAAGTTACCCAGTTTAAATTAATTTAATGAAAATATTTTTTTATAACCAGGAAGTGTGACACCACACGACATTAAAATATACACTAAGGCTATAAAAATTCACAAGGTTAGTTGGTTTCATGTTTCAAAGGGTGCAGGATTCAAACTAATGGAAATACTTATACTGGATTTTGTCAATTTTTTTAATGTGAATTCCAAAAATGAAAACATATTCCATTTTCAATTAATAGCTTGTTTCTCAAGTGCTTCTAGTTAAAGGTAGATAAAATAGAGACAACATGCAAGGGAGGAAAATCACAGGGATGCCTATGATCAGTAATAAGGTAAAATGTCTGAATACCATCAAGAAGCAATATATCAGAAGAACTTTTTCTGCTGCTGATTCCACTTGATTCACTTGACATGGGAGAAGCAGGAGTTGGTGAGAAGCTAGGTGAGAGTGATCGTGATTGTAGGCTTGGTTTACGAGTTCCTAAAAAAAGTCAAAACACATTCTTGATATATCACAAAAAACACAAATGTCAAATAATTTCCCATTTAAAATTGAACATTTTCCATTAAAACATTCTAATTAAAAGTGAAGTGACATGTCCAGTGACAGAAGTGAAACTATGGAAAGCCGGTTGGGACATGATTTTTGCCATATGCTTTTTTTGAAATATGAAATGCTTTTTGCTTATATGGACCTATCATAAATTGCGTTTCGGGAAAAACAAATCAATGCCTTCTTTTCAGATATTCCAATTATGGAATTCTGACTGGAAAATACAAATTGCTTTATGCTTTGTGCTAACAACGAAATACGAATAGCAAAATGCATTTTAAGAAAATGCGAATAGTAAAACAAATTAAAAGTGTGAAATGCTTTTTACAAAATGCATTTTTCCCAATTTACGAAATGCCCTTTGCTAAATGCATTTTGTGAATTATCCATTTGTATGAAATCGAAAAAAGCATTTTGACTTTTTCGTCTAAGTTAGAATTAAATAGATCTAGACCTAAACAAGTTTAATGTTACAGAATTCATTCTTTTTAGATTAACTTAATCCAAAATTAGAACAGAACATTAGATTATTCCACTTCTCTTTAAAACAGTAAAATACATGTTTTAGATTTTGTTGAATTAAAAACATAAAAATAGTTTCAGAATTGGATCTTGAATTGTATAAAATAAAACATTGTTGTTTAAACTAAAACATTTTCCATCTACATATTTTCGTGAGTCACTGTCGGCATCAGTCAACACTTTTTAGTGATATCCGCATATTCACGGTTTCGTTATTGGCAAAAAGCATTTCACTATTAGCAAAAGCATTTTACATTTAGCAAAAAGCATTTCACATTTAGCAAAAAGCATTTCCCAAACAGAAAAATGCATTTGTCTTTTGCTATTTTGGCATAAAGCATTTTGCATTTCACAAAAAGCATGTCACAACTGGCTTTCCATAGTGAAACATATACTGTCTAAATAACTTATTTTCTACCATAGCTGTCTGCACAAATGATACTCATAAAAACTTCTCTTGGCACAAAATGAGATACCATTTGTTTATTGGTGTTTAAGTCTTTGCATGCTGCAGGTGGATATTCATGCCCACCACAAGATTTCTCTTGTCATTGAAATAAGTATAATTTGGGCACATTTTAATAATATTTTCCCCCTGTAAATTAAATGGATTTTTTCACAAATGATTTCTTGTGCTATATTTAGATTAATTTTTCATCAAATCTAATCATGGCTGCTTTATAGCAGCCATGACTAGATTTGATGAAAAATATCTTGAAAATACTTAACGGGTTAAGAGTTAACGACCACTTTCAGCATCTATGACTGGATCATTACCACAACATATGTATGAAGTCAAGAGCGGCCTAACTATTGGTAAATATGCCGCCCGATTCAGAGGAATTATCCCACAGGCATTAGTTGCCAGGTTCTATTTTACCAATAAAACAGAACTTATTTATCACCATGAACAAGCACTGCTTCACTTCCAATGATTCCCATACAGAGCCCTGAGGATCTCAAATTTTGGGTTGAATCAAATTAAGCAGGGTGATTTCAAATTGAATCAAATCTCACCGCTTTTAAGGTTGTGGATATTGCACTTTCTTGCAACCATAAATATTGTCAGTCTCCACTTAAGTATTGTGTTCAACGGCGACTTGTGCAAATTAAGCAAAAAAGTGGAATATTCTAAAAAGGAATCAATATAATTTCGGAAGCGGAACCTCTTTCAACTCCTCTTCTATCATCATATCTCCTCTATAGAGACTTGAAGATAGGAGAAGAGTTCAAGAGGAGACACTTTGTAGGATTTTGAGAACATCTTGATGATTCGAAAATTTTTGAACTGGCACGAATGAAATCGAATTGAATCAAATAATGGGGACCATTTCAAATCGAATCAAATGTCGGGGCTTATTTCCATGGGGAATAAACAAATAAGCAATTATTTATTTATTTATTGGTGTTTAAGGTCACATACCTATGCACAATGGCTAATCATGACCATGACAGTTTTACAGGTGGAGAACCACCGAGCAGCTGCCAGCTCCCAAACATCGTAACTCCGCACTGCAGCACAGGCAGGGTTAGACTGGTTGAAGACATGCGCACCATCGGCATGCAGTATGCCTTAGTACATGGCATCATTGTGCCCCCGTGTGCACAATCAGGGTTAAGTGCCTTGCCCAAGGACACAACGTGGGAGTCCGAATCGATCGCTCAGACGGTCACCCATCCGAGGAATAACTGGGCTCAACGTTGCTTAACTTTGGTAATCTGACGAGAATTATTCATAACTACAGTGGCTGAAATGATTATTACTACCTTTCTCAGGGGCATTACTAAGATATTATCAGAGGTTTATTACTGAGCACAAAATATTGAGAAAAGGACTACTCTGTTCTGGTGATGGTTGTATGAAACCCAATTCATGTGAACAGTCAGCTGGTTCATCTTTTATCTAATGAATAAGCTGTGTCCACCCACATAATTTACAAACTGGGCACTTAAATGTTAAAAAAATTTCAACAAAACCATATCATGTGACCCCTCACAGGAACAAGCTTTTCAAAAATTTGAAAAAAAAATAATTAAAATAACAAATTTTTTGGGTGGATGTAGCAAACACAAAAAGTCATTTATTCCTGCACTAAAATTCTAATCGTTAGTTTAAAAAACAATCATGAGTATTTTATGCATCAAAGTAAATATGTTAGATATTAACCTTTCACCTTACAGATGGCACAAATCTATCATAACAAGGGAATTCCCACATAGAAAGGCATAATATACCAGCTTTATAAACTGTGTGCTTTATAGAACATAATTTTCTTATTTTCCTAGGGTGCATCTTAAAGTGTTTACAAAAAATAGCAAAGGCCACTACAAAATAGAGGTGTAACCATCAGAGCATTCAGTGTTATGTTACTAGGGTGACCTGGGCATGCTTCCCAGGTAATTTTATATTTCGAGTTTCAGATTTACTCTGATGGTTATTTCAGACCATGCTGGTTTTGAACAATCATTCCTTATATTATTTATTATTTCTCGATTAGGGATCATGGTGGCTCAGTGGTTATGTCATTGGACTTCAAACCAAAAGGTCCATGGTTCAATCCCTGCTAGGGGCAACTGCATTGTGTCCTTGGACAAGGCACTTAATCCTGATTGCCCACGCTGTGTATTTAGGCATAATGGATGTCGATGGTGCACCTGTCTTCAGCCAATGCTAACCCTGCTTTTATGGAGTTGATACGTTGGGGAATCTGATAGTCACTCACTGCTGCTCGGTGGCTCTTTCTGGGTACTGCGGCTTCCTCCATCCATAAAACTGCCCAATACGAGGTGACCTCGGCTGCCAAGTGTTGTTAAATCCAAATAAATAAATTTCTCTTTGATTTATGATCAGCACTCTGCTTAAATGATGAGAACATCTCTACTGATGTATATATAATTGTCAATGGTAGAAATAATGGTTCAAAGGTAACCATTATGAACATAATTAAGTGGTGGAGGGCTAAATTCATTTTGATCATAATTTGTTATAGAAAGTCAGGAGTGAAAACTTAAAATTTTCTTACAGTCACTCATGAGATAATTCTGGTACTTATTGAAAACAAGAAAAATGTTACTAAGGTAACATATGTCCCCCACCCCTTATGACCTTCACCTTGCAGATGCAGCGGAAACTATTATACGCGACATGCCTTCTAACTGTCCTTAACATTTGTAAAAGTTTAACAATTGTACTATGATTCGTTTCTGAGTTATGGCTGAGACACGAATATTGACCGATTTTTAGTGTGACCTTGAAATGTGACCCTGACCATGAAGGTACGAACCCGGCTATGGTGTGTGACACATCCTCCCATGGTCCTTTATAATTGTGTGAAGTCTGATGACTGTGGCCCTAACCATGTTCAGTGTGACCTTGAAATGTGACCTTGACCTTACAGGCCTAGTTGTGGTGCATGACACATCCACCCGTTGTCCTTTATAATTGAGCGATGTTAGATGATTGTAGCCCTAATAGTTTTGGAGTCATGCTTGAGACATGATTTGTGACCCTGAAATGTGACCTTGACCTTGAAGGTACAAACCCGGCTATGGTGTGTGACACATCCTCCCATGGTCCTTTATAATTGTGTGAATTTTGATGACTGTGGCCCTAATTGTGTTCAGTGTGACCTTGACCTTACGGATCTCGCTGTGGTGCGTGACACATCCACCCATTGTCCTTTATAATTGAGCAATGTTAGATGATTGTAGCCCTTACAGTTTTAGAGTTGTACTTGAGACACGATTTGTGACCCTGAACACATGAAGGTCAATTGTGACCTCCACCTTGCAGATGCGGCGGAAACTATTATACGCGACACACCTTCTGACTGTCCTTAACATTTGTAAAAAGTTTAACAATTGTACTATGATTAGTTTCTGAGTTATGGCTGAGACACAAATATTGACCAATTTTTAATGTGACCTTGACCTTGAAGGTACAAACCTTGCTATGGTGTGTGACACATTCTCCCATGGTCCTTTCTAATTGTGTGAAGTTTGATGACTGTGGCCGTAACCGTTTTTGAGCTATCGGACACACACACACACACACAGAGACACATGGATGGACACACACACACTTCAATCACTATATGCCACCCGACCTAAGATGGGGGACGGGGGGGGGGGGGGGGGGGGCTGGGCATAAAAACGGAGAAGATTCTTCTTATTTTATGTGTTGTGATGTTCTAATTGCATTTTAAACACATTCTAACTGCAATTTAAAAATCCACAAAATGTAGTGGATTGTTCGCATCACTTCCAGAAAGATAACCTCCAAAATCTATTGTGATGTTAGATTTATTTATTATTTACTGGTGTTTAAGGTTACATATTTATGCACAATGGCTAATCATGGATACAGAATCAAGTGCAGCTAATCATGCAGCCAAGTCAGAAACATTCATTTATTATTATTATGTTAAAGAATTACTTTCTTTGAATGAATGAATACATGACCACTGGATTGTCAAATACGAGAGCTTTGATACAAAGACTATATGGAACATGATGTTAGCTTTTTATACAAAGACTATATGGAACATAAGGATATTTTTGCATAATGAAAATTGCAGTGTCCTCAAATGGTCAGGCTTTTTCTACTTCTGCAGCTTTCAGAGAAAATGTTGGCGTTCAAGAAACCAACATTATTTCTGATGGGCAACAAAATTTTCCAACCTACAGGGACATGGGGGCGAACCCCGCCTCCAGAAGCTACGATCCTGGTGTCACTTATCTTTGAGTTATATTTATTTATTTATTGATGTTTAAGGTAACATACGTCTACACAATGGCTAATCATGATCGCAACATGGAGATAAAGTCATGTTTAATAAATCATTGATACCTATGTTGCCCATTTTAGAGGACTTTCACCTCAGGCATTGGTGACCAGGTTCTATTTTACCAGTATTGTGACGTTAGATATTGAAAAGTATCTGTTGGGCATTTCCTACACTGGGTCCTATTTTACCAGTATTGTGATGTTAAATATTGAAACATATCTGTTAAGCATTGAATGCTATCTTATAAGGATGAATATAATATATAAAGTTAGGCATTGAATGCTATCTTATAAGGATGAATGTAATATATAAAATTAGGCATTGAATGCTATCTTATAAGGATGAATATAATATATAAAGTTAGGCAGTGAATGCTATCTTATAAGGATGAATATAATATATAAAGTTAGGCATTGAATGCTATCTTATAAGGATGAACATAATATATAAAGTTAAGCATTGAATACTATCTTATAAGGATGAATATAAAATATAAAGTTAGCCATTGACTGCTATCTTATAAGGATGAATATAATATATAAAGTTAGGCATTGACTGCTATCTTATAAGGATGAATATAATATACAAAATTAAGTATAAGCATTACTTATGTAAGTGAGATGACAATTATCTGAAGCGTTGATCTAAATATTAGCTTGTGATATTCTTACAGATCTAATGGTCTCTGTACACAGTACAGTGACTTACTTTTAATGGGAAATTATTTGACATATCAATCTTCAAAACCAAACATGTGACAACAATCAAATATCATGGCTGAAAAATTCACTCTGTGTCATTTAGAGAACTGTGATCACAAAAGCTATCTGGTCACAACCCAATTATATCACGAATAAAACATTTCAAAATGAAGAAAAAACAAATATTTATGTCCCTGTGAATTTTGGGATAACAATTCAATCGCAAATCAATTCTGGCAGAGGATTTTTAAAACAAACCAATTTTCAAATCATCTCTCATCATTTCTGAAGTTATCAGCTCAGAAATATGATAAATACTGTCAGTCTCTACTTAAGTATTTATTTATTTATTTTGGGTTTAATGACACTTTCAACAGCCAGGGTCACCTCATGTCAGACAGTTTTTGGGTGGAGGAAGCCGGACTATCTGGAGAGAACCATCATGCAATGACAAGCAGCTGTCAGACTCTCCAATGTACTAACTCCACACAAGCATTGGTTGAAGACAAGTGCACCATCAATGTGCAGAACGCCTTAGAGTGTCGTGCTACCATTGCCTCACATGGGCAATTGGGATTAAGTGCCTTGCCCAAGGACACAATGCAGTTACCCCTGGTTGGATCGAACTGTGGACCTTTCAGTTTGAAGTCCAATGCCATAACCACTGACCTACCTCAATCCTCTCTACTTTAGTACAGTATATTCAGTTATTGGCACTTAACCCATGTGGCAAGAGATATCAACGATGACATATTTTCTGTTTCCACGAGACAATCAAATACACAGAATATTCCAGAAATGGACAAAAAAAAGTTTCAGAAATGGAAACCTCACTGAAGTCTTCTTCTATCATCAGGTCCCCTGTTCAGGAGAACTCTAGATAGAAGAGTTTAAGGGAGAAACTTCATTGTTGAGAACATCTTGATGATTTGAAAATTTCTGAATCACAGTGAATCAAAATGAATCAAATCATTCAGTCAAATTTCAAATCGAGTCAAATTTTGACGCTTCATAGGGCTTTAACTCTGTACCCAATCCAACAGCCAAAAACAGCAAGCGCTATTCACAAAAATCACCATTCAGTTTTTTGTCTAAAGAATATAGCTTATGACCCCTCACTGGAATGAGCTCATTCCAATGAGAGGATCATAAGCTATGTGGACACAAAAAATGGAAAAGAAATTGGTTATTCAAGAATTTTGTTTGCAAGTGTTGTATGCCTTTCATATTTGGTAAAGTGTTAAGAAAAATTCAATCAGATCGCAAACTAGTCATTAATCAGTCGAAACTACCTGCCGGCTTTTGTGATGACAGTTCTGTAGGAAATATATTTGTTTGTTGGACTGTGCACAGCAAAAAGATCACTTTAATAACAAACCGCAAGCAAACTGGTGCAATCATAGTTTTCTTCCCATTGCAATAGTTGTGCAAGAGTCATCAAATTCATTGATTCTGATTACAGCAATGACACTATTTCCAAAGCTTGCATGTTGTTCTTCTTGGATGCATTACTTAATCAAGAAGTACAGACTGCTTATGTTATTACTATTAAAATTTGTGTTTGAATGTCACTTTCAACATTTATGGCTACATTGTGATCACAACACAAGTATAAATTTAAATTTAGTCAATTGTTGACACCTGTGAGCCCACTTTAGCATAAACATAGCTCATTACCCCATTCAGCTTGTTCGAATGAGGGGTAATAAGCTATTTCATTTTTGGCAAAAAAAGGAAAATTTTTAGTTGTTCAATATTACATGAAGGGCTTCTGATGAGTTGGTCTATTTTAACCTTTTACTCCACTCACAGGATATCAAAATTTTTTATTTCAAATTTAAAAAAAAAATTTAACAAGACCATATCATATAACACCCCCCCCCCCCCCCCCCCCCCCCTCACTGAGACTAATTCCAATGAGAGGTCACCTGATGTGGTTTTGTTGATATTTTTTTTTTTTTGGGGGGGGGGGGGGGGTGGAGGAAGCAGATTCCTTAGGTAAAGGGTTAAATTTATTAACAGCCCCATCCCCACAACAAAGGATAATGCTAACATGTTTTCTACATGTACAGTGCAACTGACAATAAGTGAGATGAAAAAATGTTTTGTTCTCATTTAACCCTTAAGGGCCTGGACAATTGTCCTGAATTTACACCTGACCACAGCCTGTACACATCCAGTGCCTTAACAGTGATTTTTAGTAAATCTGTTAATGCAGCCAAGACATGACTAGGAACCACTGCCTATGTAATTTGTTTATTGTCAGCAGACCTATTCATGATGGCATGTTAAGGGCACCTGTTCTGAGGTCGTAAAAGTCGGAAATAAGCCTTTAAGGGTTAATCCTTCAGATAATTCAGTTGAAAGATTTTTTTTCTTAGCAACTACTAATAATTAAAATAACAAATTCTCTAAATGTGCAGTGTGTCTAACAATCACTGATTTTCATCAAAGTTTTGAGCTTGCTTCCAGAATGCACTGTTGGATCACATCGATAACACAAAATATAAGTTTCAGATAATCTTCTGTATTAAAGCTGTGCACAGATATCCAGTAATGGCTACCAGATAAATTAAGATCACCCAACCATGTTTCCAGTGCAAAAATCTTTTTAACCCTTGAAGGACTAATTCTGATTTTGAGCAGTTTTTACTGTAACAGAACAGGTGCCTCAACATGAAATCTCCCAGTTAATATGCTAGTTACATTCTAACTACATTAGGAGGTGTTTATAGGCAAGTCGTGGCTGCAAATGTAGTAGCCAAAACTTGACTGAAAACAACTGCAAAGTCATGGGATGTAAAGTAAAAGTATGTTTATTTTTTTGTTTATTGGTGTTTAAGGTTGCATATTTCTGCACAATGGCTAATCATGACCACAACATGGAGATAAAGTCAAGTATATTCAATTGTTTATACCCATGTTGTCAATTTTAGAGGACTCCAGCCCCAGTTCTGATGACTGGGTCCTATTTTAGCAGTAAAACAGAGCTTCTTTACCACAGTAAACAAGCAATGCTTCACTTCTGAGAGATCTACCATAGAGGACTTGCCTAGAATTTTGCTATACTTCGATATTCTACATCTCATGGCTTTGCAGTTGACTTGTCTGGAAACAACTACAAAAACATGGGATGCTGACTGTCAAAGTATAGCAAACATATAAAAAAAAAACCAAACATCAGATCTTTAAGGGTCAAGTTGAAACTAGACAAAATCACACAAAATTCAGGTAGTACACGGTCAAATTCAATACCTTTACCTGAAAAGAATCATTAAACTGTTTATAATCTATGACAATTAACCCACTTACTTGTTACTTTTTTCATTGGACTGGCTGGTCTATTATCAGTGAGAAGTGTCTCGTAAGCATTTCCTAGATCCATAACTTCATCTATTTTTGGCGAAAAGTCATCATAGTTCTTTAAAAGAGGCTGGAAACCAAACAAAAAAGTTATATAATTATTCTTTTCATATCCAATATTGTCCACGGTTTTGGGATATCAAATGCATATTCAAGCATTATATAAACTGAGCATCAATGTATGTGAATACTCTACAAAACAAATAAAGTTGAATTAAGATTTTTTTTATAATACTGATATTAAAAATCCTGAAATCGGGGAAAAACCTAAAAACTAGCATCTCTGTAAAATTAGAAAACCTTTAGATCAGGAAACAATTGAGAAAAATGAAATAAACAAGGGTAACACTCTATGCCCCTTGCCAAAAGTACCTGGAGTATGTATGTATACTACCACAAAGAGTATGGCAGTCATGGGCAGGAATATCAGTCAGTAACGTATGTACAGAGTTAAAACAAATACCTGCCATACCCCAATACGAATATAGAGTGGAACCCTGTTACCTGGTTGAGATCTAGATTATTTTTGGTGGTCTGAATTTGTTATTCAAAACTTTTTAATAGAAATTATTGGAGAGTGCCCACAGGCACTCTCCAATAATTTATAATAAAACAAATTTATAAAAACAAAATATCATTTGTGTTTGTCAGAATATGAAATATAAGCAAGGAAAGTGTTGGCTTTTACTCTGGTATCCTCATTTTTTGAAAGCCCTGATAGCAGCTTCTAGCACTCAACCGGTTAACTGAATTGCCAGTGGGAAATATTAAATTTACAGGAATTTACAACTAAATATTCAATTTACAGGAATTTATAACTAAAAAGAATTGGTCATTTTTCCTATCTTCTAGTTAAAAAGTGAGCATTTATTCTATTATATCTAAGTGACAGAGTTCATTGAGCTGTATCACACAAAATATACTAGATTAAATTCCTATTTATTTATTTGTGTTTAAGGTCACATATTTCTGCACAATGGCTAATCAAGACCATGACAGTTTTAAGTTTTACAGGTGGAAGAAGCCAGAGTACCCAGAGAAAACCACCGAGCAATGGCGAACAACTGTCAGCTCCCCAACATACTAACTTCCACACAAGCAGGGTTAGCATTGGCTGAAGACAAGTGCACCATCAACGTGCAGTACGCCTAAGTACACAATGCCACTGTGTCCCCATGCGGGCAATGGGGGTGAAGTGTCTTGCCCAAGGACACAATGCGGTTGCCACAGATGGGATTCGAACTGAGGACCTCTCAGCTTGCAGCCTGCACCTCAACCTACTGAGCCACCATGCCCCTATTCAACTTCTATACTGGATGTAATGATGCAAAAGACATTGCTTGTGTCAATACACCAATTCCAATATATAACATTCATTATGGTATAAAAGAAAGAAAAAGGTATGATAAGTGAAATACTGGAGTACAGTTTACAGTTAAGAAAAACAATGATCATCCATGCAAGATTTAATTAAGATCTGACTAATATGAAGTGAGATACGCTCGGGACAGACAAGAAATATCTGTATTTCAATGGAAAAAGGTGACATAACTCACAATTGGAATGTGCCGATAACATAACTCAAGATGTGTTTGTGAGGGCATGTCATGTTGAACATCCATGTAAGACTTCTCTAGGTTCTGACTACTATGAGATGAGTTATGCTCCAGACATACAAGATATATATATTTTTCAATGGAAAAAGGGAGATAACTCACAAATGGAATATGCAGAGCACATAATGTGTGGACATCACATAACTATTTTTCAATGGAAAAAAGGGGCATAACTCACAAATGGAATGTGTGGACAACATAACTGAATAATGTATTTATTTATTTATTGGGGTTTTATGACACTTTCGACAGCCAGGGTCGCCTTGTGTCACACAGTTTTACTGGTGGAGGAAGCAGGAGCACCCAGAGAAAACACTGAGCAATTGCAGGCAACTACAAATCTCCCCAGCGTACTAATTCCGTACAAGCAGGGTTAGTATTCATTGAAGAGAGGAGCACCACTGACGAGCAGTAAAGGGTCATAAGCAATGTTTTGGTGCAAAAGTTAAAAAAAAACTATTGTTACCCGAGAAATTATTTGGCAGTCATGTTTGGTAGGGTTCTATATTATATCATCCATTGAGCTCCGTGAAATAAGATATAATAGATTAGGCCTAAAAAAATAAAAAATCTGTTTCTCAGGCCCTCCTGCATGGTTCTTTTGGCTGCCGCATGCTCTCTTTTTATAACCAATTTAAACTTAAAAAAAATAAAAATTAAATGGTTTATGTCTGATACTTCACCCAAGTTAAAAAAAATTGATGAATTTGTCCCTTGAGTGCAAGAAGGCTTTGCAATGTTTTAGCATTGCAAAGCCTTCTTGCACTCAAGGGATGAAATACACCACAACCCTTGCTATTCTGTAGATTATGAGGCCTAAAACATGAACCAAGAACATGAACTTTTGATGGCAAAGAAGTAATTACTGAAATAAAAAATAAAATAAAAAACCGCTCGCCCGCATGCAATTTTACAAATGGTCTGAGAAACAGAAGATCTACTTTGTGTAGCCTTAAATGCCCATATTGGATGTACAGAGGCCAAATAGGTCAATAAACAAGGAGAATTTAGTGATTGTCAGTGTATTCCCAATTTCACAATATATTTACAAAGTATTTTATTCAATTAATGGGAATTTACACTATAACCTATATGCAATTAACAGGGAAGTTTGTATTGAAGGTATTGTTTTGTTTCAGAAATTATATTCAATTAATAGGGTTATTTAATTAAGAGATATCCAATTAAGTGGCCCACTATATTGAAACTCTCAACAGAGGAATCGTGAAGATGACCGCTGAGGAGGGTGTAAACCCGATTTGTCCCTACTGGCATGACTCAAATCCCAAAGGCATGCCTTGATGATTTAATTTGTCAATGACGATTATAATTTACCCTTAAGGGCCTAATTCCGAGTTTGATAAACTTTTTAATAGAAAAGGTGCCCCAACATGCATTGTTTTGTTAAATTCAAAGCTTTTTTTCTAAATACCTTGTCAGTTGTTTCTAGACCAATCTTGGCTGCCTCTGTAGGCAGTCAAGACTTGACTAGAAACAGTAGCAAAACCACAGGAGGAAGACTTTCAACATATAGTGAAAATGCATAAAAATCTCCTTGCCCTTAAGGGTTAACCGGTAGAGTGCTAAGTTATTTTTGGTCATCAGAATTTGTTCACATGACTTTGCCTTGTTACAATTTATGGGAGAGTGCCAGTGGGCACTCTCCCATAAATTGTAACAAGGCAAATCCACACAAACTAAATAATTCCACTTTCAAGATAACATGAAGTTCATCCACAAAATATGAAGCTTTTATGTTACAGACCTGCACTCTACAACAAGAACTATTGCTGAAGGCAATTCATACCCCAACTTGCGCTGGACCGATGAAGCATAAATGAACAAGTAATAAAAAAAAATAAATAATCTGACAGCACCGAAAATCATTGTAGTCTTGGGAAATGTTACAATTTAATTACATACCAAGTTCCATAATAATTTAGTAAAGTTATGAATATTCTCAGACGGACTCACACATGGACGGATGGATGCACAGACGGACAGATGCATGTAATCCAGTATACCACACATTTTCTTCAAAAGTGGGGGTATAAAAAAGCCCAAATATGGGCTTACAGCACTCTATCGGTTAAAAAACTCAGGAAATGTGTTTTGAGGGTAAATACATGTAGTCGTGATACAATAGCTTCCTACCTTTTATTTAATTAGCGCATAACACACTTAAAGTTCGTCATGTGGGGCCCCCAACATCCCCAATCAGCCACAGATTTCTATCTGCCGTGTGTGACATAAGTCCAAGAAGTAAATCTTGCCCCATAAGAAAGTACATGATTACCAGCCAGCACAACTTGATATCTATGACTTCATTCAAAAAGAAAATGTCCCAACTGGAAAATGTTTGGGTTGAGAGCCCCTCCCTCCCTCACCTCCTTATTGTTATGCCCAAGCCAGAAAATAAGCAGACTGTCATCTGCAAAATGAGGTCCCCAGAGGGTGAATTTAGTGATGCTACCCTGCACAGCAGGGTAGCATCACTAAATTTACCCTCTATGAACCTCAGTCTGAATCAGGGTCTCAAAACTAAACAGAAAGAAGTAACCAGAGGATAAATTGGCCCACTGTATGGGATAGCATCATCAAATTCACCCTCTGGGGACCTCATTCTGCAAATGTCAGACTGCTTATTTTCAGGCCTGGTTATGCCCCTTCTCTCAGCTATGGAAAAAGCACTTACCTGTAATTCTTCAAACTGAATTTCAACTGTCTCAACATCAACAGCTACTGGATCAAATAAATCAACAGTTCCCTCAACCTTGTACAACCAATCTAGCACATTTTTCTTTGCTGCTTCATACTCACTGCCATGTTTTTCTTTCTGATAGATCTCTTGCTGTTTGCTGGTCACCAAATTACCTAAATTATTCCAGTTCTTCTCCAGGTCCGATAATGAATCTTTGATGACAATTTTATCACCAACTCTTGGATCTTTACCAAAGTGTTGTCCAAGCTGTTTCAGGCTTTCAATATCTTTCATCTTTACAGATTTCTCTTTTGCAAGCTGGTCTATTTTCATTTTTACCTCATCACTTGGAACGTTATTAGATATAGGTGAATCTAAAACTTCCATGCCAGATGATACCCAGTTGTTACAATTCTGTAGTTTGTCAATAAATGTTTCCATTTTATTTGATACTTCATCTAAATTTTTCCCTCGAATCATGCACTTCTTTTGAACTGCAGAAAACTTATTCTCCATGTCCAGTAATTTGCCTTCAACAGATTTTGCCATGTCAAGCTCACACTTTTTCATGAGGTCACTGGCCGCATGTTTCACAGATTCAACACTTGGCTTGTGACTCTCAATATCAGCTTCAATCACTTTCAGGTCTTTTATCTGTTCATTCAGTACATCATAGTTCAAACTTATTGGTTTCTGACTGACTAATTCTCTATCAGTATCACGTATCCACACAATTAGGTGATCCATAGCATCATGTACATCTTGAGACTGAGTAAGAGCTGTTTGTAGAACATTTGCTCTCTTACTGACTTCTGAGGTAACTGCCTTATGTCTATATGATACATCTTCAACAATATCCTCTAGTTTCTCTACAGCGACTGGTTCAGTTTGTAATTCTTGTAAAGCATCTATTAGTTTATTACAAGATTTTTCAAGATCTCTCACATTATTGTCTTGTGCTAAAGCTTCATTATTGAGGGTTTTCATCTTATCCAATTGATCCTTAATATGTCCAGGTTCAGAGGATGCTTCCAACTTTGAGCTTGACAACTTTTCTTCAGCTCCTGCTAACCATGATAACATTTTGAATGTATTTTCTTTGAACTCTTTGTTTTTATCAGATAGATGGTCCAGTTTTTCTCCATATGAGGAACACTTGTGTTTCAGGCTGTCATACTTCTTAGATGTATCCATATAAATATCCTTTACAGTTTCTGCTTCGGTACCGTCCAATGCAAGAAGGCTAGATCGAATACTCTGTCGACTTCTACGGGCAGCTTTAGAATTTTCTGACTTGAATGCATCAAGCTCCATTTTATGTAACTGTTGAAGAAAGAAAAAAGTATTGTCTATTAATTCTCAATTCAGTCATTGGTGTTTAAGGTAATTTTTTTTTTTTATTTCTTAGGTGTTTAACCATTTACCCAATGCAGACAATATCAAAATTTATTATTTTAATTTTTGTTTTTTCAAATTTTCCCCTCCCAAAATCAACAAAACCATATCACTTGTGACCACTTATTGGAATGATCTTGATGAGCTCGTTCCAATGAGGAGGTCACATGATATGGTTTTGTTGGAATGTTTTGAAAAATATATTTTTTTCACCTGCTTAACCCTTTACCTAACACAAAAAGTAGACGACACTTGTAAAAAAAATTCTTGAATAAGTAATTTTTTTCATTTTTTGTCTCATAACATAGGTTATGACCCATCGTTGAAATGAGCTTGTTCCATCGAGGGGTCATAACCTACGTTTTTGAGACAAAAAATTAAAAGTAATTGGCTATTTTTTTAGAATAGCACTGGCCGGTTTTGGCCGTTATGTTGGGTAAAGGGTTAATTTTTTAATTATGCATGTGGTTGTGGCCGATTAATAAGATAAAGGGTTAAGGTTACAGACAGTGTCTATGGCTGTATCATGGCTATAACATAGATATGAAGAGTAGTTTAGCAAATTGTTTATACCTTTGTTGCCCACTTTAGAGGACTTCCAGGCATTACATAACTGGCTCTTTTTTCCAGTAAAGCAAAACTTGAATACCATAGTAAACAAGCACTGTTCCATTTATTTATTTATTGGTGTTTAAGGTCACATACATATGCACAATGACTAATCATGACCGTGACAGTTTTACGAGTGGAGGAAGCTGGAGTACCTGGAGAGACCCACCGAGCATTGACGAGCAACTGTCAGCTCCTCAACATTCTAATTCTGTTGAAGCTCTGCTCAAGCAAGGTTACAGTGGTTGAAGACATGTGCACCATTGATGTGCAGTATGCCTTAGTACACTGTGTCATCATGCCCCCATGTAGGCAACTGGGATAAAGTGCCTTGCCCAAGGACACAGCGCGGGCCGTCTCGGACGAGGATCTAACTCGGGATCTTCAGCATTGAAGTCCATTTTTCAGGATTATGTTTTAATCTCTTTCACCATTTTCTCAAAAATATAGATTGTAATGCCTCATTGGAATGAGATGTGTTCCTTCCAATGAGGTGTCATAAGCTATGCTTTTTTAGGCCAAAAATGAACAAGAGGCCCAAAGAGGCCTTAATTGCTCAGGTAAATCTGAAGAAGGCTTTAAAAGAATATTCCTTATATTGAACTGTTATTTATTTATTTATTGGTGTTTAAGTCACATATTTCTGCACAATGGCTAATCATGACCACGACAGTTTTACGGGTGGAAGAAGTCAGAGTACCCGGAGAGAACCACCAAGCAGTGGCGAGCAACTGTCAGCTCCTCAACATACCAACTCCACACAAGCAAGGTTAGCACTGGTTGAAGACAGGTGCACCATCGACGTGCAGTACGCCTCAGTACACAATGTCACTGTGCCCCCATGTGGGCAATGGGGATGGAGTGTCTTGCCCAAGGACACAACACGGTTGCCACAGGTGGGATTCGAACCGAGAACCTCACAGCTTGCAGCCTGCACCTCTACCTACGAAGCCACTGCACCCCCATTAAACTAAGCCGAAGTTCTGAGTTCCAGTAGGGCGCATAAATATGAACCCAGTGGCTCAATTTGAACAAACCTGGATCTCATTCCACTGAGGGTGCTGCATACCCAATATCAAAAGATTCTAACTGATGAATCTGAAGAAGAAATGTTTGAAGAATATTTCTCATATTACACAAAGTTAAAATTCAGGCTCCAACACGGAGCCCAAATATCACTCAAGGGAATTGATTTGAACAAATTTCAAGCTCACCCCCACTAAAGATGCAGTACACCACATATCAAGTGATGTTAACTGGTAGATCTGAAGAAAAATATTTTTAAATAAATTTCCTAATATAGCACAATGTTAAAATTTGGGTTCCCATAGGGAGCCCAAAGAACAACCCAGGGACTTGATTTGTACAAACTTGAATCTGAACCTTCTAAGGATACTGCATATCATATATCAAACGATTCTGACTCATAGATTTTTAAATAATATTCCTCAAATTGAACTAAGTTAAAGTTTGAGTTCCCATAGGGAGCCCAAATATGATCCCAGGGACTTGATTTGAACAAACTTGAATCTGACCCCTTTAAGGATGCTCTATATCAATCATCAAAAGATTCTGACTTGTGGATCTGAAGATGATTTTAAAAAATGTTTGTCACAGTGGACTGAGTTGACATTTTGGTTCCCCCCAGTTTAGAACCCAGGGACTTGATCTGAGCAAACTTGAATCTCACTCCACTAAGAATTCTACATACCAAATACTAAGATTCTGACTGATGGAGCTGAAGAAGATTTTTAAGGAATATTCCTCATATTACTTCCAGTTAAAATTAGTGCTCCCATACAGAGCCCAAATAGGACTCCAGAAACTTGATGTGAACAAACTTTAAGCTGACGCCCAAAGGCAACAAGTTAAAATTTTGGTTCCCATGGGGAGTCCAAATATGAACTCAGGGGCTTGTTTTGAACAAACCTGAATCTGACCCCTCTAAGGATGTTGTATACAAAGTATTAAAAGATTCTGATAGGTAGTTCTGGAGAAATTTTAAATTAAAAAAAAAAAAAAATTTTGGTGTGCTAACAAAATTATGCCCATTGTGGTGCCCCCTATGGGGCACCTATTATTGTACAAACTTGAATTGCCATATGTTAAGGAACATGCATATCAAATTTGGTTCAATTCAGTGGTTTATGAGGAAACGTTGATAATGTAAAGTTCATGCGAGATGGAATGATGAAGGACTGACAAACAAATGACGGACAGAAAGTGATCACTTAATCTCCCCTTGAGCTTCGCTCAGGTGAGCTAAAAATATAATAAAATATGAATTGAATTTTGTGAATAGTGTTGGCCATTTTCACCATTGCATTATCTGGTTGACATTATTCCATAAAATCACCCTTCACATTTTACTGTATTTTCATCAAATTCCGATGAGAAGTGATAAGCAATGTTTTTAAGCAAAAAATTAACATTCAGTTATTTAAAATTTTCTTCACAAATCTTGTCTTCTACTCATGATAGATCAGATCACAAGTGAAGAGTTCTTCATTTATTTATTGGTGCTGAAGGTCTTTTTCAATATCCCGAATGCAAAACAATTATAAAGTCATATCAAACCAATTGTTTTTACCTATGTTGTCCACTTTAGTAGTCCCCAGGCATTAGTTACTTTTACCAGTAAATCAGATCTTGTTTACTGCAGTAAACAAGCACTGCCCCAGTCAAGCCTGGAAATAAAGCAGACTGGCATCTGCAAAACGAGGTCCCAAGAGGGTGAATTTGGTGGTGCTTCCCTGCACAGCAGGAAGCATCGCTAAATTTACCCTCTGTGAACCACAATCTGAATCAAGGTCTCAAGCCTAAAGAGAGGGGAAACCAGAGGATAAAATGGTCCATCGTATGGGATAGCATCAGCAAATTCCCCCTCTGGGGACCTCATTCTGCAAATGACAGGCTGCTTATGTCCAGGCTTGGTCCCAGTTCCCTGTATTCTCATGAGAGAGGTAAAGAGTTAAAAAAAAAAAGAAAATAGAAAAAAATAATTTAAAGTAGTCCAGGGAAGAGAAAAAATTAAGTTCAAGGAGCAGTTTATTGCCAAAGACAATCTGAATGGTCCAAAACATTCTTGCCCAGGTTTCTTTCATTAATGCTTTATCTCACAAATTGGTCACATCTGACTGTGCAATATACAAACTAAGCTGTTAAAAAAATTTTGATTTCAAATCATTTCAACACATTTTTAACTATTTGCAGTTTATTACAGATGTTTCCAAGGAAATTGATGATTCCGACAGGGATCAAGAATTTTTCCCCTCATCGGAGGAGAATCATTTATAGGGTTTTACATGGAAATGTACAAAATGTACTTGCAAGTGGTCATGTCTGAAAAGTTTATTGAAAATATAAAAACATTTGAGATTTTTTTTTATCTCTTTTCAGGGATATATGTAGAGTTCCAATTGGAAATGGTTTAAAAATATCAAAATATATAAGAAATGCGCAAAACAAAAGGAGTTTGATTGATTTATTGGTGTTTAAGGTCACATACTTATGCACAGCAAAAGGAGTAGATAGCAGGGTGGGACGGCTGGGCAGGATGGACATTCAGGTCATTCTAAAAATGTGGTGGGAAAAGACAAAATTTTACAAACCTTAGCTTCTTCTAAATATTTTTGAGTTGCCATATTTAGGAACCGCAAGTCAGCCTGGTGGGAAATAACATCACTAGATATAGCCTGAAAAGATTAAACAATAAAGATTAAGCAAATGCACATTGCTTTGTTAATATCATATAACTGGTTGATGAACTATATTATAAATTTTTCACATTTTTCCCCAAGACGTCACTGTGGTCACTGTTTACTGTCTCATTGGAAGGTATAGAACCACTGGATCTACTGCCGATCGCAGGTCAACCAAGAGTTATGACCACTGCACAAGACCGAGACATCAGGACGTTTCACATGTGGGATCGCTTCCTTCCGGTGACGAAGACAGCAACAATTACTCCTGGTAGAACTAACAATAGAATCAGTGCACAAACTGTCCGCAACAGACTTGCTGAACATGGCATTCACAGTAGGTGTCCATACCACGGATCAATCCTCACCCAACGTCATCATTCCATCAGAATGGAATGGGTATGTCAGCATGTTCACTGGACTCAGCAGTGTTGGAACACAGCTCTTTTTAGTGATGAATAACGATTTTGTCTAGGGTGCACGAATGGTAGGGCAAGAGTGTATCACCGACGAGGAGAACGGTTTTCTGGTGCTTGCGTGTGGGAATGCAACCGTTTCAGCAGGGGTAGTGTAATGGTTTGGGCAGGAATTTCCTTGCACCATCGAAAGCAGTTGATCTTCATCTATGGTAATCTGAATGGACAGTGGTATAGGGACGAGATTTTTAACACTGTTGTTGCCCTGTTGTTCAACGCCAACATCGGATTGCAGTTATTCCAGCAAGACAATCCCTGATGTCACGTGGCACGTATCTTTCGTGACTTTCTTGAGGAGCAGAGCATCAAACTTCCCTGTCCCCCTTTTTCACCAGATTTGTCACCAATCGAGCATCTTTGGGATCAAGTGGACCGTTGGGCATGACTTCATGATCTTCAGACGTTAGGCGATTTACGTAATGTTCTAAGGCAGGAGTGGAACACAATATCACAGGGTGACATCCAGAGACTTATCAGGTCCATGCGCCGTCGATGTTTTGCCATCCAAAAGGCAAACGGTGGACATACATGCTACTGACTGCATGTGTGAACTTTTCATTTCACCCCATGTCTGAATTGCGACGTCCTGATGTGACGCTGGCAACAGTAAGAACATGAAACTATGCTAATTCATACAGCTAGACTCAAAATATGAATTTACAATAATTTGTTTGGGATTAAAGTCGATAATACTAAAAAAATTGCTCCTCAAAGTTTATTATACTTTCTTTTTTGACTCAGTACATTTCAAAATTTGTTATTTTAATTATTTTTTCTTAAAATTTCTCCCAAATTTCAATTCAGCCATATCTTGTGTCCCCTTCATTGGAATGAGCTTGATAAGCTTGTTCTAATGAGGTCACATGATATGGTTTTGTTGAAAAAACATTTTTCCATCTGCTGAATTTGTTAGTAAAGCTGGCAAAAGTGGATGAAACACTAGATAAAGGATTAACCCTTTACCTAACGATAATATGCAAATTGAGCAGTCGAAAAAATTAAATTTTTCAAAATATTTCAACAAAACCATATCATGTGACCCCTCATTGGAACGAGCTCATTGAACTCATTCCCATGAGGGGTCACATGATAAGGTTTTGTTGAAATTTCTAGAAAAATTTTTAAAAAATTATATTTAAAATAATAAATTTTGATATTGTCTGCATTGGGTAAAGGGTTAAACCAAGAAATTGGATAAAACTACCTAACTGTACCCAGCACCTGGACACTAAGTCCTTCCGATTTTTTCTATTTTTGATTCCAGAACTGATTTGACCCGATGTGTTTTTTAAAAAAAAGCTAATATACTACTTGTATACACCATGTATATCCAACTACCTGTTTTACCTTTTAGTTGAAATATTGTAATGAAAAGTGTAGATATTTTTTATTTAATTATACCTTTAATGATTTAAGTACAGGAATTAGGATTTTATTTGTGTTTGACATTATTTTATAGCTTTTGAATACGATAACCATGGAAAATGGATATTATTGGTAAAAGAGGAAATTTTCAAATTTGCCAAAAAGTTGACAGAGCGAACTGGTATGGGTTCAATATCGAGTATGAGACCCATTACTGTTAATTACAGCTTGACAATGCCTTCTCATGCTCCCAATCAGGTTTCTGGTGGCCCTTTGTGGGATGTTGTTCCATTCTTGGACCAGCATGGCACCAAGCTCCTGTACACTTATAGGCTGGGCTGGACAGGCTGAAATTGCAAGCTGCAACTCATTCCAGACATGTTCAATTGGACCGAGGTCAGGGGATCTTGCTGGCCAGTCCATACGCTCAATCCCCTCCCTCCGTCGGTACTCCCCGACAGCATGGGTAGCATGACTACGGGCATTATTGTCCATCAGAATGAATCTATCACCCACTGCACCTGCATACAATCTGATGTGGACATCCAGGATCTCATCAATATACCACTGTGTAGTCAATGTACCACGTTCAAGGACACGGAGCTCTCTAATTCCATCCCTGCTGATGCCACCCTGGACCATGATTGACCCTCCACCATAGCAGGCATGCTCAGCAATGTCGGCTGCATGTAATCACTCTCCTGGTCTTCTCCATACCCCAGAACACCTATCTGTGTGGTCTAGGCAGTACCTTGACTCATCTGTAAAAAGGACAGGTAGCCAATCTTTTCTGTCCATCCAATGTGGTCCATGGCCCATTCATATCATGCCTGGCAGTGGTTCTGGGACAGCGGAATGCGAATACATGGTCTTCTCAATCGGAGACCACCTTCATGCAACCTTGCCCGGATAGTCTGCGTCAAAAGATTTACCCCAGATGCATTCTGAAGGTCATGGAGAAGCTGGGTTGCTGTGGCAAAGCTGTTCCTGCAGGCCTGAATGATCAAAATCTGGCCTTCAGCTGCAGATGTTGCCCTGTCTCTGCCACCACCATGTCATCTTACTGGTGTGCCATACTGCTGAATCTTGCCCAGGCTTTGGTGATCACCGTATGGTGCACACCAACGGCTTCACCAACCTGACGATGGGTAGCCCCTTGCTCCACCATCCCTACAGCCCGCCACATTTCTTCAGGCAAATGTCTTCTTACATTTGCATTTGCCATATTCAATCATTAAATCACAAGGGTTTGTGTTGAAATGACTGAATACCATACACATGTCATGTACATGTAGACAGTACACGAATCAAGGGGTACATGCTTTCCATGACTGTCACAAAAAGTCTGCCTGTCAAGAGAGCTAATGTAAACACTGGAGACCATCTCAATACATTCCTCAATCATATCCACTAAAAATATCTCAAATATATCACAAGCAAAATTCACAATGATGTGTCAAATATTTGGTACTTAGCAAACTTTGAGTAGTATATTATTGTGTACACCCCGGTATTTCTATTGTAACATAATTGTGTTGTATTATGCTCAAGTAAAAAGGAATTTTGTTAGCTGTGGATCTCAAAACGTTATAAGAATATGCATTATCCACCTATCTTACACACTATTGCAACATTTGGAAACAAATCTCGAAAAACATTTGAACTGTGATTTTTCTTGCCACAAAAAACATGGTTTAAGACCCCCCCCCCCCCCCCACCCCCTCCGACTCCAATTACAAGGACCCAGCAAAGCACAGTCCAATGAATAGTCATAAGCTTTGATTTGGAAGCTAATATTGAACACATAAAATCTGAATGGTATGTTTTGTGATCACTTTACCTAACGAATCGGCTGCTTACAAGGTAGTGAAGGACTTAATTTTCAATTTTCGCAAAAGGGACCAAGAAACTGGGGCTAGCCCAATTATTACTCATGCTGAGCTGATATATCATATAATAGAAAATTAAGGAAGCAAAACTGCACGTAGTATAGACAGAACTACATCTATATCAGTTATATTTTAATATAAATGGTTTTAGCGCATATATAATTTAACCCTACTCTCCGTTTGAAAAGTGGTTTAAACATATCCAATTAAATGAGTCAGTGGATGATCCAGGCGTATTTGGTTAATACCAGTATCATTAACATGGGTATTGATCACTGAATTGTGTCCTTTCAGCCTCAATGCAATGTTTATTTTTGTATTTATCACATAATGTAATTTTTTCTCCAAATGTCATTCTAATGATAAATGGAAATACACAATGAATGAACAAATTAAGCAACTGAAAAAGAAAGAAAAATTTTAAAAATCTCATCAAAACCATATTATGTAACTCCTCATTGGAAAGAGCTCGTTCCAATGAGGGGTCACATGAAATGATTTTGTTAAAATTATTTGGAAAATTTGAAAAAAATAAAATAATAGATTTTGATATCCTGTACGTAGGGGAAAGGGTTAACAAGATTTTATGAAATTATTAATTTTTTTTAAAAACTCCTAGATTCTTGATTTTCGGCATAGAATTCAAACAACGATTAGATTTAATCCTTAAGGGCCTCAAGATTTTTATACATCTTTGCTATATGTTGAAAATCTGCCTCCTATGGCTTTGCAGTTGTTTTTAGACAAGTAGGCAGCCAAGACTTTCCTAGAAACAACCGACAAGGCACTTAGAAAATAAGTTTTGAGTTTACCCAAACAATGCATGTTGGGGCACCTGCCCCTTGGCATTAAAAAGTTATCAAAGTCAGAATTAGGCTCTTAACCCTCTGCACTCATGTCTAAATATCAAAATTTCAAGTTACAAATATTTCGCATAATGCACTTTGTAATTTAACCAATTTAGTCTTGTTTGACAGAGCTCAATGAGCTCTGTCAAACAAGACTGAATTGGTTAAATTCTTAGGTGCTTTATAGGAAAAATTTGCTGTCGTAAATATTGGTATTTTTGACATCAGAGTGCAGAGGGTTAAGGGTTAAAATACTTAAGAAAATTTAAAGAATTCTGAATCGCACATCTTACCCTGTGTTTCTGAATACGATCTTTCAAATCATCAAGATTCTGTACAGATTCCTCTATCATGTCAAGCTCCTTTTCTGCAGACATGTGCCAGTTCTCATACTTGTCCAATTCTGCCTCAAACTTTTCCAGTTCCTCACAAGCTACACGAAGATGCTTACATCGCTGAGTTGAACTCTGTGAAACCTTCAACATTAAATACAATATTTGTTTATTTTCACAATTAAGACAAAAAGCAGTTTTGAACAATGAATTGATGAAAAGCACAATGTTTTTTCAGTGAAACATTATACATGGAAATATTTCCAAGCAATACATAAAAGATAGTAAAAAGCTATGGGTTTATATTCGAGAGGTCAAGCCTCCATTAAAATTTGAATGCAACGTTGACAGAAAGATGGGTGACTTGGTCAAAACCATAACAAAGATGCATTAACCCTTTTTATTACTTTCCAAAGTGTGATTTACTGGGATTTCCGGGATTGATTATAAACGATAACTTCACAAGTGAAGTATGCAATCAACAATTCGGTCATGTATCCATGCGTGCAAACGAAGAAGCTTTGCCGTGGGTGTAATGGGGATTTCATTGTCTTTTTTTTGCTTTTTTTAACCCTTCACCTAACATGAAAAGCAGACGACACTTGCAAAATAAATTCTTGAATAACTATTATTTTCATTTTTTGTCTCAAAAACATAGGTTATGACCCCCCATTGGAACAAGCTCGTTCCAATGAGGGGTCATAACCTATGTTTTAGAGACAAAAAATGAAAAAATAATGAAAATTAATTGGCGAGTTTTGAGAATAGTGCTGGCCGTTTTTCGCCGTTACGTTAGGTAAAGGGTTAAATAATATAATTATTGTTAATAATGAAAAGTAATAAACAGAGTAATTGCTTGACTGGACTGGTTGTGTGAAAATAATTCATTCGAGGCGAGGGACTATATTGTAAAACACTTGAGTGCATTTGCGCACTCGTGTTTGTACAACGTCCCTCACCTCTCATGAATTATTTCATGTAACCAGTCCAGTCAAGTGATTACTCTCTATACCATATGAACTTGCCTGCGTAATATACAAATTGAACAGTTGAAAAAAAAAGTGAAACAATTTCAACAAAATCATATCATGTGACCCCTCACATGAAATGATTTGGTAGAAATTTTCTGAAACATCTGAAAAAGAAATTATTAAAATAACAAATTTTTCTATCATGTGCCTTGGGTAAGGGGTTCATTTTCATTGTAAGAACTTACATGTACCAGTAGGAATGCCATCAATGTTGTCATTACTTACTTATAAGGAGATGACTCTGAAGCTGAAATCCGAAAAGATGATAGGTTGGCCTTATTTTCGATTATGGGCTTAAACCTTGGTGCATGTGACAATTTAGACCTCATATACTGTTTATAAACTTTTTTTGATTTATGGGTGGAGGAAGCCGGAGTACTTAGAGAGAACCACTGAGCAATGGCAAGCAACTGTCAGCTCCGCAATATACTAACTCCACACAAACAGGGTTAGCATTGGCTGAAGACAGGTCCACCATCGACGTGCAGTATGTCTCAGCATACAGCATCACCATGCCCCCACAAGAGCAATGGGGTGGAGTGTCTTGCCCAAGGACACAATGCAGTTGCCATGGGTGGGATTCAAACCAAGGACCTCTTGGCTTGCAGCCTGCACCTCTCTCTACGGAGCCACCTTGACCCCGATGAAGAAGTGATCTCCAATAAAAACAAGACCATGAAACTTTTCTTGTGTTATTATACTAGAGACTTGCAATGAAATTGTGCAAAAATGCCCGCAACACATTCAAAAAGATAATTCAGTGGGGCTCACTTAATTTGATATCTCTTTTCTGAATAATACTTTTAACAGAATAGAACTTTCAAACACTAAATCTTTTACCAAACCTTCAGTAAAAATTTAACTGGTTAATTGTATTTGGATTATATAATAATCTTCTGTTAACCCATTACCTAATATGAGAGAAGATGACACTTGCAAATAAAATTCTTGAATAACTATTTTTTTTTTCATTTTTTGAGTCAAAATATAGCCTATGACCCCTCACTGGAATGAGCTCATTCCCATGAGGTGTCATAAGCTATATTTTTGAGACCCCAAAAAAATAATGAAAATTAAATGGTGTTTTTTGTGAATAGTGCTGGCCGGCTTGGGTCAGTATATTGGGTAAAGGATTGACTGAATAGAAACCTTGTAATGTGTCGCAAAATTACCATTGACAGCAACCAAATCGGTCTCAGTACATCCAGTACAGGCATTTAATCTATATCTTGTTTGACAGGGCTCCATGCTCAGTTTATCTCTAGTATACAGAAAGGTGAACAGATCTCTGTGAATTGGATATACTTCTGTCAATTGAATAATTTTTGTTGACAAAGTAGCTATTCAATCAACAGGGTTCCACTGTACATGATAATATTGTTTATAATTATGCTAATCAGGGCCTATTTAATGTTAAATTATTTGTTATCTATTTATTGGTGTTTAAAGGTCACATATTTCTGCCAAAAAATAAACTTACAAACTGAATGCCAACGAACCTGACTCAGCATGAGATCACCCTACTTCATGGTTGGAGGGCTAATAATTTATGACCTTCCTGGTGCTTAGCCAGGAGATGTACGACATGTGTGAATGCAGCTTCCCACAAAATTTCCAATTTGTGATTTAAAAATTTTAAAGCGACCTCACTTACCTCCATTCAACATACTCTCTGTGGCTTAGCCACAGAGAGTACGATGTATCGGGGTCAGTTGTTTTAAAACATAAATGTTCTCATTTGCACATAGTTTATAGGATCTGTAAAACAAGGACTATGCAACTAGTTTCTGTGAAATGCCAAGGCACTACTTCGATACTTTTGTCACAGCCTCACCTATAAAAAAGTATCAAATTCGCTATGCATTTCACAGAAACAAGAAGCTTAGTCCTGGTGTTACAGGTCCTATACGTTGCACCAGGTTCATCACTTAATTTCTGCTAGAATCACATATTAACAGAATTACATATATAGGTTTAATATATATCTGAGAAATCAGATATGCCTATTACGTTGATCGACATATAATGTATGTAATTTTTCACATACAATAGTGCAAAAGTGTTAGTATTCTAGATCCTAAATTTCACATAATATTTTCTCAGATGTAACAACAAAGCTTCATCTGATATTCATTTTTCAAAATTTTATATGCTGGGCCAAACCAAGGTTTCCCCATTCAATGCCGATGATCATTGATCGCAACTCAGAGCACCTCCTCAACAAAATGGTTAGCTACACTCCTGCAATGCACAAATTCCAAGTACTTCCAATGCTTTGAACACTCATTTTTTTAATTCAAAGACCTTTATCTCTTTACCCAATGCACACAATATCAAAATTTATGATTTTAATTACTGGGTTTTATTTTTTAAATTAAAAAAAAAACTAGAGGTACTGTGAGCAAGCTCACAAAGTGATCCCCCCCCTCCCCCGCACGCCTCAGTTGTTGCACTTACGAGGACACAATCATATGATGTAGCAATTGAAATGTATAAGTTAGATCATCTCCCCCTGGAAATGTCAGAACGGAATTATATTGCTTGATGCACATCTTCATATGGAGTTCTTTCATTGTGTAAAGTTTCATGAAAATTCTTCAAACGGTTTAGGAGGAGTTGCGCTTATAAGGATGGACAGATGGACAGACGGACAGGGTGATTCCTATATACCCCCCCAAACTTTGTTTGCGGGGGGTATAATTAAACAAACCCATATTGTGTGACCCACCCATTGGGACAAGCTCAATGAGCTTGTCCCAATGAGGGGATCACATGATGTGGTTTTGATTAAGTTTTTTGAAAAATAATTTTTTTTCAACTACTCAATTTGTAAAGGACTTTTAAGGTTTCTAAGGATCACGATGAACCCAGCAGCATGTATATCACTAAAATGACATTTTTTATTTATTATTTATTGGGATTTAATGACACTTTTGGCAGCAAGTGTCATCTTATGTTGGACAGTTTTAGGGTGGAGGAAGCTGGAGTACCTGGAGAGAGCCACCGAGCAATGGCAAGCAACTACCAGACGCCCCAAAGTATTAACTCCACACATGCAGGGTTAGCATTTATTGAAGACAAGTGCATCATCGATTTAATCTTATTTGTTTTACAAGGATTGGCGAACAAGTTATGCAACTTATATTAACGCCTCTCTTTGGCCAAATGGCGTAGGTGTGTGGGATGACATTCATAGCGGCAACTTCGTAGCCTAGCTCTTCTTGAATGCTACGAAGGGATCTTTAGTCTGCTTGGAGTGTGTCTCCCTCCGCACAGCCATTTTACATCCCCACCCAATAGGACAATGCGCTGTGACAGCATCAACCCCACAATTGATGCTGACAGAGAGTGTTCGGACACCTCGAGAACTTTCCCCGACCGGGGATCAATGCCAGGACCTCTGGCATGAGAGACCAGCGCACTTATCCACCCGGCCACCACCATCGATGTGCAGTACACCTTAGCACACAGTGCCACCGTGCTTCCACCTGCACAATCAAGATTAAGTGCTTTGCCCAAGGACACAATGCAGTTACCCCTGATGGGATCGAACCATGGACATTTTGGTTTAAAGTCTGATTCCCTACCCACTGCGCCACTGCACTCTCACTAAAACGACATAAATTCTGTACCTTTTCTAGGGCTGCTCTGAGGTTGGAGTTGATGGTCTGTAATTCTGTTACTTGTTCCGGAGTCATTTCCTCCTCATAGTGTTCAACTAGTTGTTCAGCTTGATAAACCAGAGATAAGATAGGCTGCTGGTGTTTCTGTATATCAGCTTGTAAATCCTGTTCATAAAAATGGTACAAACATATTAACCCTTTGATACTTTTGTACGTCTTATGACGAACGAAAGCAAACAGTATGTTGATACTTTGTGGTCATTGGTTTTGTTATTATTTTTCGATTTTTTAAAGTTTTAACCTCAATTCCTATTTTCTCACAAATAATGCTCAGTGGAAACCATTCAGCCAAATGTTATCGCAGCTTAAAATACAAATATAATCCTGCTGTCAAGACTTCTTAACTGGTTGAGTGCTAGAAGGCACTATCAAATCAGGGTTTTAAAAAAATGAGGACACCAGAGCAAAAAGCCAACACTTTCCTTGCTTATATTTCATATTCAGTCAAACTCAAATAATATTTTGTTTATATAAACTAGTTTTATTACAAATTATTGGAGAGTGCCTGTGGGCACTCTTCAATAATTTGTAATAAAACAAGTTTTGAATAACAAATTCAGATCACCACAAATAATCTAGCCCTCAACCAGATAATCTCTAATGTAGAAAATATCTGGTTATTTGTACTTTCTGACGTTTGACGTCACATTTTGAAAAACGGTGAAGAAACTGAATTCCCAGTGGTGTTTGAAGATAAGGATAATTAAAGTCTCAAAGGGTTAATTCATTAATATATATGGAGAAAATCTAATGAAATAGAAATTTCATATGAAATTTTTTAACTGCACTTACTGAAATCGATCTGAGCCAAGGTTTACTTTGGCTCAGAAGTCATCACAAATTTAAGATCCTTATGAACTGTTTGTCACATAAAAGCAAGTTTAGATTTAAAACGTTTGTCTTTAACTCTTAACCCGCAGAGTATTTTCAAGATATTTATCATAAAATTCAAGTCATGGCTGCTTTGAAGCCAAGTACTGCTGAGGTCAATTGTCTTTTAACTCAATGATAATATGTAATTCTAATTCTTCTATTACTGATAGACCTTGTGAAAAATGTTATAGAACAGACTATGATGCCGATCAGTCGAAGACCACAAACTGCAAGGCCTATATTTTGACATATAAAAATTGAACAAGTCCAGATGAAATAACAATTGCTGTATGTACAACTTTCTTCTGAGGCCCCACAAAGTAAATCTGTTTCTTAGGCCATTTTTTTGTAAAATTGCATGTGGGCAGGCAGTTTTTATTTTATTTTTGTAATTATTTCTTTGCCATCAAAAGTTCATGTTCTTGGGTTGTTTTGTGTTTTGGCCTCATAATCTGTAGAATAGCATGGGTGGTGGTGTATTTCGTCCCTTGAGTGCAAGTAGGCTTTGCAATGCTAAAGCATTGCAAAGCCTTGTTGCACTCAAGGGACAAATGTATCAATTTTATTAACTTAGCTAAAATATCAGACATAAACCATTAATTTTTATTTTTTTAGGTTTGCATTGGTTATAAAAAGAGAGAATGCGGCAGCCAAAAGGACCATGCAGAAGGACTTGAGAAACAGATTAACATTTTTAGATCTACTGATAAAACAATTGTAAAACAAACCTTGAGAGCATCCAACTGCACTCTGACTTTCTTTGATTCATCACTTACAGGCTGGTCATCCTTCAACAACTGCTCAGCATCCATTATCCAGTTCATTTCATTGTGTAAATCCTGTACAAGTTTATCATGAGAATCGATTGGTCTACCCTATAGAATGTGAAAATATATAATTAAAAAGTGACTTCCAGATACTCTGGCCAGCTCAAAAATAAACAATCAAACAACACTGTTGAAATACATAAAAAAAGCAAGGAAAAACAGTAAATAAATTTTGTCCATTATACTGACACACAACAAATGGTAATCATTTACAACAAAAAGTCACATAAGTATAGAACAATCTGTTTAATAGAATACAATATTATTCGGCATAAAAAAATCAGTTCA